>CAWUHX010000195.1:0-705027 GCA_963922205.1 Romanomermis culicivorax
CCCAAGTACAGGTATGACCCACCAGACCAGCCAGTGTTTTTTTTTTGTGCCGAAACATGGTGTTGGGCACAAATAAATTTGGAATAGCGCAAAAAATTTTGAGCGTTTGTGCCAATTGACTCAAAATTTTTGGCTGGTCAAATAGATAGATTAGACTTACCTGTAAGACATACCTTTAACTGGGGGCACCGTTTTTTTTTTCGTCGAAGATTTTTTCCACATGAGAACCGGACCCAAAATTCTTTTCTTCATTTCCCAAAAATTTTCCTCATTTTTAAAAACGCTTATAATGTGGCTACAGCTGCTTTTTTATGCATTTTAGGAGCATACCCAAGCATTTCGTTGTATTTGGAGTCGAAAACCTGCAAAAATGAGGAAAAAAAATTCAGAAAATTCTGGTTATGTTAGTCAAAATGAGCTCATGAAGAATATACTGGTGTTCTACAGGAGCGGGTGAAGCATGTTAACGATAGAGTTCTTGGGAATTAATCCGCTATTAACATTTCTGTCGTTCCGATTAGAAACATCTAATTTTATTTAGTTCTTGGTCCGGCGCGGAGCGCTGGCAAATTTTTTGGATTTTCACCTTCTAAAGCGCTGGAAAATAAACGTTCACAACGTTGAGAAATAAATTAAAATCAAACTGATGAAATGTATTTGTTCCCCATTCCGGCGCAGAGCGCCGGAAAAATTTTCGGATTTTTATATTCTAAAAACGCTGGAAAATAGATCTCTACAACAGATATTCGTGAACAGAAGCTCTAAAATCGCAGTCTAGAATGATGGCTTCAATTTTCATCTTCAATAAACGCAAAAGTTCAGGTTGCAAACTTTTAAAAAATTCCAAGCATAGAGAGAAAAAAATTGAGAGAATTGATGAAAAATCTCTTATTTTCGGCGACATAATTGACTGTAAACGATTAGAAAATTAAACGAGCCAACTTGATTGATAGAAATTGTTGAGCATTAATTAATAAGTTGAAGTAGATATGCTGACGGCCGCGCCTGATAGCAAATAGTTCAGATTCACCCACGACCGGGAAAAATTGTGAGATTTTGACCCTTTTAAGTTCACCAAAACGAATGTTTTCGGTTTTGAATTCCCCGAAATTTTTTTCACAATGAGAACCATACCCAAAATTTTTTTCCTCATTTCGAAATTTTTTTCCTCAAAAGATCCCATTTGAGGAAAAAACAGGTGGATTAGGGGGGAGGTCGGAGGGGGGACCCCCACTCATACCTGTAATTGGGGGGGGGGGGGACCCGCTCCCAACTTGACCAACCATATACCCAACGCCCCAGACTTGAAAAAATTGGCAAAAAGTATATGTTTTTGGTCTTTTTTGGGAAAAAAATTTCGACGTTTTCGGACCCCCTCCCCCAAAATTTCGGATTTACTCCCCCCCAACTGGTCGGACTTCTTACATGTATGCCCCGACCCCCAACTTGGTCGAACCCTATACCCAAAATATTGATCGGACTTTCGAATTTGAAATTTGAATTTGATTAAAATTACACTTTCCATTGAAAATTCAAATTTCAAATTTTCGAAAAATCGTAAATCAAGATTTTTGCACGAAATTTCATATTTTTGTTTAAAATTTCCAATTTCCAATCGCCAAATCGATCGAAATTCTCGATTTTTGCCATTATAATTTGAATTTATTTATATTCTTTTCAATGCATCAAGTTTTTGGGTTCAATTTGTCTCAAAGACTGATAAACGTCTGGGAGAAAATGTGAATCTTAAAGGGGTTTTATTTTTCGACCAAATTCCACAACTTTTCAATAGAATAACATTTAAATCCATCGAAATTCAAGGTTTCTAAAAATTGAAATTTAAATAAGAATTAAACTTATGCAATCGAATATTCGAAATTCAAATTTTTAATCGAAAATTCAAATTTTCAATCGAAAATTTGAAATCAAATTTTTTAACTTTCGGATAAATTGAAATTGATCGATTTTCAGATAAAAATTTTAAATTTTGCGTTTCTCAAATTTGTACTTCTTTGAATTTTTTGGATTGAAAATGTTTAAAAACGGGATTTTTTTCAATTTTTTCACGTCAAAATACTCTATTTGAGGAGAAAGGGTTCATAATAGTCAATTTTTTTCATATTTTTTGTGAAAATTTTCGAAAAAAGTGATTCTAGTACGTAAAAAATCATTTTCGGGTAATTTTTACGTGAAATTATTGATTTTTTTCGTTCTAAATTTCCTTTTTTTTTGTAAATCTCTTTGAATTTTTAAATTTTCTGAAAATTTTTAAAAATATAATTTTCAACGTTTCCGCGTCAAAAAAAATGGCCGCTCCCGGCTCCGCCGCCGTTACCCGAGCCGCCGGTTTCATAATTTACCGGGAAAATCTATCGAAAACGTCGAAAATTTACCAATTTTTGTTGCTAAAATGCGCCAAAAACGGTCATTGGACGCCGCCCAAAGGCCACGTGGACCCTGGCGAAAATGAATACGAAACGGCAGTTCGAGAAACTCGGGAAGAAAGCGGCTTACGTGAAAATTTAGATTTTAAAGTAAATTTTATTTATAATCTTTTCCGAAACATCAAATTTTCAGGTTCAAAATTTTTAATTTTTCCGAAACATCCAGGTTCTAGGTTGGATTTTTCTCAAAATTTGATAGAGGTTCAGGAGAAAATTTGGGTTTCAAACTGACCCTTTTTATAGCTTTTTCGAAACATCAGATTTTTAGGTTTGAAATTTTTAATTTTTATGAAACATTGATTTTCTAATTTCAATTTTTAAAAATTTGATAAACGTTTACGAGAACATACGGGTTTAAAGGTGACCCTTTCTATATATACTCATTTCAAAACATCAATTTTTTAGGTTTGAAATTTTTACTTTTCTACGTTCAAAAATTTTCGAAATTTGGTAAAATTTTACGAAAAAATATGCGTTTTTAAGTGTCTCTTTCCATACTCTTTCCAAAACATCAAATTATTGGGTTCGAAATTTTCACTTTTTTTCGAATCATCGCATTTTAGGTTGAATTTTTTTCAAAATTCGATAGATGTTCAGGAGAAAATTTGGCTTTCAAATTGACTTTTTTTATACATTTTTCGAAATATCAAATTTTAAGGTTCAAAATTTTCACTATTTCTAAAACATATTTTCAGGTCCAAAAATTTTCCTTTTTTTAAAACATCAAATTTTTAGGTTCGAAATTTTTAATTATTCGAAATTTTCGAAAAAAAATTCTACATCGAAATTGTAGGTTGAATTTTTTTCAAAATTTGATAGATGTTTAGGAGAAAATAGATTCAGGAGAAGATTTGGCTGTAAAAGTGACTCTTTTTATACTCTCTTCGAAATATCAAATTTTTGGCTCAAAATTTTCACATATTCCGAAACTGGTTCAAAATTTTTACTTCTGGTAACATCAAATTTTTGGGTTCAATTTTTTCGAAATATCAAATTTTTAGATTCAAAATTTTTGCTCTTTTCGAAACACCACATTTCCAGGTTCAAATTTTTTGATAGGTTAGTAAACGTTTGAAGGTGAATATGGGGATTTACCACTGAACCTATTTATACTATTTTTGAAACATCAAATTTTCAGTTTCAAATTGCTACCCCTTTTGAAACATTAAAATTTTAGGTTCAAAATCTTTACTTTTTTCGAAACATCGAATTTATAGGTTGAATTTTTTTCAAAATTCGGTAGATGTTCAGGAGAAAATTTGGCTTTCAAATTTACTTTTTTTATACATTTTCGAAATATCAAATTTTAAGGTTCAAAATTTTCACTAAACATATTTTCAGGTCCAAAATTTTACTCTTTTTCGAAAAATCAAGCTTTTGGGTTCAATTTTTTCGAAATATCAAATTTTTAGATTCAAAATTTTTACTCTTTTCGAAACACCACATTTTCAGGTTCAAATTTTTTGATAGGTTAGTAAACGTTTGAAGGTGAATATGTGGATTTACCACTGAATCTATTTATACTATTTTTGAAACATCAAATTTTCAGTTTCAAATTGCTACCCTTTTTGAAACATTAAAATTTTAGGTTTAAAATCTTTACTTTTTTCTAAACATTGAATTTATAGGTTGAATTTTTTTCAAAATTCGGTAGATGTTCAGGAGAAAATTTGGCTTTCAAATTGACTTTTTTTTATACATTTTTCGAAATATCAAATTTTAAGGTTCAAATTTTCACCATTTCTGAAACATATTTTCAGGTCCAAAATTTTTACTTTTTTTCGAAAAATCAAGCTTTTAGGTTCAATTTTTTCGAAATATCAAATTTTTAGATTCAAAATTTTTACTCTTTTCGAAACACCACATTTTCAGGTTCAAATTTTTTGATAGGTTAGTAAACGTTTGAAGGTGAATATGTGGATTTACCACTGAATCTATTTATACTATTTTTGAAACATCAAATTTTCAGTTTCAAATTGCTATATACCCTTTTTGAAACATTAAAATTTTAGGTTCAAAATCTTTACTTTTTTCGAAACATCGAATTTATAGGTTGAATTTTTTTTTTAAATTCGATAGATGTTCAGGAAAAAATTTGGCTTTCAAATTGACTTTTTTTATACATTTTTCGAAATATCAAATTTTAAGGTTCAAAATTTTTACTATTTCTAAAACATATTTTCAGGTCCAAAATTTTTACTTTTTTTTCGAAAAATCAAGCTTTTGGGTTCAATTTTTTCGAAATATTAAGTTTCAAGGTTCAAAATTTTAGTTCTTTTTGAAACATCAAGTTATTGGGTTCAATTTTTCCAAAGGTTGATAATTGTTTAAGGCTACACTCCTCGAAATGTCATATATTTAGGTTTAAAATTTTGCTCTTTTTTCGAAATGCAAGATTTTTTTGCTTCAAAATTTTTGCATTTTTTTGAAACATCAAATTTATAGGTTCAATTTCGTTGAAAATTTGATAAACATTTACCAGACAATTTGGCACTTTGAAAGTGACTCTTTCCATTCTATTTTTGAAATATCAAACTTTTAGGTTCAGAATATCTACTTTTTTTCAAAAAGCATCACATTTTTGTGTTCAATTTTTTCGAAATATCGAATTTTAAGGTTCAAAATTTTTACTTTTTTTCGAAACCTCAACTTTCTAGGTTCAATTGTTTGAATGGATGATAACTGTTAACGAAATAAGTGATTTTTATACTTTTTTCGAAACATCAAGTTTTTGGGTCCAATTTTTTCAAGTTTGCAATTTTTTTTTGAAAGAAAATTTGGAATTTTAAGTGACTCTATTTATACTTTTTTGGAAATATAAAGCTTTTATGTCCAACTGTTCAATTTTTTAAAATTTGATAAACATTTACGAGAAAATTTGAGAGCTAGAAGTGACTCTTTTTATACTCCTTCTGGAACATTCAATTTTTACATTCGGAATTTTCACATTTTTTGAAACATTAAATTTTCAGGTTCAATTTTTTTAAAATTTGATAAACATTTACGAGAAAAGTTTGTAGTTTAAAGTGACACTTTTTATGCTCCTTTCGAAATATATCAAATTTTTAGGTTTAAAATTTTTACATTTTTTGAAACATGTAATTTTTAGGTTAAATTTTTTCGAAATATCAAATTGTAGGTTCAAAATTTTCTTTCTTTTTTGAAACGTCAAATATCTAGGTTCAATTTTTTTAGAATTTGATAAAGATTTACGAATAAATTTAGGACTTTGAATTGAAAGTGACTTTTTTATACTTTTTTCGAAACATCAAATTTTCAGGTTCGAAATTTCACTTTTTTGAAACATCAAATTCCTAGCTTCAATTTTTTAAGAATTTGAATTTACGATGAAATTTCGGGATTATGAAGTGACTGTTTCTATACTCTTTTTGAAACATCAAATGTTTAAGTTCAAATTTTTTACATTTTTCGAAACATGAAGTTTTATGGTTCAATTTTTTCGAAATATCAAATTTCTAGGTTCAAAATTTTTACTTTATTTCGAGTTTTTGGATTCAATTTTTTTGGAAGTTTGATAAAGTTTTACGAGAAAAAATTCGGTTTTAAAATTCGTTCTATTTGTTTATACCCATTTTGAAATATCCAATTTTTAAGGTAAATTTATACTCTTTTCGAAACATCAAATTTTCGAGTCCAATTTTTTTCAACGGTTTACAATTTTTTACGAGAAAATGTGGAAATTTAAGTGACTCTATTTATACTCTTTTCGAAATACCAAGTTTTTAGATTTGAAATTTTTACTTTTTTTGAAAGGTCAAGTTTATGAGTTGAATTTTTTTAAAGTTTGATGATTGTTTAAGAGAAATTGTGGATTTTAAAGTGATTATGTCTACACCTGTTTTGAAACATCAAACTTTTAGCTTCAATTTTTTTCAAAATTTGATAAAAATTGACGAGAAAATTTGAGACATTGAAAGTGACTCTTTTCATATTCTTTTTGAAACATCAAATTTTTGAGTTCATAATTTTTACATTTTTTCGAAATATCAAATTTTTAGGTTCAAAATTTTCATTTTTTTGAAACATCAGATTTCTAGGTTCAGTTTTTCCAAAATTTGATAAACATTAACGAGAAAATTTTGATTTCAAAGTTAGTTTTTCATACTCTTTTCGAAATATCAAATTTTTAAGTTTAAAATTTTAATCTTTTCTGAAACATAAAATTTTTAGGTTCAATTTTTGTAAAATTTGATGTAAATTTACGCGAGAATTTGGTGAATTGCAGTGACTCTTTTTATACTCTTTTTGAAACATCAAATCTATAGGTTCGGAATTTTTGCATTTTCTGAAACATGAAAGTTTTAGGTTCAATTTTTTCGAAACATCAAATTTTTGGGTTGATTTTCTCAATTTGATGAACATTCACGAAAAAATTAAGTAATTTGAAGTGACTCTTTTTTATACTCGTTTTGGAACATCAAATTTTTAAGTTCATAATTTTCACATTTTTTGAAACATGAAATTTTTAGGTTCAATTTTTTCGAAATATCAAATTTCTAGGTTCAAAATTTTCACCTTATTAAAACGTCAATTTTTTAGGTTTAAATTTTCGCTCTTTTCGAAATGTCAAATTTTTTTTCGTTCAAAAATTTTTATAAATTTCGAAAAATCAAATTTTTTGGTTCAATGTTTTAAAATTTGATACCTATTTGCGAGGAAACTTGGATTTTAAACTGAATTTCTTATACTCTCTTTGAAATATCAAATTTTTAGGTTCATAATTTTTACTTTTTTTGAAACATCAGATTTTCAGGTTCATAATTTTTTTCTTCATAGGTTGATAAACGTTTCGAATATACAATAGAATACGAAGCTTGGCAAAAATCAAAAACGGTCAAATTTTGGTTGGCGAAAATTTCCAAAGAAAATTTACAAGTAAAGTTGTCGTCCGAACATTGCGATTTTGGTTGGTTCAATTTGACCGATTTTACGAAAGATTTTTTTCTACACGATTCTACGAAAAAAATGCTCGAAAAGGCTGAAGAATTTTTAAAAAAAGGAGAATAATTGACAAAGTTTTTTTTTTATTTATTTACAAATTGGTCGAAATTTTGTAAATTAACCTCGTTTTTATGTACATAAAATATTTATCCGAATTTTTTGTGACGTTTTAATTGGTGTAAAGTTGGGTTTGAAACCTTTGATATATCTCATTTGTAGTGTAAACTGAAATTTAGGTGGTGTAAACTAATTTTTTAAGGTTTATATGCCATTATGGTCTATGTGGTGTAAAGTAGGTTTTCTAATGTTTCTGATGACCTAGGTAGTGTAAACTAATTTTCTGGGTTCATTGATGTTTGTGATCATGTAAGTGGTGTAAACTAATCTAAAGTTATTGATATTTGCGATAAGCTAACTCAGTTTGAGGATGTTTTTGATGATCTAGGTAGTGTAAACTTTGATGACTTGAGTAGTGTTAAGTAATCTTTTAAGTTCCACGATGTCCCTGATGATCTACGGTGTGTAAACTAATTTCCTAAGGTCATTTGTGTGTGTTATTATCTTGGTAGTGTAAACTAATTTTCTGATATGAATGAGGGTTTTGTTGATCTGTGTAGTGTGAACTAATTTCGTAAGGTTGATAATAATTATGATATTTGTGGTTTAAACTAACGTCGTTTATGTTCCTGATTATCTAAATAGTGTAAACTAATTTTCTTTCCTCTGATCCATTTTGTGTAAACTAAGGTTGTTGATGTTTCTGATAATCTAGCTAGTCTACAGTAATTTTCTAAGGTTATTCATGCTTGTGGTTATCCTCGTAGTTTAAACTAATTTTCTAGGCTTATCCATGTTTGTGATGATATGACTAGTGTAAACTAATTTTCTACAGTTATCTATGTGTGTGATGTTCCAGATAGTGTAAACTGATTTCCTAAGATTGGTACATTTTATAATCTATGTAGTGTATACTATGCTTGTTTCTATTCCTGATTATCACATTAGTGTAAACTAATTTTCTACAGTTATTTATGTTTGTGATGTTCCAGATAGTGTAAACTAATTTTCTGAGATTGATACATTTTATAATCTATGTAGTGTATACTATGCTTGTTTCTATTCCTGATTATCACATTAGTGTAAACTAATTTTCTACAGTTATTTATGTTTGTGATGTTCCAGATAGTGTAAACTAATTTTCTGAGATTGATACATTTTATAATCTATGTAGTGTAAACTATGCTTGTTTCTATTCCTGATTATCACATTAGTGTGAACTGTTTTTCTCTGATGATCCAGTTTGTGTAAACTAAGCTTTTTCATTTTTCTGATTATCGGAGTAGTGTAAACTAATTTTCTACAGTTATTTATGTTTGTGATGTTCCAGATAGTGTAAACGAATTTCCTAAGATTGATACATCTTATAATCTATGTAGTGTAAACTATGCTTGTTTTCATACCTGATTATCACATTAGTGTGAACTATTTTTCTCTGATGATCCAGTTTGTGTAAACTAAGCTTTTTCATTTTTCTGGTTATCGGAGTAGTGTAAACTAATTTTCTACAGTTATTCATGTTTGTGATTTTTCAGATAGTGTAAACTAATTTTCTGAGATTGATACATTTCATAATCTATGTAGTGTAAACTAGGCTTGTTTCTATTCCTGATTATCACATCAGTGTGAACTGATCCAGTTTGTGTAAACTAAGCTTTTTCATTTTTCTGGTTATCGGGGAAGTGTAAACTAATTTTCTATCCTTATTTATGTTTGTGATGTTCCAGATAGTGTAAACTAATTTTCTGAGATTGATACATTTTATAATCTATGTAGTGTAAACTATGCTTGTTTCTATTCCTGATTATCACATTAGTGTGAACTGTTTTTCTCTAATGATCAAGTTTGTGTAAACTAAGATTTTTAATTTTTCCCGTTATCGGAGTAGTGTAAACTAGTTTTCTGGGGTAAATGAGGTTTCTTATTGATCTACGCAGTGTTAACTAATTTACTGCAATTGATATTTTTATGATCTTTCTAGTGTAAACTATATGTTCCTAATTATCTGAATAGTGTAAACTGACTTAATTTCAGGTGATTCAGCTTGTGTAAACCAAGGTTGTTGATGTTTCCGATTATCTAGGTAGTGTAAACTAATTTTCCGAGATAAATGAGTTTCTGCTGATTTGTTGTAGCGTTAAATTAATTTCCTAAAGTGGATATTTTTTGTGATTCGTGTAGTGTAAACTAAATTTGTTTATGCTCCTGAATCCTGATTATCTATATCGTGTAAATAGATTTTTTTTTTGAAGAATCATCTTGTGTAAACTGAGGTTGTTAATTTTTTTGAGTTTCTAGGTTGTGTAAATTTATTTTCTAAGTTAAATGAGGTTTTTGTTTAATTGTGTAGTGTAAACCAATTTCCTAAGGTTGATATTTTTCATAATCTATGCAGTGTAAACTAGACTTGTTTATTTTCTTGATTATCTAAGTAATGTAAACTGATTTTCCTAGATTGTGTAAACTAAGGTTGTTTATATTTCTGATTTTCTAGGTAGTGTAAACTAACTTTCGAAGGTAAATGAGGTTTTTGTTGAACTATGTAGTGTAAACAAATGTTCTAAGATTGATATTTTCTATGATATATTTCGTGTAAACTAAAGTTGTTTATGTTTCTGATTATCGAAGTTCGGTGCTGATGATCCAGCTTGTGTAGAATAAGGTTGTTGATGTTACTGATTATCTAGGTAGTGTAAACTAGTTATCTAAGGTAAATTAGGTTTCTGTTCATTTATGCTGGTGTAAACTAGTTTTCTTAGGTTGATACTTTTTGTTGTGTATGTAATGTGAGCTAAGGTTGTTCATGTTCCTGATTATCTGTGTTGTTTAAACTAATTTTCTGGAATAAGTGAGCTTTATGTTGATCTATGCTGTGTAAACAAATTTCCTCATGTTGATATTTATATGATCTTGGTAGTGTAAACTAATTTTCTAAGATTGATATATATTTTATGATTTTTTTAGTGTAAACTATGTTCCAGATTATCTAAACAGTGTAAACTAATTTTCTTTCTGATGGCCCAGCTTGTTTGGATTAAGGTTGTTGATGTTTTTCATTTCTAGGTAGTGTAAACTTTTTTCTGAGATAGATAAGCGTAGTGTAAAGTAATTTCCTAGCGTTGATATTTTTTATGTTCTGTGTAGTGTAAACTGATTATGCAAGTAGTGTTAACTAATTTTCTGAGCTTAATGATGCATTTAGTGATTTACGTAGTTTTGACTAATTTTCTAAGCTGATGATGTTTTGGACGATTTAGGTAGTGTAAACTAAGATTATCGATGTTTTTGACTGATTATCTAGGTAGTGTAAACTAACTTTCTGAGGTTAATGATGTTTTCTATGGTTTGAGTAGTGTTAACTGTGTTGTTGGTCTAGGTAGTGTAAACTAATATTCTGAGGTTATTTATTTTTGTAATTATATAGCTGATGTAAACTAATTTTCCATGGTTAACGATGTTTTTTATGATGCGAGTAGTGTAAACTTATCTCCTAAGGTTACATGTATGTTTATGATTATCTAGGTAATGTAAACTAATTTTCTGAGGTTATTGATCCTTGCCGAAAAGTAAAAAGAAAAACCCAAAAAATTTGGATTTTTTGGCCATTATATACTGTTCGAAAACTCAGATTTACACTTTTTTTATTGTAAACTGGTTTTGTGTTGAAAAAATCTGATTTATTTAATTTTCTGTGTAAACTGCGAGGAGCTCGGTTTGTGGTCTCAAAAACAGTCCATGAGAAGCCCCTCTTTCGAAAAATTCGAATTTTTTGGCGATTAGTGTTTAAAAATCTCGCTTTACACTATGTATGGTGTAAAGTGCTTCTTTCAGATTAACGATCTTTCTAATGACCTACGATCGAGGAAGTCTCGAAAGCTTCCGCATAAGACATTATTTCTCTAAAAATGTGGATTACTGTACTTTACAACTTCCTTTACACGTTTTTTACAGTACAAATTTATGCAACGCAACTTTTTCATAACCTTTTGCGTCTTTACACCATGCATATTTGGATGCTCGGACATCGATTTTTGTACAGATTCGTGCAACCAATCGTCTACGTTAGCCACTCCCCTGGTTTACTGTAACTTTTTGTAAGTTTACACCTCAATTACACGTTGTATATTTTAGTGTAAAGTGCGCAATTTTTCTAGACCGGAAGAATTTATCGAATGCGAACCGCCCCTGGATCTACAAGGCAACAAGAGCGCTAAAGAAGAATTGGGTTACGGTTGTGTAAAGGTAAAAAAAGATTTTGATCATGTTGTGTAAATGGCGAAGATTTTCGTGGTGTAAATTTAAAGTTCGGCGGTTCTCGATGGGAACAAGTGGAGAAAACGGCTTTGAAGTGTAAAGCGCTAGATTGCATCGAATGCCAAGGACCTAGGACGTTTTTGAGGCACGGTTATCCGTGTGTAAAGTAAGAAAAATTTGAATCATGCGGTGTAGTGTAAAGTGAACTGGATAATTCACTATTATCCATGCGTGAAGTAAATAAATTTTGATTTACACAGTGTAGTGTAAAGTAAGTCGTATTTTTTCAACGTAAACTGAGAAAAAGTGTAGTGTAATGTGATTCAGGTTTCTTTTCACGCTTTCCTGCGCATAAAAAGTAAGAAATTCCGATTCACAGTGTAGACTAATGTGATTTGACTTTTTGCGAGGTTATTTGTGTGTAAAGTAAGAAAAATTTGAATCATGCCGTGTAGTGTAAAGTGAACTGGATAATTCACTATTATCCATGCGTAAAGTAAATAAATTTTGATTTACACAGTGTAGTGTAAAGTAAGTCGTATTTTTTCAACGTAAACTAAGAAAAAGTGTAGTGTAATGTGATTCAGGTTTATTTTCACGGTTTCCTGCGCGTAAAAAGTAAGAAATTCCGATTCACAGTGTAGAGTAAAGTGATTTGACTTTTTCCAGGGTTATCTATGTGTAAAGTAAGGAAAATTTGAATTCCGCAATGTAGTGTAAAGTGAACCTCATTTTCCACTGTTATCCATGTGTAAAGTCATTTAAAATGATTTCTCCGGTTATCCGCTTGTAAAGTAAGAAATTTTGATCGACAATGTAGTGTAAAGCGCATCGTATTTTTCCGCGGTTATCTGCGTGTAAAGTTAGAAAAACTCGATTTATACAGTGTATTGTAAAGTGACTCGGAATTTTCTAGGCATATACATGTGTAAACTCAGAAAACTTCGTTTTACACAGTGAAGTGAGTAAAGTAGAAAAATTTTGATTTACACAGTGTAGTGTAAAGTTTTTACACAGTGTAGTGTACTTCGTTTTACACTGCGAAGTGAGTAAAGTACAAAATTTTGATTTACACAGTGTAGTGTAAAGTGAGTTTCGTCTTATGCGTACTTGCTTGCGAAGAAAGAAAAATGTGAATTTACACATACTAGTGTAAAGTGATCACGGCTACTTGTCACGGTCGTCCATGTGAAAAGTAACAAAAATTTGATTTACACAGTGTAGTGTGGAGTGGCTCGGGTTCTTTCACGATTATATGAGTGTAAAGTAAGAAATATTCAATACAGTAAGCTATTTAGTACAACGTGGAATATTTAATGTACACCATGTAGTGTAAAGTGGTATATTCAGTGTACACGATGCAGTATAAAGTGATGTATTTTCTGTACATGATGTGGTGTAAAGCGGAACTTTAAATTATAGGTGTGTGGAGTGAGAAAAATTTGATTTACATAATACAGTGTAAAGTGCTTCGGATTTCTTTTCGCGGTTATCTGTGTGTGCAGTGGTGACAATTTTATTGATACAGTATAATGTAAAGTTACTCTAGTTTTCTCCACACTTATCCATGTGTAAATTGAAAATTTTCGATTCATGCGGTGTAGTGTAAAGTAAATTAAATTTTTTTCCTCTGTTCCTCGTTTTGAAGTAAAGGTAATGTGATTTTTAAAGTCTAGTGTAAAGTGAATCGCAGTCTAGTTTAAAGTGACTCTGAATTCGTTTCATGGCTACCTGTGTGTGAAGCAATAAAATTTCATATACAATAACTTGTGTAGTGTAAAGTGACTTGAATTTTCCGTCGGTTATTCATTTGTGAAGCAAGCAAAGCTTGATTAGTGTAGTGTAAAGTGACTTGGGTTTTTTCTATGTTAACATTGTGTAAAGCGATAAATACTTGATTTAATCGATTTAGTTTAAAGTGAATCGGATTTTTTACAGTTATCTGTTCGTCAAGTATGAAAAATATGATTTACACAAGTAACTGATTTTTCCGCGATTATCTGAATGTAAAGTCGTTAATATTTAATATGCACGATGTAGTGTAAAGTGACTCGCTTTTTTCAAGGATCTCCTTGTGGAGGGAGAATTCAATTTACACACATTGTATAGTGTAAAATGAGTTGGAGTTTCTGCACTGATATCCGAGTGTAAAGTGAAAAATCTAATTTACACAGATGAATTTAGAATGACTAGGAAAGTCTTCATATTCGTAAAAGAGGAAAAGTGTGATTCGCGCAGGTTAGTGTTAAAGTACTCAGATTTCTTTTTACGGTTATTCATGTGTAAAGTAAGTATTTTATTTCGATTCACATAGTTTAGTGTAAAGTGGCTTTTTCCAACGATTATTCGAGTGTAAGGTAAGAAATATTTGATTTCCATGATGTTGTGTAAAATGACATACTTTTTTCATGGTGACAATTGTTTAAAGTAATAAAAATTCAATTCACAGAGTGTAGTGTTTAATGACATGGATTTCACTGTTTTTCATGTGCTAAGGGAAATACCTCGATTCGAACACTCAAGTGTAAAGTGATCAGGATTCCTTTTCATATTTATGATGTGTGTAAAGTGAAAAAAGTTATTTATACAATGTAGTGTAAAGTGACAATGATATCTTTTCCGTGTTTATATGTGTAAAGTAAGACAAATTTGATTCAAATAATGTGGTGTAAAGTCACTGTGATTTTTTCGCAGTTTTTCAAGTGTAAAGTAAGGAAATATTCAATTGACCTAGTATAGTGTAAAATGACTCGGGCTTCACAGTTATTCGTGTGCAAGGTATGGAAACTTTGATTCTTACACTACAGTGTAAAGTGACTCGGATTTCTTTCAACAAGTATGTGTGTGAAAACTAAGACAAATTTGGCTGACATAGTGTAGTGTAAACTGACTTGGATTTTTTAGACGGTTTTCCGTTTGTAGAGTATGAAAAATGTGATGTACAAATTTAGTGTAAAAAGATTCAGATTTCTCAACTTTGTTATCTGTATTTAAAGTAAGAATCACCTCATTTTTTTACTGTAGTGTAAACTGACAGATTTTTTCCTGATTATGCGAGCATAAGGTTTTAAATATTTGATGTAAATTAACAAAAATTTGATTCACACAATTTAGTGTAAAGCTACTAGAATTTATCCACAATTATGCATATGTAAAGTAAGAAAAAGTTTAATTCAACTTACACACTTTAGTGTAAAGTTATCTTTCTACGTTCAGGTACACGGGTCATTATTTTTTGACCACGCTACTTTACTCCATATTTTTGGGCATTTTCGGCGTAGATCGATTTTGTTTGGGTCAATCGGGCATAGCGACGGGAAAATTGATCACATTGGGTGGCCTGGGCGTTTGGTGGATCGTGGACATTATTCTATTGATCAGCGGTCATACTACGCCCGAAGACGGTTCGAATTGGATGCCGAATTATTGATTTTTCAGTTTACACTCGAGTGTAATCTTACTTGTTGTAAACTAGATGATGATAGCATTTTGTAGGTGTACTGTAAAGTGTAAATGTTTGCTGTACATGAAAATCACATACCTTGGTAATCACGTACCCTGGGTATTATTAGTAGTAATGCTAGTCTTTTCAGATCTTACTGTAACTGGCAAAGTACAGGTACAATTTTGTTTAAATTTGCACTAGTTGGATCCTTGGTCTGCCTCTGTCTGTAGGTGTACTGTATACGTTAAAAAATCATCATGCCTGAAAATCAGATATGATTGGGTAATCACTTGCCCTTAGTATTAGTGGTAGTAATGCTAGACCCATCAAGTCTTACTGTAACCCATGAACTGCGTGTGCAAATTTGTTTAAATTTACATTTTTTGGATATTTGGCCTACTCATTTTTGCAAGTTTACTGAATAAGATCGAAATTAACCATACCTGAAAATCAGATGAATTAAAAAATTTTGTACCTGTAAATGCTTTTACTTCGAATCAATATGTTCAATGTTCCAAATCTCCAAGGGGATGGCACATGGCAACGATACGAAATATGGGCGAATGATAACGATAATAACAAACACAATATCGCCCACTGCTATCTTCGGCGTCAATGTAACACGATAATACTTTAAGCTTTCACACGCAGTTTTTATAAAAACGAAGCACAAATAAAATCTGATTATTTCATGCTTTCTTCGCCTTTTATAATGCTTACTATTGGCCACTCCCTTGATCCGTGGGGGGTCCGCTTCCGAAATCTTCTTCCACCAATTGTCGCTTCCTGCTTCATACTGTCACATTAAGTAGAACTTGGAGCCATCTCACATTAAACGAAGTGGGACAATCAAATATGTTTTTTATGTTCAGCTGTAGAATAATGGAAAACGCGGTCAGGTCAGGGGTGCCAATCCCTAGTCCTCATTCACTGAGAATGAGGGATGGTGCCATTCACAGAATGGCGTACTGTAGGGGACCCGATTGTTAACCTAAATCCCCTTATTGGCCCTAACCTTAAGGGTTTGAGGGCTTTCTTAACTGAGGGTACTTCCAAGGGGAACTAGCTTAGGGAGAATTCCCACAAATATACCCTCACCAATAATAACCCCTGAGAAGACTCACTAAATCCTCTTCTCAAAGTACTCGGCGCTGGGCGACCGGTTCTGGGGTCAAAGCGTGGGTCCTACGGATGGCAGTAAGCGGGTACGGGAATCAGGAGGGATTCGGCGTAAAAGGTAATGCAGCTGCGGGTTGGCAGGTGGCGGTATCAAGCGTTTCCTCGGGGAGGGTGATGGGGGTTCTCGATCAGTGGCGACGGGGGTGAGCTCCTACAATTAGGTTACTGTAGCGGGCCACGTAAGGAATACGGAAGGCGAGAGTATGCAAATTTATTCGACGAGCGGTGAACGCAGTTCAAATATGTAAATTAATATAATAAAGGCGACAAACGGCAAACAGGAGAGGTAGACTAAAATGCAACAAGATGGTTAGAGTCGAAGACAAGACACAAAAATGACAAAACAAGCCCTTTTAAAGGGCTCCATAAACTACAGTATGCCTTGGGCGGAGTTAACACTCCCCCAAGCTAACTTCTGCAGCAGAAATCACTGCAGAAGATGCCTATGGTCACAGACATTTTCCAGCTCACAACGTTAAGCATTGGGGCGAGTTTTCACTCTCCATGCTTAACATAGGAACGTCACTAGTGAGAATTTCAAACTAGTCATTGCACGTTGCGAAACATCGCTAGTTCTTACTGATAAGAGGTGCACGTTGTGCTCCAATTACAGCGATAAGCTCGGAGAGCTTATCTCTATCGGAAATTCTTGACTAGCGGGTACATACCGTAGTCTATGTGTGCGATCAAAATAATAAATCGAAACGGAAATAAAATGTGCGCAAATGAAACAGAAACAAAACATAAAAAGTACACACATAAATTGCATGTAAAAATTATAAAAATGAAACGCAAAATTCATGCAAATTACTGTAACACAAAACGTAACGAAAAACATAACGAAAAATTGTGATGTGAATCAGGTGACGTTCGACGAAATTCCTCGGCATGTGACACTGTAACCCATGAACTGCGGGTGCAAATTTGTTTAAATTTACATTTTTTGGATATTTGGCCTACTCATTTTTGCAAGTTTACTGAATAAGATCGAAATTAACCATACCTGAAAATCAGATGAATTAAAAAATTTTGTACCTGTAAATGCTTTTACTTCGAATCAATATGTTCAATGTTCCAAATCTCCAAGGGGATGGCACATGGCAACGATACGAAATATGGGCGAATGATAACGATAATAACAAACACAATATCGCCCACTGCTTTCTTCGGCGTCAACGTAACACGATAATACTTTAAGCTTTCACATGCAGTTTTTATAAAAACGAAACACGAATAAAATCTGATTATTTCATGCTTTCTTCGCCTTTTATACTGCTTCCTATTGGCCACTCCCTCAATCCGTGGGGGGTCGGCTTCCGAAATCTTCTTCCACCAATTGTCGCTTCCTGCTTCATATGCTTCCGTGTACTGTATGCTTACCTAACCACGCCTTTCATGCTTCCTAACTATTGTATGCTTACCACGCCTTTTTATGTTACGCTTGCTTCTCTGTCTATGCTTACGGTGGGTTTAGCCACGCCTACATGCTTTCTTATTAATTACGCATGTATGTGCTTCTGTAATGAACCATGGCTACTGTTCCACTTGAGACTGGTGTCAGGGTAGGGTTTCTACATTTTATTACGGGACAGGTGTATTTACGATTTTGGGGAGAATTATTGTAACTATGGAGTGTGGGTCTTCATGTGAGTTTTGAGGGCCAGGTGCTGATGTGCAAATTAATTATCTAATGCCTTTAATTGGGTCAATAACAGCTTCTGGGTGGGAGACATTCAAGATAGAACACTTCAAATGCATTTACAGGAATGTCAATATAGAAAAACTCAGACATCCTTGAGACGATAGATTATGGAATAAATTTATATACAGTAATAGAATACACATATAATACATTATGAATTTACACTGATGCATCGGCACCTATATATCACATGCCGCAAGCAACATTAGTAGAAGAAGTAGGTGACTACTGTAAATCCTTATAGCTATGAGGCACATTCGAGCATAAGTCGCATCTGAAATTAGTAATATTCACCTATATATAAGTCGCTCTGGTCTCTAAGTTGCAGGAAAATAACAGCATTGAAACTGAGTCAACCATGCAAAAACAGTTCCATCAGAATGAACTGTGAAAGAACTCCATGTCGAAACAACTGAAGCTGATGCTAATGAGCAAGATCTATGCAATGCGGATTTTTGCCCAGCATTGGGGCTGACTTAGTGCCCATGCTAAACATATGAATGTCTTTTAGCTGTGATTGCCACAGCTATTTGTTTGCATCAGCAGGAGCGACGCCCAATTTGTTGACACAAGGGGCATGTAATGTGAGTCCAAATAGCTGTGAGCAAGGAGTGCCCTTCAAAGGAAACTCATGCTAATGGGGCATACTGTAGCCAAAGCAAATGCATAACAAAAACACAGACAAAACAGAAAAGCATAAAAATGACAAATGATCAAAATAATAGAACATTAACATAAAAAGAATCATGTGATGTTGCTGATTTTGATCAGCACATGACACCACCCACTGTCCTGACAATTGGAATGCTTCCCCCTTGAAACCAGTGATTGTAGAGTCATCCGTCAGTTACATGGATAAATCTCATTCTTCAATAGCTAGTGATCTCAAAAACAAGATCACCAATGTCAATGTAATTCATGAATCTTGAGACTGTTGCAATTAAAATTGTTGGTGCCTGAAACGAGACTAATCAAACTTTGATGCCAGGTTTAAATATGATCCCATTCAATAATGTTGAATAGAAGGACGACCGATCATTCTAATACGTATTCAATGAAATGACCAGATAGTAAACTACAAATGGAATAGCAAAAAATATACAATTGATGACGTAGCTACAAGCCACAATGAACGCATGAAATCGATGCTTTCCTAAAAATACTGTTTGAAAATCAGATAAATCTTAAAATTCATCATCCTGTCACTTCCCGACCAATTTTACCCAAACGCCACATGATTTCCATCATGTTGATATTTTATGTTTTCGCCACTTTTTATTTGACAGTTATTTACTTTTATTTCGTTTTGTTCATTATGTTTTACATGCACTTTGTGTGTCACTTTTGTTACATTTTGTTGTTGTTCTTTCTGCACATAGGCTACAGTGTGACCCTTTAATCAGAATTTCCGCCAGATAAGCTCTAGGAGCTCATGGCCATAATTGGAGCATCATGTGCACCTCTTATCAGTAAAGACTAGCAACATCTTGCAACACAAAATGACTAGTTTGGAAGCTCTCATTAAAAGACGTTCATATGTTTAGCATGGGAATGAAACTCGTTCCCAATGCTTAACGTATTCGAACTGGAAAATGTCCATGTGACCATAGGCATCTTCTGCACTGATTTCCTCTGCAGAAGTTAGCTTGGGCGTCGTAAGCTCCACCCAGGCCATACTGTAGGCCTACCAGGTCCTTGAAAGGGCCTGTTTTGTTAGTTTTTCCCTCATTCTCTGGGTTCTTGCTTACGTTGGACTTTGTATTTCAGTCCGCGTCTGCGGCCTTCTTATTCTTGTAATAAATTTGAATATTCGCATTCCCCTTGCATCTGTCACTGAATTTGCATATTGTTCCTATTCACTGCCTCGGTCACTCTGGCTCATATAGAGAACACCCATTGCCCACATAGTGCCTGGTCATCCCCTCACCTGTCTGTCCACTACTAGAGCGTCGCCCCGACCTCCTGAGTTAACCCATTGCGGAATGGAGTGGACCATTTCTCCATTCCACCGATCACTGTCCAAAGCCACCAGGGACCCATTGCCCCTTGCGTCGAATCATAGTTGAGAAGGAGGACTAGGTAAGTCTTCTCAAGGGATTATTATTGTTGAGGGTGTATTTTGGGGAACCCTTTCCCAAGTCCGTTTTCCCTTGAGTCTCCTCTCAGTTAGAAGGGCCATTGTTCCCTTTGGGTTAGGGCTAAAAAGGGTATTTAGGTTTACAATCAGGTCCACTATATCAGGTCATTCCTCGAGTGACCTTGTCCATCTTTCATACTGAAAGGGACCAGGGATTGCCACCCCTGACCTGGTGGTGTTGTCCATTACTCTACAGCAGAACCCCAGGACAGCACCAGAGTACCCTATAGGCCTCCCTTTAGCCAGTGCTAGCCGGGTCAGGTCGCAGAGATGAAATAAGCGAGCCACCCCACGTGGTCACAGCATGTCACTCACAGTGACATGGCTGTATTTTCATATCAATATGGCATGGGTTTTTCCCCTTAATGTGATTGTCCACTTATCACCTAATGTGACATGGCTCCAATTTCATATAATGTGACAATCTGAACTCTGTCCATTAACCCACAATTAATACTAATGTAAATAATTCAAGCATTTACAGGAAACTGACAAATTTCAGGTACTACATAGCCATTGCAAGTTCATCTGAAGATGAGCTAGAGCCCGAAAAGTGTGCAGATTCAGCATATGAGCAAGCAAAAGTCATCATTTCAAAATACATTGCTGAATCAAAACTAAACTTTGATTCTTTGCCACTAGGAAAATGCTGAAACAAAAACAGAATTAGCTAAAGTGAGTGAAATTGTGTGCCGCTAAAAAATGAGTTTCATTATGAAAAAAAATTTCTTTACCTTGCCATGAAATTTTTATCAGCTTGGATTGGGTCTTAACAATCATTCAAAAAAGCGAAAGATGTTACAACTGGAAAAAGATCCCATTTAATGCCCAAAAATGAACAACTGCTTTTATTCTTGAAGCATAACCTACATGCCTTTGGATTCAATAGGGAAACTTTGAAAAACATAGAAACAGATGTTGAATGAGCTTCTAGTTAACTCAGCAATCAAAGTGAAGATAGTATAATAGATGCTTTTGTCTATGACAAATTGGATGAATGGACTGTTGTTAATTATTCAATGTTGAAAATATCAGTAAAACTTTGCAAAAATTCATAATAATTTTGAATTTATTACAGTGTAGCAACTTCAGGTTGCATTTTGTACATGTTACAGCGGATGCATCGGCAGATGCCATCAGTGATGCTGGCCAATGCGAATTTATGACCATCAGTCCATCACTAGGGGAGTGCAATGCCCTTGTCACAACATCCCTCCCCCTGCTGAGGCAGGCAATGGGCCTCCTCCTATGGTCACTGTGTAACACTCCTTGCATACAGGGTGGTAGCTGCTCTACCACAGACTACACATCCCTGCATCACTTGTTGCGAGTGCTGCAATGCTCATCACAAAAATCTCGGTTGGGGCCCATGAATTGGGTGTGTGATGATGGCAGCAGATGATGCTGAGATGCTAGGTGGGTCAATTATTCTTCAAATTTGGGTTTCAATCAGTTTTTTTTTGTAAAAGATTTTTGTTGTTGACATTTCCTTAGTTTTGATACTTAAACAATTGACAGTGCAGGAAGGTACACAGGAGCCCCAAGGCACACTGGCGGAGCCAGGAGAAATCAAGCCGACACATTTTGAGGCAACCTCTTCCCCCTACTCAGGGCTTCAGTAAAAGTTAGGCTCGGTCTGGGACTTGAACCCGGGACCTTGCGGCTACTGTCCGCACGCTTTAACCAACTGAGCCAACCAAGCAGCAGGAAAGTCGCTCTCTTTTTGCAACTATTCGTGGTTGAGGTGGCTGCTTTGGCCACTCTCAACACACAGAGTTGTTGATTGGTCAGATACTGGATCAATTATTGATTGTGCCACAGCATCTCAGTGGACAAACCAGGGTAACCTTGTAAAAAGACTTGACATTGGGGGTAATCATGACATCTACACCCTTTGGTTAGGTCATGATGATTATGATACATACACAATTTGGGGTCTTGTCATGGTCTTTTATGAAGTTGGGATTCAGTAGTAGGTCACACCATAAAAGGTAAAAAAAGTCCTGCTCATGGTTTCCTTCTTCACCTTCCCTTGGTCAGTTTCAAGGCCCCAGGGATTGTATGGATGTACCTACAGTAGCAGTCATACAACATCTATGCAGAATTAGTGAATTGGGCGAAGCCACAATTCAAGCAGATAAAGAATGATTTTATCATTTGTTATACTTTTCTGTGTTGTGGGCAAGTGGTGTCTGTAAATATTGTACTTGTTTACTTCCGCCTTGTAAAAATGGAATGTCCACAGCCACAACTAATTAGAATAATATTTTATTTATTATTCTATTCTTGTGCAATTAGCATAGGGCACCAATTACTGAGACCAAGTACTAATATAGGATCCAACCTTTCCTGGATATTGTTGTAGTGAGTTTTATGTATTTTGTGTTAGATTTAGGAAGCACCTAGGGCGACCCTGATTGCTTTTTGACTGCAAGGGTTGGTTATTCCAGTTACTAATTAGTTGTGTTCAGTTCTGCTAGAGAATTATTGCACTGTATTCAGCTGATTACTTATAGGAAGCTCATTCGAGTGACCTATGCTAGATAGATGGATACAAGCCAATAGAGCTCTTTAGTTATATTGCAGACATCTTCGGATTTAGGCTGAGACCTAAACATAACACATAAATTGCATGCGGGATGATGGCAGCAGATGATGCTAAGATTCTAGGCAGGCCTATTATCCTTCAAATTTGGGTTTTAGTCACTTTCTTCGTAAAACTTTCTTGTCATTGACATTGTGTCAGTTTTGTGATTCCTGCTTTATAGAAAAGAAAACTGCACAATGTATGATAAGTATAATTATAGCTTGAAATTTTACTTTCAATGTCTTACATAAGACTGCAACTTTATAAAAGCAGTTGCCCATGCATATTTATATTCTTACTGGGTGAAGCAACAATTTTTTTGATAGATGTTGGATTGTACTTAAACAATACTCCTTGCTTTATACACTGTTTTTGGAACTATTCCTATCTAGAAACTGAGAGCAAAGCATTTTTTTCACATATCTACCAAAATGCATTTGATTACATTCCTGCTTTTATGTCTACATTTGCAAGGTAATTATTTTTCACAAAATTTTTCACATTGAATTTGATCATTTGATATTTTTAAGATTCAGTTTAATGTTGTTCTCCACATTTTATGCTTTCCACATAAAATCATTCAATGTTGTTATTCACATTTAAATCAAATCTAATGTTTTGACATTAAATTCATGTTTGATGTTTTTGAAATTAATTTTTGTCACATTAGTTTCACATTTAATGTTTATCATATTAAATTTAACATTTTATGTTTTTGACATTAAATTGACATTCAGTGTATTGGACATTGAATTTACACTTGATGTTTTTGATATAAAATTCATTTCTAATCTTTTTGACATCAAATTCACATTTAATGATTTTCACGTTAAATTCACATCCAATGTTTTTTACATTTATTTTCTGTTTAGTGTTTCTTTGCAATAGACTCAACTTTAAAGTTTTTCACATGGAATCTGATCACTTCATATTTTTGAAATTAAATTTAATGTTGTTCTCCACATTTTATGTTTCTCACATTTAATCATTTAATGTTGTTTTTTGCAATAAACTCACTTTTAAGTTTTTCACATCAATTTTCCATTTAACGTTTTTTCCCATTAAAATTAGATTTAATGTTTTCTATGATAATTCACATTCGATTTTTTGGCATAAAATTTACATTGAATGTTTTTGACGTTAAATTCACATTTAATGTTTTGCACATTAAATCCCGTTTATTAAGTTGCCGTGTTAACAACAACCAAAGAATCGTCCAGAAGTTTTAGCACTCACAAAGTCAAACAAACTACAAAGGAATCTGAAGATGAGACTGGTAAGTTACATAATATGCAAATTTTATTGTTGGTGCTTGGAATTGGTATCGAATGATGGATTGGGTTGTACAGTTCAAGATTCTCGACTCATGCAAAAAATTAGGGATCATGTATAACAATCACACATCACAGTTGCCAGATGGCTTTCAGTGAAAAACTGTAAAATGTCGAAATTACAAAAATGTTAGGCTTCTGTGGGGTGAAGATGATGTAACCAACCTTTGGGTTTATACAAAGGAAGTTGCAACAGTTCTGACCACAGGCTAACAAAATACAATAAACTAAAACTCTCTCGCATGTTTCACCAGATACACTCCAGTACTTCACCAAACCTCAGGCAGAACACCTTGGCATATACCTCAGGAGCTCCTACCCAAGTCTCCACTCTTAATCTCAATGAAGCTTCCACTACACTCATAAAACAATGCAAATTACCGTTTAAGCTTTGTATTGGGAAAAAAAGCAATTATTATAATTATTATAATATTATAATATAATATTAGAATACAATTATCTCGATTACCATTTGTGTTGTAGTATTAAATTGATTATTTGATAGACCCCGGAACTGTGAGTTTTTTGGTACGGGAATGGTTACAGTTAGGAGCCACAGTGACAGTTACATTTATGGCTATTTTCCCTGAACTTACCTGCCGTGCCAATTATAACCGTGAGTTTTTCTGATGGTTACAATTATAACCGCGGTTATGCACGACAAAAAATATGTGCACCATTTTCTTTCAATAAAGTCATTAATTTTAATTTTATATCTTTAGATTGAGACAGGGGAGTCTCATTTGCATAAGGCTCATCCACTATATCTTCAACGTAGGATTCAGACATAGCAGATTTTAAAAAATTATTGTCAAAATAAAGTCGTTTACCTTCAAATATAAGCAACAAAACTAAGTATGAGTCGCTATGAGCACAAATTTTTGTTGATAATCAAAATTTTCCACACTATACAGGATCACCAAATAATAGTACAGTTTTTGGACCATTCTCTTGCTTGAAAAAGTGCACTTTATAGCCACAATTTTAGACCATTGCCTTTAAAGTCTAAAGACCAGTTCACACAGTGACATTTTGCACAACATATATCCGACATACATGTCCCAACATATATGTGACATACGTATGTTAAGTAAAATCGTCAGGTGTGAACCGGCACAACATAAGCCCGACATATAAGTGACATACACCCGAAATACAGTTTGCTTTTTCCCTCAGCAGGCTGTTCTGGCCGACATACAGCGCGACACTTGGTACTATTTGTGTGCTTGGTGTGTGTAATTGTGACAGACGCAAAAAAAACTTGTCGTCCAAAAGTAGGAAAAGACCAAGAATAGCAACAGACTTTCTTTTCGACACCGAAAAATAATGCTGAGGTGGAAAATGACGCACTGTATGTCATATCATATGTCGCACATACATGTTGCATGTGTGAACATATGTCACAAAATTTTGGGAAAAAGCATATATGTTGCAACATGTATTCCGGGTGAAATGTCACCGTGTGAAGCGGGCTTAACTTCATCCAATTTTTTTAATACTCTCTATGAAACCCATTAACACATAAGGCATGGCATCTCTACCGACAGCCTAATTCAAAATTAAAGAAAAAGTCTCTTTTGTTGTCCTATACAACTGGAGGAAAATATGCTGGAGCTTTTACTTGAGTGCATGAAACGTTTCAATAAAATAAAAGTAGCATGCTTTAAAATTTGTGTAACTGTGGGATAACCTCCAATAATATGAACAGTTACAGTTATAACCATAAAGAGCAGGCACAGTTACGGTTAACTGCAGTTAAACCCCAGTTATGGTTTAACCATCAGGGTCGATTATAGGATGCACAACTAAAAACATAGCTTCCTAATAAAATCGCTTGATTTCATCCATGAAAAATGGTGAATTCACAGGTGCATAGTAATACTTGGGGCCCTTTTGAGGGCTGTTTCGACTCACAATCATAAAGTTCAAGGATCAATCACCGGTGCAAGGAAGGATTTATTGAACATTTTTCTAAGTGTCATAGCCTGAAGAAGGGAGTAGGTACACTACTAAAACGTTGCTCACCACTGTATTATTGTGTGTTATATTGTGCTATTCTAATAAAGGTATCACTACTTTTTAAATCTATGTCACATTAAACGAATTTGGAGCCATGTTACATTAACTGAAAACTAGACAATCACATTGATGGGAAGAAACCCATGCCATATTGATAAAAATATGGCCCTGCCACTGTGAGTGACATGCTGTGACCCCGTTGGGTGGCTCCTTTGGTATTTGTTTGGGGAACCTGGCCCAGCTAGTACTGGCTATAGGAGGGCCTATAGGGTACCGCGGTGCTGTCCTTGGGTTCTGCTGTAGAGTAATGGACAATGCAGAGGGGTCAGGAGTGACAATCCCTAGTCCCATTCAGTGAGAATGAAGGACAGGGCCATTTGTGGAATGGCCTACTGTAGGGGACCTGATTGTAAACCTAAATCCCCTTTTTGGCCCTAACCCAATAGGAACAAGGGCCCTACCAACTGATTGGATTCTCAAGGGGAAGCTTAGTTAGGGAAAGGGTTCCCACAATACACCCTCAACAACAATAATCCCCTGAGAAGACTTACCTAGTCGTTTTCTCAACTATGACTCAGGGAGGGGCAACGGGTTCATGGGTTCATGTGTCTTGGAATGGCCGGAATAGAGTGACGGTAGTCCGGTTAGGTTGGGCACTGGATGTACTGTAAACAGGTCTCCTGGCGATGGGGGCGATCAACCGGTGGAGCAGTGAGAAGGTACTAGGTGAGAGGGGCGACATATATACTCCTATGTAGGAATCAGGTGGTGGACGCAGCAATGAACACGAAAGCGTATGCAAATTTATATGAAACTATAGGCGGGGGATGCAATGTGATGTTAAACAATAATATAAAGAGTCGACAGACGCAAGATGCAGAGCTAAACGCAAAGAAAATGATGTAGGCCCAACACTGAGTATAAAACTAACAAAACAGGCCCTTTTAAAGGACCTAGTAGACTTACAGTATGCCCTGGATGGAACTAATCGACACCCAAGCTAACTTCTGCAGCCCAAGTCAGCGCAGAAGATGTCTATGGTCACATAGACATTTTCCAGTTTGAATACCTTAAGCATTGGGGCGAGTTTCACTCTCCATGCTAAACATATGAACGTCTTTTAGAGAGAATCTCCAAACTAGTCGTTTTGCATTGCGAAACGTCGCTAATTTTCACTGATAAGAGGTGCACGTAATGCTCCAATTATGGTCACGAGCTCGTAGAGCTTATCTGGTCGAAATTCTAACTAATGGGTTACATACCGTAGTCTACATGTGCAATGGAAAAATAGCAAAACGTAACTGAAAGGAAAACACAAAATGAAACATAAATGAAACACAAAAATGCACGTAAAATATAATGAATGGAATGAGAAAATAAGAGTAAGTAACTGTTAAACAAAAAGTGGCGAAAAACATAAGGTATCGGCATGATGTGAATCATGTGACGTTGGGCAAAATTGATCGGCACGTGACATCTATGTCAACTGCAAGATGGTCAAAGAGACTCTATCTCAGTTGGTGGTTCGACTAGTAGCGATAAAAAATAAAATATTTCTGACCTTCATTGTGGCTAATCAATGCAATTATATACAAATGAAACTATTCGATCCGATTCAACAGTATATAACAAATGGAACACCAAATGGAACAATGAAAAACAGTGAAAACAAGCATGTATGTATACAAGAACAATATGCAAATCTATGATAATGAACAAGCGGCAAAAAAATTATAAATGCATGAAAATAAAATGAAAACTGTACAAAAATCGAGTTTTCACTGGAAAAATCTTGGTTTCTTTGGGTTCTTCTTCATTGATATGCAAGAATATGGATTTCTCAGGGTTCTTATTTTTGAATTTCATGTGGGTGACAAATGCTAGGCTTGGTTAGCTATTTGAATCTGCTTCTTACGTTTATTTTATTTATGCTGATAAAGCTTCAACTTTTCCAATGAAAAAAATTAATTATTTCACTAAGCAAGTTCTTCTTGTTAGATATACTTCTTGCTCTGTACTATATTTACTGTAGTTTTATTTATTTCTCAATTTTTACAATATTCTTGTGAGAATTGACAACAAAAGGTGTTTTACATTTTTTATGTGATTGTAAGGCCAATAATGGCCAAGAATGAATTCTTATAGAATTTTTTTTGACTACTGTCAGCAATACAATTGTAGAGTGTATCTGCTGATTGAAACACTCTCCATCATTTTAGCAACAGTGTATGTTGCCCACAAGTTATGACTGGATTAGATATAGTGGACAATTTCATGGTGATTACTGTAGCCGAATTTTGTAGATAAATAAAACCACACATAAAACCACAAATAAACCACACTTTTTTATTGATTATTGTTGTTTTATTTTGTGCTGTGCAACAGGGCTTTGGGTACCACTCCTCATCATATGTATATTTCAATTATTTGTCTACTTTCTCTTTTTTCTTAATTATTAGTCTATTTTCTTGGACAAGGCAGAAAACTAAAAAATGCATTCTCTTTTCCCAAATCTTAGTAAGGACTAACTGAAATCAGGAAGCTGAAGGTTTACCATATGGGTTATTTGTATTCTAAAGTTGTTCAGTAGTTCTGTTGTATTTTAAATAGTCGAGGCTTTGGAAAGTGGTGGCAGGAGTGGGATTCCAGAATTTGTCCTTAATGCACGTATTTCCGATGCCCACGCTTACCCCATTAGTTACTTAATTAGAGTACTTAAACCCGACGATAATTAACCCACAGACTAAGAAAACCCAGTTCCTTAATCTGTCTGCCATTTAGGTATGTAAAAAGGAGAGTTTTCTCAAATTTTATCTAACACAAAAAGCACACTTACTCATACAAACTCGAGTGGGCAAAGAATAATAAAAACTCCCTCGTGCTAGGGGAAAATACACAATAGTCCTTGCCCACGGGGAGGCGGGTTAATACGAAAATATAACACTAATAATATATAAGAGAGGACCCAATGCACACATGCTGATTTGCGCTACAGTAAGATGTCTCTCGATGGTCCCAGTCACTCACTCCACTTTGTACCTGCGCGCCTATTCGTGAAAACAATAAACACGAGAATAATTCTACAAATCGGTGGAAACACACTACAGCAGTTCTACTGGGTTCCTCTATTTCTCCCCTAGGGCCAACATCTGAACTATGTATGATATTTGGTTGAAAGCCCCTGCGGGAAGACTAATCCTGGTTATCTCTCCTGACTGACCTTAACCTCATTTCCAATTTACGAACTTGACTTGAGGAATAACAACAAAAAATATATGAATTTTTGATATGTCGCATATGGCAGATCTGAATCTGGAATTATGGTGAAATTCACCTTCTAGGCACTAAAATCCTTCAGACTTTGGCACCAATGATGGGCAAAAAATCTTTGACCAAATTTTAGACACCAAAGAATGTAAAATTTAACGAAAAAAGATTTGCGAAAAACCGAAGATGCAGTTCTCTGAATTTATCATCCTTTTTTGTTCAGAAGTCCCATCCACCACTCAACGCCAGAAAATAATTACAAAATTTGTCAAACCCGAAAGTCGTAAAGTTCCTGTGGGAAACGGTGAGAAAAAAATTTTAACCTTACTCATAATATTATGATGATTTTTTGGATCCCATAGATTGTGATAAACCTCGATATGGCTGGACTAAGGATGAACTTATTCTATCGAATGATCGTTGCTTGGACCCGTCATTTTGCTTCCCTTGGAAAAAGAATGGTTTCAGAGACAAGAAGCATTGTCGAGGATGGTGCAGCACAATCACAGTGTGGGTCGCCACTTGTGTTAAAAGTGTCACACGAAATATTATGGAAATTTAATACAGTTATCTATTATTAAATTATATGAAATTTTTCAATATGGCTGTAAGTTGTGGTTTTTTGAAAAATGGCAACCTTGTGACCACTGGTCACTCATACTTTTCATGGTAAGATTAATTTTGTGATCATTGGTCATTCAGGTCACCTGGGTTAGTTCAAGAAAATACATTTTGCATCTTTTTGTAAGGCTTCTTGGATAATGTAAGAGCTGTCCCACCACTTTCCAATGTTGTTGGATTCAAAACCCATCCTTTGGAGCAGCAGGGACATCTCTGGTACAATTGTCATTGTAGAAGGGCTTCCTGGGTAGTGCTGGAGTTGTTCGACTACTGGCCAATGTCAGGGTAGATGTGATCATTTTGACCAGGTCTCAACAATCCTTGGAGCGACAGAGAGACCCCTGGTTTGGTCACCAATGTTGTATGCCCAAATCGATGTGACTGGCATGCCAGAAAAATAACGCTCAGAGATGACCATTATGTGGTAAGATGGTTTTGACATGGTTCCTGCTGTGGATCTTTGACTGCACCTATAGAGCAGACAAGACATCTTTTGCTTTTGTTCATTGGTCACTCTCATCAGTCACATGACTCTGGACTTACACATAAAATGGTCACCAAAGCCTTTAAGCAACTATTAAAATGATTTTTAAGTGAAGAGTCACATTAGTGACCAATGGTCATCCTGGTCATTTGAATAAATACTTTACTCAGTATGTCAAAACTTAGTTCAAGCAATGACATTGGTCATCGGAATGACTGGTAATGTGGATCTGGCCTTGGATTTTAAACTGCAACCATGTCTTGAACATAGTGCATGCGTTCTAGAAATTTTTTACACAGGCTCAGTGGTCACTCTCATCAACCACATGACTCTGGATGACATCAGATGTTCACGGACACCTTTTGGCAACTATTAGAACAACTTTTGAGTAAACAGTCAAAATATTGACCAGTGGTCATGCTGGTCACTTGAACGACCAATTCATGCAATCCATCAACCTTTGCTTCAAGAAATGACATTGGTCATCTGAGTGACCATCATATGGTAAGTTGGTTAATACATGGTTCCTACACCAGATCTAGGGCTGCAACCATACTGCAGCTGAAAAAACTTTTGCTTAGGTTCAGTGGTCACTCTCATCAACTGCGGGACGATGGATAACAAATGATGGACGCCATAGCTGTCTGGTGACTATTAGAATGATTTTTGAGTAAACAGCAACAGCAGCACTGACCATTGGTCAGTCTGGTCACTTGGATGACCACTTCATTCAGTCCATCAAGCCTCAGTTTAAGGAATGACATTGGTCATCCCAGTGACCATCATAAGGGAAGATGGTTCTGACATTGTTCTTGCTCCGGATATAAGACTGGAACCATACAGCAGACAAGAAATCTCTCGCAAAGGTTCAGTCCTCACTCTCATCAACCGCATGACCCCAGATGACATCAGATGGTCATAAACACCTTTTTGCAGCTATTTGAACCATTTTTGAGTGAAAATCGTATTGATCACCAGTGGTCATTTTGATGAGGACACATCATTCACTAAATCAAGTCTCAGTTTGAGAAATAACATTAGTCATCTGAATGACCAGTAATGTGGTTATGGCTCTGGATTTGAAACTGCAACCATATCTAGAACATGGGCATGCAGACACGAAACTTTTTGCTCAGTCTCAGTGATTACTCTCGTTAATCACAGGACTCTGGGTGACATTAAATAGTCATCAAAGCCTTCCATCAACTGTTGAAATGATTTCTTACTGTAGTCACATAAGTGACCAATGGTTATTACCGTCATTTGAATAACATCACATCATTCCATCCATGAAGCCTTAGGTTGAGAGAAATTCCATTGCTCATCAGAGTGACCAATGCCTGCTAGGGTGGTTCTGACATGACTCCTACTGTGGATCCAGGACTGCAACCATAGGCCAGACAAGACATCTTTTGCTTAGGTTCAGTGGTCACTCTCATCAACCACATGACTCTGGATGACATTAAATGATCACAAAAGTGTTTCAACACCTATTGCAATAATTCTTAGGGAAAAAGTCACCCCCACAGTCATTCTGGTCATTTAGATGACCATTTTATTTATTCCATTAGGCCTTAGTACAAAAAATGACATTGAGTGACCACAAATGTAACCTTTTAGTCACTATTAAAATGACTTTCGGTGAAAGGGACCAGCGGTCATTGTGATCATTGGAATGACCACTTCATTTAATACAACAAACTATAGTTTGAACAATGACATTGGTCATCTGAATGATCAGTAATGTTTATCCAACTCTGGATCAAAAACTAAACCCATATATGGAACTTAATGCATGCAGACTGGATACTCTTTGCTCAGACTCAGTAGTCACTCTTATCGACCACATGACTCTTGATAACATCAGATGTTCATAGACATCTTTTGGCAACTATTAGAACAATTAAAGGTACAATATTGACCAGTGGTCATTCGAGTCACTTGGATGACCACTTCATTCAGTCCATCAATCATTAGTTCGAAAAATGACATTTTTCATTTGAGTGACCATCACTCTTGATGACATCAGATGTTCATAAACATCTTTTCGCAACTATTAGAACAATTAAAAGTACAATATTGACCAGTGGTCATTCGAGTCACTTGGATGACCACTTCATTCAGTCCATCAAGCATTAGTTCAAAAAATGACATTTGTCATTTGAGTGACCGTCACTCTTGATAACATCAGATGGTCATAAACATCTTTTAACAACTATTAGAACAATTAAAAGTACAATATCGAGCAGTGGTCATTCGAGTCACTTGGATGACGACTTCATTCAGTCCATCAAGCATTAGTTCGAAAAATGACATTTGTCATTTGAGTGACCATCACTCTTGATAACATCAGATGGTCATAAACATCTTTTAACAACTATTAGAACAATTAAAAGTACAATATCGAGCAGTGGTCATTCGAGTCACTTGGATGACAACTTCGTTCAGTCCATCAAGCATTAGTTCGAAAAATGACATTTGTCATTTGAGCGACCATCACTCTTGATAACATCAGATGGTCATAAACATCTTTTAACAACTATTAGAACAATTAAAAGTACAATATCGAGCAGTGGTCATTCGAGTCACTTGGATGACAACTTCGTTCAGTCCATCAAGCATTAGTTAGAAAAATGACATTTGTCATTTGAGTGACCATCACTCTTGATAACATCAGATGGTCATAAACATCTTTTGGCAACTATTAGAACAATTAAAAGTACAATATCGAGCAGTGGTCATTCGAGTCACTTGGATGACCACTTCATTCAGTCCATCAAGCATTAGTTCGAAAAATGACATTTGTCATTTGGGTGACCATCACTCTTGATAACATCAGATGGTCATAAACATCTTTTAACAACTATTAGAACAATTAAAAGTACAATATCGAGCAGTGGTCATTCGAGTCACTTGGATGACAACTTCGTTCAGTCCATCAAGCATTAGTTCGAAAAATGACATTTGTCATTTGAGTGACCATCACTCTTGATAACATCAGATGGTCATAAACATCTTTTGGCAACTATTAGAACAATTAAAAGTACAATATTGACCAGTGGTCATTCGAGTCACTTGGATGACCACTTCATTCAGTCCATCAAGCATTAGTTCGAAAAATGACATTTGTCATTTGAGTGACCGTCACTCTTGATAACATTAGATGGTCATAAACATCTTTTAACAACTATTAGAACAATTAAAAGTACAATATCGAGCAGTGGTCATTCGAGTCACTTGGATGACGACTTCATTCAGTCCATCAATCATTAGTTCGAAAAATGACATTTTTCATTTGAGTGACCATCACTCTTGATAACATCAGATGGTCATAAACATCTTTTGGCAACTATTAGAACAATTAAAAGTACAATATTGACCAGTGGTCATTCGAGTCACTTGGATGACCACTTCATTCAGTCCATCAAGCATTAGTTCGAAAAATGACATTTGTCATTTGAGTGACCGTCACTCTTGATAACATTAGATGGTCATAAACATCTTTTAACAACTATTAGAACAATTAAAAGTACAATATCGAGCAGTGGTCATTCGAGTCACTTGGATGACGACTTCATTCAGTCCATCAATCATTAGTTCGAAAAATGACATTTTTCATTTGAGTGACCATCACTCTTGATGACATCAGATGGTCATAAACATCTTTTGGCAACTATTAGAACAATTAAAAGTACAATATTGACCAGTGGTCATTCGAGTCACTTGGATGACCACTTCATTCAGTCCATCAAGCATTAGTTCGAAAAATGACATTTGTCATTTGAGTGACCGTCACTCTTGATAACATCAGATGGTCATAAACATCTTTTGGCAACTATTAGAACAATTAAAGGTACAATGTTGACCAGTGGTCATTCGAGTCACTTGGATGACGACTTCATTCAGTCCATCAAGCATTAGTTCGAAAAATGACATTTGTCATTTGAGTGACCGTCACTCTTGATAACATCAGATGGTCATAAACATCTTTTGGCAACTATTAGAACAATTTAAAGTGCAATATTGAGCAGTGGTCATTCGAGTCACTTGGATGACCACTTCATTCAGTCCATCAATCATTAGTTCAAAAAATGACATTTGTCATTTGAGTGACCCTCATATGGTAACATAGTTTTGATGTGGTTACAGTGTTGAGACAAAACTATTCCCGTTGGCTCTGTCCAAGACATGAACCTCGGATCTTTGGGATACTTTCCGGGTGCTCTAATCAACTCAGCAACAGGAAAGGCACTCTCAATTGAGATGGTTGATGTGAATATGTTGTAGTGTGTTTTCCGCCGATTTTTGTTATTTTGTCAAAGCACGTATGGGGCCTGCAGGTGGCAAGTGGAGCGAGCAACGCGGACCATTAGAAGCCGTCTTACTGTAGCGCACGTCAGTACACCTGTGCTGGTCTCTCTCTATGATTATTATTCTTTTGTTATTGTTATATGCTTGTGTACTAAACGTGCGCCCCGCCAGCCACTATTATATTTCGCCACTCGTCGCCTTCTACCACGCAGCCTTCTTTTCTCGTCCCAGTGTGTGGGAGTTGATCGTTTATTTTCTTTCTCGCCCACTCTCGTTTTGTACGTAAGTTTCCGTTTGTTTTTATTGCATAATATAAAGGTAGAAAATTCTCTCCTTTCTGTTTTACGCAATTAGGGAGACAATTAAGGAAAACGCCTTCTCCTTAATTGGTGGGATTTTAGTGTCGGGTTAAGTATAAGTAATTAAGTTAATTGGGTAAACGTGGGTGTGGGAAACACATACATTAAGGAGGAACGCTGGAACCCCAATCCTGCCTGTGACTTATCAGTTGCCGACCCAAACACAAACACAACAAATAGTCCCAACATTAGCTCCCTATCTGGGACTGTAATGATGTCGGAGACAATTTTCGAAATGTTGTTTGTGATTGATGCTGTATGTAACCAGGGCCAGCACTCGACTCACAATCGCAAAGTTCAGGGATCAAACCCCAGTTCAAGCAAGGATTTATTGAGAATTATTCTGATTGTCATAGCCCGAAGAAGGTACTCGTAGTAAGTTGACTACCCAAACGTCGCTCACCACTGTATTATTGTGTTATTCTAATACAGGTGTTTCACATTTTTATGTGATTGTAAGGCCAATGACAGCCGACAATGATGTCAGAGACAGATAACTTTTCTTCAGGTTCAGTGGTCACTCACAACTGGACTCTGGATGATTCCATCTGGTCCCCGAATCTTTCTAGAGATGTCGACCCCATGTTGACATGATATGACATATCTTGACATAATATCTCAAATTACTGCACCATGAACTTCAATCAATCCGTTTTTCTATCGTCATCATTCGGAACTTCTTCCACTTTCTTCTCTTTCATGGACGCCACCATGTTCCAAGCATTGACCAATATTTCTTGTTGCTTCTCGGGACTGATGTTATGTTTGATGATCACTCTTTCGCAAACTTCACCAACTCGTGTAACTTTGGGTGCATAATTATTCATGGAAACCACAATGACCGGTAAGTTGTTGTTGTTGGCGTCATTTTCGATTTTTGTGGATCCGAGCAATACTCTGCGAATGAGTGTGTGGAACACCTTGCCTTTATCTGGAAACATTTTTGTTAGACTTCGTTGCAAAGTTCGACTGTACCTGCAAAGTGTAAAATTATAAAATCCGTAAATGAAAAAAATATGTTGTTTATTATACATATTTTTTGTGCATTATAATTTCTTGTTGTGTATTACATACAGGCCCGTAACTAGGGGGGGGGAATAGGGGGAATTCCCCCCCTGAAATGAAATCCGAAAAATTTTTTTAGCCTATCTGATCCAGCGCATGTATGTGAACAAGTGACTACTCTTGGCACTTGTGAATTTTTTTCTATTCCTTTATTGAATCATAAAAATGAAGGGTTCAAGGTACAAATATTATATTTTATAATAAAATTTGCATGTCTAGCAGTGTAATACATTTGTTGAATATTGATTGACTGTCATTTCGCTGTTTCCTACATAATATTACACTTTTTCTTGCTGTACGTATTTTATAAGTTTAGCGGTTGAAGTTTATGAAAATTTTTTCGAGATTGTTTCAACTTTTGAATCTAATACAATATGAAGCGTATCACTAGCTATTTTACATCTTCAAATTTAAACAACAAACGTCAATGTGTAGCATCAAATTCAGCTTCTTCATGTGAATCCAGTGCTGGGAATGATTCTCAAAAACCTTCAGAATCAAGAGGTTAGTTAGAATAAAATTGTATCATCGTTCTAATGAGTTAAGATTTATTTAAATATTAATCCAGTTGTAACACTAGCATCAACTACCGCTTCTACAGATTGTGATATGGTTGTTGATTTGTTTGCCGAAACTGGTGATAGAGGCATAGCACTTCATCAATTCTGAATAGATTTCATTAGTTGTTTAGTGCCAATAAATTTTGATCTTGAGTTTTCTCAATTATGTATTTTAAATATAGCGTTTTAAGAAATTTTTCGAGCACTAACAGTGCTAAAAATTGATTTTTTCTGGGGCTTCGCCCCAGACCCCACCAGCACCCTGGACCCCTCAGCCCACTAGTCGGTTGCTGCACGACCTCCATTCGCCAAGTTTTGAGTAAGTCAAAATATTTTGGTGATTCCCCCCTGAAAAAAATTCCTAGTTATGGGCCTGATTACATATATATTTTTTTTCTGTTGCATATGATATATACTTTGTTGTTGTGTATTATACATACTTTTTGTTGTAATTTTCATATATTTTTTGTTGCATGTATAATTAATATATATTTTTTGTTGTGTTTTATATTGCATTTTTATATTTTTTGTGTATTATATAATATTTTGTTGCTGCCTGTTATATATAACATTGTGTATATAATTTGTTTTTGTGTTTTATACATATAACTTTTACATATTACGGTATTTATTGGAATAAATGCTGCAGCATTTATTTTTCCAATTGTACTTTTGGTGTGGCGTTTATTCGAGGGCGGCGTATATTTGAGGGCGGCGTTTATTTAAATTCTGAGTTAAACACCACATATATTTTAACGAAATTTTCACTTTTTTAACAATTACTATTCATAATTAACAAATTTTTATAAAAGCACTGATAATAGGTACTTAATATATATTCAGGGAATTTCAACTGTTATAATTTCATCATCCAAATCAACTTCAAACTCGTTTAAGTTTGAGTTTTTTTTTGTTTTCCTACTGCAAACTGTACTTATTTTTGCACTCTAAACTAAGGATGATAAGTCCTTGAATAAACGCGGCGGTGTTTATTCAAGGGCAGCATTTATTTTTCTTCACACATAAGGTGCAGTGTTTATTGGAGGGCAGCATTTATTCAACGGAGGCGTTTATTCAAATAAATATGGTATATAAATATATATATTTTGTTGTTCTGTATTATATATATATTTTTTGATATATATATTTTTATTGTTGTGTATTATATATATATATGTATATTGGGTGTTTTGCCATACTTGTTTTTTCAATATAGGTATCTTAAACAGAGATACTGTAAACTGTAATTAAATTATATATGATTCAATAGTGACAATATCACAGCTGCCAGCTATGAATAAAAAATGTCAATTCAATCAATATAGTAGAAACATGGCTTCTTCAAGTTTCCACTACCAGTTTACAGTATCTAGTGATATACCAATATTCTGTAGATTTTTGCACTTCTTTCATAAATTTGTTAATGCCAAAAACTATATTTGGTCAAAATACAGACTTACCTGACACACAGTATGGGGTGCAATGTACAATCAATAGTAAAAATCACTGGTAGGAATCCGTAGATATAGAGTGCACCGTTTGATCCATTCCATTCTGCGTAGATTGTGCAAATGGTCAAGCCGCCAGACACCAAACCCAATATCGAATGCAACTGGCTAGCAGCTGATAACCACTTGATAGCCATAATTGCCGTCATCGCTGACCACGTTTTATGGGTTTCGTACAAGTTTTGAGCATACCTCAATTGTTCGAGGTCTACGAGCTGCTTCCTATTGTGTCTATGTAGCATGGTGTGAATTGCACCAGTGATCACTTGCATCAATGTTCCAATAATCAAAAAAGGCCAGATAATTTCAATCGCCATTACTTCACAATATTGAAAGGTATGTTGACTGTTTGATGTGTTGAAGAAGGTCACTATGATGCATAAAATTGAGACTGACAACCACACTGAAAACAGCTGGCAAAGTGTTGATTTTGAAGATAAATTTTGAATCAAAGATCGTTTGGTCAAAGTGATGCACAATCGGTCAATGGCTGAAACGCAAAAGTTGAATTTCAGTCAATTTTTGGGAGCAAATAGCAAAAACTGTGGTGAGTAAATTATTTTAAAGAACAGAGGAATATATTTTCTATTATGGTACCCATTCAGCCAAATCCTATTCTGGTCCATGACACAAGGATAAAAAGTAGTAATGCTGTGAAACATCTGACTCCAGATTGAAGAATTCATTGTAAGCTATTATTGGCCTTACAATTACATAAAAAAGTGAAAGAAATTTATTAGAATAACACAATAATGCAGTAGTGAGCGACGTTTTAGTAGTGCACCAACTACCTTCTTCAGGCTGACGATTAGAATAATTTTGTTCCTACAGCTATGTAGGAACAAAAACATTGACATAGGCCACATGTGGAATAGAACCTCCTTGAGGAAGTTCTTTAGGGGACACAATGGCTCACCAGCATGGAGTATCTAACTAGGTCGTTACAGCCCTCAACTCACAATCTCAAAGTTCAATGGTCAAGCCCCAGTGGTAAAAGCCAGCGTGCATACCAATAAGTTTCCATGACCCATATATCTTAGTGCGGTGTGCTGGCATGCAGGCTGCAGGCGCTAGGTGCTGTGTAGTGATGACATCTGGAGTGATCCCTTGGATCTGAAAAACCCAGTGTTGATGCAGACTTTGCGGTTACACAATGTGCATTTCCAGGGGAATGTGCTTAATGGATCAGAACTAGGGACATATACCGTAACATTCATCTGTCGTGGACTCCATAGCAAGAATTTATTAAGAATTGTTCTAATTGTCATAGCCTGAAGAAGGTACTAGGTATACTACTGCAACATCACTCATCAAGTGTGTTATATTGTGTTATTCTACTAAAGGTGTTACACATTTTTATGCAATTGTAAGGCCAATAATAGCTGATAATGAATTCCTAGTCTAACCAATCACAAACAACATTTCAAAAATTGTTAACATATTAAAGCAAATCATGGTTGCTATACTACCAAATGAAGGTAACTATCGACCATAACCATAGATGCACATAGGGGAAAAAGGGGGTGTAAGCCCCTTACCTGAGACCCTGTACACCTACTGGTCCAAAAAAATAGTCAAACACCCCCCTGAAATTTTTCAAGACAGCTTTTTAGGGTATTTTTGTGCATATTTTGAATGAAAAACTAGCTTTCAGATTTTCCTTTTTGTTTTTTTTTTTGGTTGCCCACCCCATACCCCCTGGATAAAAAGTCTAAGGACCCTCCCACCTGGAAAGGTCTTGCCATGCGTGTCTGACATAACAGCATCTCCAACGCATGGTGGATGTATCTATTTCTTAGTATAACTTGATGCAGGTAGTTTTATACACTTTTTTCATCCCCTGCTATCTTTTTATATATGTTACTTTTGTTAGGTTTATGATTATTTCTTTTCAAGTTTCTTTGTTTGTGAGAAAGTTGTTGCATAGAGTAGGAAATCAGTATAAATAGAATTTTTTTGTATTTTTTGCAGAATGTGTTTTTCCTAGTTTTCACACAGTATCAAGACACAATTTTTTGTGTTGTGATGCTGTCATCAGTATTTAGATGTTCTTGAGTTTGATTTTACTTTCACAATTATGTTCTGTGGCCTGCCACTATATATTCAATAAATTATTTTGAACTTATTGCTGTCATTTGCTCAATGTTCAATGAAATTGACTGCTGTTTCAGTATTTTGGTTGTGTGATTGAGCATTGTGATTCCGGGTTATGGGATGGCTCTACAATTCCAACATTGGAAATCACTCTCTAGAATGTGCGTTTTGTTAATAAACCCAAGGAGCCCCATGTATTTTATATGGTATTACTGTAGACAGGTTAAGAGACAATGAGGTTTATAACACTGAAGGAGTCAGTTGAAGGGGTGAGGACTCTGTAATTCATTGTAACACAACAAGTCAGACTATGACCCCCAAAGTGGCAGGCTTGTGTTATGATAAACTCAACAGATATACCATGGACATGTACTGTATGCCTCTCAGACATGTTTTAGACAATTCATCCTAGATGCACCCAGGATGTGAGTAGTTATGTGAGCCTGATATGTACACAAAATATACCCAAGTTAGGGGTAAGGTGCCAACAAAGGCTGCTTATACTGTGTGGTGGAGATAGAAGATGATGAGAAAGTATGGTTGTAGCTTCAACGTGCAAATTTGGACATCATGCAGAAAGTATGGGGGCGGCATCAATATGTGCGATTCTACATTGCCATAAGCTGCTCATACTGCGTGGAGTGAAATAGGGGATGAAGAAAGTGCAGGAGAGCTTGAGGTCAGATATGCACGACAAGAATTTTCCAGGTGGAGCGTGCATGACCTTTTTTCCCTGGGGGTAGGGGGTTGGGTGAACAAAAAAATATTAAAAAAATTCTGCAAGCCTGTTTTCATACAAAATATGCACAAAAACAATGAAAAAACTGTGTTAAAAAATGTTCAGGTAGGGGTATTTGACGTTTTTTTTGGCCAGGTGGGTGTGGCCAGGGTCTCAGGTATGGAGGTTTACCCCCCTATCCCCTCTATGTGCATGTATGCTTGAAGTTCCATCTTAACTTTTTATAGTATTTGAAGTTGTACAAGGTGTGTAGAATGGACTGTCAGCACTCTATTGGGCAAAACTGCCACATTGTGTACTAAAGCCATGACCATATTTCCCACAGGAAAGTTCCACTTCATTGTCGATAGTTGGTTTTGGCCTTAAGGAGGGAAGTTCCACATTGCCATAGAAAGCATCATCATGGCTTCAACATCAAAATTCCACAGTACTGTAGAGGGTACAGTACAGTCGACAAAAGCCTTCTATACTGTGAGGAGAAATTGGGTGTTATAAGTATATGCAAGCTCAAAATCCTATCTGAATCTATCATAACATTTAGAAGGGTGTGTTATTTGTGCATCGGGCTGCTCATTATTGGGCATACCCCGCACTCACTGCCACCATTACAACAAAAATTTCTGAACTATCCATGGATTATGATTAATGCAGTTCATAGCGCTTGAACCCTGTATGCAGAAGGTCGAGGGTTTGAACACATCACTGAGTGTTATTTTTATGATGCTGGTCATGTGGGTCTGAGTATATGACAAGCAATACAGGGTGTTCAGAAAGTAGGCTTCAGTGTTCACATCACTGCAGAACATAATGTGGCATCAACCAAAATTGAGCAATTGTGTTTAAAATGCAAAATTTCACTTTGTTGTATAGAATACAGTAAACTTTTTCATCGCTCAATTTGGTGAGTCCGCCGAAGTTGTCAAATGCTAGAAAAAATATTGCCTATTCAGAAAGAGTAGGAATTTTTAATCCAAAAACCTGATGTTTGGAAAAGAATGAAAATGTGAACCTAATAATTTTATGTTTTTGGAAGAGTATAAATAGAGTCACTTTAAAATCAATGTGTTCTTGAAATGGTTATTACAATTGACATTATATCTCTAACAGTGATCAACCTTTGAAAAAATTAAACCTAAGAATTTGATGTTCTGAAAAAAGTAACAATTTTGAAACTTAAACTTTGATGTTTCAAAGAGGATATAAATACACATACTCTAAAGTCCTCATTCTCTAGTAACCATTTATCAACTTTTGAAATTTCAGTCACGACCATACTTTCTGCAGCGATGTGTTATTCTTCACATTTAGGAGACAACCATACTTCTACATCACCTGTATCAACATGGACACTATAAGCAACACCTTTGTGTTGAGAGTGGCCAAAGCAGCCACCTCAACTACGAATTGCTGCAAAAAGAGAGCACCTTTCCCGCTGCTCCGTGTGCTCAGTTGGTTAGAGCATATGGACGGTAGCCGCAAGGTCCTGGGTTCAAGTCCCAGACCGAGCCTAACTTTTACTGAAGCCCCAAGTAGCCGGAAAAGGTTGTCTCAACACTGGTGGCCCTTGACGATCCGTCAAACTCGACGGCCGAGGGATGTTTTGAGTGGCCAAAGCAGCGACCTCAACTACAAACTGTTGCAAAAAGAGAGCGCCTTTCCCGCTGCTGGGTTGGCTCAGTTGGTTAGAGCGTGCGGAAGGTAGCCCCACAGTCCTGGGTTCAAGTCCCAGACCCAGCCTAACTTTTACTGAAGCCCCGAGTAGCGGGAAGAGCCTCAACATTTGGAGCCTATACTTATAACTGCTATGTTTTGTGTTCTCCCTGTATGGACCTAACTTATAGATTATCACAGCACATTTTCTCACTTTACACTCAACTCACCTATCAAAAATAATAGAATGTGTAATACTTGATAACAAGTTATAAATGGGCAAGTTTCAAGTATACATGTAAAATTGGAAAATTGTAAATTAAATTCAATAATTAACAGTTTCTGTACACTTTTGTACAATAGATAAATACTAATAATGGAATAAGCCATACTGACATTCAAAGCCAGCAATCTAATAGCATTAGGGAATGCTTTACAAGATAGTAGTAAACAATGCGAACAAACAAAATTCAAAAAAATTGCAAAAATATTCAAAATTATAATGAATGATGTTTCGAATATAAATGTTGCACTATCTCCACCATTACTGATGTTGAAATAAATCATCTTTCGACCCGATATAATTATTTACAAGATAGTCTTAATAAAAAAGTATGCAATTTCATCAATGAGTGACATGTTCGCGTGACATGTATCTCGCACACACATTATTTTAATTAACTTATTTCGCAAAGGGTTGCTCAGCAATAACAGACAATACGAAATTAATTATTCATATATGTCGTAGCAAAAAATTCTTTGGAGGATCGACAAAGAATGATTAATTGAGTCACACACCTGAAAACATTAGACATGCATCAAAGAATGGTGTATATTCAATTTTTCAAAAAGTTATTGATTCATCCATTTGGATATCTGTTCAATATACCTGAAAATATGTCCATATTTTGATGATAGTAGTTGTGAGGGGGTACACATGACGTGGACACATTATAAGTATAGGCTATAAGAGTTGCCACTTATTACATGTGGTGCAGTACAGAGGGTATAAAAAGCATGGCAGCAGGTGTAGAAAGTACAGTCAATGCTTCAATGTGCAAAATTTCACATCATTGTAGAAAGTATGCTGGGAGCTCTAATGCACCATGTTCCACTTCCACCATACTTATAATGTGTCCATGTTTTGTGTACCTCTTCTAGGGGTCATATAACAACTGAGACATATTCATCAAGTGCATCCGTGACATATTACCAGAACCAATCAAACTGGTCATGTGATCCATCAAAATCCCTAACATACATGAAAAGTGAGAGTGGTCAGATTTTCAGTGTTGATTGGCTAGATGAGTCTCATTCACATGTTGAAGATGTACTTACTGTAGCAGTCATTCCACATCTATGCAAAATTGGTGAATTGGGTGAAGCCACAATTCGACCAGAAAAACAAAGATTATTCAGTCGTTATACTTTTCTGTGTGGTGTGCGCATTGCATCTGCCATCAAACAATGTTTTGTGTTTTTTGCGTTCAACAAACGGAACACCAAGAGCCATCAACGATTTGCATAATAATATAATTTTAGTATCATTAATCTGTCACATTTAGCAGAAAAGGGCACCAATGATTGAGACCAAGTATAGAATATAGGACCCAGCCTTCTTGGATAGTGTTATAGTGAGTCCTTTGTATATTGTGTTAGCCTTAAGGAAGCATCTGGCGTGCTCATTGCTTTTTGATTACAAGAGTTACAGATTTCAATTACTGATTAGTGACTGAAGGTTGTATTTGGCAAAAGGTTGTTTTTCCTAGTTTGAACTCTTTACTCTCTCTTTTCATTGGTTTTTTTCTCTTTCCTTCTTTAATTTTTCCATCATCTGTTGTTTGTATTTTTTCGTTTTTTTCTGTTTATGTTCTATTGGTTTTTCCTTTCCTATTATTCATTTTTTTCTTTTTTCCTGTTTATCTATGTTGTCTGCTTGTTTTTGCTATCTATTGTGTCTCTTTTTCTTTTCTTTTTTACTTTCTGTTTCTCAATATTTTTTTCTTAACTGAGGTCTGGAAACAGGATTGTGTTGCATTTTGAAGAGGCGGTATATTGATATGAAAACTTAGTACAAAAATCATGGAATTTTAGCCGGCAATTCGAAATGGGAGCAGATATTTACTGTACCTCCTACACAAACGTTGTAATTCATGTATTTCGCGCTTGTGCCTGTTTTTGGCATACCTGTAATTGGGGGCGGGGGAGGTTGGGGGGGGGGACCCCCACTCCCAACTTGGTAAACCCTTTACCCAAACCCCCCCTCAAACTCAGAAAAATTAGGGAAAAAGTGGCCTTTTTGGGGAAAATTTTCCGAATTTTTTCGAAATTTTTGGAGTTTTTTCGACCCTCCTCCCCCAAATTTTGTAAATGTTGGGACCATACCTGTATGGGAGTGGGGGTTGTGGGGGGACCCCCCAACTTGGTCGACCATATACCCAATCCCCCCATCTCCCCCATTTGGGAAAAAAATTAAAAAAATTTGCAAAAAAGTGTGTTTTTTGACCTTTTCTAAGAAAAATTTCGACTTTTTTCGACTTCCTCCCCCAAATTTTGGATTTACGCCCCTCCAAACTGGCCGGACCTCTTACATGTATGGTTGGGACCTCCACCCCAAAGTTTTGGGTTTACCCTCCTTCCCAACCCATCAGACCTCTTTCAGGTATGCTTGTACGCATCCACCACAGTTTTTTTTCTACAAGAATCTTTGACATAAGCTTGTAATTGGGGGCAGGGACCTCCTCAACTTGGCCAACCATATACCCAACCCTCAAACCTCTCCACAGTTTGGAAAAAAGTTAAAAAAATTGGTAAAAAATGCCTTTTTTTGGCCTTTTTTGGGAAAAATTTTAACTTTTTTTGACCCATCCCCCCAAATTTCGGATTTACTCCCCTGCCAACTGGTCAGACCTCTTCCAGGAATGGGAGGTCGTGAAGGGGACTGCCACCCACTTTGCTCCGTATCTGTAAAAGGTCCGACCAGTTGGGGGGAGGATAAAACCAAATTTTGCAGAGGGTAATCGAAAAACCTCCATTTAGTCGAAAAAATTTCGAAAATTTTCCCAGAAAAGCCACTTTTTTCCTCATTTTTTCCAATTTTTCCATGTTTGGTGGGTAGTTGGGTATAGGGTTGACCAAGTTGAGGATGGGGGTCGGCCCCCAACCTCTCCCCCAACTACAGGTATGACTTGGTCGAACCATACCCAAATGTCGGAACCCCGACCCCCAACTTATTCAAGCCTACATATACCCAACTCCTCCCCTAACTCATAAAAATTGCAAAAAAGTTGCTTTTTTGGCCTTTTTTGTGAAAATCTTCAAAATTTTTCTGTTTTTTTCGACTCCCCCCCCCCAAATTTTGAAAAATTCCAGACCCCCACCTCAAAATTTTGGGTTTAACTCACGCCCCACCCAAGTTGGATGCCCACCGCAGTGGCTAAACAGCTGGGCGGCTGTTTATCCAAAACTTGTATTTATGGCTAAACAGCCAGGCGGCTGTTTTGCCAACTTGGCTAAGTAGTTTTTACCCTAAAATATTGAGGTACCGCTGCTTTTATCTTATCAAACATTGGAATATTGGATGTGATTACCGGATTTCATTACAAGGTTACTGCATTAACTCATTGCGGAAATGTCTCAATCGTCTGTTACTTCGAAACGAAATTCAAAAGCTCAAATAAACACTGTCAAAGCCAAAGTAAATGACAACAATATGCTATCATCAAATGTAATTACTCTGTCTCTCTCGAAAAATTTAACATCTCTGAATAATTTACCTTCCGATGACTACCCTTGCATTATTTGCGATCAATTAGTTACTGAGGATCATGTTACTGCTATACAATGTGATATGTGAAACTCATGGGCTCATTCCGAATGTTTAAACCTACCGAAAACAATAATTTATTTTTTTAGCAGTCAACCAAAATCTCAATCTGGCGCAATTTTCCCATTTATTTGTCAAAAATGTGCTCTTAGTTTCAGAAACATGACTCAACAAATTGTTGATTTACAACACCGGGTTTCAATTATCGAATCAAAAAATGGGCTAAATCAACCCTCAAAAATCATAATTTGGAGAACCTAAATATAGAAATGCTAGTTCAGGATGCTATTGAGCGTGAATCAAAAAAAAGAAAAAAAGAATAGCTGAAGACAATCAAGATGACCTTGAAAAAGTCCAACAAATTGTAACCGATTTCGGACCCCAGTTGATTGAAAATGATAATGAAAATCAATTTACAGCAAATGATATAGTTAAAGTGTTTCAGGATGGTCCCAAAATCTCTAACCATCCTCGATTTCTCAAAATATGTTGTTCATCTAAAATGCAACATTCTTTTATAAAATTAATCAATAAAGTTGTTAAACCACAAACACGTAATGATCCTACTTTAAAACCTTTTATTTTTCTTCATTCACGTCCTGATTTATCCTTTTTACAGCAAATTAGTTGCCGAATTAAACAATCATAAACAAGCAGGCGAAATGGTTTTATATATTGATTTTCGTCATAATTGTGTAAGTCATAATTGTGTAATAACAGCGCTAATTTATTTTAGGTAAATGACTCCCTTGATAGTAATTTTTTGCAGTGTATTTTATTTAATGCTAGAAGTTTAGTGTCTAAATTGGAAGAACTCAACATGATGCTTGAAACACAGCAATATGACCTAATCTTTTGTACTGACACATGGTTAAATGATGGTATTTCTGATGGGATTTTATGTAATTTAAGGTCATATAATATCTTCCGCAAGGATAGACCCAACAAAAGGGGTGGAAGGGTTGCAATTTTTATCAAAAAATCAATACCTGCTGTCATCTCTAAAGTCCCAGCTTATATTGATACTCCTGAAACACTAACCCTTGATCTTGCCCTCCCTGGTCTCCTTTATTGTCTTGTTCTTGTTTACAGGCCACCTGAGTATAACCTAGATTACTGCAACAAGCTCTGTTCTTTTATAGAATAGTCCTCATATGTTAATTATCCTATCCTCATAACTGGAGATTTCAATTTACCTAAACTCGACTGGATCAATTCTACTTATCCCTATGAAGTCACCTAAACATCTTTATTTGAGTGTCTTTCTAGTACAAGTCTGCAGCAACTGGTTTTGCAACCCACCCATGATAAGAATATCCTTGATCTAATTTTTGGTGATAGATGTGTCTCTGACGTTCATGTCGTCCCTCCTTTTTCTACTAGTGACCACTCGAGTGTAAAGTTCAAAATAATTCTCAAGACAACGCCCCTGAATCCAAAATCCCTCCCTTTGAACTTTCGCAAGGCAAACTATGATACTATTTCTGAGCTCTACATTTCTCTACATGTTTTTTTCTCTACATGTAGAAATGCAGATGACATGTACTGTAGTTTTATTGACATTTTGAAGCCCATTATAACCTAACACGTACCCACATCTAAAATAAGTAAGGCAAAAAAATATCCCAAATGCCTCCAGAAGCTACTCCCTAAAAAATTAAAACTTTGGAAAAACTATAGGAAAACTAAATCAGCCCGTGACAAGTTTCTTTTCAACAGTCATTGTAAATTTTTGAAAAATCAAATCAAATCACATCAAATCGACATTAAAAAGAAACTTATTGACAAATCAGATCTCAGAAGTTTCTATAATTTTGTAAATTCCAAAATCAAATCAAATAGAGCTATTCCCCCAAATTGTATAGGTAATGCAATTATTTCTGATGAAGATCAAAAAGCCGAACTTTTCAATAATTATTTCACATCAGTCTTTACCAATGATAATGGTTTTGTGCCTCTTTTCCCCAAAAGAACTAGTTCTGAAATCTCCAATTCATCATTTTCTGTTGAGCTGAATCCGTCCCTTGCCTTGGGTCCTAATGGGTTATGTGCCTATTTTATGAAAAAACTATCCAATTGTTTGGCGGATTCACTTTCTCATATCTTTGAGGTTTCTTTTAGATCTGGCGCATTACCATCTATATGGAAAACTGCAAATGTAATCCCAGTATACAAAAAAAAGGTGATTCTTCATCGATTTCCAATTACCGACCAATTTCTCTTTGTTGTATTGCTTGTAAAGTCATGGAAAGCATTAATAACTCTTCTATTTTAGATTACCTTGAGAGAAACTCTCTATTATCTCTCTTTCAGTTTGGGTTTTTGCCAAAAAAGTCATGTGAAACACAGTTGCTCAAATGCAAAAATTCATGGACCAAACTTATTGATTCAGGATCTTCCATTGATTTTAAGAAAGCTTTTGACTCTGTCTCCCATAGTAAGCTTGCTCTAAAGTTGAAAAACTATGGCATCTGTGGTTTTCTTGCGAATTGGATCATCGCCATCCTTTCAAATCACACTCAAAAAGTCTGCATTAACAACAAATTTTCCCTAACATCAGATGTAAGCAGTGGTGTCCCCCAGGGGAGTGTTCTTGGTCCAACTCTTTTCCTCTTGCTTATAAACGACCTCCCTAATACATTAAAATCCCATGTCTATCTTTTTGCAGATGATGCGAAAATTTTTAACACCTCCAGACAATGTAAAACTCTTCAAGATGATCTTGATCAGATTTTCAATTGGTCTAAAACATGGCAACTCGAAATTTCGGCTGAAAAAAGTTCTATTCTCTATATGGGCCATGCAAACCCAAAAGTCCCCTACAATTTTGGATTGTCTGAAATTCCAGGTGAAGACCCATACGTCAGAGATTTGGGCGTACTTATATCCGAAAACTTGAGTCTTAGAGATCACATAGCATCAATTACCAAGAAAGCCTTTAGCTTAAGTTCTTTGATAATTAGAACCTTTACTTCCCATGATACTTCTAACCTTGTACGCCTGTTCACTGTTTATGTTAGACCCCTGCTAGAATATTGTTCAACTGTTTGGAACCCTTACTACGCCTCTGACATAAATCTCATTGAAAAAGTTCAGAGAAGATTCACAAAGAGAATATGTGGTTTTGGGTCTATCCTTTCATATGATGAGCGTTTAACTAAGCTATGCCTTGATAGCTTAGAAATACGCCGACTACGTGCCGCCTTATGCATGATGTTTCAAATTATTAAAGGCCAATCCTGTCTGCAAAAAATCGGACTTCTTTATTAGCAGTAATTTCGAGTCCACCCATCGTAAAAATGACTACAAACTCAAAACAGGTAAAGCTAAAACAAATATTGGATTATTGGATTTTTCCAATAGGTACATTAATATATGGAATGAACTTTCAGCTGAAGTTCTTAGTTCTTCCAATTTACACACATTCAAAACGAAAATCTCTAAGATTGGTTTTTCTGATTATCTCGGTGGAGCGCTTTAGCCTGTTACATAATATGTAACCTGTGCTTCCTATTACCATTATTAACTTGTTTACTGTAGCATATATTTTCGCTGCGATATTGTATTTGTCGTTTTGAAGTAGCCGTCCATTGAGTTTTCGGAACTTTTCTTCGTTTTCTCATTTCATGTTAATTGTTTGTTCTCGCGTTTTAAACTTTTTTCTTTTCTTGTGTTTTATTTCGCCTGACAGGTAATAAATTTTCTTCATTCATTCATTCACCATTAAACCAGCTGTTAGTCATCTTATGATTAGAACAAAAATTGCAATCTTCATATATTTATGAGAGCAGCAAAACTAGACACATTCCGGAAAATATATAGCACCTATCAATGTAAAGAATACTACATAAGTACAAAAGTAGAACTATCATGCTGTAGTATAGTTTGTTTTTTTCGAGTGCAAATTCTCTGAAGATTTGGAAGCTGTAACGACCAGATTTTGTGTGAAGCACTTTACTTTAACCAATGGGTGTTACGGCAACGACAGGGGGCGCGGGGGAGACGGCGATTCAACAATGCGGGGGCGATACGATACTAATCGACGGCTGCTTTGAGACGTTGACAACAATACCAAAGCGCGGTCTCAATTTACAATAACGAACGGGCCTCAGTTTAAATGCTTTCGTAAAAATGGCCGCTTGCAAATATAAAAAAACGGGGGCGAGCACGGTTTAAAAAAAATGACGAATTCAATAATCCAAAAAAATAATAATAAAAAATCACGCTTTGCTTCTCTTTTTATACGACGTTTTTGGCCACTCCCTGGGCATCGCGGGAGGTCGTGCTTCTGTCCATCTTCTTCCGCCAATCGTCGCTTCCTGCTTTGCTTTTTATGCTTACTTACTCTAATGCTTTCCTGGTACTGTATGCTTTTCGTGCTTTGCTTGCTTCCTACGGTGGGCTTAGCCCCACCTCTGTGCTTCTGTGCATGCTCCCTGTATCGGTTTCTCTGTATACACATGTTTTGGTGGGGCCGTCGCTACCGTTACACTTGAGACTACTGTCTGGCAGGGCTTTTACGTATTTTATTGTGTGCAGGTGTTGTTTACGATTCTTACAGGGGATTACGGTAGCCGTGGAATGTGTAGTTTAGTGTAGGTTCTAGGGGACCAGCTGCCGTTTGTGCAAATTAATTGGGGCATCTTAATTGGGCTACCAGGGTGTGAACGGATCAAAATAAAGAACTTCACGTAATTTTACAGGAATGTTTGGGTGTGAATCCCAGACACCCTTGAGACGATAAAATGTGAAAATAAAATAATATCTAATAAATGTCTATCACATACAGTATGCTACATATTTACAGTACTGCTTTAGCAGGTACGTTACAAAGCAAGTACATTATGAACAAACTATGCTGAGCAAAACATCGTAATTTACTGTAGCTCATAAATTCCTCGAAAGTGTAACACCATGTTTTTAATATAAAACAGAAAAAATGAATAAAAAAACCAAAAGGAAAAATTAGCAAAGAAGAATATCATGAAATGTAAAACTACGAAACAAAAAGATCAATTATAAAGAATTACGAAAAAGAGAAAATGAAATTAAAAAAAAAACTAGAAAATGTACAATCTATATGGAAATTTCAAATTTTAAGTCAACAAAAAATAATAAAAATGGCAATTGGAACAATGAAGGAAAAACGATAAAATCAATAAATGAAAAAATTAAAGAAGAAAACGATGAAAAAGCCAAAAAAAATAATACGTCGAATTTGATTGATGATCTTACGAAAAAAATCAAACAAATGAAAAAAATCAAAAAACAAGAACAAAATTTAGTAATCAAATGACTGGGAATAATAAACAAATGATAACGTAAAATGAAAAATAATGAAATGGAAAATGACAAGAAAACGAAGAAAAATGAGGAAAAAAGAATGAAGTGAAAAATTGATGAAGAAATTTTAGAAAAAAAATTGTAAAATAAAAAAAAATGAAAAAATTAAATAAAGACTGACAAAATTTAGTAAAAAAAATTAAAACGAATAGAATAAAAACCAAAATTAAATGAAAAAATGCCAGGAAAAGAAAGGAGTCGGGTACAGTTGTGACACGTAATGGGTAAACGCATTGCCATCATAACCATCACCAAACACTGTTCGAAAAATAATGCTCGACCGGGATTCGAACCTGGGTTTCTGTGACTATAGTGCAGCGTTCTTCCGATTGAACTTCCGTAATGTACAGCCGTGCGACACATGACAGTTGATAAAAAAATAATGGAAAATGATGAGAAAATAACAAAGGGGAATAGAAAAAAATTGAAAAATAAAATTGAAAGCAGATTCAATTTTTGATTTCTTCATATTGTAAAGGCTAACGAGTCGATTTTTTGCATTGCTCAAATCTCCTATCACATGGCTTTCCGAATTTTTCCATCAAAATTTCCAGAGACCTACAGAGGTTGTGATCTTGTATGTCAACTCGGACTTCGATTGTTTTTGAAAAATAGGGTGTAGTGAGGAGTCGAACTTGGGTTACCAGCATTCCGGGCTGATGTCCTCACCACTAGACCACCACACCACAAGGTGAACCCAGATTGAGGTGCTCCACTAGGCTGTGACTTTTTACCATACAACTCCAATGCTTGGTGGTCATGAGCCTATACAACTTTTGGCAAGTGGCAGCATACCCACTGATTTGAACTGCTGACCACTGAAGTTGCTGACTTTTTAGAAATGAAAATTATATGTGTCACATGCCGACAAATTTCCCCAGCGTCACGTGATTCACATCATTTTTTCCGTTATGTTTTTCGTCACATTTAATTTTACAGTAACTTGCGTTAATTTTAAGTTTCGTTTTTATAATTTTTACATGCAATTTCAGTGTGTACTTTTTGCGATTCGTTTCTGTTTTACTTTCGCACTTTTATTTGCGTTACATTTTGTTATTTTTCCGTTGCACACATAGACTATGGTATGTAACCTGCTAGTCAGAATTTTCATTAAAGATAAGCTCTCCGAGCTCATCGCTGTAATTGGAGCACAACGTGCACCTTATCAGTAAAAACTAGCAAGAATTCGCAATGTGAAACGCCTAGTTGGAAATTCTCACTAAATGACATTCATATGTTTAGCATGGAGAGTGAAAACTCGCCCCAATGCTTAACCTAGTGAACTGGAAAATGTCTATGTGACCATAGGCATCTTCTGCAGCCATTTCTGCTGCAGAAGTTAGCTTGGGTGTGTCTTAGCTCTACCCAAACCATACTGTAGATTACTGGACCCTTTAAAAGAGCTTGTTTCGTTAATTTTGAACTCACTTTTGGGCCTAAACCGTCTTCTGCGTTTTTAGCTTAGAACTCCGCGTTCGTCAACATTGTTTATTATAAATTTGCATATTTTGCTGGCATTGGCGGCCTTTTATTAATAAATTTACATATTTGCCTTCAGTCTCCCTTTGCGTTGCCAGTTGCTGTAACCCAAGCTTAGGAGTCTACCCTGTCATCTGTTGATCGAGAACCCCGTCACCTCCCCGAGGAACGTTTTGATACCGTCGCCCGCCGACTCACATTCGCTTACCCTCCACACCGAATCGCTTTCGGATTATTGAACCCACTTCCCTACCATCCGCAGGACCCACATTTGACCCTTGAACCCCTCACCCTGTGCGGAGTACCTTGAGAAGATGATTTAGTGAGTCTTCTCAGGGGTTATTATTGTTGAGGGTATATTTGTGGGAATCCTCCTTAAGCCAGTTTTCCCTTCAGAGTACCCTCAGTTGAGAAAGCCCTCGGACTCTTAAGGTCAGGGCCAATTAGGGGATTTAGGGTGACAATCGGGTCACCTACAGTAAGCCATTCCATGAATGGCACCGTCCCTCATTCTCAGTGAATGAGGACTAGGGATTGCCAGCCCTGACCCAGCCGCATTGTTCATTATTCTACAGCTGAACCCTAGGACAAGGCCGAGGTACACCATAGGTTTTCCTGTGGTAGTACCAGCTGGGTTAGGTTCCTGAAACGAATACATTAGCGAGCCACCCAATGGGGTCACAGCATGCCACCTACAGTGTCGTGGCCGTATTTCTTATGGGATATGGCATGGGGTTCCCCATCAATGTGACTGATCATCTATTCGTTTAATGTGACATGGCTCCAATTTCTACTTAATGTGACACATTGTACCCATGTGAAATAAAAGTCAAAATGGAGTTTGGGACCATTATCCGGCGATCATGCTTCAGAAAAATCCTGTTGGGCAGCTGCATGGTTTAGATCCAATGCTACTAAAAAAAGCTTTTACCAAATGACTGTTGATTTTGAAGGCTAAAATGCACGGCTTGATGTCTTTGTGTATGGAAAAAGGTGTGTAGGAAATTTTGAAATCAACTAGTTTAATCAATATAATTAAAAAAATTTTAGGGTCGCAGCCAGCTGTGATTCCAAGGCGTTTTTATGATTTATATAAAGCATTACCAGTTTCAGCAAGAAAATTCAGGTCTGGGCCCATGACTTGGCTGAGCAACATTATGATTCTCCATTCCTTGGCCCTACAATCACATAAAAATTATATAACACTTTTTATTTTGCCCGTAGGCACAATATGAATGAATAATAATAGAGTGGTTATGGTAATGCGACGTTTCGGTAGTCTACCTACTACCTTCCTCAGGTGACAATAAACTAATTTTTTACAAAATTCGCTACTTGAGGGAATTGAACCCTGGTCGTTTGATTGAGAGTCTAGAGCGCTACCATTGGGCCATGAGGGCCGGTAATAACTTGTTTAGAAGTGCTATATATCCTGTGCCTGCGGGCAAAATAAAAAGCGTTATATAATTTTTATGCGATTGTAAGGCCAAAGAATGGAGAATCATAATGTTATACACCAATGGCAAACAATGTTTTGCCAAATATTGGCTGAGCAACATCAAGTCTACTGGTTCAGAGGAAAATGCGCCAAGGTCAGGCATCATCACAATTTTATAAAGAAAGAAAATCGGCGGCCAGACTGATCTTTATGTTATATTTTTATTGATTGTTATTATTTGTGGAGTGTTATTGCCTAAATACAACATCCCTCGCCTGGACATTTATGATATTTCTCCCAGCAGAGCAAATGCAAGTTAGGATGCAGATTTCAGGATAACCACCCTGCGTGCAAGTCTACATTTACAACTCGATTCTCGGCCTGCCTTTTGGAACTTACCTGAGCTCAGAGAGTTATCTGGTCATCTGCAGTTCTTTGGAACAAAAGCAGCTGATCATTTGTTGAGATTAGAATTGACCAAACTTTTGCACACTATTTCTACCTATGGTTTCAGATGGATTAGATGATTTAGCGAGTAGCTGATTAGGTCCTTTCAATCTCTTTATTTATTTATGCAGTAGGGCCCAATTGACTACAGTGTAAACTCGTCAGTTTTACAAGGTGATTCACAAGAACGCATTGTTTGGAGTTCAAACTTGGCTGAAGGTTCACAATGTCGAACATTACACTTGCAGAAGGTTTGTGATAAAAGTCAGTTCTCGTTTTTGTTGCAGTCGTGAGCAGTCATATCTCCTGTTGTCTATCGGGATGCATATTGAACATGGATTCGCAGTGGTAAGTTTTTGTTAAATGAAATATATGATCCTTTCATCTTTCATAACTAAAGTAGTAGTAAGACCAGTCCAGTATAGATGTTAAACACATTCCGAGTTTCAGCACCATAAACCTTAAATGATTAAGGGACGTTCCGTGGATAAATTGACACAGCGCTCTCTACGAGCCCATGAATCGCCTGCATTCCATTATTGCCACATGAAATTCGTCAGACATTTCGAATGTCACAATTTACAGTGTTTTACATGCTTCCTAGGTTCCATACATTTCGTCTTCAAATAGGCGCAATAAACATGGCATATGACATTGACACCAAGTCCCATTTCCACAGTGGTGAGGACATCAGTCCAGAATGCTGGTAATGCAGGTAAGACTCAAGGCTACACCATATTTTTCAAATTTATTTTCACTCCAAAAATTCTATTTAATTTTCATTTCTAAAAAGTCAGCAACTTCATTCGTCAGCAGTCCAAGGCAGCTACTTGCCAAAGGTCGTAGGTTCATGACCACTAAGCATTGGAGTTGTATGCTAAAATTGTGGCCAAGGGGAGCACCTTAATCTCGGTTCACCTCATGGTGTTGTGGTCCAATATGGTGAGGACATGAGCCCCGAATGCTGGTAACCAAGGTACGACTCCTGGCTACACCTTTTTTTCAAATTTATTTCCACTCCAAAAAATTCCATATAATTTTCATTTCGATTATTTCACACACATTGTCTATTTTCTTGGTCATATCAGCATCAAAAACTAATCCATATTCGAGACGATGTTCTCTCAAACATAATTCTCCTTTAGGTGTACAATTCAACTTTTGTTGCTCAAACACAGAGTTTAGATCATTAATTTATTTCCAATCTTTAGGCATTTATGTTGTCTGCTAACTGCCAATACTTCCAAAATATTGTAGAATTCCCATATTTCAATGTGAAAATTTGTTTATGACTTCACTTTCCATATTTGCTCTTTAATCCATATGCGGCTATAATACAAACAAAATGATATATTTGATCAGCATATAAAGCTGTGAAATATAATTCTAGTTCAAACAATAGTCACTTTCTTATAAAACAGTGAAAATTCTCAATTTTTCATTTTCCATAGATGGTTAACCGACAACTGAGCGTGTCATGTGTCGCACGGCCGTACATCACCCCTTCGTAACAATCCCAACACTGGCTCGGTAGTTCAATCGGAAGAACACTGCACTATAGTCACAGAGACCCGGGTTCCAATCCCAGTCGAGCATTATTTTTTGAACAGTGTTTGCTGATGATTACAATGGCAACAGGATGGCAATGCGTTTACCCATTACATGACAAGCCCCAAATAATTAAATGCTGACAATTGAGCGCGAACAACTGAGCCCCATGACAACTGAGCCTCAGACATTTGAGCCCCGACAACTGAGGGCTGACTATTTAATGCATTATAATTGTGCGTTTTTGTTAAGCCTAAGCCTAAGCCTAAGCCTAAGCCTAAGCCTAAGCCTAAGCCTAAGCCTAAGCCTAAGCCTAAGCCTAAGCCTAAGCCTAAGCCTAAGCCTAAGCCTAGGCCTATGCCTAAGCCTAAGCCTAAGCCTAAGCCTAAGCCTAAGCCTAAGCCTAAGCCTAAGCCTAAGCCTAAGTCTAAGCTATTAAATAGTCAGCTCTCAGTTGTCTGTGCTCAGTTGTCACAGCGCTCAGTTGTCGGCGCTCAATTGTCGGGTCATGTCCATAGACATAGGTGAACAATCACCCTTAGTGATTTACCATTTTACATTTTTTTCTTATTTAACACACTTTGCACAATTTCAAGTGTATTTTAGATTTCATCCATCGAATTATTTTGCTACCTGAAGCTGCAAGGCATATATTTCATATTATCGACAATAGAAACTTATAGCGTTATAGAAAATCTTGGATAATGTTTGATTGAATTTGTAAAATTGTCTAAAAATTGCCAGAAAATAGCCGAAAAAATTGTAAAGTTGTAGAAAACGTTTCTGAAAAATACAAATTTTTTCTAAAAAGTTGTTTGAAATGTAAAGTTGTCGAAATTTTGTCAAAGATTGTAAAGTTGTCCGAAAAATTGTCAAAAAGTTGCCACAAATTGTAAAGTTGTTAATGTAGTTGGTGAAAATTGTCGAAATTTCAATAGAAAATGTTGATAATTGTAAAATTGTAAAAAAAGTCGTTGAACATTTTTTTCTTCAAAGTAGACTAAACTAAACTCAACTTTACACTAATTCACGTTTACATTTTATAAGTGTAAATATAAGTGTAAATTCAAACATTGCTATAATGTTTAAGATTACTCTAGGAACCAAACATTCTAACCAATATCGATTATATTTTACATTTTCGACAATTTTGACAACATTTTTGACAATTTTGACAACATTTTTGAAAACTTTGACAAATTTTTCAACATTTTTTAGCAATTTTGGCAACTTTATTTTGACCATTTCACAATTTTTAACTTTTTTTCGCAAAATTTTGACATCTTTCGGCAATTTTTAACAACTTCCCGCAAATTTTTTGTTTTCTGGCAACTTTACAACTTTTCGCATTTTTCGACAAATTTTGTTCACAATTTCCAAAGACTTTTTGTTTATCTTTGTATTTTTGGTTTTGGTTTTGGTTTTGGTTTCCTGTTTGAAAACATCTGTTGAAAATTTTAAAGTTGTCAAAAATATTGTTAAAAATTGTCAAAAAAAATGCTGAAAATTGTAAAGTTTTCGAAAATATTGTTTAAAAGTTAAAAGTTGTCGGAGAAGCTGTCGAAAATTTCCGGAAAAATTATTGAAATTGTAAAGTGTAAAGTTGCAGAAAAATGTCAAAAATTTCCAATTTAGAATATTGTTGAAAATTTTAAAGTTGTAGGAAAAGGTTTCTGCAAGTTTTTCTGTAAAGTTGTCAAAAAATTGGTCAGAAATTGTAAAGTTGTCAAAAAAAGTTGTTCCGGAAGTTGTTGAAACTTGTAAAGTTATCAGAAAAGTTGTTAAAATCTGTCAACTTGTAGAAGAATGTAAAAGTTATTGAAAGTCGTAAAATTATTGAAAATTGTAAAGTAGTTGAAAATTGTGCAATTGTGGGATAAGTTTCTGATAAATGTAAATTCTTCTAAACATTTGTTTAAAATGTGAAGTTGCTTTTGAAGAGGTTGTTGAAAATTCTAGAGTTGTCGGGAAACTTGCAATGAAACGTAAAGTTGTCCAAAAAAGTTGTCGAAAGTCGTAAACTTGTTGAAGAACTTGTTGACAATTGTAAAGTTCTTCAAAATTGTGGAGCTGATGAAAATTGTAAAGTTTCTAGAATTGTAAAGTTGTTAAAAATGTAGAGTTGTTGAAAATTGTAAAGTTGTTTAAAATTGTAAAGTTGTTTAAAATTGTAAAGTTGTTAAAAACTGTAAAGTTGTTGAAAAATGTAGAGTTGTACAAAATTGCAGTTGCTCAGAAATGTTAAAATGTTGGAAGTTGTCGAAATTTCGGCAAAGGTTGTTTAAACTTGTAAAGTTGTTGGAAATCGAAAAATTCTTGGAAATTGTAAAGTTGCTTAAATAAACTTGTCGACAAAGATGTTTTAATCTGTAAACTTGTCTAAGCAAATTGTCGAAAGTTTACAGAATGTCGCCAAAAATTGTAAAGTTTTTGAAAGTTGTCCAAAAAACCTGTTTTCTTTATCAGGCGGTTCATCACCCGTTTTTTTACACCAATTTTTTGCATAGCTCAAATCTCCGATTTCATGGCTTTGAAAATTTTTCCGTTTAATTCTCATATCTTCGAGAGACCTATTTACATCAAGGTTTTGTGCACCGTTGACACTTTTTTTTTGATCATATCACTATCAAAAACTAATATTCGGGACAAATTTCTCTCCAATGTAATTTTTCTTTAGGTTGTTCAAACTTTTGTTGTCCAAACACAGCATTTTGTAACGACCAGATTTCTACTCTACCTTTACTTGCTTCAAGAACGGCGTTGGGGGGACAAACGGCGATTAAGATGTATGACAATTATAATAATAAATATAACAAATTCGATGATCGCTTTGGCCATCGATATAAAACACAAAACAATCGCTTCGGAATAAACCATGTTTCACGCTTTCATAACAATATTTCAACAACTCAATCAAAATCCACATAAAAATCTGTCTTTTTCCCCGTTTTCTTGTCTTTTATATAACTTCTTTCATCCACGCCCTCGCATCGTGGGAGGTCTGCTTCTGTCGGCTCACCTAACCAATCGCTGCTTTGCTTACCTGTTTCCCCCTACTGTATACTTCTTTCGCCACGCCTCTTGCTTTAATTTATTCTTAATTTCCACGCTCACATGCCTTTTAATCTACAGTATGCTTTGCCGCCTCTATGTTTTTAGTTTTTCATACGTTTTTCGCTTTTCATGCATTCCTCCTAAATCTTCTGTCTGGGTCGGGATTTCTGTACTTTCTACATGGGCAGGTGTGTCTACGCGTTTCGAGGGAATTATTGTACCTACAGAATGTGTATTTTCATGTGCATTACGAGGGCCAGGTGCCAATGTGCAAATAATTATGTGCGTCTTTAATTGGGTCAATGGAGTGTGGGAGGATCAAAATAAAGTGCTTCACATGAATTTATGAGAATGTTTGGTTGTGAATTCCAGACACCCGTGAGACGATGGATTATAACATTAATTTATATTTGAAAATGAATATCACATACTGTACAATTTGTATTCACATCAATGCTTCAGCATGTACGTTACAATTTTCAGACCATAAATTCGTTTCCAATCTTTACGCTTTTGCATTGTCTGCAGCCTGAGAAAAAATACAAAATATTGCAGAATTCCCACTTTTGTATATCCATAAGCAAAAACCTGTTTATGGCTTCACTTTCCATATTTGCACTCGAATCCTGTACCGGCTTTAAACAAAATTATTTATTTGATCAGCATAGAAAGCTGTGAAATATAATTCTAGTTCAAACAATATGGGCACTTTCTTACAATACGGTGAAAATTCCCAATTTTTCATTTTCCATAGACGGTTAACCGACAACTGAGTGCCAGACAATTAAACGCCAACAATTGAGCGCCGACAACTGAGCCCCGTGACAACTGAGCGTGTCATGTGTCGCACGACCGTACATCACCCCTTCCTAACAATCCCAACACTGGATCGATAGTTCAATCGGAAGAACACTGCACTATAGTCACAGAGACCCGGGTTCGAATCCGGGTCCAGCATTATTTTTCAAAGAGTGTTTGGTGATGGTTACGATGGCAATGTGATGGCAAAACGTTTACCCATTACATGACATGGCGAGGCTTAGATGGTCCGACATTGGAGGGCCGCAGGAACCTGCTTCTTCAATGGATGAGGTCGTCCTTCTTTCAAGGGGGGGAATGCCATGTGTCACACGGCCGTACATCACCCCTTCGTAACAATCCCAACACTGGCTCGGTAGTTCAATCGGAAGAACACTGCACTATAGTCACAGAGACCCGGGTTCCAATCCCAGTCGAGCATTATTTTCTGAACAGTGTTTGGTGATGATTACAATGGCAACAGGATGGCAATGTGTTTACCCATTACGTGACAAGCCCCAAATAATTAAATGCTGACAATTGAGCGCCGACAACTGAGCCCCATGACAACTGAGCCTCAGACATTTGAGCCCCGACAACTGAGGGCTGACTATTTAATGCATTATAATTGTGCGTTTTTGTTAAGCCTAAGCCTAAGCCTAAGCCTAAGCCTAAGCCTAAGCCTAAGCCTAAGCCTAAGCCTAAGCCTAAGCCTAAGCCTAAGCCTAAGCCTAAGCCTAAGCCTAAGCCTAAGCCTAAGCCTAAGCCTAAGCCTAAGCCTAAGCCTAAGCCTAAGCCTAAGCCTATGCCTAAGCCTAAGCCTAAGCCTAAGCCTAAGCCTAAGCCTAAGCCTAAGCCTAAGCCTAAGCCTAAGCCTAAGCCTAAGCTATTAAATAGTCAGCTCTCAGTTGTCTGTGCTCAGTTGTCACAGCGCTCAGTTGTCGGCGCTCAATTGTTGGGTCATGTCCATAGACATAGGTGAACAATCACCCTTAGTGATTTACCATTTTACATTTTTTTCTTATTTAACACACTTTGCACAATTTCAAGTGTATTTTAGATTTGATCCATCGAATTATTTTGCTACCTGAAGCTGCAAAGCATATATTTCATATTATCGACAATAGAAACTTATAGCATTATAGAAAATTTTGGATAATGTTTGATTGAATTTGTAAAGTTGTCTAAAAACTGCCAGAAAATAGCCGAAAAAATTGTAAAGTTGTAGAAAACGTTTCTGAAAAATACAAATTTTTCTAAAAAGTTGTTCGAAATGTAAAGTTGTCGAAATTTTGTCAAAGATTGTAAAGTTGTCCGAAAAATTGCCAAAAAGTTGCCACAAATTGTAAAGTTGTTAATGTAGTTGGTGAAAATTGTCGAAATTTCAATAGTAAATGTTAATAATTGTAAAATTGTAAAAAAGTCGTTGAACATTTTTTTCTTCAAAGTAGACTAAACTAAACTCAACTTTACACTAATTCACGTTTACATTTTATAAGTGTAAATATAAGTGTAAATTCAAACATTGCTTAAGATTACTCTAGGAACCAAACATTCTAACCAATATCGATTATATTTTACATTTTCGACAATTTTGACAACATTTTTGACAATTTTGACAACATTTTTGAAAACTTTGACAAATTTTTCAACATTTTTTAGCAATTTTGGCAACTTTATTTTGACCATTTCACAATTTTTAACTTTTTTTCGCAAAATTTTGACATCTTTCGGCAATTTTTAACAACTTCCCGCAAATTTTTTGTTTTCTGGCAACTTTACAACTTTTCGCATTTTTCGACAAATTTTGTTCACAATTTCCAAAAACTTTTTTTTGTTTATCTTTGTATTTTTGGTTTTGGTTTTGGTTTTGGTTTCCTGTTTAAAAACATCTGTTGAAAATTTTAAAGTTGTCAAAAAAATAGTTAAAAATTGTCAAAAAAAAATGCTGAAAATTGTAAAGTTTTCGAAAATATTGTTTAAAAGTTAAAAGTTCTCGGAGAAGCTGTCGAAAATTTCCGGAAAAATGATTGAAATTGTAAAGTGTAAAGTTGCAGAAAAATGTCAAAAATTTCCAATTTCGAATATTGTTGAAAATTTTAAAGTTGTAGGAAAAGGTTTCTGCAAGTTTTTCTGTAAAGTTGTCAAAAAATTGGTCAGAAATTGTAAAGTTGTCAAAAAAAGTTGTTCCGGAAGTTGTTGAAACTTGTAAAGTCATCAAAAAAGTTGTTAAAATCTGTCAACTTGTTGAAGAAGGTAAAAGTTATTGAAAGTCGTAAAATTATTGAAAATTGTAAAGTAGTTGATTTTGTGCAATTGTGGGATAAGTTTCTGATAAATGTAAATTCTTCTAAACATTTGTTTAAAATGTGAAGTTGTTTTAAAGAGGTTGTTGAAAATTCTAGAGTTGTCGGAAAACTTGCAATGAAATGTATAGTTGTCTAAAAAAATTGTCTAAAGTTGTAAACTTGTTGACTATGGTAAAGTTCTTAAAAATTGTGGAGCTGATAAAAATTGTAAAGTTGCTAGAATTTGTAATGTGCCTGCTAACGCAGTACTGTAAATATATAGCATACTGTATATGATAGACATTTATTAAATCTTATTTCATTTTCCTATTTTATCGTCTCAAGGGTGTCTGGGATTCACACCCAAACATTCCTATAAAATTACATGAAGTACTTTATTTTGATCCATTCACACCCGGGTAGCCCAATGGAGATGCCCCAATTAATTTGCACAAACGGCAGCTGGTCCCCTAGAACCTACACTAAACCACACATTCCACGGCTACCGTAATCCCCCATAAAAATCGTAAACAACACCTGCACACGGTAAAATAAGTAAAAGCCCCGCCAGACAGTAGTCTCAAGTGCAACGGTAGCGACAGACCCACAAAACATGTGTATACAGAGAAACCGATACAGGAAGCATGCACAGAAGCACAGAGGTGTTGCTAAGCCCACCGTAGGAAACAAGCAAGACACGAAAAGCATGCGGTACTAGAAAAGCGTTAAAGGGCGTGACTGAATAAGCATGAAAAGTAAAGCAGGAAGCGACGATTGGCCAGAGAAGACGGACAGAAGCACGACCTCCCGCGACGCCCAGGGAGTGGCCAAAAACGTTGTATTTAAAAAGAAGCAAAGCATGATTTTATGATTATTCGTAGTTCTTAATTTTGTTGTTCGCGATCGTCTCATAATTTGCAAGCGCCGTTTTTATGAAAGCAGTTAAACGGAGGCTGTTAATTATTCGCAAGCTGAGACCGCACCCTATTACCCATTACCGTTCCGTTGTACGACCATCCTTTAGGATAAAGTAAAGTGCTTCACAAAATCTGGTCGTTACAAATTGTAAAGTTGTTAAAAATGTAGAGTTGTTGAAAATTGTAAAGTTGTTTAAAATTGTAAAGTTGTTTAAAATTGTAAAGTTGTTGAAAACTGTAAAGTTGTTGAAAAATGTAGAGTTGTACAAAATTGAAGTTGCTCAGAATTGTTGAAATGTTGGAAATCGTCGAAATTTCGGCAAAGGTTGTTTGAACTTGTAAAGTTGTTGAAAACCGAAAAATTGTTGGAGATTGTAAAGTTGCTTAAATAAACTTGTCGACAAAGATGTTTTACTCTGTAAACTTGTCTAAACAAATTGTCGAAAGTTTACAGAATGTCGCCAAAAATTGTAAAGTTTTTGAAAGTTGTCCAAAAAACCTGTTTTCTTTATCAGGCGGTTCATCACCCGTTTTTTTACACCAATTTTTTGCATAGCTCAAATCTTTGATTGCATGGCTTTGAAAACTTTTCAGTTTAATTCTCATATCTTCAAGAGACCTATTTACATCAAGATTTTGTGCATCATTGACACTTCATCTATTTTTTTTTGATCATATCACTATCAAAAACTAATATTCGAGACAAATTTCTCTCCAATGTAATTCTTCTTTAGGTTGTTCAAACTTTTGTTGTCCAAACACAGCGTTTTCAGGCCATAAATTCGTTTCCAATCTTTAGGCTTTTGCGTTGTCTGCAGTCTGAGAAAAAATACAAAATATTGCAGAATTCCCACTTTTGTATATCCATAAGCAAAAATTTGTTTATGGCTTCACTTTCCATATTTGCACTCGAATCCTGTACGGGCTATAAACAAAATTATTTATTTGATCAGCATAGCAAACTGTGAAATATAATTCTAGTTCAAACAATAGGCACTTTCTTACAAAATGCTGAAAATTCCCAATTTTTCATTTTCCATAGACGGTTAACCGACAACTGAGCGCCGGACAATTAAACGCCGACAATAGAGTGCCCACAACTGAGCCGAGACATTTGAGCCCCGACAACTGAGGGCTGACTATTTAATGCATTAAGCCTAAGCCTAAGCCTAAGCCTAAGCCTAAGCCTAAGCCTAAGCCTAAGCCTAAGCCAAAGCCTAAGCCTAAGCCTAAGCCTAAGCCTAAGCCTAAGCCTAAGCCTAAGCCTAAGCCTAAGCCTAAGCCTAGGCCTAAGCCTAAGCCTAAGCCTAAGCCTAAGCCCTAAGCCTGAGCCTAAGCCTAAGCCTAAGCCTAAGCCTAAGCCATTAAATAGTCAGCGCTCAGTTGTTGGCGTCAGTTGTCAGTGCTCAGTGTTCTCAGCGCTCAGTTGTCACGGCGCTCAGTTGTCGGGGCTCAATTGTCCTGCACTCAATTGTCGGGTCATGTCCATAGACATAGGTGAACAATCCTATCACCCTTCATCTTTTACTATTTTACATTTTTTTCTTATTTAAGACACTTTGCACAATTTCAAGTGTATTTTAGATTTGATCCATCGAATTATTTTGCTGCCTGGAGCTGCAAAGCATATATTCCACGTTATTGACAGTAGAAAATTATAGCATTATAGAAAATGTTTGATAATGTTTGATTGAACACCTTTCACTACCCTAGCATGGCCAGTTTATGGAATGAAAGTTATTATCATTGGAAAATGTTCTACAATATGGTTCAGTATTATTTAGCCCTTTTGATTTCAATCACTCTATCCTATTCATTGGAAACACCAGAAAAATACGCTATTGAAAGTGACATTCCCACTTTGGAGAACAATGCCCGAAGTGTTCATCCGATCGAGGAATCTGACAACGTTTTGGGAGTTGTCACGGAAAATGGTATGAAGCTGTTGTCCTTAGCTGATTGTGAATTTTGTGAAAACCAGATAAACATTGGTATGGATGTTGGATTAGGTAAGGTGTACTGTGAAAACCAGTCTATGTCCATTGAAAGTCAATGGGTTACTGTAGGAACATAGAAGCCTGAATAAGTAAGTGCTTAGAAATAAAAATGTCAGGTAGTTGAAACAAATTTTGCTAAAATTTCCAGCAGGTGACTCTAGGCTTAAAAATATTGGACTATACAAATAGGGACTGAATTTTGAGATGCAAAAAATCTACAGATTAGATGCCATCAATTTAAATGGATTTCAAAATAATTTGGTAACTGTTCAAAGTTGCCTGCAGGTGTGCATTGACAAAAGAGTAGTGGACCATTCAAAGCTAGATACTGTAGTTTACATGCTCTTTTTGATTCTCTGGCATGTTTTACTAATGTATACTCGGCCACTAGCTCCACCCGCTCAGACTCCCATCATATATTTTTTTATTGAATTTTCACCTTTTCAACAACAAAGTGCACGAATTCTCCAAATTAGGTGCTATATTGGAGTCTACAGTTAAATAGAAAGTATTCATTTTTCGAAATGTTGTTTGCGATTGGTTATAATAAGAATTCATCATTGGCTATTATTGGCCTTACAATTGCACAGAAATGTGAAACAGCTTTATTAGCATAACACAATATAGCATACAATAACACAGTGGTGAGCGATGTTCCGGTAGTGTACCTTCTACCTTCTTAAGGCTTTGTCACATTAACTGAATTTGGGAGCCATGTCACATTAAACGAATTCATGGCCAATCACATTGATGGGAAAAACCCATGCCATATTGATAAAAATGGAGCCATGCCACTGCGAGTGACATGCTGTGACCCCATTGGGTGGCTTGGGTTGGTGGGTTGGTATTCAGTTCGGGAACCTAAACCAGCTGGTACTGCCTATAGGAGGGCCTATATGGTACCTCAGCACTGTCCATGGATTCTGCTGTAGAATAATGGACAATGCCGCGAGGTCAGGGGTGGCAATCCCTAATCCCATTCAGTGAGAATGAAGGACAAGGCCATCTGTGGAATGGCCTACTGTAGGGTACCCAATTGTAAACCTAAATCCCTTTTTTGACCCTAACCCCAGAGGTATGAGGGCTACTTTAACCAAGGGGAGTCTCAAGGGAAAAGTGACTTTGGAAAAGGTTCCCACAAATACGCCCTCAACAATAATAATCCCCTGAGGAGACTTACCTAGTCCATTTCTCAACTACGACTTGGCAGGGGGCGACAAGTTCATGGGTTCACTGATCCTGGGATGATGGGAACAGGGTGAGGGTGATCGGGTTCAGGTTCGGAATGGGGTGTACTGTAAAATGGGTCGGCCGGCGACGCAAGTGATTCACTAAAGGAGCAGCAGGCAGGTACTAGGTGAGATGGGCAATGCATAACTCCTATGCAGGAATGCAGGTGGTGAACACAGTGATGAACACGAAGTTCTATGCAAATTCATTCAAAAATATATGCGGTGGATGCAATGTATGTAAATCAATATAAGAAAGTCGACTGATGCAAGATGCAAGAGCTAAAAACAACACCCAAGCTAACTTCTGCAGCTGAACTTGCGGCAGAACATGCCTATGGTCACATAGATATTTCCCAGTTCCAACATGTTAAGCATTGGGACAAATTTCACTCTCCATGCTAAACATATGAACGTCTTGTAATGAGAATTTCCAAACTAGTTCTTTTGCATTGCAAAACCTCCCTAGTTTTTACTGATAAGAGGTGCACATAATGCTCCAATTATGGCCATGCACTTGTAGAGCTTATCTTGGTGGAAATTCTAACTAACAGGTTACATACCTTAGTCTACGTGTGCAACAGAAAAATAACAAAATGTAATGGAAATGAAAACACAAAAATGAAACAGAAATAAAACACAAAAATGCACACAAGAATGCATGTAAAAATATAATGAACGAAACGAAAAATAGGAGTAAGTAAATGTTAAACAAAAAGTGGCGAAAAACATCATGATGTAAATCACGTGACACTGGGCAAAATTGATCAGCAGGTGATAGCTTTGATGATTAGAATAATTTTCAATGAATCCTTGCTTGCACTGGGGTTTGATCCCTGAAATTTGAAACTGTGAGTCGAGAGCTGTAACCACTGGGCCATTGGGGCCATTGTTTGCCAGGTTAGATCATCCATTCAAGCTGGTGGGCCATTGAGCCCCCTAAAGAACTTACTCAAGAAGGTTCTATTCCCTATGTGGCCTATTTCAATGCTTTTTGTTCTTAGATTGCTAGAACCTGCTAGTCCCATTTCCACTGTCTCCCTAATTTTTCTCTTGGGGTCGTTGCTTTCAAGAGCAATGGAATAGAACCTTTTTGACAAAAATCATTAAGGGACCCAATGGCTCACTGGCTTAAATAGATAATTTAACCATACAAATATTGGCCCTGATGGCCCAGTGATCACAGCTATCAACACACAATCTCAAAGTTCAGGGATCAAACCCTAATGCACTTAAGGGTTTACTGAAATTTATTTTAATTGTCATAGCCTGTAGAAGGTGTAGCTACACTACCGAAATGTCGCTCACCACTGCATTATACAAAGGTAGAGAGTGCAAAATTTTCATTCCAAACATTTTTTATATCAGACAATACAATTTTTTCCCTTTATCAAATAATCAAAGCTATCGAGCTTGAGCTACCAATTTTCATACTGTATTTCTTGGAGATTTCTGCCCGTAAGTTGACCTGTCCAGGTGTGAATATTTTGAAAGCTGTGCTATACCTTACATGAAGTTCAATTCTGCAGCAGCACTTGTTACTGATTTCTCAGAGCTTCAAGTTTTTCGTCAATTTCAGCTCAACAGAGAAAATTCTTGCTGAAACCCACAGATTCTATTCTACTGTATAAACTACAGCTGATGGAAGATTTTGATTTGACCTATTGTTGTAGAAGAATCATCTTTTTATGTTGTATATTCACAAAGGTTTTTGGCCCTGATGCTCATTTCAGTAATAAACTACGTTATGAAATTCATTCTGGTATCTTAATCTTTCACAGATTGCCATGGGATTTGGCTCTGATGAAGCAACATATCAAAATTAAATCATCTAATCTAATGATTTCATTAAGCTTAACAACTTGAAGATCTAAGTTTAGAAGAAGAACGTAATGGCGACTTGAAAGCATGTGAGTGGTTCACTAAAGGAAAAAAGGTGTACTATTTTACATGTATATATTCATAGTGGAAGCCTGAGCAGCATGATAAGCTTCACATATATATACTAATGAAAAACTGAATAGCATCAAAAGAAATTTTCAGGAGATCATAAAAGAGAAATTGATACATATCTTACACGTTACATTAAGTGCAAGTATGAGTGATTCATACATTACAGTATGATCATGTAATGTGTTGCGCAAGTACAAGTGATGCATACATTACAGTATGATCACATACCATGATGTGCAGGTAAATTTCATGTACTGCATTGTAATGGAAAGTTCTAGAATGTTCCACAATATTCTATAATATTCTTTCATATTCTACAAGGTTCTAGAACATTTCACAATTTTCAGTGATACTATATAAGCTGCGTTGTTTTGTACATTCATTCGTTTTATTTATTGTACCATTTAGTACTTGGATATTTTATGTTGTGTTAGTAAGGTCTTATTAAACCTAGCTATTTACCAGCTATCATTCCAGTTGGATATTTATCAATTATCCTAAGGTTAATCTATTTTTAACTTAGTACTGTCATTATTCAATATACAACAGAAATTAAGATGTCTGGAAATAAAAATGGCTTGAAAGTTGAAGTTCAAAGTAGAATACTGCATCATATAACAACGTAATGAATTTTCTATGTTCCCTTTTTCAGCACTAGAAAAAAGTTTCCGAGAACGCTGTGACTTACAATTGAAGGAATGTGAGCATTCTAGTCTGTAATTCACAAAAAATGCATATTATATTCTTCTATTCATAGTGAAAGAAAATTCGACAGTTCGAACTTTATACGAAAAAGTTTTGAAATATGTTGATGAAAAAGGTAACTGTTTCAGCTCAACTATAAAAATATGATTTTTTCATGTTCTCCAGATAAATTTGAAGCATACCATTTGGAGTGGGCCAAAATTAATTACAATGATATAGTATACTTCTGCTGCCACAAAAAAGGTTTACACTTTAAATTATATAATTTTACCAATAACTGTTATGCTCAATTCACAGGTGTAAAAGAAACAATGCCGACAAAAGAGCAGGAAATAACATTTTTGAAAGATCTGGAAGAAGAGACTGAAAAATTCCGAGTTGCAAATCCTTTTGTGGAACTTGATGTCCAAAGTAGAATGTTTCATTATATAATGTAGCAAGATGATTTTATGATAGTTAAAGTTTCAGAGCCTGATGCAATAACATGTGATAAAGCATTTAAAGCAGGTAAGTGATTGAAAGATTTGTTTTAAATGTCCAATGATAACATAGCCTTTATCGTAGTACTGCTCAGGTTCATGAAAATTTCAAGTACTGAAATATTTTTTTACAGAGGAAACTGGAAGCCATGGAAAGAAGTTTTTGCATAGACATCGCTGAAAGTTTGAATCATTATTCTTTAGAATGTTGCTGTTCAGTTGTGTTATTCCATTTATGGTAATTTTTGTACTAAAATCAGATATTGTATAAAAAATAAGTCATATCACTTTGTTACTTAACCCATATGAATCCATATAGACCCCATGCCAAAGCCTATGTCTCAATTAGTTCCCCTTAAATTTTTACCGATTGAAGATAAATACAAACAGTTTTTTGCATTAGATGCGCAAAAAAATTGGACCTTTTGGTAAGCAAGTTTACTGTAATCAAAATTCGATTCAATTTTTTGTCCATTTGTCACTCTGGGTCAGTTTTTTGCTGTCAGTTTTGAAAAAACGTCAGAAACAGGTGAAAATGTGTTTATTCACATGCATAATGCTTTTTACCATGTCGGAATTGTTCCAGCCATTTTTTTCTAGAATGTTTTCTAGCATTTGATGCCTCATACAGCGCAGGAAATATTAGCCAGTATGGGCAGCGTGTATGTGTTGGGGATGCACTTACGGTAGCAGGCCTTTGGAAAGTCTTCGTAGTGCTGCAATTTTGATCCTATCTGGGGTATTCAGCAGAAATTCTCCTTCTAGCTCGTTGAGAAAACTGACTACTTGTGGCTCTGTCATGTCATCAAGAAGTAACTTTGGTTCAACAGCTCTAGCTATATCTGAAACAGTAAGCTCAAATCCATCAAATGAGGAATCAGATCCATCAGAATCTGATATATCTCTTTTGATCTTCCTGGATCTATGCTTTCTCTTCCTAGCTTTTTTCTTACTAACTTGATCACTGTCTATTGCTGCATCACTTGTTTCATGAAAGTTTTCTCTCACTGTATGACATTCAGATTTTGGGCTGATTTGCCTTTTAGCTTGAGGTTTTTTCACAATAACTGTGGATGAAGCAGTATTAGACAATGCCATAACTTTTTGCACTGACTCATCTACTCTGGACTGCTGCAACTTTTGGTCATCAGCAATTGCCTTTGCAGACGTCATTGGCAAATTTTCTGCCACACTCCTGCCTTGCAGATCACCTTGAATCATAACTACTGATCTCAGATTTTCACCACTCACCATTGATTCCTGACATTTGTCGCCATTGATCTTGGACAATATAGCAAATAATGAATTGATCATTGATTGCATCTTCTCCATATTTGGATCGATTTTCTGGCACCAATCGTAATCAAATCCATGGTAATTTGGCGAATTTCGATGGTGATAATCGTAATTTGATTGCAGTTGATCACAATAATCGACTGGAATCTTTGCCATAAATGGATCGGCAATAGGGTAATCGATTCCAGAATTGGGCACATTTTTCTTACTTGGCATCTCAATTTCCCTTCTTTTTGAGAAACTTTCAGGCATATCAGAACTCTGGGTGACTCTGTGCTTTTCAATGATGCAAGTGTTAGAAGCCACCACTTGTTATGTTTATATTTCTGCTGAAGTCCCAGGATGTCAGCAATATAACTCAAGTCCTATTGGCTTGTACCTAATCGACTACTGTAGGTCACTCAAAGGAGCTTCCTATTAGTAATCAACTAAACACAGCACAACAGTCCTTAAGCAGAAATAAACACAACCTTCAGTTGCTATACAGCAACTGGAATCCAACAGCTTGCACCTGAAAAACTACCAGAATACTCCAGAGAACCTTACCCAATAGTTCTCGTAAAAGTCGGGGATGTGAGACGCTGCTGCAGAAAAGTATATAGGCCCAATATAAATCTCGATTGCCACCAAACAATCGATAAATAAACACCAATCGGCCGTCCCACTTTATTGGCATAAAAGGGCAATAACAAGTAAACAGCGGGTGGCTCGCACAAGATAAACATAAAATTATGAAAGAATGATCATAACGTATCACATATTGCCTTATAAAGGCAGTCATGCCCACGTAATGAGGCCTTCTCGCCATTTTCACAATTTGCATGGATGGGATGCCTGCTACCGTAAGTGCATCCCCAACATATGATTCATCTGATTGGGTATCTGCAATATCTCATACTTCAGAACAGCTTTTGGCATCAGCCTGACAGTATTCTGGGGTAAAGAACCACGAAGAATCTGATGAATGCAAAATTGCAGAAAGGGGCTCACAGGCCCCAACAGATTCATATGGGTAATAATTTTTTGGAAGCAAATAATTTGTATTTTCAGTTCAGTTATTTTAGTTATAGCTCAGTTATGCTAGTTGTAGTTCAGTTATTCAGGTTATAGTTCAATTATTTTAGTTATAGTTCAGTTACTGTAATATTTCATTTATTTTGTAGTTTCACTCTAACAACTGGATAAAAGTATTGTTATATTTGTTATTTTGTGCTTAGGGTTTGAGACTCTTGCTTGGTGATCCAGCAAGAATAAGAAATTATTTTTAAACCAAAAATGATTTACACAGGAGTTTTCCAAGATTGGTTCGACAAACACCGATTCTCCATAGTAATGTCATTCTTATTGATTAAGTTCTCAAGCTTTTAACTGATTTAAATTATTTTTTCAATTTTATTCTACTTTGTTTAATTTTTTCTATATTTTTTTGTTGTTGGCATATTTTCATTTGTTTTTTTTGTAAAATGTCATAATGTTACTTGTTGTTTTATAATCCTGCTAATTTGACAGTTGATTCATCATCAGTTGTTACCTGGATCAGGACACTAACTGATTTAAAATGTATTGATAAAAACCGTTGAAATTGTTAGTTAGGCATGCAACCTGTTAAATATACTATCCCATTAGAGGCAAAATGTACTGATATTTCTGAGAATACCTCCTTTTGAAAGTTTCATTATGTCTAAGAATCTAAAAATTGTCTGAATTTTTGTTGCAGATGATTCTGATAGCTCATTTTTGCTGTCTGATTTTTGGCCTGTACAAGCACATGAAAATGGTGAAATGCTTTATTATAACACACAATATAACACAACAATACAACATATGTAACAGAACAATATGGATAAGCAACATCTCAGCAGTAATCCTACTACCTTCCTCAGGCTTTCAACGACTTTGTTATGTTATAACGTGTGTTATATTGCATGTTATAATGAAGTGTTTCACCATTTTTATCTGGTTGTACAGGCCAAAAAGCAGACAGCAAAAATGAGCTATTATCATCAGCTGCAAGAAACATTCAGACAATTGATCGAAAAATAATGCTTGGTGAGGGGCTCGAACCCTGGACTTTATGCGTACTGTTGAGGCAACCTTTTCCCGCTACTCGGGGCTTCAGTAAAAGTTAGGCTCGGTCTGGGACATGAACCCAGGACCTTGCGGCTACCCTTTGCACGCTCTAACCAACTGAGCCAACTGAGCAGCGGGAAAGGCGCTCTCTTCTTGCAACAATTCGTAGTTGAGGTGGCTGCTTTGGCCACTCTCAACAACACATCCTATGCAAATGCACCAACTGAGCCATGTTTTTTTCGCATCATTTTCTGTGTATAGATAGTTGGTCCTTTGGCCAACTATTCATTCTTCCATTTCGTTTTTTTTTGTTTTTGTTTATCATCTTATTATATACAAATAAATTATGCAAATTGGCCAGTGTAACAAATACCTCTTCCATTACATTGTATGTGTGGGCAGCCAGTAGAGGATAAACCTACTGACCTGCATAACAATAATCTTCGTAATTTACAATTAATTGCAAACAGAACTATAATTGATAATCAATAATCACATAAGATTTAAAACATTATTAAAAGAAAAAAGATGTGCAATTATGCATTGTTACTCTCTGTCATGAGCAGTTTCATCATTTTTCAGTTTGGGCAAATGATTACGGCTCTTGCACGCTCTAACCAACTGAGCTTTATATAAATCATGAAAACACCTTAGAATCAAAGCTGGCTGCGACCCTAAAAATTTTCATTAATTTGATGGAACTTGTTGAGTTTGAAATTTCCCAGACACCCTTTTCCATATGCATAGACATCAAGCCCTCCATTTTAGCTTCTGAAATCAGCATTCGTTTGGTAGCTTTTTTTAGTAGCATTGGATCTAAACCTTGCAGCTGCCCAACAGGATTTTTTTGAACAATGATCATCTAATAAACATCATACACTGCTTAATTACATTATACACTGCTTAATTCAGAAAATCCATCTTTTACAGTAACTGTCGTGCTGGGCCAGGTCGGGCATGGTCGCACATTTGTACCTGCGAGCATTTTTACGAAATTGACAAAACTATTAGGAAATCCTGAAAAATCGGCAGAAACACACTACAACACACTGTGAAACGTACTTCAGGACCTCCTACCCAAGTCTCCACTTGTATTCTTAAAAAACCTTCCACTATGCTGACGAAACAATGCAAGTTACCTCTCAAACATTCTATTGGGAATGTAAGGCGAAGTCATCAATAATATAACACAATAAATATAAAATTGATGATAGACCGCAATGCTTCCATACCAAACTTTAACAATAAAAAAAAATGCGAAAAACAGTGGCAACATAAATCTATGTAAATTTATTTCCTTTCTCACCACTTTTCGCCCAGTCCACCACCTGCGGGTTGATGCCAGAAGCTGAAAATGTGCAGCCGCAGTAATCTGGACATACCTCTTTTCATTTGGGGCAATGCTTCAACATAGCAGTCTTAATAATTATCATTCATAACAGCAGTCACATAGAATAAAAACTTGGACTAGAATTATTTAGTATAGTTATTAAGCAGCATAACAAATTTTTATAATCTACTGTGAACAACCTAGCTGACATCATTGATGTGAATGTTTACTTTAACACTGATGCCATTGCATTGAATCTAGAGTGAAACAGGCGTGCTTCGAATGATCAGGTTGGAAGATGGTCAGGCTAGCTCTACGTGTGATCGGATGATGAAATTTTAACATATAATCTCATTTATATCATTACAAATTCATATTACAACTGTGATGCTGCTAACGATTAAGGTTTTCATCATCAACCATGCTATGCAAAGGCGAACTTGGGGCAACTGCTTTTCAACACCTCACATGTATCACCTACACTATATTTTGGGCTCAGGCATATGCTTAATCATTAAACCCCTCAGAATGCACTTTTTTATCATCATCACCAACATGTATTTCAATTTTTTAGGCATTATTCACAATGTTATTTCCGATCGCCGAGCTTTTGTGTTCAATTTTGTTGTTGGTTTGTGGATCGATGTGTGTAGAAACACGTGGTGAATGTAAGAATTTTTTAGTTTTTTTATGGTGTCTTAATGTCTTCCCATAAATTTCAAAGATGATATTGAACCGCAACATTTTCAATCAATGATTGCAGCGATATGGAGGGCTGACAATGATCTTCAGGAAATAGCATTAAATATTGATTCAAATATTAAGCCTGATGATCAAAAGTGGGTATTTTTTGATATTTAATTAAGTGCTGCATTCTAATGAAAAGTACCAAAATGCTCATCAAGCACAAATCTTTATCTTTTTTCCAGATTATTTCCCGATGGCTCTATGGCAAACATCAAACACAAACTGACCGTCATATTGCTGTTGACTCTTTTTGAGATTTATGATAGTCATACCACAATAAAATATGATTATCTGGATACAGTATCCAGAAAATTCATCTACGACCTGGTGCACACTGAACCTATGAAAATTTTGCAAAAATATTTAAAAGAGTATAATGTGGAATATGCTGCAGATGAGAAATCCTTTCAAGATTTACTTTACGATATTTGGTTCAGAAGGTAAGCCAATTTTAAGATAGAATGATTTTTTTGTGACTGTTATCTTATTATTAATTATTAACTTATTAATGCAGAAAAACCCCAAAAAACAAAAAAAAACAGAAAGCTCAAAAGAAATAAAATACTGCAAAAAAACAAAAACCTCGAAAGGCACTAAATAATGCAAAAAAATGTAAAAAAACACAAAAACGAGAGAGGTTCAAAAAACATTAAAAAACCAAAAAAGCAAGAAAGAAAAAACTCAAAGACACAAAATAATGCAAAAAAAGCAGAGAAAACACAAAAATTGAAAGAAGCAAAAAAACAAAAGGCTGAAAAGACCCAAAATAATGCAACAAATGCAAATCAACACAGTAAAAATACCCAAAAAACAAAAAGACGCCAAAAACACAATAAATGCAAAAAAAGCGAGCAACAAGAAAAACAAAAAAAACAAGAAAAAACATGAAAAGTACAAAAAATACGAAAATAAAAAATATGCAGAAAAGAAAAAATCCAAACACCCAAAATAATTTAAAAAATGCAGAAAAACACCAAAAATAAAAAAAAACAGAATGCTCAAAAGAAATAAAATACTGCAAAAAACAAAAAGCTCGAAAGGCACTAAATAATTCAAAAAAATCTAAAAAACACAAAAAACGAGAGAGGTTCGAAAAACATTGAAAAAACCAAAATAGCGAGAAGGAAAAAACTCAGACACAGGATAAGGCAAAAAAGCGAAGAAAACACAAAAAATCAAAAAATTAAAAAAAACAAAAGCCTCAAAAGACCCAAAATAATGCAACAAATGCAAATCAACACTGTAAAAATACCCAAAAAACAAAAACACGCCAAAAACAAAATAAATGCAAAAAATCAAGCAACAAGAAATACAGAAAAAAGCAAAAAAAACATGAAAAGTACAAAAAATATGAAAATAAAAAATATGCAGAAAAGAACAAATCCAAACACCCAAAATAATGCAAAAAATGCAGAAAAACCACAAAAAAAGCTCAAAAGAAATAAAATATTGAAAAAACAAAAAGCTCAAAAAGCACTAAATAATTCGAAAAAATGCCAAAAAACACAAAAAAACGTAAAAAGTACATAAAAAACAAAAAATGCAATGAAGAAAAAATTAAATAATGTAAAGATTGCAAAAACAGACTCAAAATCACAAAAAACGAGCAAAAAACAAAAGGTTTAAAAGACTCAAAATGATGCAAAAAATGCAAATGAACATTTTAGGGGAAAAAACAAAAATGCAAAAAACAGCAAAAAACAATAAATGCAAAAAATTTCTACAACTTTTTTCTATAATTATTCGAAAATTTTACATTTTTTGACAACTTTTTCAACAAGTTTACATCTTGTGGCAATTTTTTTCATTAATATTACTTTTTTCGACAATTATTTATAAATCTTCGACATTTCTTCCAACTTTCCATCAACATCTTAAATTTTTTGACAATCTGTTTGACGTTTTTGACAACTTTTTCGACAGCCTCGCATTTTTTGTTAAATTTTTCGACAAGATCTTCGACAATTTGGACGAGTTCACAATTTTTAACAACTTTTCCAAAAATTTTGACAAGTTTTCCGACAATTTTTGCCAATTTTTGAAAATTTTCTGGCACTTTTCGACAGCTTAACATTTTTTGACACTTTTTTCGATAGCTTTCGGATAACTTTACAATTTTCGACAATTTTAATCAATTTTTCGACTAGTTTATTACTCTGGACAACTTTTTTTTGACAACTTCCAAAACTTTGCCGACAACTTTTGGGCAATTTTCGACAGCTTTACACTTTCTGAAAACTTTTTCGACTAGTTTACAACTTTTGAAAATTTTGTTTCAATAACTTTTTTCGAAATTTTCGACAATTTCGTTGACAACTTTACAACTTTTCACTTTTTTTGACAAGTTTTATGACAATTTGGACATCAGTTTCCCTGATCAATTTCATTAACATAAAATCGTAAACTTACTCAAATTTTCAAAAGTTGCCAAAAAGATTGTAAAAAACGCCAAAAAAGTAGTTGAAAATTGTAAAGTTACCGAAAATTGTAAAGTTGTCCAAAAAGTTGTTGAAAGTAATTGCCAGACAAATTGCCGAAAAGTGTAAAATTTTCGAAAAATATTGCTTAAAATTTTATAGAAAAAATTGTTGAAGAATGTAAAGTAGTGGAAAAATTTTGTCGAAGATTGTAAACTTGTCAAATAAAGCTGTTGAAAACTCTAGAGTCGTCGGAAAGGTTGTTGAGTAAAGTTGTCAAAAATGTTGTCCAAAAAGTCGTAAATTTGATGAAATTATTGTTGAAAATTGTAAAAATTTCAGGAAAGTTGTTGAAAATTGTCAAAATTTCAGAAAAAGTTGTTCAGAATTGTAAAGTCATTGAAAATTGTGAATTTGTCCAAAAAGATTTCGAAAATTGTAGTTTTCGAAAATATTGTTGAAAATTGTAAAGATGTCGAAAAAATATTTGAAAATCTTAAAAAAATGGAAAAAGTTTTTAAAATTGTCGAAATTGCAGAAAAAGTTTTTCGGAATTATAAAATTGTCAAAAAAATTGTCGAAAATTGTAAAGTTGTCGAAAAACGGTTTTGAAAATTGATAGTTATTGAAAAAATTTTTTAAATTTGTAAATTTGTCTAAAAATTGTCAGAAAGTCGCCAAAAATTGTAAAGTTGTGAAATTAATGTTGAAAATTCTAAAGTTATTGATAAAATTTTCGAAATTTTAAAGTTGTCAGAAAATCGCCGAAAAAATTGCCAAAAATCGTAGAGTGATAGAAAAAGTTTATGAAAAATATAAATTTTTCTAAAAATTTGTTTGAAAATGTAAAGTTGTCGAAATTTTGTCGAAAATTGTAAAGTTGCACGAAACGTTGATGAAAATTGCCAAAAAAGTTGCCAAGAATTGTAAAGTTGTCGAAAAAGTTGTTGAAAATTGAAAACTTGTTGAGAAAATTGTTGAAACTTGGAAAGTTGTGGAAAATTCTAAAGTTCTTTTCCAGTTGTAAAGTTTTTAAAAGTTTTGGACATTCCAGAAAAAGTTGTTGAAAATTGTACAGTTGTTTAAATAAAGTTTTCCCAAAGACGTTTGAATTTGTAAAGTTGTTGAAAAAATTGCAGAAACATGACAGAAAGTCGCCAAAATTGTAAAGTTGTCGAAGATTGGCGGAAAAATTTTGACTTTTTTAATTAAATTAATTAAAAAATTAATTGAAACTAATTAATATTCGAGACAAATTTCTCTTGAAGTTATTCTTCTTTAGATGTTCAATTCGACTTTTGTTGTATTTTTTTCATGAAGTTTACTTTTTCCGGCAATTTTCTCTAAATTTTTGACATTTTTTGACAACTTTACAACTTTTAACATTTTTTGACAATCTGTTCGGCATTATTTCACCACGTTCTACTACAATGCTTTAGAAATCTGAAATTTTTTCTGACAACTTTACGACAATTTGGACGAGTTTACAATTTGTAACAACTTTTCCAAAAATTGTGATAATTTCTATTCAATTTTTCCGACTGGTTTACATCTCTTGGCAACTTTTTTTGGCAATTTTCAAAAATATTCCGACAATTTTAGAACAGTTTTTGACAGCTTTACACTTTTTGACAATTTTTCCGACTAGTTTACAGCTTTTAGCAACTCTTCCTCGATAATTTTTTCGAAATCTTTGACATTTTCTTTGAGAACATTACAATTTTTTCATTTTTTGACAACATTTTTGACAATATGGACAACTTTTTCAACATTTTTTAGCAATTTTGGTAGCTTTATTTTGACCAGTTCACAATTGTTAACATTTTTCGCAAAATTTTGAGAGATTTTTCGGCAATTTTCGACAACTTCTTGCAAATTTAATGGCGTTTTCTGGCAACTTTTCCCAACTACTTTTCTAGCAACTTTACAACTTTTTACATTTTTTGACAATTTTTTTCCCAATTTTCAAAAATTTTTGTTTGTTCATCTTTGGTATTTTTGGTATCTATTTAGTGGAAATTGTAAAGCTGTTGAAAATTGCCGAAAAAATGGCTGAAAATTGTAAAGTTGTCTGAAATATCGTCAAAAAGTGTAAAGTTCTCGGAGAAGTTGTCAAAAATTGTGAGAAAAGTTATCGAAATTAAAATTGTAAAGTTGCAAAAAAATATCGCCAATTGTAAAAATTCCGAAAATATTGTTGACAATTGTAAAGTTCTGGGAAAAGTGTATGAAAAATGTAAGTTTTTCTGAAAAGTAGTTTAAAAATGTAAACTTGTCGAAAAATTTGTCGGAAATTGTAAAGTTGTTCAGAAAACTAAAGTTGTTCAAAAATATGTGGAAACTTGTAAAGTTATTGAACCTGCTAAAGTTATAAGGAAATATTGTCGAAAATTGCCAGAAAGTCGCCGAAAATTGTAGAGTTGGCAAAGAGATTGTTGAAAAATGTCAAAATTTCAAAAAGAGTTGTTGGAAATTGTAAAAAATGTCTAAAAACTTGTCGAAAAAAGCAAAGTTTTCAAAAGTTGTCAAAATTTCAAAATAAGTTGTTGAAATTTGTAAAGTTGTTAGGAAGTGTAAAATTGTTGAAAATTGTGGAAATTTCAGAAAAATTTGTTGAAAATTGTAAAGTTGTCGAAAAATCTAAAAATGTCCAAAAAGTTGTTTGGAAATTGTAAAAAAAAGTTGTCGGAATTTCAGAAAAAGCTGTTGAATATTGTGAAGTTTTTGAAAATATTATTGGAAATTGTAAAGTTGTGTAAAAAGTTTCTGAAAAAAGTAAATTTGTCTAAAAAGTTGTTTGAAAATGTAGAGTTGTCGAAAAATTTGTTGAAAGTTGTAAAATTATCGGGAACGTTGTTGAAAATTGTAAAGTTGTTGAAAATAAACTTGTAAAGTTGTCGAAAATTGTGAAGTTGTCGAAAATGTAAAGTTGTTGAAAAATAGTTGAAAATTATATACTTATCGAAAAAGTTGTTGAAAAATAGTTGAAAATTATATACTTATCGAAAAAGTTGTTGATTAGAATGTAAAGCTGTTAAAATATTTGTCGAAAATTGTAAATTTGTCGAATAATGATGTTGAAAACTCTAGAGTTGTCGGAAAAGTTGTTGACTAAAGTTGTCTAAAATGTTGTCGAAAGTCGTATAGTTGTCGAAATTCTTGTCGAAAATTGTAAAGTTGTCAGAGAAGCTGTTGAAAATTGTAAAAATGTCAGAAAAGTTGTTGAAAATTTTTAAATTAACGAAAATTGTAGAGTTGTTCAAAGTTGTCGAAATTTTAGAAAAGTTGTCCAGAATTGTAAAGTTTTTGAAAATTGTAAAGTTGTCAAGAAAGATTTTGATATTTGTAGAGTTATCAAAAAGGTTGTTGAAAATTGTAAACAAGTTTTCGAAAATATTGTTGAAAATTCTATAGTTGTCGAAAATTATAAATTTGTCTAAAAGATGGTGAAAATTCTAGCATTGTGTGAAAAGTTGTCCAAAGTTGTAAAGTAATCAAAAAAAGTGTTGAAACTTTGAAGTTGTTAAAAATTGTCGAAGTTTTAGCAAAAATGTGTGAAAATTCTATAGTTATTGAAATTTGTAAAAAAGTTGAAAATTGCAGAAATTTACCAGAAAGTTGCCGAAAGTTGTAAAGTTGTGGAAATTATTGTTCAAAGTTGTAAAGTTATGGAAAAAGTCTCGAAAATTGCCCGAAAAATTTCGAGATTGTAAAGTTTTCGAAAATGCAGTTGGAAATTGTTAAGTTATGGAAAAAATTTCTGAAAATGAAAATTTTTCTAAAAAGCTGTTTGGAAAATGTAAACCTGTCGAAAAAATTTTTGAAAATTCTACGGTTGTTGGAAAAGTTTTTGAAAATGTTCGAGTTTCCAGAAAGAAAATGTTGAGAATGATAGAGTTGTCCAAAAAGTTGTAAAGTTATCGGAAATGTTATCGGGATTTGTTGAGTTGTCGGAGAAATTGTCGAAAATTGTAAAGTTGTGGAAATTACTGTTGAATATTGTAAATTTGTTAGAAAGAATGACTAAAATTGCGCAAAAGTCGCTGAAAATTTAAAAAATGTGGTAAAAGTGAAAGATTAGCAAAGAAATGACGATAGTTATAAGTTAATCGAAAAAGTTGTTGAAACCTGCCAATTTGCTGAAAATTGTGAAGTAGTTGAAAAATGAAAAGTAAATTGTTGAAAATTGTAAAGTTATCGGAAAAAATTTTGGAAAGTCTGAACTCTTGGAAAAAGTTGTCGAAAATTGTAAAATTGTCGACAATGAAATTTTGAAAATACAAAAAAATTGAAAAAAATCAAAAATTGCCATAAAAGTTGCAAAAAATTTTAAAGTTTTCGTAAAAATGAAAAACTAGCAAAGTAATTGCCGAAAATTGTAAAGTTGTCAAAAAAGTTGTTGATAGTTGAAAAGTTCTTGAGAAATGTGAAATTGTTGAAAGTCGTCGAATCTCAGAAAAGATTGTCGAAAATTGTAAAGTTATCAAAAATTGTAAAGTTGTTGAAAATTGTCGAATTCTCAGAAAAAGTTGTTGAAAATTGTAAAGTTGTTTAAAACAAAATTGTCAAGTTTGTCAAAAAAAGTGTTAAAAATTGTCGAAATTTCGGAAAAAGTTGTTCCAGATACCTTTCGAAAGTTACTAATTAATCGCAAAGTTTGTTAAGATTTGTAAAGTCGTTGAAAATTGTAAAGTTATTGAAAATTATGAAAATGTCGAAAACCTTGTTGAAAATTGTAAAGTTAATGAAAATTATGAAGTTGTCGAAAAATTTGTTGAAAATTATCGAAATTTCAGAGAACGTTGTTGAAAATTGTAAAGTTGTCGAAAAAGATATTTCAACATTTAAAAGTTCCAAAAAGTTGTTGAGATACCTGAAGTTGTTCAAAAAGTTTTTGAGGCTTGTAAAATTGTTGAAAGTTGTAAAGTTATGAAATTTGCAAAGTTGTCAAAAAAATTCCCATGAATTGGTGGAAAGTCGCCAAAAATTGTAAAGTGGTCGAAAAAAGTTTTTTTTTAAATATCAAGTGGTTCACCATTCGTTTTTTACACGAATTTTTTGCATTGGTCAAATCTTAAATTGCATAGGTTTTTTATATCTTTTTTTTATATCAGAGACCTACAGAGGTTTGGATTTTTGTACTTCAGCTTGGGTTTCGATTATTTTCCACACGTGATCTTTTTCCTTGGGTCATTTCAGCATCCAAAACTAATCGATATTCTAGACAAATTTCTCCTCTTTAGGTGTCCAAATTCGACTTTTGTTGTTCAAATACAGCATTCATTTCTAATCTTTACATGTTTATGTTGTCTGCCGCCCGCGAATACGTCGAAAATATTGTAGAATTCCCATTTCTATAAAGCGAAAATTTGTTTATGGCTTCACTTTTCATATTTGCACTCTAATCCTGTTGAACAAACAAAATTGCATATATTTGATCAGCATAGAAAACTGTGAAATATAATTCTAGTTCAAATAATAGTCGCTTTCGTTTTATAAGGGTGAAAATTCGCACTTTTTCATTCTCGATAGACAAATTCGAGCAATTGGTGTTGAAAAATCGTCGTTCTATAACCCAAACGATATCAAAATGTTCAGGACTTTGATTTTCATTTCACTGGTAAGCTTCATTGTAAATTTTCGTCTTACTAATTGAAGAGTGTGCTTTGCAGATTGCTCTTGCGAATAGCTTCCCTGGAGGTAACATACGGAGTGTAATGAAATGAGGGCTGCATTCCAAAAGTCTACCTCTAACTGCACTAGAAACAAATAGAACATACTATCTTGTAGTGAATTCTATTCTGCGTCAGGTGATTGTTCTATTTGAAAGGTAGTCGGGGCTTGATGAATCAGGCAGGAGTGGGAATCCAGGGTTCGTCCTTAATGCACGTTTTTCCAACACCCACGCTTACCCGATTAATCTACTAAATGTACTTGAACCCGATACTAATTACCCAACAAATTAAGTAAGGTTTATTTCCTTAACCTGTATCCCAATTAAATAAGGAAAGAGTGAAGAAGAATACTCTCGGATTTTTACCTAACACAAAATAAACACTTACTATACAAAACGAAATGGGGCGAGAATAACAATCAGTCCCACGCGCTAGGAGAAACACACTAAGAAAATGCTGGGCGCGCTGGGAGGCCGCGAGTACCCATCAAAAATAACCAATGGTAAGTATAAAAAACAATGATGAAAAAGCACGGGAGAGAGACCAAATGCACACGTACCAACATGCGCTACAGTAAGATGACTGTCGATGGTCTGCGTCACTCACTCCACTAGGTACTTGTGGGCCTTATGCGCGAATCGACAAAAATGGCAAATGTCTAGCAAAATCAGCGGAAACACACTACAACATGATGACTTTTTGAAAATCACAGTGAAAAGTTGTTAAGTTTTTATTCATCAGTAATAAAACACACTCTCAACTCCATATGGCCGCATGCAGCATTTCGCACCTGCTCTAAACACACAGGCATTGAACACAATAGACTTTCAAGTAACTCTGTATTTTACTCCAAGTCATCTAATACTGTATTCAAATTTTTTCACAAGATTCCACATCCAATTCCACATTCCCTGTGAGTAAGCTTTTTGAGTCTGTCCTTCACAATTTTTCAAAGATTTAACATTCTTCCCCCAAAACTGAATCATTTTGCTTTTCATGCAAGGGGCACAGTTGAGCTCAAAAGTTATTTCCACAAGGAGCACGACATTTTCTGAATTGTTCAAAAATGGAATAACATTCTTTTTCCAATATCAATAAGATTACAATGTCAGCTATTATTGGCCTTACAATTGCTTAAAAATGTGAAACAACTTTATTAGAATAACACAATATAATACATAATAACCAAGTGGTAAGCTCATTTTTTTGCTGTCTGCTTTTTGGACTGTACAATGGCATAACACACCATATAACACAACAATACCAATGAGCGACGTTTCGGCAGTAATCCTACTACCTTCCTCAGGCTTTCTCCAACTTTTTACCAAATTTCGACCAGAGTGAGGTTTGAACTGTGAGCTTTGAGTTTGTGGGTCAAGAGCACTATCTACTGGGCCATGTGAGCCAATTTTCAAATGGCCAAATTTTCTATATATTGGTGGGTCCGGTTGAGGTTTTCCCTGCTGATAGTGCATGTGATGAAACTTCTGTTCTATGTATGTTCCATTTACATTACTGGGGCTGCTGCTTCCATTTCCATTATCTCTCTGATTTTTCTCTTGAAGTTGTTGCTTTCCTGAGCCAATATCTTGGTGTGCCCAAAAGCTGGGGCTTATCCACACAAGTGGTAAGTGACCTTTTAGTAGTGTACCAGGCTATGACATTTAGAACAATTTTTGATAACTTGGGTTTGATCCCTGAACATTGAGATCGTGAGTCGAGAGCTGTAACCACTGGGCCATGGGGACCGAATGTTTACCTGGTTAGATCTTGGATTTAGCCTGGTGGGCCATTGCATCCCTTAAGGAACTTCCTCAAGAAAGTTCTATTCCACCACCAATGAAGGCAACACCTCCAAAACTAAAATTAGGGAAAAAATTGAAATGAGACTAGCAGGTTCCAGCAATGTAGGATTAAAAAGCATTGAAATAGGCCACAAATGGAATAGAATGTTCTTGAGGAAATTTCTCAAAAGGGACCCAATGGCTTACCAGTTTATGGCCAAGTGGTTACAGCTCTTGACTCACTATCTCAAAGTTCAAGGATCAAGCCCCATGTGAGCGAAAATTATTCTAATTGTCATAGTTTGAACATGGTAGTAGGTACATTACCGAAAGGTCACTCACAACTGTATTATTGTGTATTGAATTGTGCCATTCTAATAAAGGTATTTCACATTTTTATGTGATTCTAAGGCCAATAACAGCTAACAATGGATTCTTATAATAACTGATCACAAACAACATTTCGAAAATTGTTATTGTTTCCCAATATCATTTTGCAAAAATATTTCCCATCTGTTGAGGCAACCTTTTCCCACCACTCGGGGCTTCAGTAAAAGTTAGGCTTGGTCCGGGACTTGAACCCCGGGCCATGTGGCTACCATCTGCAGGCTCTAACCAACTGAGCCAACCGAGCAGCGGGAAAGGAGCTCTTCTTTCTGCAACAATTCCTAGTTGAGGTGGCTGCTTTGGCCACTCTCAACACATTCCATGATTGTCCATGTTCTTCTTAAATAACCCACATCATGCATTTCCAAGTGAATAAAAAAAATTGCCTGATTCACGTTGGATTGTGGACAACTGCTCGACATCATGCTGTTCCCCTCAATGTTCTGTGCCCAAATGTGGTCATTTTGGTAATTCTGCTTACTTAATTCTAAATTAATAAAAAATTGATGAAGAAACACATAATGGAGAAATTCTTCTTCATCCGAATCCTTAGAGTAATTGGCCAAAAATCATCGATTTTCTCGATTCAGCTTCATTTTGCATGGTTTTGCAATCACGTGAAATGGTCGATAATCTTCTTTGCTGCATTATGAATGCAGCATGCACTTTCCGTTGCTTTGCCATCATTTTAACTGATAGTGCCCAACATGATTTTCACTGTAAGCTCATAGTTGAGTGAATAATCACATTTGATTCTTGAGATAAACTTTGTGGTCATCAACAACTAGAAAAATTAGCAGAATATTTCCATGGTTTCTTTATCCAATTTCTTGTAGCAAAGTTTTCTGAAGTATCTAACTTAGTGGTGAACCATTATATTGTTATAAAATCAGCATTGGCCAATTTCCCTTCATAAAACATTGTTGCTCAAATTCTGTCCACTGTGTAGGCATGATCAGAATTAAAGCTTGGAAAATTTAAAAAAAAATCGATATTATTCGATGGACTTGATTTAAATTTTAAAAATGTAATCCAACACCTAGTTTACATGCTGTCTGATGCAGAATAGAATTTTGTACAAGATTGTTTGTTTTATTTTTTCTAGCACAACCAGAAGTAGACTTTTGGAATGCACCCATCTTTTTGCTACACCCTGTCTAACATTGAATTGGCTAATCCAGAAATTTTGTTGGCTTAACTTTCAGATCTAAGTTTTGAAAAACAATGCGAAGAAGATTTTAAAAATTGTAAGTTTTTTATGAGAAGTATGGTGAAAAGTGCCCAATTTTACAATTGTTTACTCATAGTGAAAGAAAATCCAATGGTCCAAACTTTGTACAGCACTCACTATTGGGATCATTTGCTCGACAAAAGTATGTCAATTTGCAAGACCTTCGACTGTCACATTGTTCATGATTCTCCAGTTCTTGGTCCTACAATCACATAAAAATAATATTATGCTTTTATTATGTCGGTAGGCACACAAGAAATGAACAATACATGGTTGTAATAACGCAATGTTTCCGTAGTCTACCTACTACCTTCCTCATGTGACAATAAATTCACAAATTTTGCAGGTGGAGGGAATTGAACCATGGTCCTTTGATTAAGAGTCTCGAGCACTACCACTGGGCCATCAGGGCCATTAGTAACTCGTTTGGAAGTTCTATATATCCTGACTAGAGGTACCAGTTCAGATTTGGGTTACTGCCTGTTGCCCTTCTAAGGAATGCTTGGTTCTGTATGTGGCCTATTTCAATGCTCTTACTACCTACATTTTTTGGCCCAATCTTTCCATCTGAATGGTTTCTCTGATCTTCCTTTTGTAGGCATTAGGCTCTTGGGCAAGTATGATGGTATTGTCAAAATGGGGTGTACATCCACATGACAGGCAATGCTCTGCTACACCACTTTTCTTGAGGCTCAATTTCTTAAGGGCATTTCTGCATTCTGCAATACGGGTCTTAAGTGTTCTGCCTGTTTCTCCTATGTTTACTTTCCCACATGGAGCCATGGGTATTTGGCGTACTACACCCTGGGTATCTTCCTTGTTTCTAGGTGGTGCTACTTTGCTGACTCTTTTCCTGATTGCGTCTTTACAGGTGACAACTAGTCGAACCTTGTACTAGTGGCATATTCACTTCAGTTCTTCTGTTAGAGGCCACTGTAAGGTATTACAACAGTGCTTTTGTATTGTTAATGATTGATGTGCTTTAACCATTTTTCTCAAAGGCTTGCCTGATCTTGTTTTCTTCCACTTTCTTGCTTTCTTCACTCGAGCATAGTGTACCTGACCGCAATACCATTCCTCATCACATTGTTCAATTTTTGTAGCACTTAATGAGGACAATTTAGCAGAAGCAATTATAAATTACAATACCTTGGTTGAGCACTGTTGCCAGCCTGGAGGTAAAGTTGCGCAGTAAGACAATCATATTATACTCATAATGATACTTTTATTTACAGTTGTAAGTGAGACCTGCCCGTCAGAAGAGCATGAAAATAAATTCATAGAAGATCTTGAAAGACAAGTCATCAGCTTTGAAGATAAAAATGGTGGGAAGGTTGAAGTCCGAAGTAAGATATTGCATCATATGACATAACATTGTGAATTTGGTTAATCTAGAAAGTTCATTTGGCTTAACTTTCAGATTTAATTGTAGACAAGGAATGCAATGAGGATTTGAAAAATTGTGAGTTTTCTGTTGATATGAACTAATGGAAAAGGGGCACTATTCTAAAATGCTTTATTTATAGTGAAAGAAAGTCCGACAGTCGAAACTTTGTACAAAACTCACTATTGGGACTATCTGTTCGACAAAAGTATGAGCATTTGTGAAACTTTCAACTTTTACATCATTCAAATTTTCCAGCACTGAATGAAGACAATTTAGCAGAAGCAATTCTGAATTATGATACTTTGCTTGAGCACTGCTGCCAGCCAGGAAGTAAAATTGCAAATTTACACAATTGTTGTACAGCCATAATGATACTTTTATTTATAGTTGCAAGTGAGACGTGCCCAACTGAAGAGCATGACAAGAAGTTCAGAGAAGATCTTGAAAGACGAATCACTAGCTTTCATGATGAAAAAGGTGATAACAAAGGGTTGGAAGCATGTAAGTTGCCATTGAAATCTCATTTAATGTGGTATATTAACTACAATGATATTCTCTTTTCAGGAAGGAGCAGAAAACTTTTTTGCAAATTTTATCGAGAAATAAAATGTATACTGGGAAACATGAAAGATACTTTTAGATTTATATTCTTGAATAGACTGGTGTTGGCATATTTCTGATGTGTTTCATCAAACTTCTTCTTTAATCAATAAAAAAATTATTTTACCACTGCTTTTGTCTTTTTTATAAACCTTACTTGTATTTGTCTTATAATATGAAGTACAATTGAAGTATGTCCGCATATACACAATATCTCAATGGGTGGAATTACATGTCATCAATAACATTGATGGACTTGAAATTTACAGAATCATTGTCATCATTTACATTCTTGAGGATAGCCACGGCACCACTTTGACCACGAACCGTTGCTTGATAGTAATTGGCATACTAGGAGGATTAATCATGCTCCATGCGAATGAAATATGAAAATGAAAACTTTCCCACAGTGTTCTTTTCTGTACAAGCCTCTTTGTACCTGTAAGAAGATTGGCCAAGAAATCTTTGTAGGAAGAATATTTTTTTTGTACACTGAAAAAACCATGATCAAACTTTTTTCCTAACAGCACTTGAGTTCATTGTCCTCCATAATCATCTTACAAATTAAGAAAATATATTTATAACTTCCATAAAGCTGGAAAACTGCTAGTTAAACCTGATATTTCTGAAAATTACTTCCATGATGCTTCTCAATTCAAACTCTGCTTCATGTTTAAAATTACAGTTTCAAAAAAGTTGGAAAATAGATTTTGATGTCCTGAAATGAAAAGAAAATGATTCCTCGAAGCTCGAGCTGTAGATAATCTCGAACAAACAGGCGACTTGGTCTGATCTCAAGTCCAGTATAATTTGAATGTCATCAGGATCAATGTGGAGATTATCCCCAGTTTGAGCTATCAGGTTGCACCAACATTATCACATAATTTTCTCATCCCTAATGCAACTAAATATAAAAACTTGTGTGATTCCCAAACTCGAACTTAAGCCTCAGTGTACTACCTTTCCAAGAAATGCCTGACTAAAACTAGTCAGACAAGGTAACACACTTTGGGACACAAATAAAACGCTTTTCTAACTAAACATTTATTTATAAAACTTACCTAAAAATCGCCCCTTCCAAAAACATGACATCTTACCAATATAAAAACACAATGAGTAGGGTACAGGCGAAGAAGGCAATTATATTATAAGAGACAAGAGGCACAAGAATAATCAATAATATACACTGACTAACTCACAAAAACCATCTCCTACAGTAACCGTCATGCTGGGCCAGGTTGGGCATGGTCGACATGTTGTACTTGAAGGCCCGTTTACAAATTTGACAAACCATTCAGAAAATCCTGAAAAATGGGTGGAAACACCCTACAACAATTACTACAAATATGAATATATCCATTTAATAAACTTTTGCTGCCAAGTGGAAGGTAACAACATAAAATCCTACTCACTTATCAATAATCCTAATACATAAATTTAGAGGTGTAAACAAAACATAGCCAATACTGGAAAGAATTTTCCAACAATCTAGATGAAGAGACAGAAAATTTATAAAAGAAAAATCACTCCATGGAACTCAAGATGCAAGGTAGAATGTTGCATTGCATAACATAATCAGATGATTTGATCCAAGTCAAATTTTCACAGCCTGAACAGATAAAGTGTAACAAAGGGAAGGAAGAATGTAAGTCGCCATTGAGTATGAGAAGAAAAAATATTCGTAATATATATTAACTACAATAATATTTTCTTTACAGAAGTGACTGAATACTGTTTCAGAAATGTCAAAAATTGATCTTCTGTAATATTTTGGTGACCACTTATTTCTGATGTGTTGTATCAAATGTGATCTTTTATCAATAATAAAATTGTTTCATCACCTGTCAAAAGCATGCAAATCAGTCAATGGGATAAAACCTTCTTGATGAAGTTTATTAAGGAACCCGATGGCTCTCCAGCTTAAATAGACGATGTAACCAAGTGAATATGGTTCCTGAGGGCCAAGTGGTTACAGCCCTCAACTCTCAATCTCAATGTTCAGTAATCAAACTCCAGTGAGAGCAAGGATTGATTGAAAATTATTCTAAATGTCATAGCCTTAAGGAGGTTTTAGGTACACTACTGGAACGTCGCCTAACACCAAGATGTTGGCTCGGGAAAGCAAAAACTTCAAGTGAAAAATCAGAGTCACAATGGAAATGACAATAGCAGGCCATAGTAATGTAGGCATCAAAAGCATAGAAATTGATCATATGAGAAATACAAGTTTTATCACATGCAGTATAGGCAGGGAAAACCACCACCAAACCCTCCAGCATCTAGCTGTATGAAAAAATGCCCATATAGCCAAGTGGGTAGCACTCTTGACTCACAAACTCAAAGCTCACAGTTCGAACCCCAGGCCAATCAAAATTTAGTAAAGGTTGTAGAAAGCCTGAGGAAAGTAGTAGGATTACTGCCGAAAGGTTGCTCATCCATATTGTTGAGTTGCATATGTTGTATTGTTGTGTTATAATTAAGCGTTTCACGATTTTTATGCAGTTGCACAGACGAAAAAGCAGTCAGAAAAATTGAGCTATTACAATGAGCTGCAAGTGTCAGAGGCAGTAAAACTTATATGCAAATTTTTATGTTATTTTTGTTTATGTTTATATTGAGACACAACACACATACTTTTAAGTCCAGAGTGCAAATATGTCATAAACTTCTGATAAGCAATATAGAAACTGAACTTAAATGATAAACATGAAAGGTCAATCTTTGAGACTCGTTTGGCTGAAAATAAGCCAGGGACTACATAAACCAAAAGTAAACTTTCGCGAAACCTTTAGCTAGTTTCGAGACTAGCGACCACTGCAAACCTTATTCTAGCTAGCTTCGGCCAGTGAAAATGCCAGTCCTAAACTGACATGACCTACTAAACTGAGACACCAATAAATGTTAGCAAAACTGCACTGATTAACTTGCGAATAAATAGTGATACTTGAGACCTTTTATGCTTTTCTTTCGCTTTGGTTATTTTTCTTACTGATTGTGAATTAGGGATTTATTATTATTATTTTGTATCGTTTTACATTAAATACCCAATGTTAAAAGTAAATCGAGCCGGGACACAAGAAACATTCAGACAATTGTTATTCCCCCTTTTGTCTTATAATTATAACCCGAACTGCAAATAAAAATGTGTCTACCTCTAAACAATAGCCCAATAAATTAAATCACATGTCATTCATATCATAAATCAACTAAAAAATTATCCCTGCTCTGTAAAGTTCCAGTAAATGTAAACATAAAAGGTGTGAATTGTATTTTTTGAATGGAAGCTAAATTTTGCACATTGAAGCATGGGAGTCAAACTTGATCCATCAAAGTTTCAACCAAACTTTCCACAAGGAATTCCCATATTTCTATAAATCCATATGTGAAAAAACAAAATGATATATTTGATCAGTATAAAAAACTGTGGAATATATTTCTAGTTGTAACAATAGTCAATTATTTATTAAAGTGAGAGAATTATCACTTTTTCATTCTCCATAGACATTGGTGACCAATCATATCCCCCTTAGTCTTTTACTGTTATACATTTTTGTCTTTGTTGTATAGCAACATACAACATTCCACCCATAGGATTGATGTTTTAGCCAATCCACAGGTGCCGAACTCCGCCATTTTTGTTGAGCCCTGGTCGGGATGGTTACACCTACCCCCACATTGGCCAATGGTGGAAGAGCTACGGTGCCACCCAGGAAGCCCTTCAACATCTTATTCAATGCACTTTGCACAATCCAATCCATCGAATCATTTTGCTGATTGAAGCTGCAAAAGCACATTATCAATAACAGTAGAAAATTATTGCCTTATAGGAAAACGTTCAATAATGTTTGATTGAACAGCTTACACGGCCTTAACAGGTCCAGTTTATGCAATGAAAGTTATTACTATTGGAAAATCTCCTCCAATATTGTTCTATACTACTTAGCCCTTGTGATTTCAATTGCTCCATCCAATTCATTGGAAATAGCGGAAAGATATGTCAACAAAAGTCACATTCCCACTTTGGAGAAGTATGCTCGCAGTATTCATCACATCGAAGGATCTGACAAAAGTTTGGGAGTTTTACTGGAAAATGGGATGAAGGTGTTATTCTCAAATCATCACAGGGCCATTGATGACCAGATAGATGTCATTATGGATGGTAGATTAGGTAAGGTGAACTCTGATAACCAGTCTTTTGGTGGAAAGTTGTTTGCGATTGGTGTATAACATTATAGTTCTCCATTCCTTGGAATTACAATCCCATAAAAATTATAAACCACTTTTTATTTTGCCTGTAGGCACACAATGAACGAATAATAATACAGTTGTTATGGTAATGCGACGTTTCGGTCGAAGATAAACTCCTTTTTACAAAATTTGCTACTTGAGGGAATTGAACCCTGATCATTTGATTGAGAGTCTAGAGTGCTACCACTGGGCCATGGGGGCCAGTAGTAACTTGTTTAGAAGTGCTATATATCCTGACTTGGGGGTACTAGTTCAGACTTGGGTTCTTGTCTGTTTTGTAATTTTGTAAAAAGGAGTTTATTGTCGCCTGAGGAAGGTAGTAGGTAGACTACTGAAACGTCGCATTACCATAACCACTGTATTATTATTCATTCATTGTGTGCCTACGGGCAAAATAAAAGCGGTTTGTAATTTTTATGCGATTGTAAGGCCAAGGAATGGAGAATTATAATAACCAGTCTTGTCTATTGAAATTTTTCCAGTGTTCTACATGCAATGTATATCACATAAACTGTACATTATATACATTATATGTGTATTATCAACAGTTTCTATTAATTGCAATAATCTTACCACTGTTTTTGTTCATTAAGAAATAGTATTTTGCTGAAAATGAGATTAGTGATCAATCCTCGAAATTTTATCTCTCATTAGCTTGAACATTTTGAATTTTTTTCAATGTCAACATTTGCATTCATGAACAATGAGGACTGAGGACAGCATTCTAGACTGCAAATTTGGAGCTTCTATTGAGCAATTTTAGTATCTAAAAATTACAAAATTTTTATATTATAAAAAAGTGAGAATTTAAATTACAATCTATTAGTGTGAATTTCATTCAGTCGCATCCCAATGTAGCCAAGATCCATTTTTCAGCAAATTAGAATGTAAAAACCCCGAAATTTACTTTTATGCATAGTTGTGACTGCAACTTACCCTACTGAACAGCAGGAAAAGAAATTTCTGGAAGATGCAAAGTAGTGTTATATGACAACATAATGAGTTTTATATTTTCCATCTTTCAGCACCTGAACCAAGTTTCGAAGAACGCTGCGACTTAAAATTGAAGGAATGTAAGCATTTTCTGACATAATTCACAAAAATGCATCTTGTATTTTTCCATTCATAGTGAAAGAAAATCCGACGGTTCGAACTTTATATGAAAAAGTTCTGAAATACATCGATGAAAAAGGTTGTATCAACTTGCTTCTTCAACTCGGCCATAAAATCTTGATTTTTCCACGTTCTCGAGATAAGCTCCAAGCATACCATTTAGAGTGGGCCAAATATAATTACAATGATATAATATACTTCTGCTGCTACAAAGAAGGTTTGCACTTTAGATTCTGTAATTTTATTAATCACAGTTATGCTTGATTCACAGGTGTAAAGGAAGAAATGCTATCGAAAAAGCACGAAATAGAATTCTCACAAGATCTCAAAAGAGAGACCCAAAAATTCGGAGTTGGAAATCCTTCTGTGGAACTTGATGTACGGAGTAAGTAGAATCTTTCATTATATAAGGTAGCAACATGATATGACTATACTTAAGTTTTCAGAGCCTGATGTGATAACTTGTAATAAAACGATTTAAGCATGTAAGTGGTTGAAAGGTTTGTTTTGAACACTATCATATAATATAGTGCAATTGGCTTTTGCCAATTGCACTAATCCAAATGGGCCACATGCCATATGCACTGTTAGCAAATGCACCGTGTGTTAAATGGGCCATTTGCAAATGCACATTGTTCCTTCGCCCCATAATTCTAATTGGACACTGAAAAGATAGTATCAAATGAGAAATGTAATCATTATTGAAGACCACCCAAACTAGGCAAAAACAGGATTGTAAATTATCGTACAATCATACAGTACCACACAGCTAGTCACATAGCCCCAGAGTTGTAAATTATCAGAAAGAAATTATGTTGCATTTGGAACTTCAGAATTTTTTACGCTCAAGCTACAGTTTGATCAGGGTGAAACTAGGTGCATTTGATTTTATGACTGGCATAGCTCATAATTTGGCTGATCCTTTGGCGTATTGAAGACTGCAATTATACATGTATGTCTTGCTATTTTGACATTCGAACTCAAGTGGTAAGATCTGGAGCAAATGTTTGCTGCTTCTGAACAAATTCAAATTACGAAGGTGCTGGTCACAGGATTATGTGATCATAGAATCATTTACAGCAGATAAACTCTGATATAGATTGACTACATAAGTCTGAGAAAAATTTACATACTGCAAAAATTTTGGATTGGAAAAATTCTGTACAAAAAAAGCTTCCTAAACAATTTCTGGAGACAATAGTCATCTTTGTCACTTTTTTTATAACCATTTTCTTCATTGCCCTTTATATGATGTACGAAAACACTTAGGCGCATTTGCAAAAAGCGCAATTGCAGTTGGCGCATGCAATTGGCTAGGGCGCAAATGAGAAAGCGCAATTGACATTGATGCATAGGGCTACAAACTTGCTTTACTTTCAGATATAAGTTTAGAAGACAAACAATGTGACAATGACTTGAAAAATTGTGAGTTTTATGTTGATTTGAAGTATGGGAAAAAGTGTGCTATTCTACAATCCTTTATTTCTAGTGAAAGAAAACCCAACAGTCCAAACTTTGTACAACGCTGAAACCTTTTGGTATCTGCAAGACAAAAGTATGGTTGTATGTTTGTAAAACTTTCCACTGTAAAATTGTTCAAATTTTCTAGCTCTGAGTAAGGACAATTTAGAAGATGCGATTATTAAATACAGACACTTACTTGACGAATGTTGCTGGGATAAATGTAAAGATGCCAAACTAAGTATTACCCTAACACTATAGTGATATATTCATTCATAGATGTAAGCGAGAGATGTTGGTTTCGCAGACCTAAAAGAAGAGACTTTGATGAAGAAAAAATTTTTGGAAGATCTTGCCCAAGAGATCAAAAACTTCAAAAGTGAAAATCCTGCCGTGGAACTTAAGATGTGAGGTAGAATGTTGCATTTTATAACATTGTCAGATGATTTGAATTTTCAGAGCCTGCGGAGAGGATGTGTTTTGGGTTGGAAGCATGTAAGTGGCCATCAAATATCAAAAGAGAAAATATTTGTTAACCGTGATGATATTTTGTTTACAGAAGGGACAGAGGTTTTTTTCAGAAATATCGCCCAGAGGTCAAATTATCAGGGCAAACATGAAAGATACATTTTTATTTATATTCTTGAATATATTAGTGTTGGAGTGAGCCAATATACAATTCTCATGGTTTTGATCAAATTTTGTTTTTTATATACTTTATTACTATTTGTGTAATAATCTGAAGCACAATTAAAAAATGTGTCTACATCTACACAATAGCTCCATAAATTGAATCATGCGTCATTCATAGTGACACCTATTGGGTAAATGCATTGCCATCGTAACCATCGCCAAACACTGTTCGAAAAATAATGCTCGTCGGGGATTTGAACCCCGGTCTCTGTGAATATAGTGCAGGGTTCTCCCATTTGAACTACCGAGCCAGTGTTTCGATTGTTACCAAGGGGTGATGTACGGTCATGTAAAATTTACAAACTTTTGTCAAGAGAATTTCCAATTTTTCATTCAAATACCTGAAAAATGTGGCGGCTCTCCTACAGCAAGTTTTAAATTGTCATAATTTTCTACAGTAAACCTCAAATTTTCAAAATGTCTGGGATTCATCAAATTTTGCTAATGTAGGCTTGAAATCTCCAAAATACATGAGAAACTTCAAGAATTTTATACAGTAAAACTCAACTTATCGATATATGTGAGAAATTCTTCAAATTTTGCTACAGTTGTCACGTATTGGGTAAACATGTTGCCATCATAACCATCGCCAAACACTGTTCGAAAAATAATGCTCAACCAGGATTTAAACCCGGGTCTCTGTGACTATAGTGCAGCGTTCTTCCAATTGAACTACCGAGCCAGTGTTGCGATTGTTACGAAGGGGTGATGTGCGGCCGTGCGACACGTGACACAGTTAAAGAAAAAATTTCCATGAAAAATTTCCAAATTTTTCTACTGTAAACACTAAATTTTCGGAGAAAATTTTCGAATTTTGCTACAGTAAACCAGAAAATTTCACGAAAAAATTTTTTTTGTGATCACAAGTATCCACTTTTGGGCAAAAGATTGCCACGAGCTCGTTGCCCGTTTTCGACCGCTTCGAAAAGGGCTTTGAAGTTACCCACGCCGAAACCCTGCATGAAAATACAAAAGTATGTACTTGCTGATCAAATTTCAAAATTGACAAAAACGTACTTTTTGGTTGTGTCTTTGTATAACTTCTAAAAATAAAGTTGGTCTATCTTGTATTGGTTTGGTTACAATTTGTAATAGATAACCATTTTCGTCGCAATCCAATAGGATATGCAAATTTTGCAACTGTTCGAAAAAATCTACAGTAAACCTGAAATTTTTCCGCAATTATTACTGTGGCGTCACTTCTTGCAAATCTTCTACAATTTCGAAATTGACATTCGCCAATTTACATCGCAATTTTTCGTAATAAACGTTTTCGACGGTGTAAAACTCGACTCCCCGATTTTTCAGAGCTCTTACCGAACCAACGATATCATTTGTATACAAAGCAACGTGTTGTATGCCCGGACCGGCGTTATAGTTCAAAAATTCCTGAAAAATGCCATTTTTACTTTACACTAAGATTTTTTCGAAATTTTACACAAAAATTTTTTTCTATTCAACATCTAAATTTTTAAACTTATATATTAAAAATCCCATTTTTACATCAAATCTTGAAAAAATTTACATCAGAAATCCGACTTTACATTGAAATTTGCAATTTTACATCTAAAATTTGATTTTTACATCGAAATCAAAAAATTTTACAACCCAAATTCAGTCTTTACACCGAAATTCGCAAATCTTACACCAAAAAATCGATCTTTACACCAGAATCCACAAATTTAACCTGAAAAATCCAATCTTTACGCCAAAAATTTGAGACATTTACATCCAAAAATCCGATTTTTACATCCGAATCTAAAATTTTCCAAACAAAAATTCAGTCTTTTTTTCACAAAATCCCCAAATTTTACACCGAAAAAGCTATCTTTACACCAGAATCCGCAAATTTTACTTGGAAACTCCTATCTTTACAACAACATTTGGAAAACTTCACATTTAAAAACTGATCTTTACGCCCGAATTCGCAATTTTTACGTCAAAAATTCAATAGTTACAGCAAAAGTTGAGACTTTTATAACGAAAATCCAATCTTTACATCGAATCTAAAAAATTTTCACATCCAAAATCCGACTTTACACAAAAATTCAATAGTTTTACATCAAAATCCAATCTTTACACCAAAGTTTAAGACTTTGGATCCAAAAATCCGATCTTTACATCAAAAGTCGAAATTTTACATCAAAAATCCAACTTGAGACCAAATTTCGCAATTTTCACATGAAAAATCCAGTTTTTACACCAAAATTTGAGACTTTCGTATCAAAACGTCGATGTTTACATCAAAATTTAGAAAAATTCACATTAATAATCTGATCTTTACACCAAAATCCACAAATTTTATATTAAAAAGGCGACTTTACATCAGAATCCGCAATTTTCGCTCGAAAAATTACATCTTTACAACAAAATTTGAAAAATTTTACATCGAAAATCAAATCTTTACACCAAAAGTTGCAATCTTTAGATCCAAAATTTGATTTTCACACGAAAAGCCACAAACTTTACATCACAAATCCTATCTTTACACCAGAATCCGCAATTTTTATACCCAAAATTCCATGTTTACGCCAAAATTTACATCCGATCTTTACAACGAAATTCACCATTTTCTACACCAAAATTTCAATTTTTACACTAAAATCCACAATTTTCAGGTCAAAAATCTAATCTTTACATCAAAACCCGCAATTTTTACACCTAAAATGAAACCTTTAAACAAAAATATAATACCAAAAATTATATCTTTACAACAAAATCCAAAAAATTGTATATCGAAAGCAAGGCATTTACATCAAAATCCACAGTTTTTACATCGAAAATCCATTCTTTACACCAAAATCTGCAATTTTTCTACAAAAAAACCAGCGTTCACACAAAAATCCACAATTTTTACATGTAAAACCAGATCTTTACACCAAAATCCACTATTTCCACCATAGAAGTCTGATCTTTACACCAGAATCCGCAATTTTTATACCCAAAATCCCATGTTTACGTGGGATTTTGGGTATAAAAAAATAACAAAATTCACAATTTTTTACACCAAAATTTCAATTTTTACACAAAAATCCACAATTTTCAGGTCAAAAATCTAACTTTCAGGTCAAAAATCTAACCCGTAATTTTTCCATCTAAAATGAAACCTTTAAACAAAAATTTAATATCAAAAATTATATCTTTACAACAAAATCCAAAAAATTGTATATCGAAAGCAAGGCATTTACATCGAAAATCCTATGTTTACACCAACATCCACAGTTTACACATCAAAAATTTTTACATGAAAAACCAGATCTTTACACCAAAATCCACTATTTCCACCATAGAAGTCTGATCTTTACACCAAAATCCAAAAAATCTGATTTTAACATAAAGATCCAGAAAATATAGCATCCAAAATGCGATCCTTACACAAAAAATCGAGAATTTTCGCGTCATAACTTCCAACAAAAAGTAAATTTTGATGCGAAAATTGCGGAAAAAACTTCGTCTTTACATAAAAATCGAGAATATTTTCGTGAAAAATTTTACTCGGTCTTTACTTAAAAATAGACAACTTTTTCTTGAAAAATTGTAAAAAAAACTCGAATTTTCCTCTGAAAATGCAGATTTTTTCGACAATAATTCCTCGAAAAAATGATTTTTTTTTTGCAGAAAATTTGCAAAATTCATACTTCGATTTGACCAACGGCTTTAATTTTACTGGGCGCCGGTTCTATAATCGTCATTTTAATATTTTCTGAATTTGGATTAGCGACCACCACAGAACGTAAAGCTGAATAATCTGTATGAACAACTCGATCATCGATCGACCAATAACGATGAAATCCCAAAACATTTTCGTACCTGAGAATTGAAGAGAAAATTTCTTTCGCGTGTCTTACAGTATGATCACATAATATGATGTGCAGGTACATTTCATATATTGCATTTTCCTGGGAAGTTCCAGAAACTTCCATAATATTCTACAATGTTCTAGAACATTCTGTGATTTTCGGGCAATGGTACAAAAGCCGTATTATTTCGCATAGTCAGTTATTTACTTCACTATTCAGTACATTACTATTGTACGAGGGGCGTTCATTTAATTCGTGCAAGTTCATGTATAAATTTTTTTCAGTGTAAACTTGTTATGATTATTATAACTTTTCTGAAAGCTCTTTCATTTCTTTATCTGATGATATGGGAATTAAAGCACTAATCCAATTTTTCATGTTTCAGCAATTTATTAAAATTTACATACTGTTATAAAAATGGAAGAAAGTTGCAAAAACCAACGATCGATAATTTAATTTTTATGGAAAGAGGGTTGTTCGGCGTCAGACATCGCTCGTCATCTACAAACGGCGTATGGGGACTCTGGGCTTGGCCAGACAACAGTTAGCAAATGGATCCCACCTTTCCGTGAGGGGTGGGAATCATTGAAAGATGACCAGAGACCTGGGCAGCCTGTCACTGCATCTTCAGCCGAAAATGTGGCCGCAGTTGAGGACATGGTAATGGAAGACTGTCGTGTGACTGTTCAAGAAATCGTCACTGAAGTAGGCATCAGCACTGGTAGCGTTCATAAAATTTTGCATGAAAACCTGTTTCTGAGTAAGGTTTGTGCGCACTGGGTGCCTAGACTGTTGGGAGCTGAAACGAAGAAGAACGGGGTCGACACGTGCAAGTTGCTGTTGGAGATCCATGCAGTGGAGATCCATGCAGTTTTATAGGCGATTGATCACCATTGATGAAACCCCGTTACCTTACTACAACCCCGAGACCACAGCTCAACCCATGCAGTAGTGGCGAAAAGATGAAGGGGCACCAGTTAAGGCCAAAAGCACCCCATTGGTCGGCAAGGTCATGGTCATTGTATTCTGGGATTGGGAAGGCATCATACTGATTGATTATCTCGAGCATGGCGCCACTATCAACGCTCAGTATTACTCCAAGTTACTCCTGTATCTGCGCAAGGCATTGAAAGAAAAACGACCCGGAAAGCTGCACATGCGACCATTGCTGCAACATGACAACGCCCGACCCCATACTGCTAAGTTTACGCAATCGACTATAGCCGAGCTACGATGGGAATTGCTGCCACATCCAGCCTATTCCCCAGATTCGGCACCCAGAAATTACCACCTGTTTTCCGAATTGAAAAAACCGCTCGGTGGAAGGCATTTTGGGTCGTTGAAAGAGTTGCGACGGGCTGTCAACCAATGGGTCAAGGTGACCCCCATGGAATTCTATGAGGGAGGTCTGAAAGAAATGCATTGAAGAGGAGGGTGGATATGTTGAAAAAAGCGATATATTTCAGAATTTGAATTGATTTCGTTTACTATATATTTTATGTCTAGCACAAATTAAATGAACGCCCCTCGTATGTTGTGTTATTTAGCCTAATGAAACTCAGCTATTCACAAGCTAGAATTTCATGGAGATAACGTCCAAAAGCTAATTTTGACTACAGTAAACGAGCAACATTAAGGCTTAATTTTTGTATGAAGCCGAACATGCGCTCTGGAAGTCAAAATTGACAAGCACAACATTAGAATTTCTGTCGCAAAGATTAAACTAATTGTCGCTCAAAAGTGAAAATTTTCCATTTAAAAATTGCAAAAATCTTCCAATTTTCGTCTTTGACAGTTAGAACATTCGATTTTTAGGGAAAAACACAAATTCCGGGCACTTTATGGGAAAAATTTTCCTAAATTTTTCTCATTATTCTAGCGCAAAACCTAAAAAATCGCTTCTTTTATATCAATTTTTTTCACCAGGAAAAACGTTTTCTGGGGGAAAATGCCTAATTTCCCCTTTTTCAATCGTAAAATAGCAAAAATTCCTATTTAAGTATCTGCATTTTGTTAGAAAAACGACGGGGAATGAATTTTCTATAATTTTGACTACAGCAAACGAGTGATGCTATCGTTTAAACTTTGTATCTTTTCGAACGTGCGTTCCTGAATACACAACCGACACATACCAAATTTTTAGTTCATCCGCAGAAAACCAACCGTCGAGCTCGAAAATGACAAATTTCAATTTTTTAATCACAAAATCTATTTTCTGTTTAAAAAGGATGGCTGAAGAATAGGATTTAACGATTTATAACCATAAAATCAACGAATTTCAAGGGAAAAAATGCAAAAAATTCACAAACTTTTCCATTTTTTAAAGTTCGAAAATGACAAAATTCAATTTTTAAATTAGATATTTCAATTTTTTTAACGAAAAAATTGACGAAAGTTCAATTGTTCTCCGGAGAAAATAAATTTTGGGCAATCGACGCGGAAAATTCGCGGAATTTTTCTCTATTTTCTAGCGCAAAATTAACAAAATCAGTTGGATTTTTTAACCAGAGAAGCTTCTTTCGCCTAATTTTTCAAATGTCGCCTTTTTCAATGATAAAATATGAAAAATTCCACTCTAAAATACTCATTTTTGACGGAAAAAACAATGGATATTTGATTTTTTAAAATTTAGACTACAGTAAACGGAAGAACATTTTTCAAAATGTTTATATGATGCTAAACGTGCATTCCAGAAACCTGAAATAACAACAAGAATAATCGCCGAAAGAACAGATTATTGGCGTAGAAAATTTGAACGTTGAAAAACAAACGTAATTCACTTTTTTCCCTCATTTTACGATTTTTATCCCCAATTTAAAAAAAATTGCGAAAACTCCCCAAAAAGTTTTCTTGTTTTTCGGCATGACAAAATTCAATATTCAAATTTTTAAACCAAAAAAAACGCTTCGAATTACATTTTCTTTCAGAAAAAAGAAAAGAATTTTCGGCGATCAGTGCGAAAACTGGCGGAATTTTTTGCTTTTTTTGAGCCGAAAATTTAGAAAATCGACTGTAAAAACATCGATTTTTTGAGCGGAAGTAATTTTTTCCGGCAGAAAATGCTAAATTTTACCTCTTTCAATCGTGAAATCCCAAAAATTCCGCTTAAAAATACGCATTTTTGAGGGAAAAACGGCGACAAATGAATCTTTCGGATTTATGACTACAGTAAACTCTAAACATTTTTGAAAATTCTGCTACTGTGCCAAACATGCTCTTCAAACTCAAAATTGACAAACCATTGCACAATCGATTCCAATTGGTTATTCGCTTGATTTCCAACCACGTGATCGATATATTGCAAATTTGTTTCGGGTAAATTTCCCAATAATTGATTTTTGAAACGGGGTTTCTCGAAGCCGGGCAAAAAATCGCCCCGATAATCGGATCGATCGATCAAAGTATGAACTACATCACCGAACTATATTTTAAAAAATCGATTGACGTCCGCAAGATCAGATTATTTACACTTACAGTTTTGATAGTAGCCGATCGTAGGACGCCATTTTCATCTCGCCAAACTTGCGAATCACGGACAATTTGCGCATTTTTACTTTTGGCGTACTGTAATATTTAGTTTACACATTTTGAAAAATACAGTAAGATATGGTACCTGCAGGATGGATTCCAAATCCGTCACACTAAAAGCCACGTCTTTGACGCTATCGCCGTGTTTGACCGCGTGACGACTGATTTCTATTTTTAGAAAAAAAAGAATTGGACATTGGTCATTTTTAGCGGAAGTGGACAATGGTCATTTCTAGAAGAATGAACATTGGTCATTTTTAGAAATGGACATTGGTCATTTTAAGCATAAACTAGACGTTGGCCATTTTTAGAACAAATGGACACTGGTCCTTTGAAGCAAGGTTATTTTAGCAAAAAATGGACATTGATCATATTTACGAAAAATTGGACACTGATCATTTTGAGGAAAAATGGACATTGGTCATTTTCAGCATAAAATGAACATTTGGTGATTTTTAGAAAAATAATCGAACATTGATCATTTTTAGAAGAAAAATTGGACATAGATCATTTTCAGCAGAACATGAACATTGGTCCTTTTTCAGCGAAAAAGTGGACATTGGTCATTTTCAGCACAAAGCGAACATTGGTCATTTTTAGGAGAAAAATGGACATTGGTCATTTCAGCAGAACATGAACATTGGTCATTTTTTAGGGAAAGTGAACAATGGTCATTTCTAGAAGAATGGACATTGGTCATTTTTAGAAATGGACATTGGTCATTTTAAGCAAAAACTAGACGTTGGTCATTTTTAGAACAAATGGACACTGGTCCTTTGAAGCAAGATTATTTTAGCAAAAAATGGACATTGATCATTTTTACAAAAAAATTGGACATTGATCATTTTGAGGAAAAATGGACATTGGTCATTTTCAGCATAAAATGAACATTGGTCATTTTTGGAAGAAAAATGGACATTAATCATTTTCAGCAAAACATGAACATTGGTCATTTTTCAGCGAAAAAGTGAACATTGGTCATTTTCAGCATAAAATGAACATTTGGTGATTTTTAGAAAAAAATCGAACATTGATCATTTTTAGAAGAAAAATTGGACATAGATCATTTTCAGCAGAACATGAACATTGGTCCTTTTTCAGCGAAAAAGTGGACATTGGTCATTTTCAGCACAAAGCGAACATTGGTCATTTTTAGGAGAAAAATGGACATTGGTCATTTCAGCAGAACATGAACATTGGTCATTTTTTAGGGAAAGTGAACAATGGTCATTTCTAGAAGAATGGACATTGGTCATTTTTAGAAATGGACATTGGTCATTTTAAGCATAAACTATACGTTGGTCATTTTTAGAACAAATGGACACTGGTCCTTTGAAGCAAGGTTATTTTAGCAAAAAAATGGACATTGATCATTGTTACAAAAAATTGGACACTGATCATTTTGAGGAAAAATGGACATTGGTCATTTTCAGCATAAAATGAACATTTGGTGATTTTTAGAAAAAAATCGAACATTGATCATTTTTAGAAGAAAAATTGGACATAGATCATTTTCAGCAGAACATGAACATTGGTCCTTTTTCAGCGAAAAAGTGGACATTGGTCATTTTCAGCACAAAGCGAACATTGGTCATTTTTAGGAGAAAAATGGACATTGGTCATTTCAGCAGAACATGAACATTGGTCATTTTTTAGGGAAAGTGAACAATGGTCATTTCTAGAAGAATGGACATTGGTCATTTTTAGAAATGGACATTGGTCATTTTAAGCAAAAACTAGACGTTGGTCATTTTTAGAACAAATGGACACTGGTCCTTTGAAGCAAGATTATTTTAGCAAAAAATGGACATTGATCATTTTTACAAAAAAATTGGACATTGATCATTTTGAGGAAAAATGGACATTGGTCATTTTCAGCATAAAATGAACATTGGTCATTTTTGGAAGAAAAATGGACATTGGTCATTTTCAGCAGAACATGAACATTGGTCATTTTTCAGCGAAAAAGTGAACATTGGTCTTTTTCAGCATAAAATGAACATTGGTCATTCTTAAAAGAAAAATGGACATTGGTCATTTTTAGGAAAATGGACATTGGTCATTTTTAGAAAAATTGGACATTGATCATTTTCAGCAGAACACGGACATTGGTTATTTTTCAGCGAAAGAGTGGACATTGGTCATTTTCAGCACAAAGCGAACATTGGTCATTTCTAGCAGAACATGAACATTGGTCATTGTATAGGGAAAAAGTGGGCATTAGACACTTTTGGAAAAATGCACGTTGGTCATTTTTGGAAGAATGGACATTGGTCATTTTTAGGGAAAAGGGACATTGGTCATTTTTAGAAAAATGTGCATTGATCATTTTTAGAAAAAATGGATATTGGTAATTTTTAGAAAAATGGACATTGGTCATTTTCTGCAGAAAATGGACATTAGTGATTTGGAAACAAATGAACATTGGTCGTTTTAGCAAAATTGCATATTGGTCATTTTTGGGAAAAATGGACATTGGTCATTTTTAGAAAAAATGGACATTGGTCACTTTTAGAAAAATGGACATTGGTCATTTTTAGAAAAATGGACATTGGTCATTTTCTGCAGAAAATGGAAATTGGTCATTTTTAGAAAAATGGACATTGGTCATTTTTATGAAAAATAGACATTAGTCATTTTTAGAGAAAATGGACATTGGTCATTTTGAGGAAAAAAATGGACATTGGTCATTTTTATGAAAAAAATGGACATTGGTCATTTTTAGGAAAAATGCACATTTTTCAATTTTAGAAAAATGGACATTGGTCATTTTTAGGAAAAATGGACATTGGTCATTTTCAGCAAAAAATGGACATTAGTCATTTTAGCAGAAATACATACTGGTCATTTTGAAGAAAAATCGACATTCGTCATTCCCAGAGAAAAAAAAGATGGACGTATGGTCATTTTCAGAAAATCGAAAAAATATTTCAAATGGACTTTGGTCATTTTAGCTAAAAAATGGACATTGGTCACTTTTAGAAGAAAATGGACATTGGTCACTTTTGGACAACAACTGCTATTTTTACCATTATCATCTTCGGGCGTCAAGGACGATTCGAAAACGAAAATAATCTACAGTAAGAAATGTAAAGTGTAAAGTTTGTATAATCAAGTTAAGTTTAAAAAAATTTCGTCTTTACATCATTTTGACGAATGACGTGCGAAACTTGGTCACGTGACCCGGTTTCCAAACCTCGATAGGCGTAAAATTCGAAACCGAAATTTATACAAAAATATTCTGCGGCTTGTTTAGCATTCGAAACGTAAAATTTCAAATGGTCGAATTTTAAAAAATGACCATTAAAAGTGGACATTGGTCGAAAATTTGGCGATTTTTCCTTCAAAAAATTGAACCCGTCAATTTTATGTTTTAGGCGAAAATTATATTCGAGAGAAAAATAAAAACTGAAACCGTTAGGTTTATGTTTTAGATTTGAATTATAATTCAATGTTTACGTTTATAAGCGAAGCCGGTTTTTAAACTTTTTTTCGCATTTTTCCATTTATAATTCTTGTTTGTTGACGTCGAGAAACGAAAATGTGGAATTTAACCATGGCAACAAAGAAATTTTTTTCGTGAAATTTTTGAATTTTTTGGGGTAATTTTCGATTTTTTTGCATCGTAAAATGTATAATTTTATGCGAAAATTTTCGATTTTTTTTTTGTCGAAAAAGTAAAATTTTCGAATTGTTTCGAAAATTTTTGAATTTTTAGTCGAAAAATGTAAAATTTTATTCGAAAATTGTCGAATTTTTTCCGGAAATTTTCGAATTTTCCAGTCAAAAATACAAAAATTCTCCAAATTTTTTAGTCGAAAAATGAATGTTTAAAAATTTTTGGCGGCAATTTTCGAATTTTTTTTTGTCGAAAAAGTAAAATTTTCGAATTTTTCCGAAAATTTTTGAATTTTTTGTCGGAAAATGTAAAATTTTGAATTTTTTTGCGAAAATTTTCGAATTTTGAGTTGGAAAAATGTAGAATTTTTGAATTTTTTGGGGTAATTTTCGAATTTTTTGTATCGAAAAATGTGTAATTTCATGCGAAAATTTTCGAATTTTTCCCCGAAATTTTCGAATTTTCCAGTCAAAAATATAAAATTTTCCAAATTTTTCAGTCGAAAAATGAATGTTTAAAAATTTTTGGCGGCAATTTTCGAATTTTTTTTTGTCGAAAAAGTAAAATTTTCGAATTTTAACGAAAATTTTTGAATTTTGAGTTGGAAAAATGTAGAATTTTTGAATTTTTTGGGGTAATTTTCGAATTTTTTGTATCGAAAAATGTATAATTTTATTCGAAAATTGTCGAATTTTTTCCGGAAATTTTCGAATTTTCCAGTCAAAAATACAAAAATTCTCCAAATTTTTTAGTCGAAAAATGAATGTTTAAAAATTTTTGGCGACAATTTTCGAATTTTTTTTCGTCGAAAAAGTTAAATTTCCGAATTTTTCCGAAAATGTTTGAATTTTTAGTCGAAAAATGTAAAATTTTGAAATTTTTTGCGAAAATTTTCGAATTTTGAGTTGGAAAAATGTAGAATTTTTGAATTTTTTGGGGTAATTTTCGAATTTTTTGTATCGAAAAATGTGTAATTTTATGCGAAAATTTTCGAATTTTTCCCCGAAATTTTCGAATTTTCCAGTCAAAAATATAAAATTTTCCAAATTTTTTAGTCGAAAAATGAATGTTTAAAAATTTTTGGCGACAATTTTCGAAATTTTTTTTGTCGAAAAAGTAAAATTTTCGAATTTTTTCGAAAATTTTTGAATTTTTAGTCGAAAAATTTAAAATTTTGAAATTTTTCGAAAATTTTTAAATGTTGAGTTGGAAAAATGTAGAATTTTTGAATTTTTGGGGTAATTTTCGAATTTTTTGTATCGAAAAATGTATAATTTTATGCGAAAATTTTCGAATTTCCCAGTCAAAAATATAAAACTTTCAAAATTTTTTAGTCGAAAAATGAATGTTTAAAAATTTTTGGCGGCAATTTTCAAATTTTTTTTTGTCGAAAAAGTAAAATTTTCGAATTTTTCCGAAAATGTTTGAATTTTTAGTCGAAAAATGTAAAATTTTGAAATTTTTTGCGAAAATTTTCGAATTTTGAGTTGGAAAAATGTAGAATTTTTGAATTTTTTGGGGTAATTTTCGAATTTTTTGTATCGAAAAATGTGTAATTTCATGCGAAAATTTTCGAATTTTTCCCCGAAATTTTTTAATTTTCCAGTCAAAAATATAAAATTTTCCAAATTTTTCAGTCGAAAAATGAATGTTTAAAAATTTTTGGCGGCAATTTTCGAATTTTTTTTTGTCGAAAAAGTAAAATTTTCGAATTTTAACGAAAATTTTTGAATTTTGAGTTGGAAAAATGTAGAATTTTTGAATTTTTTGGGGTAATTTTCGAATTTTTTGTATCGAAAAATGTATAATTTTATTCGAAAATTGTCGAATTTTTTCCGGAAATTTTCGAATTTTCCAGTCAAAAATACAAAAATTCTCCAAATTTTTTAGTCGAAAAATGAATGTTTAAAAATTTTTGGCGACAATTTTCGAATTTTTTTTCGTCGAAAAAGTAAAATTTCCGAATATTTTCGAAAATTTCCGAATTTTGAGTTGGAAAAATGTCGAATTTTTGAATTTTTCAGGGTAATTTTCGAATTTTTTGTATCGAAAAATGTATAATTTTATGCGAAAATTTTCGAATTTTTTTTGTCGAAAAAGTAAAATTTTCCAAACTTTTTAGTCGAAAAATGAATGTTTAAAAATTTTTGGCGACGATTTTCGAATTTTTTTTCGTCGAAAAAGTAAAATTTTCGAATTTTTTCGAAAATTTTTGAATTTTTAGTCGAAAAATGTAAAATTTTGAAATTTTTTGCGAAAATTTCCGAACTTTGAGTTGGAAAATTGTAGACTTTTTGAATTTTTTCCGGAAATTTTCGATTTTTTTTTTCGAAAAAGTAAAATTTTCGAATTTTTTCGAAAATTTTTGAAGTTTTAGTCGAAAAATTTGAAATTTTGAAATTTTTTGCGAAAATTTCCGAATTTTGAGTTGGAAAAATGTAGAATTTTTGAAGTTTTTTGTTGTAATTTTCGAATTTTTTGTATCGAAAAATGTATAATTTTATGCAAAAATTTTCGAATTTCCCAGAAAATTTTCCAAATTTTTTAGTCGAAAAATGAATGTTTAAAAGTTTTTGGCAACAATTTTCGAATTTTTTCTCGTCGAAAAAGTAAAATTTTCGAATTTTTTCGAAAATGTTTGAATTTTTAGTCGGAAAATGTAAAATTTTGAAATTTTTTGCGAAAATTTCCGAATTTGGAGTTGGAAAAATGCAGAATTTTTGAATTTTTTGGGGTAATTTTCGAATTTTTTGTGTCGAAAAATGTATAATTTTATTCGATAATTGTCGAATTTTTTCCTGAAATTTTCGAATTTTCCAGTCAAAAATATAAAATTTTCCAAATTTTTTAGTCGAAAAATGAATGTTTAAAAATTTTTGGCGACAATTTTCGAATTTTTTTTTAATCGAAAAAGTAAAATTCTCGAATTTTTTCGAAAATTTTCGAATTTTTAGTCGAAAAATGTAAAATTTTGAAATTCTCATCGAAAATTTCCGAATTTTGAGTTGGAAAAGTTTCGAATTTTTGAATTTTTTGGGCTAATTTTCGAATTTTTTGTATCGAAAAATGTATAATTTTATGCGAAAATTGTCGATTTTTTTCCCTAAATTTTCGAATTTTTTTCGTCGAAAAAGTAAAATTTTCGAATTTTTTCGAAAATTTTTGAATTTTTAGTCGAAAAATTTAAAATTTTGAAAGTTTTTGAGAAAATTTCCGAATTTTGAGTTGGAAAAATGTCGAATTTTTGAATTTTTTGGGGTAATTTTCGAATTTTTTGTATCGAAAAATGTATAATTTTATGCGAAAATTGTCGATTTTTTTCCCTAAATTTTCGAATTTTTTTCGTCGAAAAAGTAAAATTTTCGAATTTTTTCGAAAATTTTTGAATTTTTAGTCGAAAAATTTAAAATTTTGAAAGTTTTTGAGAAAATTTCCGAATTTTGAGTTGGAAAAATGTCGAATTTTTGAATTTTTTGGGGTAATTTTCGAATTTTTTGTATCGAAAAATGTATAATTTTATGCGAAAATTTCCGCATTTTTTCTCGAAATTTTCGAATTTTTTTCGTCGAAAAAGTAAAATTTTCGAATTTTTTCGAAAATTTTTGAATTTTTAGTCGAAAAATTTAAAATTTTGAAAGTTTTTGAGAAAATTTCCGAATTTTGAGTTGGAAAAATGTAGAATTTTTGAATTTTTTGGAGTAATTTTCAAATTTTTTGTATCGAAAAATGTGTAAATTTATGCGAAAATTTTCGAATTTTTTCCGGAAATTTTCGAATTTTCCAGTCAAAAATATAAAATTTTCCAAATTTTTTAGTCGAAAAAGGAATGTTTAAAAATTTTTGGCGACAATTTTCGAATTTTTTTTTAATCGAAAAAGTAAAATTCTCGAATTTTTTCGAAAATTTTCGAATTTTTAGTCGAAAAATGTAAAATTTTGAAATTCTCATCGAAAATTTCCGAATTTTGAGTTGGAAAAGTTTCGAATTTTTGAATTTTTTGGGCTAATTTTCGAATTTTTTGTATCGAAAAATGTATAATTTTATGCGAAAATTGTCGATTTTTTTCCCTAAATTTTCGAATTTTTTTCGTCGAAAAAGTAAAATTTTCGAATTTTTTCGAAAATTTTTGAATTTTTAGTCGAAAAATTTAAAATTTTGAAAGTTTTTGAGAAAATTTCCGAATTTTGAGTTGGAAAAATGTCGAATTTTTGAATTTTTTGGGGTAATTTTCGAGTTTTTTGTATCGAAAAATGTATAAATTTATGCGAAAATTGTCGAATTTTTTCCGGAAAATTTCGAATTTTCCGGTCAAAAATATAAAATTTTCGAAATTTTTTAGTCGAAAAATGAATGTTTAAAAACTTTTGGCGACAATTTTCGAATTTTTTTTTCGTCGAAAAAGTAAAATTTTCAAATTTTTTCGAAAATTTTTGAATTTTTAGTCGGAAAATGTGAAATTTTGAATTTTTTTGCGAAAATTTCCGAATTTTGAGTTGAAAAAATGTAGAATTTTTGAATTTTTTGGGGTAATTTTCGAATTTTTTGTATCGAAAAATGTATAATTTTATGCGAAAATTGTCGAATTTTTTCCGGAAAATTTCGAATTTTCCGGTCAAAAATATAAAATTTTCGAAATTTTTTAGTCGAAAAATGAATGTTTAAAAATTTTTGGCGACAATTTTCGAATTTTTTTTCGTCGAAAAAGTAAAATTTTCGAATTTTCTCGAAAATTTTTGAATTTTTAGTCGAAAAATTTAAAATTTTGAAAGTTTTTGAGAAAATTTCCGAATTTTGAGTTGGAAAAATGTCGAATTTTTGAATTTTTTGGGGTAATTTTCGAGTTTTTTGTATCGAAAAATGTATAATTTTATGCGAAAATTTTCGAATTTCCCATAAAATTTTCCAAATTTTTTAGTCGAAAAATGAATGTTTAAAAACTTTTGGCGACAATTTTCGAATTTTTTTTTCGTCGAAAAAGTGAAATTTTCAAATTTTTTCGAAAATTTTTGAATTTTTAGTCGAAAAATTTGAAATTTTGAAATTTTTTGCGAAAATTTCCGAATTTTGAGTTGGAAAAATGTCGGATTTTTGAATTTTTAGGGGTAATTTTCGAATTTTTTGGGTCGAAAAATGTATAATTTTATGCGAAAATTTTCGAATTTTTTCCGGGAATTTTCGAATTTTTTTTGTCGAAAAAGTAAAATTTTCGAATTTTTTCGAAAATTTTTGAATTTTTAGTCGGAAAATGTAAAATTTTGAAATTCTCATCGAAAATTTCCGAATTTTGAGTTGGAAAAATGTAGAATTTTTGAATATTTTGGAGTAATTTTCGAATTTTTTGTATCGAAAAATGTATAATTCTATGCGAAAATTGTCGAATTTTTTCCGGAAAATTTCGAATTTTCCAGTCAAAAATATAAAATTTTCGAGATTTTTTAGTTGAAAAATGAATGTTTAAAAATTCTTGGCGACAATTTTCGAATTTTTTTTTCGTCGAAAAAGTAAAATTTTCGATTTTTTTCGAAAATTTTTGAATTTTCAGTCGAAAAATGTAAAATTTTATGCGAAAATTTTCGAATTTCCCAGTCAAAAATATAAAATTTTCCAAATTTTTTAGTCGAAAAAAGAATGTTTAAAGACTATTGGCGACAATTTTCGAATTTTTTTCGTCGAAAAAGTAAAAATTTCGAATTATTTCGAAAATTTTTGAATTTTTAGTCGGAAAATGTAAAATTTTGAATTTTTTTGCGAAAATTTCCGAATTTTGAGTTGGAAAAATGTCGAATTTTTGAATTTTTTGGGGTAATTTTCGAATTTTTTGTATCGAAAAATGTATAATTTTATGCGAAAATTTTCGAATTTTTTCCGGAAATTTTTGAATTTTTTTTGTGGAAAAAGTAAAATTTTCGAATTTTTTCGAAAATTTTTGAATTTTTAGTCGAAAAATTTAAAATTTTGAAAGTTTTTGAGAAAATTTCCGAATTTTGAGTTGGAAAAATGTCGAATTTTTGAATTTTTTGGGGTAATTTTCGAATTTTTTGTATCGAAAAATGTATAATTTTATGCGAAAATTTCCGCATTTTTTCTCGAAATTTTCGAATTTTTTTCGTCGAAAAAGTAAAATTTTCGAATTTTTTCGAAAATTTTTGAATTTTTAGTCGAAAAATTTAAAATTTTGAAAGTTTTTGAGAAAATTTCCGAATTTTGAGTTGGAAAAATGTCGAATTTTTGAATTTTTTGGGGTAATTTTCGAGTTTTTTGTATCGAAAAATGTATAATTTTATGCGAAAATTTTCGAATTTCCCATAAAATTTTCCAAATTTTTTAGTCGAAAAATGAATGTTTAAAAACTTTTGGCGACAATTTTCGAATTTTTTTTCGTCGAAAAAGTAAAATTTTCGAATTTTTTGGAAAATTTTTGAATTTTTAGTCGAAAAATGTAAAATTTTGAAATTTTTTGCGAAAATTTCCGAATTTCGAGTTGAAAAAATGTAGGATTTTTGAATTTTTTGGGGTAATTTTCAAATTTTTTGTATCGAAAAATGTATAAATTTATGCGAAAATTTTCGAATTTTTTCCGGAAATTTTCGAATTTTCCAGTCAAAAATATAAAATTTTTCAAATTTTTTAGTCGAAAAATGAATGTTTAAAAATTTTTGGCGACAATTTTCGAATTTTTTTTTCGTCGAAAAAGTAAAATTTTCGAATTTTTTTGAAAATTTTTGAATTTTTAGTCGAAAAATGTAAAATTTTGAAATTCTCATCGAAAATTTCCGTATTTTGAGTTGGAAAAATGTAGAATTTTTGAATTTTTTGGGGTAATTTTCAAATTTTTTGTATCGAAAAATGTATAAATTTATGCGAAAATTTTCGAATTTTTTCCGGAAATTTTCGAATTTTCCAGTCAAAAATATAAAATTTTCCAAATTTTTTAGTCGAAAAAGGAATGTTTAAAAATTTTTGGCGACAATTTTCGAATTTTTTTTTAATCGAAAAAGTAAAATTCTCGAATTTTTTCGAAAATTTTCGAATTTTTAGTCGAAAAATGTAAAATTTTGAAATTCTCATCGAAAATTTCCGAATTTTGAGTTGGAAAAGTTTCGAATTTTTGAATTTTTTGGGCTAATTTTCGAATTTTTTGTATCGAAAAATGTATAATTTTATGCGAAAATTGTCGATTTTTTTCCCTAAATTTTCGAATTTTTTTCGTCGAAAAAGTAAAATTTTCGAATTTTTTCGAAAATTTTTGAATTTTTAGTCGAAAAATTTAAAATTTTGAAAGTTTTTGAGAAAATTTCCGAATTTTGAGTTGGAAAAATGTCGAATTTTTGAATTTTTTGGGGTAATTTTCGAGTTTTTTGTATCGAAAAATGTATAAATTTATGCGAAAATTGTCGAATTTTTTCCGGAAAATTTCGAATTTTCCGGTCAAAAATATAAAATTTTCGAAATTTTTTAGTCGAAAAATGAATGTTTAAAAACTTTTGGCGACAATTTTCGAATTTTTTTTTCGTCGAAAAAGTAAAATTTTCAAATTTTTTCGAAAATTTTTGAATTTTTAGTCGGAAAATGTGAAATTTTGAATTTTTTTGCGAAAATTTCCGAATTTTGAGTTGAAAAAATGTAGAATTTTTGAATTTTTTGGGGTAATTTTCGAATTTTTTGTATCGAAAAATGTATAATTTTATGCGAAAATTGTCGAATTTTTTCCGGAAAATTCCGAATTTTCCGGTCAAAAATATAAAATTTTCGAAATTTTTTAGTCGAAAAATGAATGTTTAAAAATTTTTGGCGACAATTTTCGAATTTTTTTTCGTCGAAAAAGTAAAATTTTCGAATTTTTTCGAAAATTTTTGAATTTTTAGTCGAAAAATTTAAAATTTTGAAAGTTTTTGAGAAAATTTCCGAATTTTGAGTTGGAAAAATGTCGAATTTTTGAATTTTTTGGGGTAATTTTCGAGTTTTTTGTATCGAAAAATGTATAATTTTATGCGAAAAATTTCGAATTTTTTCCGGAAATTTTCGAATTTTTAGTCGGAAAATGTAAAATTTTGAAATTCTCATCGAAAATTTCCGAATTTTGAGTTGGAAAAATGTAGAATTTTTGAATATTTTGGAGTAATTTTCGAATTTTTTGTATCGAAAAATGTATAATTCTATGCGAAAATTGTCGAATTTTTTCCGGAAAATTTCGAATTTTCCAGTCGAAAATATAAAATTTTCGAGATTTTTTAGTCGAAAAATGAATGTTTAAAAATTTTTGGCGACAATTTTCGAATTTTTTTTCGTCGAAAAAGTAAAATTTTCGATTTTTTTCGAAAATTTTTGAATTTTTAGTCGAAAAATGTAAAATTTTATGCGAAAATTTTCGAATTTCCCAGTCAAAAATATAAAATTTTCCAAATTTTTTAGTCGAAAAAAGAATGTTTAAAAACTATTGGCGACAATTTTCGAATTTTTTTCGTCGAAAAAGTAAAAATTTCGAATTATTTCGAAAATTTTTGAATTTTTAGTCGGAAAAATGTCGAATTTTTGAATTTTTTAGGGTAATTTTCGAATTTTTTGTATCGAAAAAGGTATAATTTCATGCGAAAATTTTCGAATTTTTTCTGGAAATTTTCGAATTTTCCGGTCAAAAATATAAAATTTTCGAAATTTTTTAGTCGAAAAATGAATGTTTAAAAATTTTTGGCGACAATTTTCGAATTTTTTTTCGTCGAAAAGTAAAATTTTCGAATTTTTTCGAAAATTTTTGAATTTTTAGTCGGAAAATGTAAAATTTTGAATTTTTTTGCGAAAATTTCCGAATTTTGAGTTTGAAAAATGTAGAATTTTTGAATTTTTTGGAGTAATTTCCGAATTTTTTGTATCGAAAAATGTATAATTTTATGCGAAAATTTTCGAATTTTTCCCGGAAATTTTCGAATTTTCCAGTCAAAAATATAAAATTTTCCAAATTTTTTAGTCGAAAAATGAATGTTTAAAAATTTTTGACGACAATTTTCGAATTTTTTTTTCGTCGAAAAAGTAAAATTTTCGTATATTTTCGAAAATTTTTGAATTTATAGTCGGAAAATGTAAAATTTTGAATTTTTTTGCGAAAATTTCCGAATTTTGAGTTGGAAAAATGTCGAATTTTTGAATTTTTTGGGGTAATTTTCGAATTTTTTGTATCGAAAAATGTATAATTTTATGCGAAAATTTTCGAATTTTTTCCGGCAATTTTCGAATTTTCCAGTCAAAAATATAAAATTTTCCAAATTTTTTAGTCGAAAAATGAATGTTTAAAATTTTTTGGCGACAATTTTCGAATTTTTTTTCGTCGAAAAAGTAAAATTTTCGAATTTTTTCGAAAATTTTTGAATTTTTAGTCGAAAAATGTAAAATTTTGAAATTCTCATCGAAAATTTCCGAATTTTTAGTTGGAAAAATGTCGAATTTTTTAATTCTTTGAAGTAATTTTCGAATTTTTTGTATCGAAAAATGTATAATTTTATGCGAAAATTTTGGAATTTTTTCCCGAAATTTTCAAATTTTCCAGTCAAAAATATAAAATTTTCCAAATTTTTTAGTCGAAAAATGAATGTTTAAAAATTTTTGGCGACAATTTTCGAATTTTTTTTTAATCGAAAAAGTAAAATTCTCGAATTTTTTCGAAAATTTTCGAATTTTTAGTCGAAAAATGTAAAATTTTGAAATTCTCATCGAATATTTCCGAATTTTTAGTTGGAAAAATGTCGAATTTTTGAATTTTTTGGGGTAATTTTCGAATTTTTTGTATCGAAAAATGTATAATTTTATGCGAAAATTTTCGAATTTTTTCCGGCAATTTTCGAATTTTCCAGTCAAAAATATAAAATTTTCCAAATTTTTTAGTCGAAAAATGAATGTTTAAAATTTTTTGGCGACAATTTTCGAATTTTTTTTCGTCGAAAAAGTAAAATTTTCGAATTTTTTCGAAAATTTTTGAATTTTTAGTCGAAAAATGTAAAATTTTGAAATTCTCATCGAAAATTTCCGAATTTTTAGTTGGAAAAATGTCGAATTTTTTAATTCTTTGAAGTAATTTTCGAATTTTTTGTATCGAAAAATGTATAATTTTATGCGAAAATTTTGGAATTTTTTCCCGAAATTTTCGAATTTTCCAGTCAAAAATATAAAATTTTCCAAATTTTTTAGTCGAAAAATGAATGTTTAAAAATTTTTGACGACAATTTTCGAATTTTTTTTTCGTCGAAAAAGTAAAATTTTCGTATATTTTCGAAAATTTTTGAATTTTTAGTCGGAAAATGTGAAATTTTGAATTTTTTTGCGAAAATTTCCGAATTTTGAGTTGAAAAAATGTAGAAGAGTTGAAAAAATGTAGAATTTTTGAATTTTTTGGGGTAATTTTCGAATTTTTTGTATCGAAAAATGTATAATTTTATGCGAAAATTTTCGAATTTTCTAGTCAAAAATATAAAATTTTCTAAATTTTTTAGTTGAAAAATGAATGTTTAAAAATTCTTGGCGACAATTTTCGAATTTTTTTTCGTCGAAAAAGTAAAATTTTCGAATTTTTTCGAAAATTTTTGAATTTTTAGTCGGAAAATGTAAAATTTTGAATTTTTTTGCAAAAATTTCCGAATTTCGAGTTGGAAAAATGTAGAATTTTTGAAAATTTCCAAATTTTTAGTTGCAGGTTCGCGTTTTTCCCCATAATCTTTAAATATTTGTAAAATTTTTAAATTTTCTCACAAAATTTTTGTAAACTTACAAATTTTTTTTCAAAGAAGCTTTGTAAAATTTCCATATTTTCTGTAAGATTTTAAGAATGTTTTACAAAATTTTCGCAAATTCTCCATAATTCTTGTAGAATTGTTAAACTTTCTTACAAAATTTTTGTGAAATTAGCGACTTTTTTTAACTTTACAAAAAATTCTCATTTTTAACTAGAAAATGTAGAATTTTCCGAACATGTCCAAATTTTTGAGTCGGAATGTGTTGAAATGCTCGAAATTCAAAAAATGACCATTAAAAGTGGACATTGGCGGAAAATTTGACGATTTTTTCGAGCTTTTTGTGAAAATTTTCAGGTTTTCGAATGTTGTGCCAAATTTTAGATTTTTTTGCAATAATTTTCGATTTTTACGCAAAAATTTTGGAATTTTCCGTCGAAAAATGTGAAATATTGGAATTTTTTGCGAAAATTTTAGAACTTTTGCGAAAATTTTCGATATTTTTTGTCTAAAAATGTAAAATTTGCAAATTTTTTGCGGAAATTTTGAATTTTTTCGTCGAAAATTTTCAAATTCTTCAGTCGAAAAATGTAAAATTATGGAACTTTTTGCGAAAATTTTGACTGTTTTTGTCGAAAAATGTAAAATTTAAAAATTTTTTTGCGCAAATTTGTGAGTTTTTTTTTGTCGAAAGATGTAAAAATTTTCCTATTTTTCCAAGAGAATTTTCGCATTTTTGGCAATGGGGAGTATTACTGCTACCTAAAGTCCTAAAAATTGATCACTGGGTGCCTAATTTTGAGGCAAAATAAAGTGTTTAGTGGGCATTTAGCCAGTTTTATGTTAGGCTGCTGTGCCTTGAAGATGATGTAACCGACTTTTGGGTTTATACAAAGGAAGTTGCAACAGTTCTGACCACAGGCTAACTAAAATTCTCTCACACGGTTCACCAGATACACTCCAGTACTTCACTTAACCTCAGGCAGAACACCTTGGCTTGTACCTCAGGAGCTCCTATCCAAGTCTCCACTCCTACACTTATGAACACCTCCACTACGCTCACAAAACAATACAAGTTACCATTGAAGACTGTATTGGGAAAACGATATGGCGTCGCCAGTAAAATAAAACCAAAATATTATAAAAGGTGAATGACAGCGATGCTCCCATAACCAATTTTCAATAATAATGCCAAAATATAAACAAACACCCGAAACAGTGGCTACTATGTACCCCCTAGTCAGGATATACACAACTTCCAAACAAGTTACTACTGGCCCCCATGGCCCAGTGGTAGCGCTCTAAACTCTCATTCAAATGACCAGGGTTCAATTCCCTCCGGCCCCAAATTTTGTAAAAGGAGTTTATTGTCGCCTGAAGAAGATAGTAGGTAGACTACCAAAATTTTGCATTACCATAACCACTGTATTGCTCTTTCATTGTGTCCCTGCAGGCAGAATACTACTTATGTGACTGTACGGCCAAGAAATGAGAATTACGAAGTCACCCCCAAATTGCTATTTATCAAACCACATTCCATACCCCTATAGATTTTCAAGCTGGTTGTTGAGAGTGGTCACACCAGCCACATCAACTACAAATTGTTGCAAAATGAGAGCACCTTTCCCGCTGCTCAGTTAGTTAGAGCATGCGGATGGTAGCCCTAAGGTCCTGGGTTCAAGTCCCAGACCAAGCCTAACTTTTACTGAAGCCCCGAGCAGCGGGAAATGGTTGCCTCAACACTGGTGGCCCTTGACCGTCCGTCAAACTCGACGGCCAAGGGATGTTAAGAGTGACCAAAGCAGCCACCTCAACTACGAATTGTTGCAAAAAGAGAGCGCCTTTCCGGCTGCTCCGTTGGCTCAGTTGGTTAGAGCGTGCGGACAGTAGCGGCATGGTCCTGGGTTTAAGTCCCAGACCGAGCCTAACTTCTACTGAAGCCCCGAGTAGCGGGAACAAGTTGCCTCAACATCACTGTCGCTTCATCCTTTCTTGCTGCATTTCAAAAATCACATGCTTTGTCTTCCTTTCCAATTTACAACCCTCGTAAAATAAGTGCATCTGTATTGAAATGTAAAAAGTAGGAAATTTGACAACAACAACATCAAAAGCATATCCTACAATATAAGACATTTATCTTTGCATATTTGGACAGAGTCGGTAATTTCATTCGAAACATCCATGCCTTGATAGTTGCAGTGACTAAGGCTATCATCACCAGATGCTACTGCATGAATGCACTTTAGATATTACTGTAATCATAATATTTCAATTGGTCTTACTTTTAAATTTTGATATTATTAATCCGCAGCTAATCACAAAATTGTCTTTGTAATTCTTAATTGTGTCATCGGTTTTTGACGCATATTTCATGAAACATACTGATTTCTGGGGATAGGCCAGGTATCTGGATCCGGATCCATAGATATCCATCTAAATTGTAGGATCCGGATCTGCTAAACCAGATTTTTTTGGATCTGGATCTGCTGAACCAAATTTTTTAACATCCAGATCCGCTCTTATCACTGATTAAGATTCGCTCATGATCTGATCTTTATTCATTATTATTCACATAGAATTTTGCAAAAATTTCAAGCCAATGGTAAGAAAATCATACTTGACAAATGGAAATTTTTCAACAGTATCACACATCAAACGAGTTTTGGTAGGATCATAAATTTGACCAGCACCACTGAATAATTGTTCAGAGGGGACACTTGTTGTGGCACAATTTGGCATATTTGTAAAGTTGGTGTCGTTTTGGAGTAAAGATCGGCAAGTTGAGAAAAGGGAGATCCTGACGAGACCTGCGAAGAGGCGTGGCTAGGACGTGAAGAAATTGTAGAAAAGTTTTTGATTGTGATTGTTCCTACTGTAGCCAAGCGGTTGTGTCCTAGCTTGTGTGGAGAGTTTTGAAGTTTGAGGCGGTGATTTTGTACATTAGTAAATTGTGTTCTGAGTGTGTGATCTAGGATAAGTCAAACAATTTGGAAAATTTTTTGAGTAATTGGGTGAAACTCCTTATCCAGTAAGATAGTACAGTCCGAGTTTCAGCATCCGAAAACCTTTGACGACCTGAGCGAACAACCATGGAAATTTGACATAGCGCTCTCTACGAGCCCGTCAATTTCTTGCGTACAATTATCATTGCATTAATTTCGTCTAACACTCCAAGTGTTCCGTTTCTAGCGTTGCACACACTCTCCTTCGTTCCGTACATTTCTTATTAAAACGCGCAATAAATCGTCAAGCTACATAGCTTAAAAGTGTCTACTTATTTTCACGCACGACACACTTTTTGCTGGTGCTAATTTAAGTTTAATTTCTGCATGACGCAATCGTCCAAAGACATTTTAGAAGTGCATGCTTTATGTTAGTTTTTGAGTCGCTAGGTTCATTTTTTGGCTATTTTTAAAGAAAACACAAAAATTATTTCTTTAACGTAACTATACAAGTAGCAATTTGTTCCACAATTCATTCTATTTTCATTATCTTCTTTTTATTTAGTGGCAAACTGCTTATATATCGCCATATGTTTCCTCTCCAAATCTTTTCTCTTGTTGTGGTGTGTTTGTGCCAATTTTCAGGCTTTTCTAATAGTTTGTCGATTTCGTAAAAACGCCCACAAGTACAACACATCCAACCATGCCCCACCTGGCCCAGTGCGATGGTTACTGTAGGAGAAGGATTTTGTGAATTTTCATGTGTCTCGTCTTATGTTATTATTCTTATTTTCGCCCATACATTAGCCATTGTATTCTCTATAATAGTAAGTCGAAACGTTTATGGAAGGGGCAATTTTTAGGTAAGTTTTATAAATAAATGTTTAGTTAGAAAAGCGTTTTATTTGCGTCCAAAAGTGTGTTACCTTGTCAGACTAGTTTTAGTCAGGCATTTCTTGGGCAGGTAGTATTCTGTTTTTGATTTCTCGCCCCTGAGTGAGGAGTCATTCCGAGGTTTAGGGCAGGCGCAGGGAAGCACTGGCGTTAAGGTCGATCCCTGGCTATCTTTCCTGCACTTCGATTCCCCTTGCCGATTTTACACTCCTTCCTCTGACCTCACGGATCAAGGAGGCAAGAAATCGGTCAGAGCCACGCCAAACGCCCCTCTTATTTTCAAATACAACACTCTGACATCCAGTATCACAACCTTTTCTGGATAACTTACATATACTTATTAAAAGATCCGGATATGGTCGGATCTGTTCCCCAAGATCTGGATCCACTGAACCAAATTTTTTTTGGATCTGGATTACCTTTTTTTACTCTGTATTTTTTGCCTTTTTAATTGATGTCTTTTCTTATTTTTGATTTTTTTGTTTTATTTTTGCTTGATTTTAAGCTAACTCTTTATTGGCTTATTCTCTACAACTATTTCCGGCCTGCAGGAAGTGACAAAAAATGAAAATTTGCATAACACCTTTGTGGCCACTGTGGGCGGTTTTTTCTCATTTGGTTTGGTGAGTTTTGTAATGTTAAGCTGGGTTTTTCAGTCAGTTTTGGAGAAGTTTAGTGCAACTTTTTAGCTCTACCCCTACGTAAAAATCTGATATTATTGGACTTATTTATCCTTGAATATGATTTTTACAGTTTGTTCCATAATGATTTTTTTGTATCTTTTCAATTTTAAGATTTTTTTCTGTTTTTTCTCTATTGAAATTTTTTAAATTTTTAAATTTTGATTTTTTGTTTTTTTTCTATATTGAAATTTTTTTTGTATTTTTTTCCATTTGTATTTTTTTGGTATTTTTTACAATTATTTTTTTGTAATTTTTTCCATTTTGTAAAATTGCTCGCTCATGCTGGATATTAATGTTAATGTCTACATTTTAACATTTTTTACTTCTTTATTTTTATGGAGTGGATTCAGCGGTAGTGTCTGACAATGATTATTTGAATAGGTAAGACCTTTTAACCCTTTTTCCTCATTTTTTGCTGTATTTTAGGACATCACCGAGAAAATGTCCAGAATTTAACCCAAAATTGATAAGAACCAATTGCCATAAATGACATGCTGGTCAAGTGCCCCTTAATCATGGAAGCTGATCATCTTCAAAACAAATTGGCTGGAAGTGTACAATCAATCTTCCAAACTACTTGGCCAATTGTTTGGTGGACAAGTTGTCCTCGTGAAAAGTTTGGAACTATAAGGTGAGCATGTTACATCCATTTCGTCCTCATTTCCTGAACATCCCTTTTCCTTTTGTTACATACAGAGCCCCAGACTAGTTTTCTAATGAATATGGTCACTTTACACAAAAAATATTCTGGAGTGTAAAGAAGCGAATTTTCGTGACTTCTTGGTTCGAGGGGGTTGAGGGAGTTAAAATACACTTGTTTATACCTGAGATAAATTCTATGTAATGTGATTGAATTACTGCCTACTGTCAAAACCACCCCCAAAGTTTGCTTGAGTTACACTCCAGATTATTTCCAACAGGACATAATCCTTTGCCGCTAGAAAGCATAAAGTTGCCAGTCACTAGACTCTTGTGTATTTATAGGCAAAAGAAAGCACATCCTATTCACAGGGCAACACTGCAATATTAGCATCAGAGGAAGATGAGGCTAAAATTATAACAACCTCATGGAAACATGGATTTAGATAACGACAGTCAATCAATGAATGATGGCCACAATCTATCCCATATCAAAACTTATATGTCTCAGAGTATATGATGAACGATTGAAAGTATGTATTGCCCTGGCTGTAATCTTTGTTCTGGAACATTACTTTTTTGAGAGATTGTCCAGTTTGAAAGCCATTCCCGGCAACTCAAGGTAACAAGTATTTGGACGATGCCGCGAGAAATTTTTTGGGATGTGTCTTTTTTGCCTGGATGCCCCAAACCAAATATGGCGTCAATCAGTCAACCCCTCTTGTCAGTAAAAACTAGCATCACTTTTGCTATGCAAAATGACTAGTTGAGAAGTTTTTGTTGAAGACTTCATATGTTTCGCATAGGCACTAAAGTTGGCCTCAATGCTAAATGTATTCGAACTGAGAAAATGTCTATGTGACCATAGGCATCTTCTGCACCATTTTCTTCTGCAGAAGTTAGGTTGGGCATCACAAGCTCTGCTCAGGCTCTACTGTAGTCAACAAGGTGCTTGAAAGGGCATGTTGCTCTAGTTTTCCGCTCATTTGTTGTAGTGTGTTTTTCGCTGATTTTTATCGTTTTGTCAGAGCCCGTTTGAGGCCCGCAGGTGGCAAGTGGAGAGAGCAACGCGGACCACTAACAGCCATCTTACTGTAGCGCACGTCGGTACGCGTGCGCTGGTCTCTCTCTATTATTGTCATTGATTTATATTTTTCGTTCGTTTTATATACTAGTTGTGCCCCTCGCTGGCCACCACTAGTTCGCTATTAGCCGCCTCCCACCACGCAATTTTTTTCTCGTTTCGTACCAGTGCCTGGGAGTAGATCTTTTTATTATTCTTGCCCATCTTTGCATTGTGTACGTAAGTGTTTTGTGTTTTATTGGGTAATATTAAAAGGTAGAAAAACTCTCGCCTTTTGATTTTACGTGTTAAGGGAGACAATTAAGGAAATTAGACTTTTTCCTTAATTGGTGGAACGATTAGTGTTGGGGTTTAAGTACAAGTAATTAGATTATCGGGTAAGTGTGGGTGTGGGAAACACATACATTAAGGACGCAACCTCGGAATCCCAATCCTGCCCACGGTTCATCGCCCCGACCAAACCTACGAATACACACATTTCTGGGTTTACCCAGTTTTCTGTCTTGTTTTAGCCTTCCACCGCGCCTTCATTAATTTACATACTTTATTATTCAATGTCCCGTAAACCACCCTTAATTTGCATGAACTTTTGCCCATCACCTATTGTGCCAGGTTGTTACCCCGTTTTACATTCGAATAAAAGAGTTGCCCCCGGCCTCTAGTATTTCAACATCTGAGGAATCGAGTTGGAGTTGTCCCCCACCCATTTGTCAGCTAAACCGTCAACCCAGGGTCCCCATCACCCATCGTCAAATGGTTTGTTGTTGTAGCCGGACTAGGTGGGTCCTCTCACTAGAGTATTGTTGTGGGTAATTTGGGGAAGCCTAATTAAGTCAGTTTTCTTCCTGAGTTGTTCTCAGCTAATAAGAGCTCCTTCCCCTCGAGTTTGAGCTAAAAAAGGATCTTTTGGTTCACAATCGGGTCCTAGACTTGGGTCATTTCAGAAATGACATTGTCCCCATTCACATTTAGCAGGACCCCAGGACTGTCACCCCTAACCTGGCTGCCTTGTCCATTATTCTATAGTAGTAACCCCAGAGCAACACCAGAGTACCTATAGTTTTCTCCTATAGCCAGTACTAGCGGGGTTAGGTTCCCAAAACAGAGAAGCCTCCCAAGGGCGTCACAGCCTGTCACTCACTGTGACAGGATCGTGTTTTTCTATCAACATGATATGGATTTCCATCAATGTGACTGAGAAACAACGTTTCCCCCTAACAGGGCATGGCTTTTCTCATTGACATGACAATGGCACTATGCGATGTTGTCTTATTCGAGGCCAATGCAACTTGGTAGTCATAAAATCTAATAAGCCAGGTTCTCACGGCAACATTTCCACGGACATACATGTTTTTTTCAAAAATTTTGCAACATTAAGATATTCACATGTGCGACATATAAGGTAACATAATGTGTGACATATGCTATGACATACACCGTGATATTTTCCTTCCCATTATTATTTTTCAATGTGGAAAAGAAAGTCTGTTGCTATTTTTGGTCTTTCACTACTTGTCGGGGTTACTGTGGGTGCATGTGTTCACCTACTGGTGTTGGCACCCAGGCGGTGGATGTGGCGAAAAGTGGCAAGAAAGAAAAGACAAATTTGCATGGGTTGCGTGTTTTTGGTTTTATTTTTTATTCTTGTTATTAGTTGGGTTATGGAAGCGTCTATCGTCAACTCGTCCTGTTTTCTCAATACAACGTTTGAGCAGTAATTTGTATTGTTTTGTGAGCATAGTGAAAGGATTTTTAAGAGTAGGATTCGAGACTTGGGTAGGAGCTCCTGAAGTACGTGTCAAGGTGTTCTGCCTGAGGTTTGGTGAAGTACTGGAGTGTATCTGGTAATCCCTATGACAGAGTTTTGGTGTGTTTGTATTCTGTTACCCTGTGGTCAGAACTGTTGCAACTTCCTTTGTATAAACCCAATTTGTAAATACCAAATGTTGCACTTGTTGTATTTTGGTTTGGTCGGGGCGGAGATGATGCGGCGTGAGCAGGATTGGGATTCCGAGGTTGCGTCCTTGATGTACATGCGTCCCACGCCCACGTTTACCCGATAACCTAATTACTGGTACTTAAACCCCGACGAAGATTAACCCAACAACTAAAGAAAGCTTAGTTTCTTTAATTGTCTCCCTTATTTCTCAGTAGCAAGAGACGAAGGAGCTTTCCTACCTATTTATGATTATACGATAAAAGTACGAAAACTTACGTGACAAAAATGCGACAGGGGCGGCGAAGGAAAAAATAATAATAATAAATCGACTCCCACGCACGGGCGAGAAAAGACGAGAAGGCGTGGTGGGAGGCTGCTAATATAAACTAGTGGTGGCCGGCGGGGCACACAACTAGTAGGGAAATAAAAACACACACAAAGTATACGTTACGATAAGTGAAGAGTGAGACCAGCGCACGCGTACCGGCGTGTGCTACAGTAAGATGGCCACTGGTGGTCCGCGTTGCTCTCTCCACTTGCCACCTGCGGGCCTGTGACGTATTTTGACAAAACGATAAAAATCGGCGGAAAACACACTACAACACACTGTATGTCCGCTAAAATAGCCTGGTGAGCGAAAAAGCAAACTATATGTTGGGCTTATGTGACACATGACGATTTTAAGTAACATACCGTACTACCCCAAATAAACGCACAGTGCGTTTATTTTTTCAAACGATCGCTGCAGGGTGCATCTATTCGAGGGGTGCGTTAATTTGAGGGGGTGCATTTATTTTTTCAACCTCAATTTCGGGGGTGCGTTAATTCGAGGTAATGATGAACGCAACCATCATTTTCCAATTTTTATTCCAATTCAACGTTGAAGAAACGACAACAAAAGAAACGACAAAACCCAATGATGTAACATAACACGCCAACGCATATAGGTATCGAATAAACGCATATAGGTATTGAATATATCTCGAATAAAGGCACCTCCTCCAATTGACGCACCACCCGGTGCCTTAAATCGAGGGGGTGCGTTTATTTTTTCAAATGCTCTATAGAGGGTGCGTCTGTTCGAGGGGCGCCTTAATTCGAGGGGGTGCGTTTATTTGGGGTAGTACGGTACATATGTCGTGTATATGTCACAACATGTATGTTGAGTATATGTTGCACCAAATGTCGCTGTGTGAACCGGCCTATAGCTTACAAAGATTCAGAATCTTACCTAATGGTGGTTTACTTTTAACTAAAAATTTGGCTACACGTTCCACAGCCTTGATCAAATCAATCACAATACAACATGAGCAAGTGAGCAGTGTAAAGTAAAATTGTGAAAAAAGGGAAGTTTTTCGAAAATTCCTCAAAAAAGCTGAAAAAACCGCAAAATGTGTGAGATTTAGGATTTTTTTCCCTAAAAACTCAAATTTTTCAAAAAATTTCTGCAAAAATTCTAAAAATGGTGTAGAAAATAAACTTTCTCCTTTTCTTCAGGTGAGCAAGTTCCATCCATTGTGTCCATATTTCCGGAACATTCCTCATCACCCAAGGGTATCCAGAGCGGTTATCGAATGGATGAGATCCAGAGCAGTTATCGAATGGATGTCGTCACTTTACACCAAAAATTATCATGAGTGTAAACCAATAAGTGCACGTTCGACAACCTTAATCAAAGCAATCATATCACAAGGTGAGCAAGTGAGCAGTGTAAAGTAAAATTGTAAAAAAAAGTAAAATTTTTCGAAAATTTCACAAAAAAACTGAAAAAACCACGAAATGTGTGTGATTTAGGATTTTTTCCTAAAAACTCAAATTTTTCAAAAAATTTCTCCAAAAATTTCAAAAATGGTGTAAAAAAAAATTTCTCCTTTTCTTCAGGTGAGCAAGTTCCATCCATTGTGTCCTTATTTCCGAAACGTTCCTCATCACCCAAGGGTACAAAGATCCAGAGGGGTTATGGAATGGCTGTTGTCACTTTACACCAAAAGTTATCATAAGTGTAAACCAATTGCCCAAATGTTCTGATTCACCGAATATTGAATGAAAAAGTGCCAAATAATGATAATTTACAAAACACTTTTTGGATTTTAAATTTTTTTTGCAGAATTTCCAAAATTTGAAGTTTTTCGAAATTTTGTGACGGTTGAAACCTTTTGAAAATTTGAAAATTTTCGAAAAATGATAAATTATTGGTTTTTCTTGAGTTTTTTGGAATTTTTCGAAAATTGATTTTTTTGAAAAATTTCTTAAGAAATAGCGAATCTGAAAATTCTTTTTTTTTCCTACCGGATAAACACTTTAAAAATTGTTGTAAAATTAACATTTTTTTCAATTTTAGTTTTAAAATTAAAAAAACAAAAAATGGAGTCAAAAGACAGAGAAAATAAGCAAAAACCCCGATTGAAAATAGCGTAAAAAAGGAATAATAAGAAAAATTTCAGGCATAAAAACAAACAAAAAAGTAAAAAATAAACAAAAAAAGAAAAAATATGCAAAAATTCATTGAAAAAACACAAAAAAATAAAAATGACTCAAAAAACGAAAAACAGAAAAGTAAAGAGAAAATTAAATAAAAAACACAAAATAGTAGTAAAAAATAAGCAAAAAAATGAGTAAAACAAAAAAATGGGTGAAAAATAAGTGAAAAAAATAAGAAACAAGAAAAAATCTGGCATAAAATGAAGAAACAAACAATAAAGACAGAAAATAAATAGAAAATTAATAAAAAAAATTGACGACAAGAAGCAAAAATTAGCTGATGAAAAATAGAAGTAGATACAAAAAATAAATAATGATGAAAAATTTGACTAAAAAAATCAGAGAAAAATAAAAATTGGGCAAAAAGGCACAATATAGAAAAAAATTCATTGGGCATCTTTTTTGTACTAATGTCCCAATTCTCCGAAAGTGCCTGTTGCCCAAATGTTCTGATTCACAGAATAATTGACAAAAAAGCTAAAGAATGGTAATTTACATAGAATTTTAAATTTTTTTTGAGAATTTTAAAAATTCAATTTTTTTTTTAATTTTGCTACATTTGAAAAATTTTGAAAATTTAAAAATTATTGGAAATTTGGGTTTTTCGAAAAATTTTGAAAATTTGAAAATTATTGGAAATTTGAGTTTTTTTGAAAATTTTCAAAAATTCATATTTTTTTTTCTAAATGAGAAACTATTTAAAAAATTTTATAAAAATTATAGTTCAAAAATGTTTGATAAAAAGTTTTTTTAATTTTAGGGGCTACGAATGTGATTATTTTACAGCTATTTATAAAAACTTGTATTTTTATATATTGTTTTAAAGTATATTTAAAAAAAATAAAATATGAAAAATTTATTTATTCAAAGTCTTGTTTGATAGTTTTTGTGCCAATTTTTCTCAAAAAACCGATTTCTGGTAAAAAAAAACAAAAAATGGAGTGAAAAGACGGAGAAAATAAGAAAAAACCCCGATTAAAAATAGCATAAAAAAGAAATAATAAGAAAAAATTTCAGGCAAAAAGACAAAAAAGTAAAGAAAAAAATTGCAGAAAAGAAAAGTGTAAAAAGTTTCACTAATGTCATTAAAAAACAAAAAATGGAAAAGTAAACAGAAAATTGAGTAAAAAAACACAAAATAGTAGTGAAAAATAAGCAACAAGATGAACAAAACAAAAAAATGGGTAAAAGATAAGTGAAAAAAAGTAATAAAAAACAATTAAAAATTGGACATAAAATGAACAAACAAACAAAAAATAAACAGAAAATTAGTAAAAAAATAGGCGACAAGAAGCCAAAGTTAGCTGAAAAATAGAAATAGATACAAAAAAATGATGAAAAATTGAAGTTAAAAATTCCGAAAAAAAATAAGAATTGGGCAAAAAAGCACAATATAGAAAAAATTCAATACAAAAACTGAAAAAATACCCAAAAAATTAGTAAACACACAAAGAAACAAAATATGCGAAAAATTAAGTAGAAAATGCAGAAGATATGATAAAATAAGCATTAAAGACACAAAAAAGCAACAATAAACCGAAAAAAATTATTTCAAATAAAACCCGCAAAAGAAGAAAAAACCAAAAAAAGTAAAAAACAGAAAAATGAAATCAAAATTTACTGAAAAAAAACATGAAAAAAAGATGAAATAAGAAAAACTATCAGAAAAAAACTTAGAAAAGAAAAATAAACAAGAAATTTAGTAAAAAAGAGACAAAAAAGAAAAATTATGCAAAAAGTTTTTTAGAAAAAATACATGAAAAAGTTCAGGAAAACACAAAACGGAAAAAAACAAAAATGAAGCGAAAAATTGAGTGAATTCAGAAAAAAATTAATAAAAGGAACAAAAAAAACGAAAAATTAACCAAAAATGAGCGAAAAAAATAGTTAAAAGCACAAAAAAACTTCAAATAAGTAAGAAATCCATCAAAATGAACACAAAAAAAACAAAAAAACAAACAAAAAAGCGAAAAATTGAGTAAAAAGACAATGAAAAAATAAAGTGATTGAGGATAAAAGACAAAAATTGAGTAGAAAAAACAAAAAAAAAAGCAAATGTAAAAATATAATAGAATAGGAAAATTTGACAAAAAAAAATTTTAATAAAAATAATTCTAACAAACACCATTGTTGCTAGCTTGTAAGTTTTCTTCTAGTTTTTTTGTTGTTGTTGTTTTTTCATTCTTTTTCTCTTTATTTGTTTTCTACTTTCTGATATTTGTCTTTTTTTGTACCTGCTTTTTTTCTTTCTAGTTTTTCATTGTTTTTCTATTTTTCTCTAAATCGTCCATTTGTTTTTCGATCTTTTACATTTTTCTTTTTTCTTGTTTTCCCCCTTTTTTCTCTTTTATCTGTTTTTCTTGTTTTTCAATTTTTTTCCTTGTTTTTATGATTCTTCTCCTCTTTCATTGCTAATCTGTTCTCTAGTTTCTTATATTTTGTTTTTTTTTCAATTTTTGTGCACTTGTGTTTTATGCTTTCTAGATTTTTATGGTTTTTTTTCCATTGTTTATTTGTTTTGTGTTTTTTTCATTTTTTCCTTCTTTTACCTTTTCTCCTATTTATCTTTTTTATCTGTTGCTTTTTCTTCACTAGTTTTAGCTACTTTTTCCTTGTTTTTTTCTTTTTATTTGTGATTCTTTTTAATCTGTTTATATTTTTCATATTTATTCCTTTTTTGTATTATTTTTAATTTGTTTTGCATTTTTTCTTCTATCTGTTGTTTGTATTTTCTTTAGTTTTTTCTATTTTTTTAGTTTTATCCTTGTTTCCTCCTTGTTTTGTTCTTTTTCGTTTTTTTCTGTTTCTGTTTTAATGATTTTTCCTTTCCTATTATTCATTTTTTTTCTTTTTATCTATGTTGTTTGCTTGTTTTTGCTATTTTTTTCCTATTTTTTATATTGTTTCTCTTTGTGTTTGTTTTTCCTTTCTTTTTTACTTTCTGTTTCTCAATATTTTTTTCTTAACCGAGGTCTGGAAACAGGATTGAGGTGCATTTTGAAGAAGCGGCATATTGATATGAAAACTAAGTACAAAAATTGTGGAATTTGAGCCGGCAATTCAAAATGGGAGCAAAATATTTACTGTACCTCCTTCACAAACGTCGTAATTCACGTATTTCGCGCTCGTGCCTGTTTTTGGCATACCTTTTATTGGGGGAGGGGGGGGGGTTGGGGAGGGACCCCCACCCCCGACTTGGTCGACCCTATACTTAAATGTTGGGACCCCCACCCCCAACTTTGTCAACCCTTCACCCTCCCAAACTCTGAAAAATTAGGGAAAAAGTGGGTTTTTTGGGGGAAATTTTCCGAATTTTTTCGACTTTTTTGGGGTTTTTTCGACCCACCTATAATTGGGGGGGGGGTGTCGGGGCCCCCCCCCAACTTGGCCAACCTAGTACCCAAAATCATTTACCCCCCCCAATCCCCCCAGAGTTGGGAAAAAATTAAAAAAATTTGCCGAAAAGTGTATTTTTTTGGCCTTTTTTGGGAAAAATTTCAACTTTTTCCTACCCCCCCCCAAAATTTCGGATTTACCCCCCCCCCCCAACTGGTCGGAGGTCTTACAGGTATGGGTCGGACCTATTACAGGTATTGGGGGGTCGCGGAGGGGACTGCCACCCACAACTTGGTCCATACCTGTAAGAGGTCCGACCAGTTGGGGGGGGGGGGGAGGCTAAACCCAAAACTTTGGAGAGGGTGGTCTAAAAATCTCAAAATAGTCGAAAAAATTTCGAAAATTTTCCCAAAAAAACTATTTTTTTCCTCGTTTTTTCCAATTTTCCCGATTTTTTGGGGGGTTTTAGTATATGGTTGACTAAGTTCCCTCTAACCTCCCCCCCAATCACAGGTATGACTTGGTCAACCATACCCACATGTCGGAACCCGCACCCCCCAACTTATCCAAGCCTACCCAACCCCTCCCCTAACTCGGAAGAATTGCAAAAAATAGCTTTTTTGACCTTTTCTGCGAAAATCTTTGAAATTTTTTCGGTTTTTTTTCGACCCCGCCCAAATTTTGAAAATTTTCCGACCCCCACCCCAAAATTTTGGGTTTAAACCGCGCCCCATCCAAATCGAATGCCGACGGCAGTGGCTAAACAGCCGCGTGGCTCTTTATCCAAAACTTGTATTTATGGCTAAACAGACGCGCGGCTTTTTAGCGAACTTGGCTAAGTAGCCGCGCGGCTGGTTAGCCGAAACATACCTTCTTGGCTAAGCAGCCGCGCGGCTGTGGAGCTGAAATATACCTCTTTGGCTAAACAGCCGCGCCTCTTTTTAGCGAACTTGACTAAATAGCCGCGCGACTGTTTAGCCGAAACGTACTTTTTTGGCTAAACAGCCGCGCGGCTGCGACAGGTATAGTTGGCACTTGTGTAGTCTAGGAGGTACGGAATTTTGTAACAAAATTATCCTAAATTTGCATATTTCCGACTAAAATGATGATGCTGATTATAAATATGTCAATAGTTTTCCATAAAATCGAATATTTGGGCTGAAAACAGGGTGTCCTATGACAAAATTTTTTTTCAAATTTACATATTTGTGATAATGTTACGGGTAAATCGATGATGCTGATCACGAACATTCGAGTAGGTTTCCATTCTATCAATTATATTGACCACGTGATTTGCATTTTTATCGGCGCGTAGCTTATTGTGTAGGTGTAGCATATCTTCCCAAATTTGCATTTCTTACGAATTATGACAAAATCGTAAAAAAATTTCATAGAACACCCTGTTTCCAGTCGAGATATTTGATTTTATGGAAAACTATTGACATATTCGTTATCAGCATCTTCATTTTAGTCGGAAATGTGCAAATTTAGAAAAATTTTGGAAAAAAATTATGGTATATCCCCTAAACTACACAAGTGCCAATACTCGTCGTAGCCGCGTGGCTGTTTAGCCAAAAAGTATATTTTAGCTCCACAGTCGCGCGGCTGTTTAGCCAAGAAATTTTGTTTTGGCAATATAGCCGCGCGGCTGTATAGCGAACTTTTCTAAATAGCCGCGCGGCTGTTTAGCCAGAAATATATGTTTTGGCTAAGTAGCCGCGCGGCTGTTTAGCTACTGCCGACCTCTTACAGGTATGATCTTATAGCTTTGTTAAAGCATATTTAGAACACCCGATGAACTAAAAAAAGAATTCTTTTCATGAATTCTTCATAAGTGGAAAAATTTCTTCGGCCTAAATGTACTGATTCACCAATCTCTAAAGGGTTTTTTTTATTTTTCCACACAATAACCAAATTTGGGACTTTCTTTCTTTTTTTTTAGTTGGTTCACATCCACAATTTTGAAATAATTAAAAAACCTGATTAAACCCTTGAAAAACCCAAAAAACCCTATAATCCAAATTCGAAATTTTGAAAACGGGTTTTTTCCCAATTTTGGCATTAAAAATTGCGGGCAATCAAATTTTTTCTGGCAAGTTTCACAGTGCAAGTTGAACCTGACATCCCTTATGATTCTGATCTACTTTGGTGGAAAATCTGGTCTTCATCCATACATGTAACGCAGCTCGGAGGTCTGGGGGGGGGGGGTCAGTCATTCCCAAAATTTTGCAATGAGGGGTCTCAAGAAAAAAAATCGATTTTCTCGCGAAAAAATTCCGAAAAACGGTTTAAAAAATATTAATTTTTGTCTAGAAAATGATAAAAAAATGTATTTATGGCTTGAAGTGCCGAGAAAATTGACGTTTTTGACCATTTTTTATTCTGAAATTGACATTTTTCTATTTTTCCGATCAAAAGTATGGGGGTTTCTAATGCTACCACATGGCTAAATCCGGGGTGGGGTTCCCATAGCACTTCCCCCCAATTACATATATAGTCTTCTTCATTAAATTCAATGCCAACAATTTTTTCGACTGGACAGAAGAAGACCCGAAATTTTGGGTTGGGGGCACAGGTTCCCAAGGTCAGATTTTTCAGGTAGGGGTAAATTTGAATATTTGCGGGGGTAGTGCAGCTAAATGTCCACTTAACACTTCATTTTGCCTCAAAATTAGGCACCCAGTGATCAATTTTTAGGACTTTAGGTAGGGGTAATACCCCCCTCATACCCCTCCCTATGGGGTTGTCGGGTTGGGGGTCCTAGCATTTCCAAAATTCTGTAGAGCGTGGTCGAAGAACCCCTAGAAAGTCGAAAAAATTCCAAAAATTCAGCCGAAAAATCTATTTTTTGCAATTTTTTGGAGTTTGTGGGGTGAGGGGGTTGGGTATAGGGCCGACCAAGTTGGGGGTAGAGGTTCCCCCTAATAACAGGTATGAGAGGTAAATGACTTTATTTGTTACAATGAGTATAATTTCTGTGTTTTTGCTTTAAAATCAGGAAAGATTATCTGAAAATGTTTTGCTTTATGAAGAATGCATTTGCTTTATTTATACTTGGTTTAGGTCCACAATTTTTAAATATAAAAAAAGCCAATGAAAAACCTCGAAAAATCCTAAAAAACCCTAATTTGAAATTTTGAAAATGGAATTTTCCCAACCCCGCAAACCACATTTCAGGCTGCGCAACCAAATATTTTCTGTCAAGTTGCACAGTGCAACCTGGCCTGGACCTTTACGGTCCTTATGATTAAGTTATAAAGTTTCCCGTCCAAAAATGCATTATATGCATTTTAAAAGGGAAATCCGGAAAATTTCACAGCACTTTGCATGGAATTTCAAGTTATTTATAATTTTATTTTTTCTGGTGCGTGGTTAGAAAATTTCTCCCCAGTTTACACCCATAGCATTCAAACATCAACATATTTTGAAAAAATGTTTCTTTTTCTACTTATTGGATGAAAAAATTAAGTTGTTTCACGATTATTTTCGCAAAATTTTTTTGCAGACCTGAAAAAGTTCTACTTTCGTAAACCATGTTATTTGGGGGAGATTAGGGTGGTCCACCACCCCCAACTTGGTCATCCCTATACCCAACACCCCAGACTCAGAAAAATTGAAAAAAGGAAGAAACTCGTTTATTTTACCTTTCTTGGGGAAATTTTTAAAATTTTCTCGACTTTTTTGGGGTTTTTCAACCCTCCCCCAAAACCACCCCTGTGCACGATATTAGAATCCGAGACAAAATGTCACACTTTTTCATGCTTTGTATCATTTAAGAACAATTTCTTTGCTTGCATTTATAATCATGATTGATAAATGGCAGGGTTGGGAAAAAACCCATTATCAAAATTTCGAATTTAAGTTTTTTAAGGTTTTTGGAGGTTTTATCAGGGTTTTTTTAAATTTCGCAATTGTGGATCTGAACCAATTGAAAGAAAAGCAAAAATCACTAAAGTTTTATTCTTCATAACGCACCCACTGCACATCAATCCTGTGAAATTGTAGACAAAAGAATCCCAAATGTTGTAAAAATTGGGATTGATATAAAATAGTTGCAGAAATATTAAGATGAAAAATTAATTTTCCGATGTTTTAGGAGTCTCAAAATCTAAATTTTCCCGGATGAGTTACAATTGCCAGACATTCCATTTTTTCTCTAGAATGAAGGAAATTCAGTTTTAAGAGTTCGAAACTGATGCCAATCAAATACAACCCAAAAAACTAGATTTTCATGATTTTTCTGACAAAATCAGATGAATTCATCAATTTGAGTGTGAGCCAGGCTTTTTTTTTAGTCATTTTAGGAGCCTGGGCTCCTAAAAGTTCGAAAATGGCTCCTAAAATTTTACTCCAAGGAGTTAATTTGGCTCCGAAAAATTCAGCTGAAGTTCAACCGAATTTTAGTTGTTTGCTATAATTATATTATATATCAAGCAACTTTACATGAATGCGTTTCTATTTTTAAGATCTCTTTAACAATAAACGATTTACTACTATTTTTAACTGTTTTTTTCCGAGATAATTTTGTGTTTCAATGCAACAAACGCTGGCGTTTAGCGTGGTTTTTCTCTGGTGAACAGATTAAAGACGAAAACTTGGTCGCAAACAACAGTAAGGTCTTACTCGATCAAAAAATCAAATAGAAAAATTAGATTTTTCATCGATCATCAAATCAGGCTGAACATTTGGACGTCTTGATGCATTTGCAGAAATGCCACAGCAATTGTAATAATTTTGATTTCGAAAGTGCTTACAAAATAAGGGCTAAAGAAACGCGATATAAAACTGGTGATTTTGCTAAGAAACATAATGAATAAACGTGTCGTGTTTTGATTGAAAATAAACTTTTTTGATGAGTTCCGTTTTAAAAGCAAATTCAAAAAATTTGCCCTATCTGTGATACAAATAAATTTGGATTAAATACAATCAAACTATACGATTTATATAATGCATTAATTTTTATCAAAAGTGTGCATTGATTATTTATGGCTCCTAAAAATGTCTGTTTGGCTCCTAAAAATTTAGGTCTAGGAGCCATTTGGCCTGTAAATTTTTGACGAAAAAAAGCCTGGTGTGAGCAACCACTAATTTCTCTGTGGAGCCAAATCTTTCCCCCCAACTTGCGCATTGCAATCTATCCTGTGCAAAAATTAAAAAGCCGTCAGACTGCTGTTTTATATTTGTGCACAGACATTTGTGTGAATTGACACCAGACGAGAAGAATGGCACAAAAAATGTTTCTTCAAGGAAGGTACTGAAAACTGTGGAAAGCTTTTGGGGGGAGAGGTAGGTAATAATTAGAAAGCTACATTTAATCTAATTTATGTAAAAATCATGTTTAAATTCAAATCTGCATCTCACCTTCTAGGGTTTTACTGGATTTTTTACAAAAAAGTTTGTTTGGGATTAAAGATAAAAAACTGATTAAAGATAAAAAATGATTCAGATGATTAAGACAATGATTAAAGATAAAAAACTGTGGGGCAAAACAGTTCCAGCTTTAAATAGAAATGATGTGAAAATTCAAATAACACCATAGTATTAACTCACTTTTGTTGTCTGCTTTTTGGCCTGTACAACAGAGGTCCCCGAAATCAGATTTTTCAGGTAGGGGTAAATTTGAAAATTTACGGGTGAAGTGTAGCTAAATGTCCACTAAACACTTCATATTGCCTTAAAATTAAGCACCCAGTGATGAATTTTTAGGACCTTAGGTATGGGCAGGGCCGTGCGCAAGGGGGGGGGGGCGGCCACCCCCCACCATTGAGGCAGTAACTCTAAACCAAAAAGATGCATTTTGGTGAACTTTAAAAAGTCAAAATCTCACAATTTCCCCGCGCTTCGCACTGGTCATGGGTATAATTATAACTATATTCTATCAGGCGCGGCCGTTAGCATATCTACTTTGACTTACTAATTAATGCCCAACAGTTTCTATCAATCAAGTTAGATCATTTCATTTTCTAATCGTTTACAGTCAATTATGTCAATGAAAATAGAGATTTTTCATCATGTCTCTACGAATTATCTGTTGAAGAGATTTATTTTTCAGGGTTTTAGAATACAAAAACCCAAAAAAATTTTCCGGCGCGTCGCGCCGGAATGGGAGGCAAATTACGCTTCATCAGTCTGGGTTTAATTTATTTCCCAATGTTATGAAGGTTCATTTTCCAGCGTTTTAGAAAGTGAAAATCAAAAAATTTTTCCGGCGCTCCGCTCCGGACCATTCTATAGAACACCAATATATTCTTCATGAGCTCATTTAGACTAACATAACCAGAATTTTCTCAATTTTTTTCCTCATTTTTTCAGGTTTCTGACTACAAATACAACAAAATGCTTCGGTATGTTCCTAAAATGCATAAAAAAGCATCCGTAGCCACATTATAAGCGTTTTTAAAAAAATGTGGAAAATTTTAGAAAAATGAGGAAAAAAATTTTTGGTCTGGTTCCCATGTGGGAAAACTCGTCGAGGAAAAAAATGGTGATGCACACAGTATATCCGCGTAAGATCAACATTTCTGGGGCTATTCAGTGAAAAAGTCTAGTCCACCTCCCATGAAAAAATCCTGCGCAGGGCCCTGGGTAGGGGTAATACCCCCCTCATACCCCTCCCCATGGAGTTGTCTGCTGTACAACCACATAAAAATGGTGAAATACTTTATTATAACACATGATATAACACAATAATACAACGTATGTAACAGAACAATATGAATGAGCAACATTTCGGCAGTAATCCTACTAGTAGGACAACAAAAATAAATTATTACAATCAGCCGCAACTAACATTCAGACAGTTGCTACCATAGTATTGATTAGGAAGTTCACATTTTGAATGATTTTTCGGCTGCAAATATCTTTTGAACATCCATGTAAATGTTGAAAAAGTGAGTCCATAATCACCTAAATTTTTCAAAAATTGTAATTTTTCAATCAAAACGTTGTATGTGTGCCAGCAATATCAACTTTTCTATCTGAATCAATTGGATAAAAAAAATTGAATTTCAAATCTGAAGCATAATGAATAAGCAGATGTTCACAATTTGTATCCATTCATCAGTCATTAACAGCCTACAAAGTTTTCTATGACAATAGAAATACACTATTTCAAGAGGATTTGTTCACTTAGGGATGAAAATAGGCAATTCACTAACTCGGCCGAAAATTTTTGTGTTTTAAGGTCCTGAAATGTCCAAGACACAAAGAAATCCAGGATTTGACTAGTCAAAAATTGACGCAAAAGCTTAAAATTTTTTGGGCCAAAAACCATGTTTTGGCAGAAAAGAAACAGTCCTCTGATGCATTTATGAGCTTTTTCAAAGAAACATTGTTTTGTGACCTAAAACATTGCATGTTTTCCACAGTGGGACAACTTTTCAACTGGAGGCATTTGTTCAAAGCTACCCAAAATTTCAGGAGTGAGGCCAGTTTAGTGGTAAAATTTTATTTTTAGTCGCCAAAGTTTTGCCCATGAAATATAGATAAATTACAAGGGTCACGAAATGCGTAATTTTGCCAAGAAAATTTCCTCTGGTATTTTGCATAGGAATTATGCCTTCTCATACTAAAAATAGTGATGATATAATGATCAAAGTGACTTAATTTTATCACATATCAAAATTTTTTTGAAACACATTTCTCCCTTTGAAAGTTTTCACAGGAAGTGATTATTTCAATGCTTTGTTGGCAGTGCTGCTAGTTGCATGAAAAACTCTTCAAATCAAGCAAGAAATTATTTTCTTCAACTAAAACAATAAATCTTACCATGGTAAAAGAATCACAGCAAAGCACAAATGTAAGGTTGAGCAGGAAAACCTGTTGTAAGGAAATTGTAGAGGAAAAATAAAGATTTTGACATTTTGAGTTTCTAAAATGCAGTAGGCTACACACTATGGCTCCTGACACCTAGGGATGGGCCAGGTATTCAGATCCAGATCTGTGGGTATCCGCCTAAACTTTAGGATCTGGATCTGGTCCCGATCCACTAAACCAGATGTTTTTGGATCTGGATCTGCTGAACCAAATTTTTTTCAAATTTTTTTTTGCTGTTGTCAGTGAATAAGATCCAGTCATAATTGGATCTTTATTCATTATTATTCACTAGGGATGGGCCGGGTATCCGGATCCGCGGATATCCGCCTAAATTTTAAGATCCGGATCCGATCCGGATCCGCTAAACCAGATTTTTTTGGATCCGGATCCGATCCGGATCCGCTGAACCAAATTTTTTAAGATCCGGATCGGGATCCGCTGTTGTCAATGATTAAGATCCGGTCATAATCAGATCTTTATTCATTATTATTCACATAAAATTTTGCAGTACCTATTGGAAAACACCAAAAATTTTCGGGCGCTTCGCGCCAGATTAAATAATTCTTTGCAATACTATTTTTCAACAAATAGTTCTTCCTGAAGAAAAAATTTCCAGTAAAGGAAAAAATGTTGGCAGTCCTCCTGTACGGAAAAGGCAAATTTTGGTCTATTTCAGAACGTCAAAATCTACTCCAACTATTTTGTAATTTAACTTTTAAACATGAAGCCGAGTTTGAATTAAGAAGCATCATGGAACTAATTTTCAGAAATTTCAGGTTTAACTTGAAGTTTTTCAGATTTATGAAAGTTATGAGTATATTTTCTTAATTTAAGATGATTATGAAGGACAGAAACTCGAGTGCTATTAGGAAGAAACTTTGTGCCAAAATCCATAAAAGATCATGGTTTTTTCAGTGTACAAAAAAATTTCTTCGTACGAAGACTTTTTGGCCGATCTTTGTACAGGTACGAAGAGGCTTGTACAAAAAAACACTGCAATGGTAGCAAAATTATACTTGAGAAACAGTAATTTTTCAACAGTACCACTCTTCAAACGATTTTTGGTAGGATCATAAATTTGACCAGCACCACTCAATAGCTGTTCATAGGGGACACTTTTGGCTGGTGCTAATTTAACTTTACTTTCTAGATGAAACAATTGTCCAGAGATGTTTGAGATTTAAGTTCATCTTCTAATTTGGTTTTTGAAATGCTAGGATCATTTTTTGGCTATCTTTAAAGAAAACACAAAAATTAATTCTTTAACATAACTATACTAGTAGCAATTTGTTCCACAATTACTTCTATTTTCATTATCTTCTTTTTATTTAGTCGCAAACTGGTTATATATTGCCTTATGTTTCCTCTCCAAATGTTTTCTCTGAGATCCAATACCACAACCTTTTCTGGATAACTGTATTCTGCATTTATTGCACTTTGCCCTTTCTTCACCATCTGTGGGCACTGTGAAGTAGTCTCACACTCCACTGGTAAAAGAAAAACTTGAATCCATAATTTATGGAAAAAGTTTCCATTTCTATATAGTTCAGTGGCTCCAATCTGGATTCATTGAACCAATTTTTTCAAGATCCAGATCCGCTGTCATCAAAAAAGTCATTCCGGCCCATTCCTACTGACACTTCAAAATTTTCCAAGAGTAGTGCAAGGGGACATTTTGATTATTTTCCTATTTGTTCACAAAACAATGTTCCTGACTAGTTTATTAGCTCAAGGCATAAAATTTTCTGTGTGCTTTGCTGTGAAATAATTAGGACTGATTATTTTTACTGAAAGCTCGGGGGAAATTACACAAAATATACATCTGCAGAAATTCCTACATATTGGACAAAAAATAGATGATTCAGGTAATATCAATTATAGCTTTTGCCCAAACCGTCGCATCATCAAAATCAATATTCAACAAGAGCCTTGCCTACGTCAATTTGAGCGACAACTTGGTACAAGGCATAGAGAAAGTTGGTGGCAAAGAGGCCAATACTGGAACAAAAAAACTGGTATGCATTACGACAACTTCAGTTTACTTTCATTTTGGTGAATCAATGAAGGAAAAAGTTGATTAGAGAACTACAGAAATGAAAATAAACTTGTGTCAAATAAGGTGGGAAATGTTAGCAAGAGCTTATAGTTAACCAGTTGACAGAATGGGACAAAAGACTAGAAATGAGCTCCCTGGACTAATAATGATCAAACCTTTCCGCATAGCTAGTTGACGTCAGCATGGTACATCTTTCATCCCACCTGGTGATTATGCAAAGTGTGGGCGAACATTTTGTTTCGAAAATGCAAGGCACCTTGCAATTCATTGAGATTGATTCATGTCTTTCCAGCTGAAAAACAGTGCTTAAGTTCGGCAAAGTAGTAGGACAATAGTACAGATCTGTGACTGTGATCAAGAAAGCAACTGTAGGATTATTAATCAGCCAATTTTCCTGTTTGAACTCTGAATACCTAAAATATGTATGTATAGGGTTAGGTTTTTTAAAATTTATCCTACGATCTCCGATTTCTGCGGTATGTGCCTGGGATGCCATTCCAGCAAAGCAGCAGGCAGATAATTTTTTCAAATTTTAAAAATGGAGAGTGTCGCCAACCATAATACCAGGCTTAGCTTTTTTTCACCTGAATCTAGGGTTTTTTAGGGTAAATTTAGGATCATTTCCTAGAAGAGCAGTATGAGTTCTCAGTCAGTTTTTTCTGTTTCTGTACGTGTAGAAAATGCAAAAAGTTATATTGACAACTGTCATATGTTGGGTAGTAGTACGTGTGGAATCAAGACAAATAACTCTAATTGGGACACTCTGATTGTCTTATGGTAATTAGGCAACAATGAGAAAAATGCAGTTTTTGGCTCCTTCATGGTTTTCCCTTTCGCTATGAATGCTGACTGTATATAATTAATTTGGTGCATTTTAGAAGCTTGAAATTCGAAAACGTGGGGTAGCATCATGTCTTCAGCCTAGAATATTTTGTTTGGATTCTGTACAAAATTGAGTTTTTGCATCAAATTGAGAATTTCCACCTGTCATTTGAAGTTTGGAAATATTGTCAATGTTATAGTTGCACTTTATAGCAATGAAAACAAAATTCTAGAATGAAAATTTTTTCCATTATTCTAAAATAATAAAGAACACAAAAAATTTAGAAAAAAAGAAATCAAAAGCTTTAATTCTTAGATATCACACAGATGTCATCAGCGGCTTAGTTTAAAACTCATTGTTTTGGTCCTTTCCATCATTGTGTAAGACCAATTGTATGCCAGTTATCAGAAGATGGTGGCCAGAACTTTTTTCCATAATTTTTTCAGGAGTGACTGATGCCTGGATTAGATTAGGTATGTAAAAAAAGTGAACAATTTGCAAGGAAAATACCTATTGACATTTTTTTTTTAATTCTGGAAATATCCGGAGAAAAAGAGAAAACAGGGTTTTGCTGTGATGCTCATGAACAAACAATGTTCAAAAGAAAAACGATGCTCCTGAGATATTGATAAAAACATGTTTATTCCATTTGGAAAAAAATAAGGTGGCTAGATTAAAATCAGAAAAGTTATATAGGGAAATTACACATGTAATTGGGGGGAAGTCCTATGCCCCCCTCTAGAAATTGTTGACCATACAGCTAGCAATAGAGGGAGTCCACCCCCAGGATTTTCCAATCTCAAGGCAAGCCAACTGGAACCCTCAAACATTTAGTCTGGAAAATACTGGAAAATGCTAAATTTTTGATGAAAAATGTCAATGTTTGAACAATAAATGGTCAGACATTTCAGTTTTCTCAGCAATGGATGCCATGGATATATTTTTTAGTCTTTTTAGAAGAAAATTACTATTTCACTCTTTTTCTGACACTTTTTCGTAAAAAAATCTATTTTTTTCATTCAGAGACTACTGCCACCAAAATTTTAAAACTCACTGATCCCCAGCCCAAACAGAGTTGTCGGAGCCCCCTCAGACCTGAGGCTGAATTACATGTATGAGGAAAGTTCCAATGATATTACGAGATTCATAGCACTGCATAAAAAGTCACAATAATCAAGACTCATACAAAAAAACATCACCCACTATTTTCCTATTTTAGTAGACATTATTATATTGATCTTTCAAGATGTTCTGTTTCGTTGTATTCGCGCTATTGAGCGTTGCGTCATCAAAATCGATATTCGACGAGAGCCTTGCTTACGTGGAATTCAGCGACGACTTGGTACAAGTCGTAGGGAAAGTTGGTGTCGAAGAGGCCAATACTGAAAGGAAAAAACTGGTATGCATTTTGACAAGCTCAGTTTACTTTCAATTTTTGTGAATCAATGATGAAAAAAGTTGATTAGAGAACTACAGATATGAAAATAAACTAGTGTTGAATAAGGTGGGAAATGTTAGCAATGGCTTATAGTTAACCAGTTGACAGAATGAGACGAAAGACTAGAAATGAGCTCGCTGAACTAATAATGATCACGCCTTTTCATATAGCCAGTTGACATCAGCCTGGTACATGTTTCATCCCACCTGGTGATTTTGCAAAATGTGGGCAAAAATCTTATTTCGAAAAATGCAACAAACCTTGGAATTCATTGAGATTGATTCAAGATATCTGTGGGGAGGGGAACCCTAAATTTTGGGATGGGAATTTTGGGAATCTTTTGAAGTCTTATTACACATAAGGTTATAATTTTCAAGTCTGGATGTATTCTCAGATCAGAGTGACCAGTTGATGTTTTCAATCAGCTAAGGAGGCAGAGAATCAGCTTAAAATTGATGATATTCCATAAATTCAGGCATAGGAGCAAAACAATAGAGATAAAATTCCGGCACCTGATGCCAATATATTTTCGGATCTTGAATTCTAGAATGCTGGGAAATGAATCTTATGCACGTTCCAGAGGCCCCAAGGTCGAAAATTTAGGTAGGGGTAAAATCGTAAATTTTAAGGGTAGTACTTGAAATATGTCATTACCTTTTTTTTCGCTCCCAACTTTTTGCCAAGGAGGGGGGAGTTGTAGTACTCTAACCACATAGAACTTACATAAATGAATAATGCCCCTACTTTATGCTTATTACAGTCAAAAACCATTTACTGGTTCAACTCCATTTTCCGGCTCCCAATCCTGCAACTTTAATGCACTAATTATATGTACAGAATAGTCACACTTTGCAGACTGTTGTGCCAACTGATTCCTGCACATTTCAAGAATTAGGCACAACATACATTTGCAAATATTGTTTCAACCAGCATCTTCAGCAGTATGGGCTTATCCCATCACTGATTAGGCTTGGAACAGTGCTTCCAATTGGAAGTCCTGATGCCGAATGTGGCTTCAGTATTATTAATCCCATTAGACTATGAACTATGAGTTTGAAACCAAGTACCACTTCTGATCCAAGTCAACAGACCTCACATGTCTCAACTCATAGCAGAAAGTATGCCACAGCTTGGATAACTATACGCGCACAGAAGACTCACCACAGAAGGGGAGAAAAGGAAAGGAGAGCATGAAGAGGCAGAATTTTAAGAACATAATGTTTTTCTTCCCAACGGGCGATTTTTTGATTAATCACATATACATAAGTCATTGTTTCATCTCCCAATTATATTTATAATGATTTCCTACAAGTAGTATATATTAATGTACTGATATCCTTTCCTAAAAATCGCTATATGGCACAGAAGTTGCATACTTTCCCATTATTATTTGCTCAGTAAATGTGTCAAAAAGAGCAGTGAGTAATTCCTCAGAATCACACATTCTGCAATTTTTCTCAAATTAGTATAACCTACTGGGGAGAGGATGAAGTCTACCCAAATTTTTTGGCATAGTGAGCTGTTTTTATGGGGGTAGTAAATGAATTTTCAAATCTAAGATGGGGGTAATACCCCCTCCCCCATGGGGTGCTCTGGCACGTTCATCTTTTAGATGAGCAGCTTAATTGTGCAGTCTGAACATTTATTTGTTAGATGAGCAGCTCAATTTCAGTGTGAACATCAATTCAATTATTTTTCTTATAAGAAGGACAAAATGTAAAAATCATTTCCATAGCATATGACTGAAGTCAAAAATCAGAAAAAAAAATGAAGTCAAAAATTAAAAAATTTTTTTTTTAAAAATTTTTTAACAAGGAAGAACATCCGTGACTATGCCAAACTGTTTGAATTATGTGCCATGAGAAAAGTTAGCCGACCAAATGTTCAAAAAAAAGTTCAAAAATTTTTGATGATAGTAAAAGGGTTTTATGAAAATAATCAAAAAATCACGATTTTCGCCAAATGCTGGGACATGCCAACTGTCATGCCTGAGGTGAAGAATGTTTACTGTAATCATTAACAGTGTTGAGGGTGGGAACATTTTGAGGTGCTTCATCAGTACATAATCAATTTTAAACAGAATTCCTAAAAAAGCAGAAAATGGAATAAAAATCCAGTGGAAAAATCTGCATCAGATCTTGTCCCAAAAGAAGTTCAAGCAGGAAAAACACACATTTTGGGGGAAAATGACAGTGATCTGTTCAAGATGAAACAGGAGGAACAACTGAATTATTTTCAAAAATCACAAAAATATCATGCAATATTTTAGATTTTTGTGGAGTTTCAGATAAGTTTCCTGAATTTGTAATCTTATTTGAATTTATTTATGCATTTGCATAATCCATTGGAAACAAATGGATTTTGAATTCCACAGAAAATTATGCTACTAGGTAGAAAAATGAGTAGTAAAATTTTGGTTACATGTGGGCTTGACGTCAGCAAGATGGAAGCCTATTTGTAGATGATAAGTGGAATAAGTAATTTTTTTATTACTAACTGTGGAAAGGAAATGGATAGGAAGTAGAAATTTTTGACATATGTAGTTTTTGAAGCCTGGTTGACATGAAAAATTTGGAAAAAATCACTCTATTTTTGAATGTAAACACTGGCGCCGTAACGGCGCAGCTTGTGTAAATTGATGAATAATACAATTGCACTGCATCGGTCTGGAAAACCTTTCGCTTTGCATTTTTTGTTGGCAAATTTCACATCTTTGGTGGATGTATCAGTGTTGAATTTCATTTATATGATTAGGTGACGCCTGCAATTGAAAATTCAAAATAAAAGTGAATCAGGATGCAAAGAGAAGAAAATCTTTTTAGAGAGAAATTTTTTTCGACGCTATATTTTGTTTTTTGGTATTGACGTCACCAAAATAAATTTGTTTTTTTAAAATTTGAAATCCAAAAAAATTGGAGTGCAGAAATTTGCTGACAAAGAAGCAGAAAGGATCTGATTGAGGGTCGCAGATTTGGTTGCTCACTCGAAACGCGTGGTTTTATCAACATGTAAAGCTTTATGTTGAAAAATTGACGTCAGCAAGACTACGATATAATACTTGTTTAGATGCAATTAGAGCTTCTCTGTTTGTTAAGATGAAAGTGAATGGAACAAAAAAATAAAAGTAGTGGATTTTATCAGTTTTTGAAATTTTTACACCATGAAATACATAAAGAGTAGAAACTGGTGAAATAACTAGTGTTTGCATGAATAATTTTCTAACAGGGCTTCATTTAATGCACATATAACATAATAATAACACATCTACATTGCTTAACAATAAAACCTAACATTGCAGGTATTATGATTGCAATGTTTCCAAATTTCGGGGATGTCGAATGTTTCTTTTTTTCGGTCTCGCAACCATGTTGCGTACAGGGCCTTGGGCTTTTTGCCCTCCGAAATGGTGAACAACAAAATTCTATCACATTTTTGGAATGCACCGATTTGGATCGACAATGTTTGTTATTCAAGCGTTGAACAGGCCTACCAATACCTGAAGGCGACATTCACAAATGAGCACGAAATTGCTGAAGGTATACTATTATTTATCAATTCTAGAGGACTTTTTTTAAATATTCTAATCTCAGAAATAATGAAAGAAACATGATCCTTGAAAATGAAAAAGTATGCGAGCGCAATAAAAGATGCAAAGTGAGACGCGATCAAGTTTTGGATCATGTTTGCTTTGGACAAACATAAAGTCAGTTGAAAATGAATTTCATGGTCAATGAAAAAATTATAAGTGCTACTATTTTGACAGTATTCTCAAAATGGAGACCTTGGAAATTTTTCACAGCAGACGGCAGGAAAGTGTATCGTCGAGTTGATGAGAGATGAATTTTGGGGCGTGGGTAACTATTATAAGTCAGGCTCTATATTGAAATGTGTACTGAATGTTCCTTACTTTTTCTGGTCAAAAAGGAGAAGGGCGGAATGCGTCTGGCAGAATCTGGCAGAATATAAGATCCCCGATGTACCCTCGGTACATTCTATTCCGCGATAGCATTATACGTCAAGTCCAAATCGATAACCTAACGACGTTGTCTGTGCCCGGTGCAAGCCTGAAACGAATGGCAAAGTTTGCTCACATTTTGAGCATCGTACCCGAATGTTGCATTATAATTCATTCCGGATTCAAGGATTTGGTTGATTTCGACAGATCTACAAATTATAAGACTACGAATGCCAAGGCAGTAAAATTTTTGATTTGGACAAACTCTGAACCTAGTTCTTGTGTTGCTTATTTAATCTTTCAGCTGGCACGCTGCTTAGTCAGCACTGCTACGATGATATCCACCAAACACGGCATAACTGTTATAATATCCACTGTTCTACGACGCAGAGGCACGTCGCAATCACAGCGGTACTAATCAACATGCACTAAAAAACTAACAAATGCACTATACTAATCATTCTGCATTCATTTGTTGGAAAATTATTGCTCTAACACCACCTACCTGACGGAAATTTGAGAGCATTGCAATTTTTAAATTTTATAACTCAAGAATTGCAGTTTGTACATTTAGAAAAAGTATGTCTGATGTTAAGCGTGAATGTGGTTTAGAATTTAAAGCAGGGGACATTCCGACAAATGTGAAAATTATATGAAACATGATGACTTCTTCAGTCTATTGTTTGTTTTGAAAACCTGGAAGCAATGTTTTGCAGTAGTGCATTTGGTAGTCAACTGACTTTATAGGAATGAAGTTTATTTTACAGAAAAATATCACTGCTCAACCGATGTCTTATCGACCAAAGCATGAGGAAAACGAGGAATAATGTTTGCATTTTCAATGCGTTTGACTCGTTGAATAAGGAAAAATTTTTCAATGCTGGCCGCCTCCACTTGAATTGGTTAGGAGCAAAAACATATTCGTCGTTGCTCGCTAGCGCTAGTGTTCAATTTGAGTGCAGCGAAACATCTGTATATTTATATTAGTAAAGTATGTTTTTTGGATGTGAACTTTTTCATTTTTTTGCAAGTCCCCTTCTGAACAGTATTTTATACATGTGGAAGTGTGAATCTTATGACATAAGTGGCACATTTTATATCACCAATATTCTAATCTCACAAATAATGAAAGAAATAGAGTCTCTGAGAATCAAAAAATATGTGAGCGCACAAAAAGACGCAAAGTGGAACATGATCAAATTTTGGATCATGTTTGCTTTGGACAAACATAAAGTCAGTTGAAAATGAATTTTTTGTTCAATCAAAAAATTATAAGTTCTACTATTTTGACACTATTCTCAAAACAGTGATGTTTGAAATTTTTTACGGCAAAGGGGATGAAAGTATATCATCAAGTTGGTCAGGGATAAATTTTGGGGCGTCGGTAACTATTTTAAGTCAGGCTCTATATTGAAATGTGGACTGAATATTGCTTACTTTTTCTGGTCAAAAAGGGTAAGGGTGGAATGCATCTGGCCGAATTTGGGACAATATAAGATCATCGCTTTACCCTCGGTACATTTTATTTGGTGTTTTTTGTACAATTGCAGCTAATTACAATGGAAATTTGATGGAAATAAGGCGTTTCAACTGAATAGTTGTATCTTTGATTGAGGGAAAAGAATAAGGTCAAACAGCGAAGTAAGATCTTTTTTTCAAAAATTACTGGAGGCTAATTTTTGGATTACTGTATGTTTACTGTAGTGATCAATTTTTGGTTGAAAGTGATAACTTGCATAATTTTAACATAATTTGTAGACTTTGACATGCTGTTTCTGAAAAAAGAATTCTCTTTCTAAAATACTCTAAATTACCACTAACTAACAAATGCACTACACTTGTCATTTTCCATCTAATTGTTGAAAAATTATTGCTTTAACTCATTATCTGAGGGAAATTTGATAGCATTGCATTTTTTAAATTTGCAAACTCAACAATTAAATATTGGACCTCTAGAAAATGTCTATCATCTTGAGTGTGAAAAGGCTTGAAGTTTTAAAAAATGGACTTTTTGGGGAAATGTTAAAATAAAATAATGATTATGGCAAACAGTTCTGTCTATGGTTTGAATTGCAGACCTTTTTGAATTGCAAAAGGTATGGTATTGTGACCTTTTGAATTGCAAAAGGTATGGTATTGTGACCTTTTGCAACAAAGAGTCTAGAAAACCAAGCTTTTCCAACACATGATATTTTATTGTATGTTCATCAGACTACAACTATCTACTTTTTGGCCATGTATTAAATGATACAAGTGTTTGTTTATTGGCATCTCTTGAAAATTAGTGTCATTTTTTCAGGAAAGTGCCAAAATTCCGTCGCTGCCTCACAGTCCGAAAGAAAAGGTATGACGAAAAGTGTTCTGTCGTCAATTTATTCAACAAATTTGAGGACCGCAGTTTATATGACAGTGGTCGTGTACACTTGAGCCAAGGTGGCAGTTGCAAATTGGGCCAACTTTTTCATACAACGATAGACTTGCTTTTAGGCTGAGTAAGTTGAAATAAATTATTTGCAGTATTCTTTTTTAATTGAAATTGCGAAAAGGGGTATTTCTACATTTTGTTGATGCTGATTGCATAAAGAAGACTGACCAAGGAATTTAGGAATCAAGTTCTACTATTTCCACATTTTTTCTAGTCAATGTTTTGCTCACTTTCTCCTTTTTTGTGTTTTTTTTCTACCAAGTTTTTTACTTTCACATTTTTGTTTCATTTTTACTGAATTTTTTGCTCATTTTTTTGTACTTTTTACATATTATTTTCTCTGTCCATCCAAGTTCCATCAATTGGTTCATTGTTGCCCATACATCCCTCTCTTTCAGTGAAATTTAAATTTACACCTAAAAATATTTTTTTTCAGTTTTTGATCCATTTCAACGTCAAATATTTACTGACAGGAAAATATTTTGTAATGAAAGTTTTCAACTAAATTTTACATTTTAAAAAGTCAGGCCAAAAATGTCAAATGGAGGTATAACATTTTATCAAGAAGAAAAAACAAAAAAGCAAAAAAAAATGAAGAATTGAGAATTAGTGGTTTACTGTATTCTAAATCATCGACCACCTGTCTTTTTTTGATATGATGGGGGTAATACCCCCCATACCCCCCCCCATGGGGTGCTCTGATAACTAGCCATTGGGTGACTGCTACCAGGGATTTCTAATCCAATGGCTTGCCATATAGTAGCCTGGGGACCCCCATACTTTTGGTCAGGAAAAAATTTTTGATGAAAAATGTCAAATTTTCAATAAAAAATGGTCAAAAAAGTAAATATTCTCAGTCCTTTGTGCCATGAATTCATTTTTTTCATCTTTTTAGAAAAAAATTACTATTTTTTTAATTATTTCCCAGACTTTTTCCATTAAAAACTCGAATTTTTTTTTCCTTGAGAGACCCCTCCCCCCAAAATTTTGAGAATTACTAACATTAGCCAAAAGAGTCACCTGACTCACCCCAGACCTCTGGGCCCCATTACATGTATGGTCGGAAAAGAGGCACTTGGCAGTGCTGCCAACATCCAAATTATCATCTCAGTACCCTGAATAGTGAGAAACTAATTATTCCAAAAAAATGGCATCAATTGCATTTAGACTCAGTGCATGTTCATAAATTTGTATAGGATGAATTGAAGCAACTGTGTAACAATCAAGAATGGCCGAACCTGGCCATTTGCCAAACAACCAACATTGGGCCTGGTACTTTCACCCTCACAAGAATCGCCAAAGGCACCATTGCATCTAATTACAATGGAAATTTGATGAAAATAGGCGTTTCAACCGAATGGTTGCATCTTTGTTTGACAAAAAAGAAAAAGGTCAAACAGCCAAGTAAGATCTTTTTTTCAAAAATTACTGGAGATTAATTTTTGGATTACTCTATACTTACTGTAGTGATCATTTTTGGGTTAGAAGTGATAACCTGCATGATTTTAACATGCATAATTTTTAGACTTTTACATGCTGTTTCAGAAAGAAGAATTCTTCTAAAATACTCAAAATTAACACTATCAATGCACTACACTTTTCATTTTCCATCTAATTGTTGGAAAATTATTCATTATCTGAGGGAAATTTGAGAGCATTGAACTTTTTAAATTTTCAAACTCAACAATTAAACACATGGCATTTAGAAAATGTCTATCATCTTAAGCATGAATGTGGTTAAAGATTTAAAGGAGGAGACTTTCACGGAAATGTTAAAATTAAAATAAAGATAATGACAAACAGTTCAGTCTATTGTTTGAATTAAAAACCTGGAAGCAATGTTTTGCGATAGTGCATTTGGTAGTCAATTGACGATATGGGTTAGTAGCTTATTTTTATAGGAAAATAATACTCTTAAATTGAAGCCTCATCGACCAAAAGAAGAAAACTTTGACAACTGACATGGTCATTTTGAATGAATTTGTTGCTTCAAAGGACAAACAATTTTTTGACGCCAGTTGCTCCATTTGAACAAGATTAGCACAAATACTTATTCTTCAAGCATGGCCACTGACATTGCTGAATTCGAGCATGGCAGGACAGCTATGTGTTTATATTAATAAAGTAGGTTTTTTGCATCTGGACTTTTTGATTTTTTTGGTCCAGTTCTGGACAGTATTTTATACATGTTGAAGTGTAAATCTGCTGACAAAAGTAGTATATTTAATATCACCATTTTAAGTGCCTCCAAATAATTAGAGGAGTACAGATCAGTTTTGGATATTTTTATTGGAATATTTAAAAATATGTAATATAAAACTTGAATCATTGTTGCTTTGCTTCAATCTTCAGCAATCATGCTCTATAGCCTGAAAAAGTATAAAAAAATTAGTCAACTATATCATAGAGTCTGAGTTGGTGAAGGAAAATTGAAGGAAAAGCCATTTATTGAATGATAACTCTTAACATGGTAAAAAAATCGGCACTATAGGAACCATATAGAAATCATCAGCTATATGGCTAGCTGTTGGTTGACTGTCCCCAGAATTTTCCAAACCTATGGCTAGACATAAGGTAGTCATAGGGAGTCCATACATACTCATTGATCAATAGTTATCCAGATCGGTGGATATCTGCACATTTGGGATCTGGTCCAGATCCGCTAAACCAGATATTTTTGGATCGGGATCTACTGAACCAAATTTTTTCAAATTTTTTTTTCTTCTGTTGTCAATAAATAAGATCCAATCACAATCGGGTCTTTATTCATTATTATTCACATAAAATTTTGCAAAAATTTCAAGCCAATGGTAGCAAAATTTCACATGAGAAACAGTAATTTTTACAGTATCACCCTTCAAACAATTTTTGGTAGGATGGTAAATATGACCACTGCATAGCTGTTCATAGGGGGCACTTTTTGCTGGTGCTAATTTAAGTTTACTTTCTGCATGAAACAACTGTCCAAAGACATTGGAGATTTAAGTTCATGCTTTATGTTGGTTTTTGAGTTGCTAGGTTCATTTTTTTGTTCCACAATTGCTTCTATTTCCATTATCTTTTTTTTATTTAGCTGCAAACTGCTTATATATTACCATATGTTTTCTCTGACATCCAGTACCACAACCTTTTCTAGATAACTGTATTCTGCATTTATTGCACTTTGCCTTTTCTTCATCATCTGGGGGCACTGTGAAGTAGTCTCACACTCTGCTAGTAGAAGAAAAACTCGAATCCATAATTTATGGAAAAAGTTTCCATTTCAATATAGTTCAGTGGCTCCCATCTGGATTCATTGAACCAATTTTTCAAGATCCAGATCCGCTGTCATCAAAAAAGTCAATCCATCCCATATCTACTGACACCTCAAAATATTCCAAGAGTAGTGCAAGGTGACATTTTGATTATTTTCCTATTTGCTCACAAAACAATGTTCCTGACTAGTTTATTAGCTCAAGGCATAAAATTTTCAGTGTGCTTTGCTGTGAAATAATTAGGACTGATTTTTATTTACTGAGAGCTCGGGGGAAATTACACAAAATATATATCTGCAGAAATTCCTACATATTGGACAAAAAATAGATGATTCAGGTAATATCAATTATAGCTTTTGCCCAAACTGTCGCATCATCAAAATCAATATTCGACAAGAGCCTTGCCTACGTCGATTTGAGCGACAACTTGGTAAAAGGCATAGAGAAAGTTGGTGGCCAAGAGGCCAATACTGGAACGAAAAAACTGGTATGCATTACGACAACTTCAGTTTACTTTCATTTTTGTGAATCCATGACGAAAAAAGTTGATTAGAGAACTACAGAAATTAAAATAAACTAGTGTCAAATAAGGTGGGGAATGTTAGCAAGGGCTTATAGTTAACCAGTTGACAGAATGAGACAAAAGACCAGAAATGAGCTCCCTGAACTAATAATGACCAAGCCTTTCCACATAGCTAATTGATGTCAGCATGGTACATGTTTCATCCCACCTGATGATTTTGCTAAGTGTGGGCAAAAATTTTGTTTCAAAAATGCAATGAACCTTTTAATTCAATGAGATTGATTCAAGGTATTTGTGGGGAACCCAAATTTTTGGGATGGCGGTTTTGGGAATCTTTTGAAGACTTATTACACATAAGGTTATAATTTTCAAGTCTGGATGGATTTTCAGATCAGAGTGACCAGTTGATGTTTTCAATCAGCTAAGGAGGTAGAGAATCAGCTTAAAATTGATGATATTCCATAAATTCAGGCATAGGAGCAAAATAATAAAGATGAAATTCCGGCACCGGACGCCAATATATTTTCTGATCTTGAATTCTAGAATGCTGGGAAATGAATCTTATGCATGTTCATCTTTCAGATAGGCCGCCTAATTTTGCAGTCTGAATATTTATTTCTTAGATTAGCAGCTCAATTTCACAGTGTGAACATCAATTCAATTATTTTTCTTATTAGCAGGACAAATGTAAAAATCATTTTCATAGCATATGACTGAAGTCCAAAATCAGACTGAGTAAAATAATTGTTCAACAAGAAAGAACTTCGGTGTCTGTGCTGAACTGTTTGAATTATGTGCCAGAGATAAGTTAGCTGACCAAATAGCAAAGTTCAAAAATTTTTGATGATAGTAAAAGGGTTTTATGGAAATAATCAAAAAAATCAGGTTTTTTGCCAAATGCCAGGGCATGCCAACTGTCATGCTTAAGGTGAAGAATGTTTACTGTAATCATTAACAGTGTTGAGGTTGAGAATATTTTGAGGTGCTTCATCAGTACATGATCAATTTCGAACAAAATGCTGAAAAAAGCTGAAAACGGAATAAACTTCCAGAGGGAAAATCTGCATCAGACCTTATCTCAAAAAAAAGTTCAACCACAAAAAACACGTATTTTGGGTGAAAATCCCATGGTTGGTAATGCTAGTGATCTGAACTAGATAAAGCAGCAGGTACAACTGAATTAGTTTCAAAAAGCACCAAAATATCATGCAATATTTTAGATTTTCATGGAGTTTCAGATAAATTTCCTGAATTTGTAATCTTATTTGTTTATGCATCTTATCTTATGCCACTCAAAACAAATTAATTTTGAATTCCACAGAAAATTATGCTACTAGGTAGCAGACATGCTGGACAAGAAATTTCCAGGGGGAAGGGCCCTTGGACCTTTTTTCAGGCGGGGTGGGGGGGGGGGGGGTAGGTGAGCAAGAAAACAAAAAAAAAGGTTCTGCAAGCCTGTTTTTCATACAAAATATGTGAAAAACTCATCAAAAAGTTTTTTGGTAAAAGTTCTGGTGGGTGGTTGACAATTTTTTTTGGGTCAGGGGAGTTACCCTGCCCAAGCAGATGTCCCCAACCTAAAATTTCCAGATAGGGGCAAATTTGAGAGATTGTAGGTTAGTGGGGCAACATGTCTAATAGACATGCCTTTTTTTCCGAAATGAGGGAACCAGTGATTGACTCTTAGGTCTTTAGGTAGTGGTAATATACGTCATATCTGTCTCTTTGGTGTAGTGTGCCCCCAACCCCTATATGTGCATGTATATATGGTAGTCTTTTACCAATTTTTCGATCTTACAGACTGATTTCCAGCGAAGTGGTACAAACAGGCTGGAAGTAGTGATCTGCCTCGGGATATTGATAGGGTTTTTCATGGTTTTATGCTTTGACATATGTGTGTCCTTCATAAGGATATACATTTCGCAGCATGAACTGGCTGTGAAGCCACCAACCGATATATCGAAAAGCTTCGTCAAGGGCCTACTGAATCTTTTCGATATGTTAATATGAAGGGGAGGAACGACAAGGAATCAACAATGGCAGGCCATCCCACGCACTCAACGCCTTGCACAACGGTCTATTCAGAACAGGCATTATTAGAGGAGAATGCCATATAAGGTAGACATATGCTTTGTTTGCTCAATTTTATTTTTTGATTTGGACCTGCTGTTGCTGGAAAAGAGTGAGGTATAGGGTGAACATACATCTCCTCAATTCAATTGTGAGAACCTAATGCACAGTGTTTTTTCCTGGCCAGTGCAGACTTTTTCAATTTCTCCAATTTCCATTGGCCAAGAATGATAATTTACACAACAACTTTTCTATCTGTTTAATGAGCTTTCCAAACGAATATTATGTGCTAATAGAGGTTTTGCAGTTAGTTTTGGAAAAATTTAGTGGCAACTTTTTAGCTTTGCCCCTACCTAAAATTTTGATATTATGGGAGTCATTTATGTTTGGATATCATGATTTTTAAAGTTTCTTCTTTAGTGAAATTTTTTGGTTGTTTTTCTCTTTTGCAATTTTTTCATTTCCAGTGACCTGCAGTTGTCCATGGTGCTCGAAAATGTCACTTCATGGCTGAAGATCAAACCTTGAGGTGAGCTTTTTTTCTGCTTTTTTTATTTAATTGTTTTTCAAGATTTTTTACTAATTTTTAACTTCCAATTTCTTATTTATGTTTGTTCTAGTTCTTTTTTGATTTGTATTCTTGTTTTTTCTAATTTTTTTTGTCTAGTTTGTTCTGGAAAATCCAAGGAATTTAGGGATAAAGTTATACTATTTCTATTTTTTTTCTAGTCAATTTTTTGCTCACTTTCTCTTTTTTGTGTTTTTTTACCAAGTTATTCACTTTCACTTTTTTGTTTCATTTTTACTAAACTTTTCGCTCATTTTTTTGTACTTTTTACATATTTCTTTCTCTTCTTGCATTTCCATCCAAGTTCCATCAATTGGGTCATACATCTCTCTCTTTCAGTGAAACCCATACATCTCTCTCTTTCAGTGAAATATAAATTTATACCTAAAAATATTTTTTCTGTTTTTGGCCCATTCCAACCTTGAAAAATTACTGACAAGAAAAAATTTTGTAATGAAAGTTTTCAACCAAATTTTACATTGATTTTTTCACAAAAAAGGTCTGAAAAATGGTTCAAAAAATAGTGATTTTTGTCTAAAAAATTATAAAATATGTATTTATGGCATGCAGCACTGAAAAATTGATGTTTTTGACCATTTTTTGTTCAAACATTGACATTGAGACCAAAAAATTGACATTTTTCAGTATTTTTCCAACCAAAAGTATGGGGTTCCTAGGGCTACCATATGGCTAGCCATAGGATTGGAAAATCCTGGGGGGATGGTCGCCCAATGGCTAGGCATGTGGTCGATGACTTTTGGGAGGGAGTTCCCATAGCACTTCCCCCCCCCCCCCAATTACATGTATAGATTTATGTCTTCTGTCTACAATATTTTGTTTGGATTCTGTGCAAAATTGAGATTTTGCATCAAATTGAGAATTTCCACCTGTCGCTTGAAGTTTGGAAATGTTGTGAATGTAAAGATCCCACTTGAAAGCAATGAAAACAAAATTCTAGAATGAAAATATTTCTTCATTATTCTAGAATAATTACATAGAATAAAGAAAACACTAAAATTTTAGCAAAAAATAAATCAAAAGCCTTAATTCTTACATTTCAAACAGATGTCACCAGCTGCTAAGTTTAAAACACATTGTTACGGTCCTTTCGAGGTCTTTAAGAGAAAAACGATGCTCCTGAGATATTGATAAGAACATGTTTATTCCACTTCAAGAAAATAAGGTGGCTAGATTAAAATCAGAAAAGTTATATAGGAAAATTACCCATGTAATTGGGGGTAAGTCCTATGCCCCCTCCAGAAATTGTTGACCATACAGCTAGCAATAGGGGGAGTCCAACCCCAGGATTTTATAATCTCAAGGCAACCCAACTGGAACCCTCAAACATTTGGTCTAGAAAATACCGGAAAAGGCTAATTTTTTAATGAAAAATGTCAATTTTTGAACAATAAATGGTCAGACACATCAATTTTCTCAGCAGTTGATGCCATGGATATATTTTTTGGTCTTTTTAGAAAAAAAATACTATTTCTTTAACTCTTTTTCTGACACTTTTTTGTAAAAAAATCTACTTTTTTCATTCAGAGACTACTGCCTAAATATTTTGAAACTCACTGATCCCTGGCCCAAACAAAGTCGTCAGACCCCCCTCAGACCTGGGGCCAAATTACATGTATGACGAAAATTCCAATGATATTAGGAGATTCATAGCACTGCATAAAAAGTCACAATAATCGAGACTCATACAAAAAAACATCACCAGCTATTTTTGTATTTCAGTTGACATTATTATATTGATCTTTCGAGATGTTCTGTTTCATTGTATTCACAGTATTGAGCATTGCATCATCAAAATCGATATTCGACGAGAGTCTCGCCTACGTGGAATTGAGCGACAACTTGGTACAAGCTGTAGAGAAAGTTGGCGTCGAAGAGGCCAATACTGAAAGGAAAAAACTGGTATGCATTATGACAAGCTCAGTTTACTTTCATTTTTGTGAATCAATGATGAAAAAAGTTGATTAGAGAACTACAGATATGAAAATAAACTAGTGTCGAATAAGGTCGGAAATGTTAGCAATGGCTTATAGTTAAGCAGTTGACAGAATGAGAAAAAAGACTAGAAATGAGCTTGCTGAACTAATAATGATCATGCCTTCCCACATGGCTAGTTGACGTCAGCATGGTACATGTTTCATCCCACCTGGTGATTTTGCAAAGTGAGGGCAAAAATTTTGTTTCAAAAATGCAATGAACCTTGGAATTCATTAAGATTGATTCAAGATATCTGTAGGGAACCCTAAATTTTGGGATGGGGGTTTTGGGAATCTTTTGAAGACTTATTACACGTAAGGTAATAATTTTTTAGTCTGGATGGATTTTCAGGTCAAAGTGACCAGTTGATGTTTTCAACCAGCTAAGGAGGTAGAGAATCAGCTTAAAATTGATGATATTCCATAAATTCAGGCATAGGAGCAAAATAATAAAGATAAAATTCCGGCACCCGACGCCAATATATTTTCTGATCTTGAATTATAGAATACTGGGAAATGAATCTTATGCACGTTCATCTTTTAGATAGGCTGCCTAATTTTGCAGTCTGAACATTTATTTGTTAGATGAGCAGCTCATTTTCACAGTGTGAACATCAATTCAATTATTTTTCTTATTAGGAGGACAACAGTGTTGAGGGTGGGAACATTTTGAGGTGCTTCATCAGTACATAATCAATTTTAAACAAAATTCCGGAAAATGGAGAAAATGGAATAAAATCCAGTGGAAAAATCTGCATCAGATCTTGTCCCAAAAGAAGTTCAAGCACAAAAAACACACATTTTGTTGGAAAATACCAGTGATCTGATCCAGATGAAACAGCAGGAACAACTGAATTAGTTTCAAAAAGCACCAAAATATCATGCAATATTTTAGATTTTTGTGGAGTTTCAGATAAGTTTGCTGAATTTGTAATCTTATTTGTTTATGCATTTGCATAATCCATTGGAAGCAAATTAATTTTGAATTCCACAGAAAATTATGCTACTAGGTAGCAGACATGCACAACAAGAATTTTCCAGGGGGAAGGGCCCTTGGACTTTTTATTCAGGCGGGTTAGAGGGGTAGGTGAGCAGGGAATCGAAAAAAAAGTTTCTGAAGGCCTGTTTTTCCATACAAAATATGCACAAAAATCTTCAAAAAAGTTGTTTTCAATAAAGTTCTGGGAGGTGTTTGACGATTTTTTTGGGCCAGGGGTCCACCCCTGCCCTAGCAGACGTCCCCAACCTCAATTCTTCAGGTAGGGGCAAATTTGAGAGATTGCGGGTTAGTGCGGCAATATGTCCAATCGACATGTCATTTTTCCCGAAATGAGGGAACCAGTGATTGATTCATAGGTCTTTAGGTAGTGGTAATATCCCTCATACCCGTCTCTTTGAGGTAGTGTGCCCCCAACCCCTATATTTGCATGTATGTATGGTAGTCTTGAACCAATTTTTCAATCTTACAGACTGATTTCCACCCAAGCAGTACAAACCGGCTCGAAGTGGTGATCTGGGTCAGGATATTAATAGGGTTGTTATAGTTTTATGCTTTGACATATGTATATCCTTCATGAGGATACATATTTCAAAGCATGAACTGGCTGTGAAGCCACCACCCTAGATATTGGAAAACTTCGTCAAGGGCCTATTGCATCTCTTCAATATGTTAATATGTGGTGGAGGAACAACGATAAATCGACCTCCAATGGCAGGCCATCCCACACACTCAAGGCCTTGCAGGATGGTCAATTCCGAACAGGCATTATTAGAGGAGAGTGCCATATAAGGTAGACATACACTTTGTTTGCTCAATTTTATTTTTTTATTTGGACTGGCTGTTGCTGGAAAAGAGTGAGATATAGGGTACACATACTTCTCCTCGATTCAATTGTGAGATCCTAATGCACAGTGTTTTTTCCTGCCCAGTGCAGACTTTTTTGATTTCTCCAATTTCAAGTGGCCAAGAATGATAATTTACACAACAACTTTTCTATCTGCACATACACGTTCACGCTGGACAAATTGAAGGTTCTCTTAGAATTGGTTGCGGAAGAAAAACTTTGGTAATAAAGATTCTTTTTTTTAGTTTGACCAAAATCAAGGGGTCAGCGAGTTTTCGGCCAAGACTGAAGGCAAACATATTGTTGAGCTGGTGAGAGACGATTTCTGGGGAATAGGTAAAAAATGTAAAATTATTTATTTTTTTTATTTTTTGGTGGGAATGGGCGAGGCGCGAATACATCCGGTGCAATATTTGAAATGGTGTGCTAGAGCCATTATCCGGATGTAGTGATTATCGGCGACAGTATCATTCGGAGCATGGTCCTCGACAAATGTGCCACTATAAGTGTGCCCAGCGCAACATTCAACCTGTCAAGAAACTTGATTATAACTTTGGCAAAATTGACCAAATTCGGAATAATAATACACGTGGGCATCAACCACTCAGTTAGTAAAGATGACACAGCAGATCAACTTTGTAATCATAATGCAGTAAGACTCTGCAAAATATTGCCAACATTTGTTGGTTTAAAGAAGAAACTAAGAATTTGTTTCAGCTCGCGAGATGCCTGATTGTGCTTGCAAATACCATACATCCGAAAATGAATATTTTTGTCGTAGTTTCTAGCATACTACCTAGAAAAAGTGACAGCTGCGCTTGAAGGCATGGTATTGTGACCTTTTGCAACAAAGAGACTAGAAAAGCAAGCTTTTCAACACATGATATTTTATTGTATGTTGATGAGACTACAACTATCTGCTTTTTGGTGATGTATTAAATGATACAAGTGTGTATTTATTGGCATCTTTCGAAAATTAGTGAAATTGTCAATTTTTTCAGCAAGGTGCAAAAATTCTGTCACTGCCTCACAGTCCAGAAGAAAAGGTGCGACGAAAAGTGTTCTGTCATCGATTTATTCAACAAATTTGACGACCCCAGTATATATGACTGTGGTCGGGTACACTTGAGCCAATGTGGCAGCTGCAAATTGGTCAACTATTTCCAACAACGATAGACTCACTCTTAGGCTGAGTAAGTTGAAATACATTATTTGCAGTGTCCTTTTTTAATTGAAATTGACAAAAAGGGGTATTTCTACATTTTTTTGATGCTGATTGCACAAAGAAGACTTATATTTCAATTGGTAACATGTTCTAAACGCAAAAGGATATTAAAATTTTTTTTGTGCAGTTCTGAACGGTATTCTGTACACATGGAGGTGTGGATTGGCTGACAGAAGCAGCATGCATATTTAATATCACCATTTTAAGTGCTTCGAGGATAGCAGAGGAAGAGAGATGAGTTTTAGAAGTTTTTCATCAAACGTGTTAGAATATATAGTGTTACAGTTGAATCATTGTTGCTTTGGTTGCATCTTGAGCAGTGGGGTGCTAAGCCTGAAAAAGAAAAAACTTAATCAAGTATATCAAGGAGTTGCATTCCATTATACCTGATTGGAGGAAGAAGGACGATTGAATTTTTTAAAATTAGTCAGTATAAAATAGGCAGCCAAGATTTTTCTTGAGAAGGAAGCATGTTTGAAGAGAAAAATATAAAAGTGGATGAAAGTTTATTCCGAGCAGTTACATAATTTTGCATAGATCACATAACCAATATGCATATTTATTCCTAGATGACAAAGTGCATTCATGATTTTGTGATTGATGACCGAGAAGAATGGAAGAAAAACATTACAACATGGAGTGAACATAGATGGTGCCGAGCCTAGGGTTTGGGGGGGACGTTGGTGCCCAACTTGATAAAGCCTACACTCAACACCTGCCTCCAAACTGGGAGAAATTAGGAAAAATTGGGAAAAATACTTTTTTTAGAAAAATTTTTGGGATTTTTTTGGGGATTTTTTGACCCGATTCCTTGTATGGTTTGACCTCTTACTCTTATTAATGGACTTGGCAAATTTCATATCTTTGGTGAATATATCAGTATTGAATTTCATTTATATGATTATGTGATGCCTGCAATTGAAAATTCAAAATAAAAGTGAATCAGGATGCAAAGAAAAGAAAATCTTTTTAGAGAGAAATTTTTTTTGATGCATGTTTTGGTTTTTGGAATTGACGACACCAAAATAAATTTATGTTTTTTTTAAATTTGAAATACAAAAAAAAATTGAGTGCAGAAATTTGCTGACAAAAAAGCAAAAGAGATCCGATCAAGGGTCCCAGATTTGGTTGCTAACTCAACATGTGGTTTTATCGAAATGTAAAGCTTTATGTTGAAAAATTGACATCAGCAAGACTACGATATAATGCGTGTTTAGATGGATTTAGAGGTTGTCTGTTTATTAAGATGAAAGGGAATCAAAGAAAACAGTAAAAGTAGTGGATTTTATTAGTTTTTGAAATTTTTAGACTATGAAGTGCATAAAAAGTAGAAACTGGTAAAATAAGTAATTTTTGAAATCTGTTTGATGTAAAAAATTTGCTTTTGTGCAATAAATGTTGGAAAATGTGCAGAAAGAATGGCTGGGTTGAAAAATGAATATAAATAAAGTGAGGAAACAGAACCAATGCTATAGATTTATCGATGTTGTAAATTTGCAGTGTTAACTGTTGATTTGGAGGCAAAAAAATACTCTAATAATGATGGAATAATTTTTTTGCCTAAGAAATATAATTCAAGTCTGAGCCTATAGTCTCTTTTTTTCAAATTCTTGTAAAGTAGAATTTCACATTTTGGCAATTTTTTAATAAGCGACATTTGATTAGTTGTTAATGTACTGATCTTAGCTTTAACAATTTTTGGCATCAAAATTTTCATCGACAGAGTAATGTTTGCATGAATAATTTTCTAACAGTGCTTCATTTAATGCACATATAACATAATAATAACACATCTACATTGCTTAACAATAAAACCTAACATTGCAGGTATTATGGCTCCAATATTTCGCAATTTCGGCGACGGTGAACGGTTCTTTTTTTGGTCTCGCAACCATGTTGCGTACAGGGCCTTGGGCTTTTTGCCCTCTGAAATGGTGGACAACAAAATTCTATCCCATTTTTGGAATGCGCCGATTTGGATCGTCATTGTTATTCAAGCGTCGAACAGGCCTACCAATACTTGAAGGCAACATTCACAAATGAGCACAAAATCGCTGAACGTATACTATTATCTATCAATTCTAGAAGATTTTTTTTAAAATATTCTACTCTCAGGGATAATGAACGAAATGGAACCTTTAAAAATGAAAAAGTTTGCGAGTGGAATAAAAGACGCAAAATGGGACGCTTTCAAATTTTGGATCATGTTTGCTTTAGACAAACATAAAGTCAGTTGAAAATGAATTTTGTGGTCAATGAAAAAATTATATGTGCTACTATTTTGACAGTATGCTCGAAGTGCGGAGCTTAGAAATTTTTTACGGCAGATGGCCGGAAAGTGTATCGTCGAGTTGGTGAGAGATGAATTTTGGGGCGTGGGTAACTATTATAAGTCAGGCTCTATATTGAAATGTGCACTGAATGTTGCTTACTTTTTCTGGTCAAAAAGGAGAAGGGGGGAATGCGTCTGGCCGAATTTGGCAAAATATAAGATGGTCGGTGTACCCTCGGTACATTCTATTCAGTGATAGCATTATACGCCAAGTCCAAATCGATAACCTAACGACGTTGTCTGTGCCCAGTGCAAACTTGAAACAAATGGCAAAGTTCCCTCGCATTCCGAGCATCCTGCCCCAACATTGCATTATAATTCATTTTGGAATCAAGGATTTGGTTGATTTTGACAGATCTATGAATTATAAGACTACGAATACCAACGCGGTAAAATTTTTGATTTGGACAAACTCTGAACCTAATTCTTGTGTTGCTTATTTAATCTTTCAGCTGGCATGCTGCTTAGTCAGCACTGCTACGATCATATCCACCGAACACGGCATAACTGTTATAATATGGACTGTTCTACGACGCAGAGGCACGTCGCAATCACAGCGGTACTAATCAACATGCACTAACAAACTAACAAATGCACTACACTCATCATTTTCCATTCATTTGTTGGAAAATTATTGCTCTAACACCCACTACCTGACGGAAATTTAAGAGCATTGCAATTTTTAAATTTTATAACTCAAGAATTGCAGGTTGTACATTTAGAAAAAGTATGTCTGATGTTATGCATGAATGTGCTTTAGAAATTAAAGGAGGGGACATTCCGACAAATGTGAAAATTATATGAAAGATGATGACTTATACTTCAGTCTATTGTTTGTATTGAAAACCTGGGAGCAATGTTTTGCAGTAGTGCATTTGGTAGTCAACTGACCTTATAGGGATGAAGTTTATTTTTACAGAAAAATATCACTGCTCAACCGATGTCTTATCGACCAAAGCATGAGGAAAACGACAAATAATGTTTGCATTTTCAATGCGTTCTGAACAGTATTTTATACATGTGGAAGTGTGAATCTAATGACATAAGTGGCATATTTAATATCGCCAATATTCTAATCTCAGATATAATGAAGGAAATAGAGCCTCTGAAAATCAAAAAATATGCGAGCGCAAAATAAGAGGCAAAGTGGAACATGATCAAATTTTGGATCATGTTTGCTTCGGACAAACATAAAGTCAGTTGAAAATGAATTTTGTGTTCAATCAAAAAATTATAAGTTCTACTATTTTGACACTATTCTCAAAACAGTGATGTTTGAAATTTTTTACGGCAAAGGGGATGAAAGTATATCATCAAGTTGGTCAGGGATAAATTTTGGGGCGTCGGTAACTATTTTAAGTCAGGCTCTATATTGAAATGTGGACTGAATATTGCTTACTTTTTCTGGTCAAAAAGGGTAAGGGTGGAATGCATCTGGCCGAATTTGGGACAATATAAGATCATCACTTTACCCTCGGTACATTTTATTTGGTGTTTTTTGTACAATTGCAGCCAATTATAATGCAAATTTGATGAAAATAACTCGTTTCAACTGAATCTTTGATTGACGAAAAAGAAAAAGGTCAAACAGCGAAGTAAGATCTTTTTTCAAAAATTACTGGAGGCTAATTTTTGGATTACTGTATACTTACTGTAGTGATCATTTTTTGGTTAAAAATGATAACTTGCATAATTTTAACATAATTTGTAGACTTTGACATGCTGTTTCTGAAAAAAGAATTCTCTTTCTAAAATACTCTAAATTACGACTAACTAACAAATGCACTACACTAATCATTTTCCATCTAATTGTTGAAAAATTATTGCTTTAACTCATTATCTGTGGGAAATTTGAGAGCATTGCATTTTTTTAATTTTCAAACTCAACAATTAAACACAGGACATTTAGAAAATGTTTATCATCTTGAGTGTGAAAAGGCTTAAAGTTTAAAAAATGGACATTTGGGGAAATGTTAAAACTAAAATAATGATTATGGCAAACAGTTCAGTCTATTGTTTGAATTGCAAAGCTAGAAGCAATGTTCTGCGATAGTGCATTTGGTAGTCAACTGACTGTATAGGGATGTAGTTTATTTTTATAGGAAAATAATGGTCGTAAATTGAAGCCTCATTGACCAAAAGAAGAAAACTTAAACGACAATTGTGTGCATTTTGAAAGCCTTTGATGCTTCAAAGGACAAAAAAAAATTTGATGCCAGTGGCTTTCATTTGAACCAAATTGGCACAAGTACTTATTGTTCAATCTTGGCCACTGACAATGCTGAATTGGAGCATGGCAGGACAGCTATGTGTTTATAATAGAAAGTAAGTTTTTTACATCTAAACTTTTTGATTTTTTTAGTGCAGTTTCAGACAGTATTTTATACATGTTGAAGTGTGCATCTGCTGACAAAAGTGGTGTATTTAAAATCACCATTTAAAGTGCCTCAAATTAATTAGAGGAATAGAGATCAGTTTTGGATATTTTTAATCTAATATTTAAAAACATGTGATATAAAACTTGGATCATTGTAGCATTGATTCAATCTTCAGTAATTGTGTGCTATAGCCTGAAAAAGGCAAAAAAATTGATCAACTATATCAGAGAGTTTGAGTTGTTGGAGGAAAACTGAAGGAAAAAGCCATATAGCAAATGATAATCTTACCATGGTAAAACAATTGGCACTATAGGAACCATATAGAAATCATCTGCTATAGGCCTAGCTGTGGTCAACTGCCTCCAGAATATTCCAATCCTATGGCTAGCCATAAGGCAGGTATCCCCATACTTTGGGTCAAAAAAACACTGAAAAATGTCCTTTTTTTGATGAAACATCCCGATGTTTAAACAAAGTCAAAAATGTCCATTTCCTCGGTGCATCATGCCATGGATCCATTACTCACTGTTTTTAGACAAAAATAACTATTTTTTAACAGTTTTTGGAACTTTCTTGTTGAGGAAATTGGAACTTTTTCCTTTCAGGGACGCCTCCCCCAGAATTTTGGGGAATTCCTGATCTCTGGGGCTTAATAAGTCATCTGACCTTTCCACACCTTGGAGTCCTATTGCATTTATGACTATTAGGATTCTAATTTTTATTTGCTGTGAGCTCAGGGGAAACTACACAAAATATAGATCTCCGGAAATTATTACATATTGGACTACATGATTCAGATAATATCAATTATAGTTTATGCCCAAACAATAGGTAAGAAGATTGCTTCCAGAGCTATTCTTAGGGAGGGAGGTGAACTGAGTGGCTCCATAGGGCCACTAAGTTCAGGTCTCAGATACCGACACCACACATACATGTGCATGTGTCATGTCATTTCAGCTGAAAAACAGTGCTTAACTTCAGCAAAGTGGCAGCACAGTAGTACAGATCCTTGACTGTGATCAAGAAAGCAACAGTAGGATTATTAATCAGCAAATTTTCCTGTTTGAACTCAAAATACGTGAAATATGTATGTAAAGGGTCAGGTTTTTTAAATTTCTCCTACCATCTCCCATTTCTGTGGTATGTGTCTGGGATGCCATTTCAGCAATGCAGCAGGCAGATAATTTTTTCAAATTTTAAAAATGGAGAGTGTTGCCAACCATTTTTTGGGGTAAATTTAGGATCATTTCCTAGAAGAGCAGTATGGATTTGCAGTCAATTTTTTCTGTTTCTGTACGAGTGGAAAATGCAAAAAGTTATATTGACAACTATCATATGTTGGGTAGTATGTCTGGAATCTAGACAAATAACTCTAATTGAGTACACTCTGAGTGTCTTATGGTAATTAGGCAACAATGAGAAAATGAAGTTTTTGGCCCCTTCATGGTTTTCCTTTTTGCTATGAATGCTGACTGTATACAATTACTTTGGTGCATTTGAGAAGCTTGAAATTCGAAAATTTCGGGTAGCTTCATGTCTTCAGCCTAGAATATTTTGTTTGGATTTTGTGCAAAATTGAGTTTTTGCATCAAATTGAGAATTTCCACCTGTGGCTTGAAGTTTGGAAATGTTGTGAATGTGAAAGTCCCACTTGAAAGCAATGGAAACAAAATTCTAGAATGAAAATATTTTTTCATTATTCTAAAATAATTACATAGAATAAAGAGAACACAAAAATTTTAGCAAAAAATAAATCAAAAGCTTTAATTCTTACATATCACACAGATGTCACCAGCTGCTAAGTTTAAAACACATTGTTATTGACCTTTCGATCATTGTGTAAGACCAATTGTATGCCAGTTATCAGAAGCTGGTGACTAGAACTTTTTACCATAATTTTCTGGAGTGACTGATGCCAAGATTAGATTAGGCATGTAAAAAAAGTTAACAATTTGCAAGGAGAATACCTATTGACATTTTTTTTTAATTTTGGAAATATCCAGAGAAAAAGAGAAAACAGGGTTTTGCTGTGATGCTCATGCGCAAACAATGTTCAAGAGAAAAACAATGCTCCTGAGATATTGATAAGAACATGTTTATTCCATTTCAAAAAAAAATAAGATGGCTAGATTAAAATCAGAAAAGTTATATAGGAAAATTAGACATGTAATTGGGGGGAACTCCTATGCCCCCTTCAGAAATTGTTGACCATACAGCTAGCAATAGGGGAGTCCAACCCCAGGATTTTCCAATCTCAAGACAAGCCAACTGGAACCCTCAAACATTTGGTCTGGAAAATACTGGAAAATGCTAAATTTTTGATGAAAAATGTCAATGTTTGAACAATAAATGGTCAGAAACATCAATTTTCTCAGCAATTGATGCCATGAATATATTTTTCGGTCTTTTTAGAAAAAAATTACTATTTGTTCAACTTTTTTTCTGACACTTTTTCGTAAAAAAATCTACTTTTTTCATTCAGAGACTACTGCCACCAATATTTTGAAACTCACTGATCCCCGGCGCAAACAAAGTCGTTAGACCCCCCTCAGACCTGGGGCCGAATTACATGTATGACGAAAATTCCAATGATATTAGGAGATTCATAGCACTGCATAAAAAGTCACAATAATCAAGACTCATACAAAAAAACATCACCTGCTATTTTCATATTTTAGTTGACATTATTATATCGATCTTTCGAGATGTTCTGTTTCGTTGTATTTGCGCTATTGAGCGTTGTGTCATCAAAATCCATATTCGACGAGAGCCTCGCCTACATCGATTTGAGTGGCGACTTGGTACAAGCCGTAGAGAAAGTTGGCGTTGAAGAGGCCAATACTGGAAGAAAAAACCGGTATGTCTACGACATTATTTCTTCTTTACTTCTTTACATTATAATTTTTAAAGCTTTTCACAGCTTTTTCTTTTGTCGATGCATATTTCATAAAACAAACAGGTTTCCACCAGTACGAAGTTGGTACCCAAGTGAAATGCCTACATCTAAAAAACAAATGGCTTTTGAACATACAACCTTTTAGGGGAACAAATATAATATTGTACAGGCTATCATTGGCGCACACTATTGCACAACCTTCAGCTGTCGTTGTTTTCTCGTTCGAAAAATCATTAGCATCATAATTGCAATTTGAATTCATAACAATGTCGGATGATAACCCTGCAATAGAATAATAGCATTTATAAAATTCAATTCAATTGTTGAATTTATCAAATATGGATAATCTTACCCATATCACAATTAATAGCATTTAATGATACAATGATTAGAAACTCTAGAAACATGATTTGGAGGATGATAGGGATAATTCACTTTAACTTTGTGATGATCAAATGAAGAGCTCACAACAATTTTGTATAATGGAGACTTATCAAAAGTTGCAGCACATTTTGCCCGACAAATCATACCCTTCTTTAATGTTTACTTCTCAATGTTTGACAAGTGTATGCTGAAAAAAAGCTAGTGTAGGCCTGCTTGCTCGAACTACTGTATCTACATTATGTAAAAAATGTAGACTGTCACTTGTCAATCACGCTATTTCTTTGGAAGAACTGAAAAAATTGGACTTTTGCCTAGCACTAACTTTTTGTCTCTTATCCTACATAGTTTGTTAATGCATTTTAAAGCCCTCATCCTCAGTCATCAGATGTGAGAAATCTTATCTTAAAGTGTGGGGCAAAAAATCTACTGTCTGGTAAAGTCCAGAAGATTAATAACATCAAATAGAACACAACTTTTGGATCATTCCATGTAAAGTAATCTTGCTCTGCACAACTCTGTCAGATTTTGCTGAAATTTTGTGTAAAGAACCTCACATGTCTTAAATGAAAATTTCTAGAATATTAGCCTGTGATTTGCTATATTCGTAAAGCTAGGCTAAACTGATTGACGGAATACCAACGAATATTATTGCACATATGGCCAGTTTCAAATCATTATAATTCTGCAGCATTTTTTCCAAAAAAAACACAAATTTGTTCTGTTATCATTTGGAATATTCTTCATCAAATGGTGTTAATTACATACTTTACATCCTGCACTCAGAAAGTGTAAAGTGTTTTAAAAACAGCAAAAAAATTGTTTCGCATTTCAAAATTGTTAACTTTCCTCAGCCATAGCACACAAAAGCTGTAACTTTACATACATGATCTATAAAAAGTTATGTTTAAACTCAATATCATTCCATTTGCCTGCTTTGTCAGTTAGTTTAGAATTTGAGGACACAGTTTTCTTTGTGTGTAAACTAGCAAAAAGTAGGGTACATTTAAACCAATTTCATGGAAGAAAGAACATCTACTGCTGCTCAACAAGTCTAAAGCTACAGTAAGTGCTATTGGAATGTCCCAGAATAGCTGATCTGATGTGCACCTACTGGCAACTTCCAATAGTTGCCAAATTATAACAAAATCTGCCTAAATCAGGGGAAACACATTACAACAGCAACACATTTCCAGTAGCCGTGCTGGATCGTATGGAATGTACAGTTAAAGATATACACAGGTTGAAGTGTAGGAAAGGGAAGGATGCAGCCAATATCACATGATCAAGATTACATGACCTGTGTCTCTACTACCACTGGGGTCTCTACAGCCACCAGCACCTCGACAGCCACCAGGGTCTCTACGGCCACCAGTCTTTATCAACACCATGGTCTCTATGACCATCAGGTTCTTTACCACCACCAGGGTCTTTACTGCCACTAGTTTTAACCACCACTATGTCTCTATCACCACATGGGGGCTCTACAGCCACCAGGGTCTCTACTGGCATCAAAAGTCATTGCAGCCACCATGGTCTCTACAGCAGCCATAGTCTTTGACTAGGGTATGTACCCCTCACCAGGGTTTGACAATCAAACAGTTCATTGGCAGTGTAACTCCAATTCAATGTGCATTACATTTGCCCGGTATGCTCAAGATTTTTAGGGTCAGGTTCCAGTAGTAATGGATGCCAACCTTGAGGATATGGTTAAGAATATATGTGTGGTAGAGTATAGTAAAGGGGCGGAGCTTATAAGGCATTCCCAAATAGGGTGTGTGTACCTACAGCAAGGTATTATGTAAGCATTAATTAATTAATGGGCATACCCATAAGTAGCTAGAGCAGTTGTCCTTCGAGCAAAAAAAGTACAGTAAGAAAAAAGTACAGAAATAAATATGTTCGGTACCAAAAAATGTACAAAAAATAATATTAAAAAAAGTGCATTAAAGAATAAAGTGCATTGAAGAAAAAAAGTACAATAATAAAATAGCACAGCAAGAATAAAAGATAAAAATGAAAAGTATGATAATAAAAATAAAAAGTACAGTAAGAAAAAAAGGACCCACATGAACCTACAAAAAAAAGAAGAACGTGAACTTGCAGGAACATGCAAAAAGTATGAAAACATAAATTTGCATGGTTACAGTAAGACAAGCCTTGAAGAAAAATTTAAAATAGGTACTGAAATTTCATGCAGGAATGTAAAGATGACAACAGCAAAACCTAGGCATCCCAAGCTGTCATTCCAGGCAGAAAAGAAAATGTACAGTAAGACAGGAACATGGAAAAACATTAGAATCATAATTTGCGTACTTACAGTAAGACAAATTTTGGGAAAATTTATTCAATAGTTACTGCAATTTCAAAATCTAAACAATTACAGTAAGATAGGGACCAGAAAAAAAATTTTAGTATTTTCATATGGGAGTGCTCCTTTAGCAACATATAGTAAAACTGGCTTCTGAACTCGGCCCTCTCAAGTTATTATATGTTATTCCAGCCATTGTGTCTCATTTCAGTCAAGTTGATTGATTCTTCAAACTTATCGATATTTTCCATGATTATTGATGGCTGATGCGTTAGGTCCTGACCCTTGCTTTTTTCATTGTTTATCCACAACAAACAAAATCACTGGATTTTCAGGCAAGGGATTCAATTTTAGATACAGTAAGATCACAAGGCTGAGCAAAACATGTAACTTTCTAATCAATATCGATGAAATGACAAAATTTACATATTTTTTCAACCCTTTTTTTGCAGTTGGCCTCCAACACGCACTTGTAATCTTTGCTCGGATTATGCACATAGCCTGGCTTGCATACGCATCCTCTGGCACACATTTGCGTGCACTGAATGCCCATAGGTGGTGCATCGGGGCACAAATGTTGACACTTTGGCGGCAAATGGGCACAATTGCTATATTCTTCATTGGCTGGGCATCGTTCATGATCTCCATTTGATGGCGTCTCTGAGACTGAAAAACAGGGCATTTTTATGTGCTGTAAAATTTTGTATACAACTTTACAATTTTGTAAGTTTACACCTGAACTTTTTTGCACATTGCAGATTGGTTTCTCTTGTGTGTTGCTGTTCTTGTTGCTCCATTTTCGCCTGATTTGTGTATCTGTTTTTAAAATTCGTGCTTGTAAATGTATTGTAAAATTTTGTATCCAACTTTTCAACACTGTAAGTTTACACCCACTGTATTTGCATAAAGCGTGGTAGTTTTTAGTTTGTGTTGTTATTTTTTTGCTTTATTATCACCTGATTTGCATATTTGTTTTTCAAATTTGTGTGCTTATGAATGTATTGTAAAACTTTGTATGCAACTTTACAACTTTTTTAGTTCACACCTGCAATGTTTGCACATATCACATTAGTTTTTATTATAAATTGTTGTTGTTGTTCAATTTTCACCTGGTTTGCATATTTGTTTTTCAAACTGGTGCACATATAAATGTATTGTAAAATTTTGTATGTAACTTTACAACTTTTTATGTTTACACCTGCCATGTTTGCACATAGCAGAATATTTTTTATTATCAATTGCTATTCTTGTTGCTCTTTTTTCTACCTGATTTGCATATTTGTTTTTCATATTTGTGCATTTATATAATACTTTGTATGTGACTTTACAAGTTTGTTAGTTTACACCCACCATGATTTTCGATATCAGATTAAATTTTCTAATGCGTTGTTATTCTTGTTGCTCCATGTTGGCCTAATTTCCATATTTGTTTTTTAATTTTGTGAACTTTTATATGCATTGTATTTTAGCTTATATTCATTATTAAATTTAGTAAAACAGCTGATTGCAGTGACTTGTCCTTGCTCCCATAATAACTGAAATTGGAAAACCAAAAGTTTGAAAATTTGAATTCGCATATTTAAAAAGAAAACAGCTGTAACCACAGCAGCTGCTGCAGCCAATCAGATTGCATCATGAAAAAGTGATATTGAATCTGATTGGTTGTTGTAACTGGCATTGTTGTGGCTGCCGTTAAAGTCAGATTCACACCCCGTCCTACGATGAAGATGACCAATCATATTGTTTCAAGAAAAAGGGATGATACATGTAACGAAACAATACATGTAAAAATAATGAATGAAACGAAATGAAAGTAAGTGATTGTAAAATAAAAAGTGATGAAAAACATAAAGTATGAGCATGATGAGAATCACCTGACGTTTGGGAAAGTTGGTCGGCACGTGACAACACTTAAGGAATCTGAGACCAACAGTAATTACCTTGGAATGGTCTGCTACTTCCGGTCAGGTGCATGCCTGCAGGTGTTTCTTCAAAATTGACACAACATTATGAAATTCACTACAATTGGCGGGAACACACTACAACAACTTTTGGAACCATTCCAGTTTTGAGGGCAACAAATGAAAGAATAATTTCAAATTTACCCCTCTCCATAACATATACATCAAAGTTTACCATCTTAACTGTGTGGGATGATACACTGGGTGCAGAAAGTATAGCCAACAACCCGAATTCATATAATGTGTGGGGGAATACAGGCGTGTAGAAAGTATGGTCGATGATGTAATACAATCCGAATTTGGTTTAGCATGCACGGCCGGGAATCTATAAAGTATACGCACTGCTTCAATGTCTAATCTGCGCCATTTGTAATTTGTTGTTTGAAATGTTGTTATAAAAGTTTTTTAATCAAAATTATATAGTGAATTTTGCCCACTTTTTAATTGAAATGCTCGTCATGATGATAAATTTTTCTGCCCAAAATGTGTGTAGAGTTTAGTCAATCTCATTAAGCTCATTCAGATACATTCAAAACTGCCTTCAAATTGCGCTACAGTAAGACGTCTCTCGATGGTCTGTGTCGCTCGCTCAACTTTGTACCAGCACGGTTCTTTCAAAAATGGACAAAAAACGTGTTGCCAGGTCTGGGGGAACCGGACTGTTGCGCAGTCTCCGAGGCATAGCCAAGGAATTAGCTCTAACAGGTCAGTTCAGACCAGAACCAAGCTTTTCTTAAACCCTTAAGGAAAGAACTGCACAACAGAAACTTGGAATGTGCAAACTTACCCTGCAAATGAAAAAATGTAACGCACACACAGCAACACACAAAAAACTGACCACTCGGTAGCACAACAAAAAACCAATAATGAAAAATCCTTCATCACTTCTCTGGCTACAGTAGCCACGCCCCTTTGGGTATTCTCAACACGATCTTCTTTGTTCTTTGGCACAAACTTGTTGATCTTTCTCACAAATGACAAATGTAATCGATTTTAGGAAATGATTATCCCATTTTGATATACTCAGAAAAGTATGAAAATTACAAATCTCGAGATTTGTCCATGTTTTTTATTGGGTATAATTCTTTGCTTAGCCGGCTTATTATCCGAGCTGGTGAATTTTTATCTTATGGTGTGCAGATTCCGAGCCATAGTTTTCACATTTTCCAATTATGACCCATACACCCTTCTGGGTCGGATCATAATCTTTTTATGGAGTTGGCATCCAGTAGTAGGTCACACCGTAAAAGGTAAAAGTCCTGCTCATGGTTTCCTTCTTCACCTCTCGTTGGTCAGTTTCAAGGCCCGTAGTAAAAATGGTACATGGATGGCAGACATGCACGGCAATAATTTTCCAGGGGGAGGGTCCTCGGACTTTTGATGGAGGGCCGGATGCGGTTAAGTGAGCAAAAAAAGATAAAAAAGGTTATACAAGCACGCTTTTCATACAAAATATGCATCAAAAATATCAAAAAAAAAGTATCTTCAAAAAAGTTCAGGGAGGACTGTTTGATGATTTTTTTCAGGCCATGGAGGGGTGTACAGGGTCTGATGTAGGAGGGTTTACCTCCCCCCACCCCATGTAGAACAAAACAGTTCTGAAGAAAAAAAAACCAAATTCTGGAAAATGCATATAATTTTGGAATTTAACACAAAAAGAAGTGGAAAAGTCTTTGAAAATATAATCCTGTAATACCATAAAACTACAAAGTTGTGTGAAAATGAATTAAATTCAGGAAAAACTGTACAAAATCATTGAAAACATCAAAATGTGAAGAAAAATAAATAAAATTCAAGAAATGTCTAAAATTTTGAAATTTAACAAATCAAGAACTGAAAAAGTAAAAAAAAATAAACTTTAAAAACTATAAAATTGTCAACTTCTACAAGAAAATAAAATTAGAAAAAATGTGTAAATTGTAAAAAACATAAACTTCTCGAGGAAAAAAAACAATTTTTGGAAAACCCATGAAATTTAAGAATTTGAATGAACAAAACCTAAAACTCCAAAAAAGCCATAAAACTGTAAAATTATATAAAAAAGCAAACAAATCTGTCAAATTAAGTAAAACTCACAAAAATAAATATAAAATAATGTAATCAAATGGGAGATCTTTTCGACTGAGTTAATACTTTTCCATGGAAGAATTAATCATTTGCCGAATCTCATCAAATTAACGGGCACAATTTTCATCGAAGGTTTTTGCTTTTGAACCATATCTGAAAAAAATCAATATTTTAACAGATTTGGAGGGTAATGGGAAAAATGTCTATGTTTTCAATGAAAAATTACTTAGAAATTTTGTTAGCAACACTCCGCACGTATTCTCGGCACTTTCTTTCAAACTGTTCATCACAGATTTTGGGTCATCAGTAGAATATTTGAAATAGCACACTGGTTCATTCTGAATAGATGCCCAAATCCATGTGAAGTGGGTGCAGCTGCAAATTAAAATATTACCAGATAAGGTACATTTTACATATAACAAAATACTTGGGTCTTGTAAAACATTCTTCGACGCATTTTTGTACACTAACTGATATTCGATAATCAACATTGTTCCCCGGAAAAGAACAATCTTGTTTGAAAAACAAACCCATTTTGTCAAATAATACTAAATAAATAAAGTACAGTTAAAAGTACAAATATCAATTTCAAAGCACATAAATTGAAGTAATTATGACTTAAATATTTTATAAATATTAGTTTTTGTAGAAAGTGGACAAAAAACATAAAGAGCAAAAATGATAATTTCAATTGAAAAAGTTCTCTTTACTCTGGTCCAAACTACAAAATGCTTCTCAAAAATTGTGATGAAATATAATGAAAACTGAAATTTTGGTAAAAAAGGCAACAATAACTGTAAAAACGGAAAAAAAACCACTACTGAGAAAAAAATTGCAGCTGAAAATTTGGTTTTGAGCTTCAATTTAAACTCACTTTTGAATTTTGACACTATCAATCCGCATTTTGTTCCGGGATTATTTTTGAAGCTTTTCACGGCTTCTTCTTTCGTCGATGCATATTTCATAAAACAAACTGGTTTCCGCCAGTACGAAGTTGGTACGCAAGTGAAATGCACACACCTAAAGAGCAAATGGCTTTGGAACATAGAACCTTTTACGGGAACAAATATAATATTGTACAGGCTATCATTGGCGCATAGGATTGCGCAATCTTTAGCTGTCTTAACTTTCATGTTTGAAATATCATTGGCATCATAATTGCAATCTGTATTCATAAGCATGTCGGAGGATAACCCTGCAATAGAATTATACATGCACATAGGGGGTAGGGGAGTGAGCCCCCATACCTGAAAAGCCACCCCTCTGAGTGGGACAAATTGAACCAATGAGTAGTTGGCCAAAGGTCCAACTGTTTATACACAGAAAGGAACGCGTACACAAATTTACACAGGTTGGTGGGTGAAATTTGCATACCCGAAAGACACATGTACAGAGTGTTGCATAATTATTTGCCTTACCCCTGCAGATTTGCAGCTATACCATTTGCCCTATCCCTGCAACTGTATGCCTAAAAAGCGACTACTAACAGGAAATTTTTAATTGTTGAAAACAGACATGCATGGTGAAAACTTTCTAGTGGGAGGGTCCATGAACTTTTTCCCAGGGTATGGGTAGAGGGATGGGTGAGCAAAAAAAGTTCTGCAAGCTTGTTTTTCATATGAAACATGCACAAAAATCATCAAAAAACCTGTCTTGGAAAGTTCAAGCGGGCTGTTTGACGATTTTTTTGGCTAGAAGGGGGTGGCTCTTACCTGAGACCCTGGCCACCCCCTCTAGCCAAACTCTGTAAAATACTGTGTAAAATGCAGAATGATGATATATTGCACATTCATGTTGTGCAAATATAGCTGTAGGTGTAGGGAAAATCATTACGCAACACCCTGTACATACACCAGCATAATGCAAACAAACTCACTTACCTATATCACAATAGATGGCATTTAAGGATACAATTACCAAAAGCTTTAGAAACATATTCTCTCAATTTAGGAGATGATGGGAATAATTTGCACGTTAACTTTGCGATGATCGAATACGAAGAGCTCACGACTATTTCGTATAATGGAGATTAATCAAAAATTGCCTGACAAATCATACCATTCTTTAATGTTTACCTTTCAATGTTTGACAAAGGTGTGTGAAAAAAAGCTTAGGATAGGCTTATTTGCTCTAACTAGTATATCTACATTATGTGAAAAATGTAGACCGTCACTTGTCAATCACGCTGTCTCTTCGAAAAAATAGAAAAATAGCACATTTCCTTAGCACTAACTTTTTATTTTTTATCCTACAAAGTTTGTTAAGCACTTTAAAAAGCTTATTCTCTATCATCAGGTCTTATCTCAAAGTATAATGTAAACTTCTGTTGTTTGTTGAAGTCTAGAAGATTAATAACATCAAATAGAATGCAATTTTTGGAATATTCCACGTAAAATGATCTAGTTCCTTAAAACTCTTTCAGATTTTGCTGATATTCTATATGAAGAATTGTACACGTCTTAAATCAAAATTCCCAAAATATTAGCCTGTGATTTGTTATATTCATAAAGTTAGAGTTACTCAAATGATCCCATAGCGACAAATGTTATAGGATGCATTCGAGATTTGGTTGATTTCAAATCGTTATAATTCAGTGTCAATTTTTCCAAAAAAGCTAAAAATTCGCTCTGTTATTGTTTGGAACATTCTCTATCGAATGGCATCAATCACATATTTTACATGCTTAACCCAGAAAGTGTAAAGTGCTTTAAAAACAGAAAAAAAATCTGTTCGCAGGGAAAATTGTTAACTTCGCTCAGCTAGAGCATGCCTAGAAATAAAGCTATGAGGCTGTAACTTCACTCACATGATCTATAAGAAGTTTTGTTTAAACTCAATTACATTCGGTTTGTCTGCTTTGATGGTTAGTTTACAATTTGTGGATGCAGTTTTATTTTGCGAGTAAACTCACAAAAAGTAGGTTAGGTTTAAATCAATTTCACAAAAGGAAGAACATCTACTACTGCCTACTAAATCTGAACCTACAGTAACTATGTTCAAATTTTCCAGAATGGCTGATTGAATGTGCACCTGCAGGCAACTTCCAATAGTTGCTAAATTATTACAAAATCTGCCTGAATCAGCGGAAACACACTACAACAGTAAAACATTACTTACATCTAAAGGATTCTATATTCCAGGTGTTCCAACTCTGGATAACAATTTTTCCTTCCTGACAACACAATAAACAGAATTGAGTTGTGGTGAAAGTTTCGTAAATCTAAATTTGCCTCGAAATCGATCCATAAAATCACAAATTTCAAATGTTTACTAATCCAACTTTTCATGTCACATTTTCGACGCTGCTAATAGACCACAGAATCACAGTAAACAGCTTTTAGAGTCATTTTTAAGAAGCAGTAGACTCCAGTACTTTTGGTTAACTGTGTTATAGTTAACCAACTGCAAGTTAACAACTTGTAGTTGTTGCAGTAATTTCCTAAAAGCAGTGGTGGCAATAAGTCTTTACATGATCTTTATTTCATGGTGCAGCTGTCAACTGCAGGTTGACAACCCATAGTTGTTGCAGTCTTTCTTAAAATACAGTGGGCAATATGCCTGTAACCAAAAACGCAACTGGTAAAAGACTGCAATTCATAGCTAACAACTTTTGCAGTTGCTTCAAGAAACAGCTAGACCACATATCCCTTACTTAAAAATGATTTTGTTAATTAACTACAAGTTACCCGCCAGTTTTTGTGCCACTTACTCCCAAAATCTAGTGGAAAACATGCGTGTAATTAAATATCTAAGTGATTGCAAATTGATGATGATGCAACTATTGGTGTGACCCGACAGTTGAGTGCCGGACAATTGAGTGCTGACAATTGAGCGCCGACAACTGAGCACCGACAACTGAGCGCCGACAACTGAGCGCCGACAACTGAATGCCGACAACTGAACGCAAACAACTGAGCCCCGACAACTGAGCGCCGTGACAACTGAGCACCGACAACTGAGCGCCGACAACTGAGCGCCGACAACTGACCCCCGACTATTTAATGTCAGATAAATAACCCAATCAGTTTGAAGTAACTATTTTGCATTTAGGCTTAGGCTTAGGCTTAGGCTTAGGCTTAGGCATAGGCTTAGGATTAGGCTTAGGCTTAGGCTTAGGCTTAGGCTTAGGCTTAGGCTTAGGCTTAGGCTTAGGCTTAGGCTTAGGCTTAGGCTTAGGCTTGCGCTTAGGCTTAGGGGCTTAGGCTTAGGCTTAGGGGCTTAGGCTTAGGCTTAGGCTTAGGCTTCGTCATACGAATCAAAAATGACCATATTTGTTTGATTCATAATATTAGACGTATGGACATATATACATTACGGTAGATAATCATTACGGTAGATAATCACTGAAATGCTAGTATTCCGTAGCGCTCAGTAAATGAAAAAAATGCTCAATTATAATGCATTAAATAGTCGGCGCTCAGTTGTCGGCGCTCAAATGTCTGGCGCTCAGTTGTCACGGCGCTCAATTGTCACGGTGCTCAGTTATCTGGCACTCAGTTGTCGGCGCTCAGTTGTCGGCGCTCAGTTGTTGGCGCTCAGTTGTCTGGCGCTCTGTTGTCGGCGCTCAATTGTCTGGCACTCAGTTGTCGGCGCTCAGTTGTTGGCGCTCAGTTGTCCGGCGCTCAGTTTTCGGCCCTCAGTTGTCACGGCGCTCAATTGTCCGGCGCTCAGTTGTCGGCGCTCAATTGTCGGCGCTCAATTGTCGGTGCACCAACTATAGGAGTCGTTTTAAGGAAGTATTGGACCACAATTGCTGTAGTTAACTGGGCTACTACTCAAAGACCACCAGTTAACAACCATTAGTTCTTGCAGTTATCCCCAAAATGCACTGGATAAAATACCTGTGATCGATTATGCAACTGTTAAAAACTGCAGAACAACAGTTAACAGCAGTTGGAGTTACTTAAAACAGGGCCTATGGTTAACAAACCTGTTGCTAAAAATCTACAGGTTAACTGCCAGTTCTTATCTTAGTTATTCACAAAATACATTTGATAATATGGTCATGATTCTTTAAAAAACTACTAAATGACTGCAAATTCACAGTTAACAACTGTTGCAGTGTTGAATTTATTTCCAAAATGCAGTCGAAAATGTATCTGTAATTAGTTATGCAATTGTTAAAAGGTTGCAGATTCATACTTGACAGCTGTTGGGTTAGTTAGGAACAGTACTTTTTTTCAACATGGCTGAAGCTAAGCAACTGCGACTGTACATTCACAGTTAAGGACAGTTGCAGTTACTTCAAAACAATAAGTATGTGAGGGCCTTCAAAATGAGGTGATGCCACAAAATGCCACCTTACAGTGTCTCGGGCAGTCATTCTTTGGAATGCAGGTGTTGTTTATATGCTGATCCCCCACATAGCCGGGCTTGCAAATGCAGCCAGTTAACTTGCAGATCGAAGGGTGTGGTCGTGGCACAAAAAATGGGCAAGTTCCCTGGCAAGAGATGGTTGGAACACACTATTTGTTGTCACTCCATACTTCACTGCGATTACATCTGCATTTATTGGATGTTTGCGTTATATCTAGAACAGGATTTTAGACATTATGTGAAAGTTATAGCTACCTGGATCACAATGGTTTTCTATATGTCATACCATTGACCTATGTTATAGCATAAGGCTCGGTCATAATATATAGCTTTGTTATAGAAAATCTTTTGGAAATTTCGCCATAACATAGGGCTATGTTATAACATGAGTCAATGTTATAATATAGGTCAATTTTGTAGCTGTCGCATGCCAACAAATTCCACCCAGCGTGAAATGATTCACATCATATTTTTCAGTTATGTTTTTCACCACATTTTGTTTGACAGTAACTCACATTAATTTTGTGTTTGGTTTTTATAATTTCTACATGCAATTTCTGTGTGTACTTTTTGTGTTTCGTTTATGTTTTACTTTCCCACTTTCATTTCCGTTACGATTTGTTATTTTTCCATTACACACGAAGACTACGGTATGTAACCTGCTAGTCAGAATTTCCATTAAAGATAAGCTCTCCGAGCTCATCACTGTAATTGGAGCACAACGTGCACCTCTTATCAGTAAAAACTAGCGACACGTCGCAACATGAAACGCCTAGTTGGAAATTCTCTCTAAATGGTGTCCATATGTTTAGCATGGAGAGTGAAACTCGCCCCAATGCTTTACATAGTGAACTGGAAAATGTCAATGTGACCATAGGCATCTTCTACAGTGATTTGCACTGTAGAAGTTAGCTTGGGTGTGTCTCATCTCCGCCCAAGGCAAATCGTCTTTTGTGTTTTACAGCCTGCGTTCCTGCATTTGCTTGCATCGTTTTATAATAAATTTGCATATTGTACCTGCATCCGCCGCCTTTCTAATAAATTTACATATTCGCCTTCAGTCTCCCTTGCATTGCCAGTTACTGTAACCCAACTGTAGGAGCTCACCCCCTTGCCTGTCGATCGAGAACCCCCGTCACCTCCCCAAGGAACGTTTTGATACCATCGCCCGCCGCCTCCCATTTGCTTACCCTCCACGCCGAATTGCTTTGGGATTATTGATCCCGCTTCCCCCTTGTCTGTAGGACCCACGTTTGACCCTTGAACCCGTCGCCCAGCACCGAGTACTTTGAGAAGAGGATTTAGTGAGTCTTCTCAGGGGTTATAATTGTTGAGGGTATATTTGTGGGAATCCTCCATAAGTAAGTTTTCCCTCGAGAGTACCCTCAGTTGGGAAAGCCCTTGAACCCTTAAGGCCAGGGCAATTATTCGATTTAGGTTAACAATTGGATCCCCTACAGTAAACCATTCCAGGAATGGCACCATCCCTCATTCTCAGTGAATGAGGACTAGGGATTGCCACCCCTGACCCGGCCGCATTGTCCATTATTCTACAGCTGAACCCTAGGAGAAGACCGAGGTACACCATGGGCTTTCCTGTGGTAGTACCAGCTGGGTTAGGTTCCCGAAGTAGATAACCAAATGGAGCCACCCAACGGGGTCACAGCATGTCACTTGCAGTGTCATGGCCCTATTTCCTATGGAATATGGTATGGGGTTTCCCATCAATGTGACTGATCACCAATTCAGTTAATGTGACATGGCTCCCACTTTGTTTAATGTGACAGGTTGAAGTCTCAAATAACAGATTTCAGTTAACTCTCATAAGTCCAAAATAAATCAGAAAATTTTGAGTGAGTGGTGAGAAAAAAGTGCATGTTTTTCTTATGTGTGTGTTTGTCATTTATTAGTCTAGAAAAATCTATTTGTGATATTTAGTTTTTTTTCTGGTTTTTCCACTTTTTCATGTGTTTTCTGGTTTCTTCTAGTTTTTTACTTTTCTCTCAATTTTTCTGTTTTTTCTCTTTTTGTACTTTTTCCTGTTTTCTAGTTTTTTCCAAGTTTTAAAATTTTTTCATTTTTTTAAATAGTTTTTTCCCTTAAATTTTTTCTTTTTAGTCTATTGGTATTTTGTTTTTTTCAATCTTTTTTTGTTCTCTGCATTTTTTTTTTGTTATTTTCCTATTTTGTGTTTTTTCTAGTTTTCTTCTGTTCTCATTTTTTACAATTTCTTTTTCCTTTTTTCTACTTTTTTTGTTGTTCTCCTTGTTTTTTGTCTTCTTCCTCTGATATGTTTTATATTTTTTTGATTTTTTCAAATTTTTTCTGCTTTTCCACTTTTTGTTATTTGTATATTGCCTACATTTTCTTTTTTCTAGTTTTTTCTTATTTTCTCATTTTGTATAATTTTTCTATTTTTTCATTTTTTTGTATAATTTTTCTGTTTGGTCTAATTTTTTCTATTTTTCTTTATTTGTTCCTTTCAGTTTTTTGCTTCCTTTTTTATATTTTTCCTCTTTTTTAGCTGAAAAAATTTTTTTTGTCAAAGAATATTTATGATTTTACAGCATTCAGTTTTGTGAAAATTTCACACATATCCCTTTTTTGTTAATGGTTGTAAACCCATTTTATTGTACAATATTCAATATTAATGAAGTTCGTGAGGTACAAGAAGTCATTATTTCTACATTGAGGTGTCAAGTTAAGTGGAAAAGCTGTACCCACACCGATAGAAAAATGTGGGCTTTGTCACATTGATAGAAAAATATGGCCATGTCACAGTGAGTAACATGCTGTGATCCCATTGGTAGTTTTTCCTACTTTGGGGAACCTAACCTAGCTAGTACTGGCTGTAGAAGGAACTATAGGTACTCTGGTGCTGCTCTGGGGTTACTACTTTAGAATAGTGGACAATGCAGCCAGGTTAGGGGTAACAAACACTGGTCCCATTCAGTATGAAAGATGGACCCTATTGTAAACCAGAAGATCCCCTTTTTAGCCCCAACCCCAGTGGAACAAGAGCTCTTTTTAGTTGAGGGAAACCTGAGGGGAAATTCTGCCTTAGAAAGGGTTCCCCAAAATATACAGACAACAATAACTCAGTGAGAAGACTAACCTAGTCCCCCTTCAACAAACCCTTTGAGGAGCCGGCGACATGGTCCCTGAGTTGACGGTTTGACTGATGAACAGTTGGGGGTAACTCCGACTCAATTCCTCTGGTGTTGAAACACTGGAGGCCAGGGGCCACTCTTTTATTCGAATATAACATGGGAAATGACCTGGCACAAAAGGGGATGGGTGAAAGTTTATGCAAATTTAAGGTGGTGGATGCAATGTTGAATGATAAAATAATGTAAATTAATGAGGGTGGTGCGGAGGACTAAAACAAGACGGAAACAGAATGAACCCAAAAATGAGGGAAAAACTAGAGTAACATGCTCTTTTAAGGACCTTATCAGCTACAGTACAGCATTATCCGAGCTCACGACGTTCAAGCTAACTTCTGCAGAAGAAAACAGTGTAGAAGATGCCTATGGTCACATAGACATTTTCCCAGCTCAAGTACGTTCAGCACTGAGGCTGACTTTAGTGCCTATGCTTAACATATGAGCATCTTCAGAAAAAACTCTGTAACTAGTTGTTTTGCGTAGGAAAAGTGATGCTAGTTTTTACTGATAAGAGGGGCATGGAATGCACCCAAAATAGCCATGAGCTCCTGGAGCTAGCTTGGCCAAAGTTTTTAGCTAAAGGGCGTACTGTAGCCCATGTGCAAAAGAAACAAATTAAACGAAATACAATGAAACAAAACAGAAAAAGGCATGTGGGAATAAATAAATGAAACAAAATAAAAGTCCATGGTCATGAAATGAAAAAGGGGTGAACTAAATAAAATATCAGCATCATGAGAATCACATGATGTTTAGGAAAATTGATCAGCAAGTGACAGAGGTATCATTTTACATGTTGAAGCTTCGTCAGTACTTTCTACACCCCCTGTATTGCCCTGCACAGTTAAGGTGGTATATTTTGATGCCCATGTTTTTTACATAGGAATCCTTTGTGTACCCCCTGTACGGGCTTGTATAACTACTCTGACATTATGACAATTGATTTTCTTCTCAATGACCTTGAATGCTGATACATGGACATGAATGGTGATCAAAAATCAATAATTTTCAACCGTAACATTTTTTGATCAATCTGATTCGAAGTTTATGTTGGCGCTCCGTCTTTTTGGGCTACTGGCATCGACAGTTTGATATATAGGAGGAACATACATTTCTTGCTGCTGACCTGAAAAAATGAGGTATTGGAGTAAGTAAGATGTTGTGAATAGCCTTCCTGTATTTGATACAAAATCAGGGTGATGCTACAAAAAGCAGACTGTTTTTGAATTTATGTCAGTATAACTTGGATGAGAAATTTTTCCAAATGCCAAAATAATAAACAGATCAATCTTGAACCAAAATACATTGAACTGAGTAATCTTTAAGAAACTTGACTCAAAATAGTATTACTTTAGTTATTGTTGTTTAGAATTAAGTCTACCAGATTCACACAAGAAGTTAAAGTTTGCGAATAAGACCGCTAAGAAAAACATAGTGATAAAGTGTGCGAACTTACCATCATCATCATTTGTATCTTGAGGGTCTTGAACAATTGAGAATTGTACAAGTTGGCAAATGCACAAAAGTACAATGATTAAAAATTTCATTTTCTGTATGGAGTTTTTTGGGGAATACGTAAGATTGACCACTTTTGAAAAATTTTTTGTTCAATAGCAATTTATGTTGTATTTGTAATTAGGTCGGGCGCTGATGAGTCACAGGCAGGATTGGGATTCCAAGCATCCTTAATGTATGTGTTTCCCACACCCACATTTACCCGATCAACTAAATTACTTGTACTTAAACCCGACAGTAAAATCCCACCAATTAAGGAATAAACACTTTCCCTAATTGTCTCCCTAATTGTGTAAGACCTTTAATATTACGCAATAAAACAAAACGAAAACTTACGTACAAAACGAAAAACCTGCAAGAAAAACGAACAATCAACTCCCACGCACTGGGACGAAAACGAAGTTTGCATGGTGGGAGGCGACTAATGGTGAAAATATAATAGTGGCCGGGGGGGCGAACACTTAGTATATAAGAAATACGATAATAATACAAAACGAATAATAATGGAGAGAGACCAGCGCATGCGTGCCAACGTGCGCTACAGTAAGATGGTTGCTAATAGTTCGCGTTGCTCGCTCCACTTACTACCTGCGGGCCTCATACGTGCTTTGACAAAATAGCCAAAATCGGCAGAAAACACACTAAAACATTTACTGGAGATAAGTCTTATCAGCTGGAGAACATTGTTAGTTAGCTTTTTAGGAGAAATATAACAAGTTCCAGAAAAGTTGTGACATGAAAATAAGTCCAGATTAAATTTTAATCAACTAGTTTAATTTTTTTCCAAATAAATATGAAAATCATGAAAATTATGCTTTTAAATACCAAACAAATTAGTAAACACACAAAGAAACAAAATATGCGAAAAATTAAGTAGAAAATGCAGAAGAAATGATCAAATAAACATTAAAGACACAAAAAAGCAACAATAAACCGAGAAATAATTTCAAATAAAACACACAAAAGAAGAAAAAAACCGAAAAAGTAGTAAAAAACAGAAAAATGAAATCAAAATTTACTGAAAAAAAACATGAAAAAAGATGAAATAAGAAAAACTATTAGAAAAAAAACTTGAAAAAGAAAAATAAACACGAAATTTAGTAAAAAAGAGACAAAAAAGAAAAAATATGCAAAAAGTTTTTTAGAAAAAAAATACATGAAAAAGTTCAGGAAAACACAAAACGGAAAAAACAAAAATGAAGCGAAAAATTGAGTGAATTCAGAAAAAAATTAATAAAAAGAACAAAAAAACGAAAAATTAACCAAAAATGAGCGAAAAAAATAGTTAAAAGCACAAAAAAACTTCAAATAAGTAAGAAATCCATCAAAATGAACACACAAAAAACAAAAAAACAAACAAAAAAGCGAAAAATTGAGTAAAAAGACAATAAAAAATGAAGTGAAAAATTGAGTAAATTCAGAAAAAACCATGAAAAGAACACAAAAAACCGAAAAATTAACCAAAAAATGAGCGAAAAAACTTCAAATAAGTAAGAAATCCATCAAAATGAACACAAAAAAAACAAAAAAAGAAACAAAAAAGCGAAAAATTGAGTAAAAAGACAATAAAAAATGAAGTGAAAAATTGCGTAAATTCAGGAAAAACAATAAAAAGAACACAAAAAACGAAAAATTAACCAAAAAATGAGCGAAATATAGAATTAAAAGCACAAAAAACTTCAAATAAGTAAGTAATTCATCAAAAGTAAACACAAAAAAAAGGAAAAAAAACAAAAAAGCGAAAAATTGAGTAGAAAAAACAAAAAATGCAAATGTAAATAAAAAAATAGAATAGGAAAATTAGAAGAAAAAAAATTTAATAAAAATAATTTCAACAAAAACACCATTGTTGCTAGCTTGTAAGTTTTCTTCTAGTTTTTTCTTTTTTGTTGTTGTTTTTTTATTCTTTTTCTCTTTATTTGTTTTCTAATTTCTGTTATTTGTCTTTTTTTGTACCTGCTTTATTTCTTTCTAGTTTTTTATTGTTTTTCTATTTTTCTCTAAATCGTCAATTTGTTTTCCGATCTTTTACATTTTTCTTTTTTCTTGTTTTCCCCCTTTTTTCTCTTTTATCTGTTTTTCTTGTTTTTCAATTTTTTTCCTTGTTTTTATGATTCTTCTCCTCTTTCATTGCTAATCTGTTCTCTAGTTTCTTATATTTTGTTTTTTTTTCAATTTTTGTGCACTTGTGTTTTATGCTTTCTAGATTTTTATGGTTTTTTTTCCATTGTTTATTTGTTTTGTGTTTTTTTCATTTTTTCCTTCTTTTACCTTTTCTCCTATTTATCTTTTTTATCTGTTGCTCTTTTTTTACTGGTTTTAGCTACTTTTTATCTGTTTTTTTCTTTTTATTTGTGATTTTTTTTAATCTGTTTTTATTTTTCATATTTATTCCTTCTTTTTTGTATTATTTTTAATTTTTTTTGCATTTTTTCTTCTATCTGTCGTTTGTATTTTCTTTAGTTTTTTTCTATTTTTTTAGTTTTATCCTTGTTTCCTCCTTTTTTGTTCTTTTTTGTTTTTTCCTTTTTTTTTCTCAGCTGATTTTGTTTCTATTTTTTTTCATTTTTTCGCACTTTTTACCTGTGTTTTCCCTAGTTTGAGCTCTTTATCCTCTTTTTGTTGTTTATTTCTATTTTATGATTTCTTATATCATTTTTTCCTTTCCTTTTTTTCTATCATCTGTTGTTTGTATTTTTTCGTTTTTTTGTTCTGTTTCAAGGGTTTTTGCTTTCCTATTATTCATTTTTTTCTTTTTTCCCTTTTATCTATGTTGTGTAACGACCAGATTTCTGTGAGGTACTTTACTTGGACCAATCGGTCGATACGGCGGGGTAAATAACGGGACGGGGGCGCGGGCGTACGATTACAATAAAACAAACGGGGATCGACGGTCGCTTGAACGTCGACGATAAACGCGCTTTGAATTAAAATACGGACGGGGGCCTCGGTTTAAATGCTTTCGAATAGTCGGCCGCTTGCAAATGTATAAAGACGGGGCGAGCGCGGAAAAAACACAAGAATACGAATCAGAATCAGAATCCGAAAGACGAAAATCACGCTTTGTTTCTTCTTTTATACGGCGAGTTTGGCCACTCCCTGGGCGCTGCGGGAGGTCGAGCTTCTGTCCATCTTCTTCCGCCAATCGTCGTTTCCGGCTACGCTTTTTATGCTTTCTTAGTTACGCCTCTCTAATGCTTTTCTGGTATCGTATGCTTTCTGTGCTTTGCTTGCTTTCTACGGTGGGCTTGGCCACGCCTTTGTGCTTCTGTGCATGCTTCCTGTATCGGTTTCTCTGTATACACATGTTTTGTGGGGCCGCCGCTACTGTTACACTTGAGACTACTGTACGGCGGGGCTTCTACGCATTTTACTAAGTGCAGGTGTTGTTTACGATTTTTACGGGGGATTACGGTAGCTGTGGAATGTGTAGTTTAGTGTAGGTTCTAGGGGAACAGCTGCCGTTTGTGCAAATTAATTAGGGCATCTTAATTGGGCTACCGGGGTGTGAACGGATCAAAATAAAGTACTTCACGTAATTTTGTAGGAATGTTTGGGTGTGAATCCCAGACATCCTTGAGACGATAAAATGTGAAAATAAAATAATATCTAATAAATGTCTATTACATACAGTATGCTACATGTTTACAGTACTGCTTTAGCAGGTACGTTACATTTCCCTCCTTCCGGAGTTGAACGTCCTCGTTCAAGGCTTTCGAGGTTGAGGAGGGGTGGAGGTAGATTCGATAGTTGCTTTCCGAGGGTAGAAAGGGGTTGTCTCGTTTACATGCACCGTAAATGTAATATTCTTATGGGGGTGTTTGAGTGTAACGTTGGGGTACATGAAATTTGTAACTGTATAGGGTCCGTTTTGGCGAGGGAGGAATTTGGGAGTCAGCCCTTGTTTACACGAATGATTTTTGTAGAGAATAAGATCACCTGCCTTGTAATGTATGTTCTGAGCATGCTTGTTATACTGATGGGTATAGTGATCTTGTGCTTTTTGTAAACTTTTCTGCACAGTTGAGAGTGCTTCTGTGAAATGCGATTTTACACGAAGGGCGTAATCGTCTAAATCAACCATGTAGGACGTGGGGAAAAAGTTTAAGGCTGCGTCTGACGGCAGATTAGCTTGTCTACCGTGGAGTAATTCAAATGGGGGATATGAAGTGCTATCATTTTTATGAATGTTGATCGAAAAGACGGCATAGGGTAGATAAGTATCCCAATCAGTGTGATTTGAATTGATGTACATGCGGATATGGGTGGCTAGGGTCTGGTTGCAACGCTCAACTTCTCCATTGGCAATGTTATGATAGGGGGTTGTATGAATTTTCTGAGTAATGCATAAACTGGTGATTCGTGAGAAAAGATCGGATACAAAATCGGAGCCACGATCACAATGGATGATTTTTGGGGACCCATGACAGCAAACAATTTTGGTTACGAATAGCTTGGCAATAGTGGCTGCAGTGATGTCAGGGGTCGGGAATGCCTCTACATACTTTGTGAAATAATCGATGAAAACGACAATGAATCGGTTGCCCTCTTCAGTGAGGGGTAACCATCCCATGCAATCAACACTGACTCTATCAAATGGGCCAGTCGGCTGAATTGGTACCAAATTTGCATGCACTTTGCGTCAGAGGGCTTTCTGTGTCTGGCATGGGTGGCAAGTTTTGCAGTGACGTTTGATATCAAGGCTCATTTGGGGCCAAAAATATTTCTGTCTGAGCAAGTGCAAAGTTTTGCGGGCAGCAAAATGACCTGTGAATTTGCTGTCATGATGTGAGGGGATGAGATGCTGGACTTGCCACTTGGGAATGTATAGTTTTGCTTGGTTGTCGACTATACGAAAGAGGATGTTTTGATGCACTGTGAATTTGATCAGAGTAAGGGGGTGTTTTTGGGCGATTTTTGCTAAAATGCTTTTGACACTTGGATCAGTGCGTTGGAGTTCGGCAAAATTTTTCTGTTGTTCTTCTTGTTCAGTTGCTTTAGCTTCCAAAACCGAATTGATAGTAGATATTTCGGGGCCGGTTTCTAATTGCTCAATATCCAAGGATTGCTTTGCTGTCTGTGAGGCGAATCGAGAAACAGCATCTGCGTTGCGATTAGCAGTGCCTTTCTTAGGTCGAATGTCTAGCTGAATGCTGGAGAGGGCTAATCCCCAAGGGGCAATGCGAGGGGACGGGTTTTCCTTCTGTAAGGCTGCCTGGACTGCTGTATGGTCAGTGTGTACAATAACATGTTGCTGGAAAAGGTAAGGGCGGAAATACTTGACAAACTCAAGTACTGCAAGGGTTTCCAATTCAGTTATCGGGTAGTTGCGTTCTGCGGGTTTCAATGTGCAGCTCCCAAAAGCAATGGGGCGATCCTGACCTTTACTATCTAGCTGACTGAGAATGGCGCCAATTAGGCGTCAGTTTGCAGAATAAACGGTTTTGTGAAATTGGGATGCTGCAGTATTGGGGCATGAATGAGTAATTCTTTTAGCTTGGTGAATGCGTTTTGCTGTTCAGGGCCCCAGGAAAATTCTGAATTCTTTTTGAGTAGCGATGTGAGTGGGCTAGAAACTTGAGAGCAATTTGGGATGAATCTGCGATAATATGAGGGTAGGCCAAGGAATGACTTAACTTCTTTTGAGCTTTTGGGTGTGGGTATGTCATAAATGGCCTGTACCTTATGGGGATCTGGTGAAATGCCTTGCTGAGAAATGACGTGGCCTAAGTATTGGACTTGGGGTTGGCAGAATTTGCATTTTTGTATATTTAGTTTAAGGCCTGCTTGTGAGAATCGGGCAAGAATAGTGTCTAAACCTACCAGCATTTGGGCATGGGAGTCTGCGAATACCAAAACATCGTCGAGATATACAAGGCATGTGTTCCATTGCAGACCCGAAAGAATAACATCCATTAACCTTTGGAATGTGGCTGGGGCATTGGTAAGACCGAAGGGGAGGTAGTTGAATTGATACTGGCCGGCTGAGCAATTAAAGGCCGTTTTTTCTCTGTCTGCTTGTGCTAAGGGAATGGAATAATATGCATTGGATTGGTCAAGGGACGTAAAATATTTCATTCCACGTAGGGTGTCTAGAATTTCGTCTATGCGGGGCAGGGGGTATGTATCTTTTTTGGTTACTTTATTGAGGCCTCTAAAATCAATGCATAAACGATGGCCTCTGTCTTTTTTTGGAACTAAAACTGTGTTGGTACACCATGGGGAATTGCTTTGGCTTATGACTCCTGCTGCTGCGAGTTGCTCAACTTCTGCTTGTATGATTTGCTTTTCTTTTGGGGAAGTCCGATAAAGTTGTCTACGTACGGGTTGGGAGCCATTGGTGTCAATTGTATGTGAAACGAGGGTGGTTCTACCTACATCCATTTTGGATTTAGCATATAATGTAGGATACTTCGATAGGGCCCGTAGGAGTTGTGTTTTTTCTGCTTCTGTCAGGTCACTGGAGGTTAAATTAACGTTTTCTTTTAACCATGTGAATGTATCAAAGCGGTTGGGCTGGTTTTGCGTGGAGGGGGACATGTTAACGGGAGCATTTTGTTTTGGAATGTAACAGGAGACTGTACCAATGCATGTTCCAGGGTAAAGGGTTTGGGCTGTTTCTTGTGTGTTTAGGACGGATATGCATATGCGACTGTTTTGGTTTTCAGAGATACAGGCTGCAAAATGGACTTTAGGATTCTGTTTGGGTTTTGGAGTGAATTCGAGCTGTTTAACTTGTAGGTATGATTTGGGCAAGGGGACAGTGAATTCGGTTACTGTACGGGGTGGTAATTCTAATTTCTCGTCTAAATAAGTTCCACCACGGGTCGAAAGTGGGCTGTATTCTAGGCCGTCACAAGGTAGTATGACATTGCCAAATTTGACCTGAGATTTTTGATTGTTGATAGTGTATTCCGAAAATCGACTGAGAAAGTTTTTGCCTAGAAGGATGTCTGCTGTGCAATCTTTTTGGACATGGACCATGATTGTTTCCTGGATTGTTTGGGCTGTCACTGTGACAAAAGTGGTCCCTACAAAGTGAATCGGAAGATTATTTGCTGCTTTTGCTTGGACTAGCGGAGGTTTCATGTCTAACTGTAGGATTTGAGCGATTCGGGAATCAATGAGTGAGTAAACTGCACCAGTGTCAATCATGCCTTTTGTCATTAATTTGTCGTTAAGTGTGATTGGAATATGAGGGGTATGTTTCTCAGGTACATTTTGGGGTGGCTTATTTGATGCAGATTGGTGAATTTGATTAATGAGTTCAATTGCAGGAGTTCAGGGGGTATCAATATCGACAAGGACGTATTTCTGCTGTGTTTGTGCCCCATGATGATTAGCTAATTCTAAGAGAGCATGGCCGAATGATGGGGGTATGGTCTCATGTAAATGTCTGTTGTTTGATGGTATTTCATACGCATGTTCATTTGTGGCATGATATTTTGGAGAGGGGAAGTATTTTCGAAGAATGAGAAAAGAATAAAAGACGCCTGCAATAACTACAGTAATAACGGCTAGATTGATAATGATTTGTAGGGGTCCCTTGAGTAAATTGTTTAATCCGTCCGTGAGACTTTGGGTGGTACCGGTTATTACATGTTCTATGCCTTGGCCGGCGCCAGAGAGGGTATTTCCGAGTGCTTGGCCAGTGCCTGAGATCATGTTGTAAACTGTATTGGAATTGAGAGACATTTGGGCCGTGTAATTGACGAGTTTTTTAACAACATTTTCGAGTGTGTGAGTTTTGTAAATGTATTGTTTCAAAAAGAGTAAGTTGGTTGAAATAGTTGCAAGTTGATCATGAAAAATGGCGGGTGTATTAAAATGGAAAAGGGAGAAATTTTGGTTCCAGATGATTTCTAAGGGTAAATTTGTGACATGCGGGGATCCTGTTTCACTGACCCATGTATTATTCTGTTTGTAAATGGCTACATGCATGTGATGGCAGTCAAGGGTTTGTGAAAAAGGGGTCAAATCGTTGCCTCCTGGATTCGAAAACATGAGTTCGGTTCCTACGAGAATGGGTAAAAGTTTGTAGCATGTTTGGTTGATTTTGTGGTTGTAAAAGATTTTAGATGCATTTACCTGCTTGCAAGGCCAGACTGTGTGGGCTTCTCCTGTGAATTCTGCTATTATGTCGGTTCTCTGTAGGAATGCACGTGCTCCAAGGGTTGCATCAAGATGCAAAATTTGCCATACGAGATCAAGGTGACGCTGCGCCTGTCTGCATAATTCACTCCATACGTTTTTGAAATTTTGAATTTCGAAATCCTGTATTTTGTCTGCTAGGTAGTTTAGTTTCGCATTGATGGGTTCAAAATCATCAAAATCGTATAGTGTAGTATGAGTTTCGTTGGTTTTTGGGGTTAAAAATGCGTTACGATGTGGGGTGCTTTTGTCTAATTGTACGATAATGCCTTGTTCGGTTAGAATGCTGTCCTGGATTTCTGGGCAATTGGGGTTCGAAAAAACTGTATTTTTAACCGAGAATGCACCTTGTAGCTCTTCTATTATCATGTGTGTTTGTGTGAGTTCGATGGGATGTGTATTTTTGTATTCGAAAGGGCATAAGTTTTCAAATGCTGTTTCATTCCAGATAATGGATCCGTCAGCTGTGACACAATGACCTGATGTCGGTTTGCATGACCCTAGGTCACCTAATGTACCTGTCATAGATTTTCCATTCCAAGATGCTATTTGTCCTTCTTCTATGATGACGTTAGTGACCGAGGTACAATGGTCTGTACAACACCATGTGTATTCTACGCTTAGGGAGTTATTTGTTGACCAAAATCCTGGTTGGGTTTCGTATAATTTTTGACCGTTGTGTTCTTTGTCTATAACGATTGCCTTACAAACATGTGGGGTTAGATTTTGCATTTCGGTTTGGTCGAAGACAATACCTTTTGATCCAAAAAATCCTGTATTAGTACAAATTTTGCGTTTGCGAACACTGCATTTGTATGCGTCTGTAATGTGGGGCTTAGTGGAGGGTATATAGATTTTTCCGAATGTTTGTACGGGTTTATCTACTGTGGAAGGGGGCATGCATGATACAAGTTTTGGTATGCTGACTGAGTGACCGCTCAATGAAGTTCCACACATCTGAAATTGGGCACTGCACGATATGGGGATTATTATACATAAAAATATACAATACAATGGCCAATGTAGTGGTTTAGTGGAGGCGGCGGGGTACTGTGTTTTTTCGCTCTGCTCGATTTGGCGTGGCGGTTTTTGGTGTTGTCGTTTTGCGGTTTTGCGCTGGGGGGTGGCCGGTTTGAAATCTGAACGGTCTGTAAAACTTTAGAAGTTGAGTTATGGGATGGGGTTTGGACTTGCTTACTTGTGGGGGTTGGTAAAAGCGTTTGGCGGGGGCGGAATTGGTAGGGTTCGGGGGTCAGGCCATGGAGAAGGGATAACAAGTTGCGGCCTGTTTTTGACGGGGTTTCGGGGGCGGTAGGCGGCGTTGTGTCTTGCTTTCGGGGAATCTTGTAGCCTACGGGGATGGTGGGCGGCGATTTTTCGATTTTTGCGGCTTCAGGCGTGGGGGGTGGTGACATGGCGCACCAATCGGGTACGTCCAGATCAAGGACGTATTCGTCACTACGGCGGTGGGTGTTGGGCATGATAGTTCCTAAAGTAGTCTGGGGGCCGTTAGTTATGGCAGGTAATTTTGAGTAAAATGCGGGGTCGTCAATGTCCGTGAGGGGTTGGGGTTGCCTGTACTCAATGCAATTTTGAATATTACGACTCTGCTGATTTGGGCAATACCTGCTTGTATGATCTCTCTGCTTGCATATAAAACATTGAAAATTGGAGTAGGGTTTTGAAGGGCAGTTATCTGATCTATGTCCTGTTTGGGAGCAGTGAATGCATGGGCTTTTACAATCACGTGTACTATGATTATTACGGAAACAGATTTCACATGATTTTCGGTTGCCTACTGATTTACAGTTACGAGCTACGTGTCCGATTTGTCCACACTGGAAGCATGTGGGTTGCCTAGGGGTGGTATTGTTCCTGTAAGCATTATTCCTGCTGAAAGTATTGTTACTGAAATTGTTGTAGCTACTTTGTTGTGGGGGTTGAGGTTTTTGTTTTATCTGCAACTGTAAATCTTTTACTTGTTGTTCTAACTGATGCAAAAGATCCTGTTGGTCTGTATTTTTGGTTAGGGAAAAGATGGGTTCGGGTTTTGGGGGTATGAAGGGGAGGACGTTAGATTTTAACTCATTTCTAAGAATTTGCTGTTCAATGTAAGCTGCTTCGTCTGACATTTCTTTTAGAGTTGCGAACCTTCTATACTTGATTGCTTCCCTGATTTCGTTTTGCATGCCTTCTACAAAGAGGGGTTTCATGATCATTTCTCGTGCGTCTGTGTTAAAGTTAGGATAGGCGAGGGTTGCGAGATGTTCTAGATCAAATAAGAATTCTGTTACTGTTTCTGATCGCTTTTGTTTTCTTTCGCGTAGGAATTGTTGATGTAGCTCATTATCTCTATTGTTTGGGAAAAATGTCTGTAATGCGACTTTATACTGCTCGTATGTGTGGGGAGGGTTTTCGGAATTTGCTAAACTTTTGAATTTTGCTAACGCGGCTCCTCCTAAATGAATTTCTAAACATGCCAACTTTAACTGTACGTCTGTATCTTTCATGCCTTGGAGTGCCATGAATTGTTCTAATCTTTTGTTCCATTCACCAAAATGTTGGGTCACGCCGCCCGTGAATACTGTAGGTTTCGCATAGAAATTATTTGCCATGTTATTACGAATGTTTGCTGTTCTTAGATCGTCTATTAGGGTAGGGTTTACTGTATTCTGATTCAATTGTGTGCGTAGGGTACGAAAATGTTCTGAAAATAAATCGTTTATCTGTTCTCTAACGATTTCTCCTAAATGATCTTGCGTTTGGTGGGTCATTCTTGGTTTACGATGGGATTTCTGCTTAAATGCTTCAATTTTTGCTTCACGCTGTATTCGTTTAATTGTATCGCTTAATGTCTCGTTGGAGGGGATTTCCAGTTTGCTTTCTACGAATACTGTCTTACTGTAGAAAATGATTACTGCTGTATTATCTAATGCTTCTAAACGCCCGGATAAGAGTACACCTAACTGGGGGCAGGGAGTTCCACTGGTTAACGTAACGGTACGGTCACCAAAATATGTAACGACCAGATTTCTGTGAGGTACTTTACTTGGACCAATCGGTCGATACGGCGGGGTAAATAACGGGACGGGGGCGCGGGCGTACGATTACAATAAAACAAACGGGGATCGACGGTCGCTTGAACGTCGACGATAAACGCGCTTTGAATTAAAATACGGACGGGGGCCTCGGTTTAAATGCTTTCGAATAGTCGGCCGCTTGCAAATGTATAAAGACGGGGCGAGCGCGGAAAAAACACAAGAATACGAATCAGAATCAGAATCCGAAAGACGAAAATCACGCTTTGTTTCTTCTTTTATACGGCGAGTTTGGCCACTCCCTGGGCGCTGCGGGAGGTCGAGCTTCTGTCCATCTTCTTCCGCCAATCGTCGTTTCCGGCTACGCTTTTTATGCTTTCTTAGTTACGCCTCTCTAATGCTTTTCTGGTATCGTATGCTTTCTGTGCTTTGCTTGCTTTCTACGGTGGGCTTGGCCACGCCTTTGTGCTTCTGTGCATGCTTCCTGTATCGGTTTCTCTGTATACACATGTTTTGTGGGGCCGCCGCTACTGTTACACTTGAGACTACTGTACGGCGGGGCTTCTACGCATTTTACTGTGTGCAGGTGTTGTTTACGATTTTTACGGGGGATTACGGTAGCTGTGGAATGTGTAGTTTAGTGTAGGTTCTAGGGGAACAGCTGCCGTTTGTGCAAATTAATTAGGGCATCTTAATTGGGCTACCGGGGTGTGAACGGATCAAAATAAAGTACTTCACGTAATTTTGTAGGAATGTTTGGGTGTGAATCCCAGACATCCTTGAGACGATAAAATGTGAAAATAAAATAATATCTAATAAATGTCTATTACATACAGTATGCTACATGTTTACAGTACTGCTTTAGCAGGTACGTTACAGTTGTTTGCTTGTTTTTTCTTTTTTTTGCCAGTTTTTATATTGTTTCTATTTTGTGTTTGTTTTTCTTTTCTTTGTAGCATTCTGTTTCTCAATATTTTTTCTTGATCGAGGTCCGGAAACAGGATTGAGGTGCATTTTGAAGAAGCGACATATTGATATGAAAACTAAGTACAAAAATCATGAAATTTGAGCCGGCAATTCAAAATGAGAGCAAATATTTACTGTACCTCCTTCACAAACGTCGTAATTCACGTATTTCGCGCTCGTGCCTGTTTTTGGCATACCTTTTATTGGGGGGGGGTGGGGTTGGGGAGGGACCCCCACCCCCGACTTTGTCGAACCCTATACCCAAATGTTAGGACCCCCACCCCCAACTTGGTCAACCCTGTACCCAACCCCCCCCCAAACTCGGAAAAATTAGGGAAAAAGTGGGTTTTTTGGGGGAAATTTTCCGAATTTTTTCGACTTTTTGGGGTTTTTTCGACCCACCTATAATTGGGGGGGTGTCGGAGGGACCCCCTCCCCCCAACTTGGCCAACCCAGTACCCAAAATCATTTACCCCCCAACCCCCCCAGAGTTGGGAGAAAATTAAAAAAATTTGCCAAAAAGTGTATGTTTTTTCGCCTTTTTTGGGAAAAATTTCGACTTTTTCCTACCCCCCCCCCCCCAAAATTTCGGATTTACCCCCCCCCCCCCTCCAACTGGTCGGAGGTCTTACAGGTATGGGTCAGACCTATTACAGGTATTGGGGGGTCGTGAAGGGGACTGCCACCCACAACTTGGTCCATACCTGTAAGAGGTCCGACCAGTTGGGGGGGGGGGAGGCTAAACCCAAAACTTTGGGGAGGGTGGTCGAAAAACCTCAAAATAGTCGAAAAAATTTCGAAAATTTTCCCAACAAAGCCACTTTTTTCCTCATATTTTCCAATTTTTCCGAGTTTGAGGGGGGCGGGGCGTTGGGTATAGGGTTGACCGGTAAGACTTGATCGAACCATTCCCAAATGTCAGAACCCACACCCCCCAACTTATCCAAGCCTACCCAACCCCTCCCCTATCTCGGAAAAATTGCAAAAAATAGCTTTTTTGGCCTTTTCTGCGAAAATCTTCGAAATTTTTTCGGTTTTTTTTCGACCCCCCCAAATTTTGGAAATTTTCCGACCCCCACCCCAAAATTTTGGGTTTAAACCGCGCCCCATCCAAATCGGATGCCGATGGCAGCGGCTAAACAGCCGCGCGGCTGTTTATCCAAAACTTGTATTTATGGCTAAACAGCCGCGCGGCTGTTTAGCGAACTTGGCTAAGTAGCCGCGCGGCTATTTAGCCATAACTACAAGTTTTGCATAAACAGTCGCGCGGCTGTTTAGCGAACTTAGCTAAGCAGCCGAGCGGCTATTCAGCCGAAACATACCTTCTTGGCTAAGCAGCCGCGCGGCTGTGGAGCTGAAATATACCTTTTTGACTAAACAGCCGCTCCTCTGTTCAGCGAACTTGGCTAAATAGCCGCGCGACTGTTTAGCCGAAACACCTTTTTGACTAAACAGCCGCGCGGGTGCGACAGGTATAGTTGGCACTTGTGTAGTTTAGGAGGTACGGAATTTTGTAACAAAATTATCCTAAATTTGCATATTTCCGACTAAAATGATGATGCTGATTATGAATATGTCAATAGTTTTCCATAAAATCGAATATTTGGGCTGAAAACAGGGTGTCCTATGACAAAATTTTTTCCTCCAAATGGCAAAGTTGGGGGGTCCCCCCAAGCGCCCAATTAAGTACAGGTATGGTTTCTATTCTATCAATTATATTGAGCATGTGATTTGCATTTTTATCGTCCTGTAGCTTATTGTGTATTAGCCAAAAAAGTATATTTTAGCTCCACAGTCGCGCGGCTGTTTAGCCATGAAATTTTGTTTTGGATATATAGCCGCGCGGCTGTATAGCGAACTTGGCTAAATAGCCGCGCGGCTGTATAGCGAACTCGGCTAAATAGCCTCGTGGCTGTTTAGCCAGAAATATATGTTTTTGCTATGTAGCCGCGCGGCTGTTTAGCTACTGCCGACCTCTTACAGGTATGATCTTATAGCTTTGCTTAAGCATATTTAGAACACCCGATGAACTAAAAAGGAATTCTTTTCATGTATTTTTCCTAAGTGGAAAAATTTCCTCGGCCTAAATGTACTGATTCACCAATCTCTAAAGGGGTTTTTTTATTTTTCCACACAATAACCAAATTTGGAACTTTCTTTATTTATTACTTGGTTCACATCCACAATTTAGAAATAATTAAAAAAACCCTGATTAAACCCTTAAAACCCAAAAAACCTTATAATCCAAATTCGAAATTTTGAAAACGGGTTTTTCCCAATTTTGGCATAAAAAATTGTGGGCTGTACAATCAAATTTTTTCTGGCAAGTTTCATGGTGCAACTTGAGCCTGACGGCCCTTATTATGCTGATCTAATTTGGTGGAAAAACTAGTCTTCATCCATACATGTAACAGAGCCTGGAGGTCTGGGGGGGGGTCAGTAATTCCTAAAATTTTGCAATGAGCGGTCTATTAAGAAGAAAAAATCGATTTTTTCACGAAAAAATTCCGAAAAACGGTTTAAAAAATATTAATTTTTGTCTAGAAAATGATAAAAAAATGTATTTATGGCCTGAAGTGCCGAGAAAATTGACGTTTTTGACCATTTTTTATTCAAAAATTGACATTTTTCTATTTTTTCGACCAAAAGTATGGGGGTTTCTAGGGCTACCACATGGCTAAATCCGGGGGGGGGGTTCCGACAGCACTTCCCACCAATTACATATATGGTCTTCATTAAATTCAATGCCAACATTTAGGTAGGGGTAATACCCTCCCCCATACCCCTCCCTATGGGGTTGTCTGGTTGGGGGTCCTAGCATTTCCAAAATTCTGTAGAGCGTGGTCGAAAAACCCCTAGAAAGTCGAAAAAATTCCAAAAATTCAGCCGAAAAATCTATTTTTTGCATTTTTTTGGAGTTTGTGGGGTGAGGGGGTCAGGTATAGGGCCGACCAAGTTGGGGGTAGAGGTTCCCCCTAATAACAGGTATGAGAGGTAAATGACTTTATTTGTTACAATGAGTATAATTTCTGTGTTTTTGCTTTAAAATCAGGAAAAATTATCTGAGAATGTTTTGCTTTATAAAGAATGCATTTGCTTTATTTATACATGGTTTAGGTCCACAATTTTTAAATATAAAAAAAGCCAATGAAAAACCTCGAAAAATCCTAAAAACCCCAAATTTGAAATTTTGAAAATGGAGTTTTCCCAATCCCGCCAACCACATTTCAGGCTGCGCAACCAAATATTTTCTGTCAAGTTGCACAGTGCAACCTGGCCTGGACCTTTACGGTCCTTATGATGAAGTTATAAAGTTTCCCGTCCAAAAATGCATTATATGCATTTTAAAAGGGAAATCTGGAAAATTTTACAGCACTTTGCGTGGAATTTCAAGTTATTTATAATTTTATTTTTTCTGGTGCGTGGTTAGAAAATTTCCTCCCAGTTTACGCCCATAGCATTCAAACATCAACATATTTTGAAAAAATGTTTCTTTTTCTACTTATTGGATGAAAAAATTAAGTTGTTTCACGATTATTTTGGCAAAATTTTTTTGCAGACCTGAAAAAGTTCTACTTTCGTAAACCATGTTATTTGGGGGAGATTAGGGTGGTCCACCACCCCCAACTTGGTCATCCCTATACCCAACACCCCAGACTCAGAAAAATTGAAAAAAGGAAGAAACTCGTTTATTTTACCTTTCTTGGGGAAATTTTTAAAATTTTCTCGACTTTTTTGGGGTTTTTCAACCCTCCCCCAAAACCACCCCTGTGCACGATATTAGAATCCGAGACAAAATGTCACACTTTTTCATGCTTTGTATCATTTAAGAACAATTTCTTTGCTTGCATTTATAATCATGATTGATAAATGGCAGGGTTGGGAAAAAACCCATTATCAAAATTTCGAATTTAAGTTTTTTAAGGTTTTTTTGAGGTTTTATCAGGGTTTTTTTAAATTTCGCAATTGTGGATCTGAACCAATTGAAAGAAAAGCAAAAATCACTAAAGTTTTATTCTTCATAACGCACCCACTGCACATCAACCCTGTGAAATTGTAGACAAAAGAATCCCAAATGTTGTAAAAATTGGGATTGATATAAAATAGTTGCAGAAATATTAAGATGAAAAATTAATTTTCCGATGTTTTAGGAGTCTCAAAATCTAAATTTTCCCGGATGAGTTACAATTGCCAGACATTCCATTTTTTCTCTAGAATGAAGGAAATTCAGTTTTAAGAGTTCGAAACTGATGCCAATCAAATACAACCCAAAAAACTAGATTTTCATGATTTTTCTGACAAAATCAGATGAATTCATCAATTTGAGTGTGAGCAACCACTAATTTTTCTGTGGAGCCAAATCTTTTCCCCCAACTTGCGCATTGCAATCTATCCTGTGCAAAAATTAAAAAGCCGTCAGACTGCTGTTTTATATTTGTGCACAGACATTTGTGTGAATTGACACCAGACGAGAAGAATGGCACAAAAAATGTTTCTTCAAGGAAGGTACTGAAAACTGTGGAAAGCTTTTGGGGGGAGAGTTAGGTAATAATTAGAAAGCTACGTTTATTCCATTTATTTATGTAAAAATCATGTTTAAATTCAAATCTGCATCTCACCTTCTAGGGTTTTACTGGATTTTTTACAAAAAAGTTTGTTTGGGATTAAAGATAAAAAACTGATTGAAGATAAAAAATGATTCAGATGATTAAGACAATGATTAAAGATAAAAAACTGTGGGGCAAAACAGTTCCAGCTTTAAATAGAAATGATGTGAAAATTCAAATAACACCATAGTATTAACTCATTTTTGTTGTCTGCTTTTTGGCCTGTACAACAGAGGTCCCCGAAATCAGATTTTTCAGGTAGGGGTGAATTTGAAAATTTACGGGGGAAGTGTAGCTAAATGTCCACTAAACACTTCATATTGCCTTAAAATTAAGCACCCAGTGATGAATTTTTAGGACCTTAGGTATGGGCAGGGCCGTGCGCAAGGGGGGCGGGGGGGGGGAGGCCACCCCCCACCATTGAGGCAGTAACTCTAAACCAAAAAGATGCGTTTTGGTGAACTTTAAAAAGTCAAAATCTCACAATTTCCCTGCGCTTCGCACCGGTCATGAGTATAATTATAACTATATTCTATCAGGCGCGACCGTTAGCATATCTACTTTGACTTACTAATTAATGCCCAACAGTTTCTATCAATCAAGTTAGATCATTTCATTTTCTAATCGTTTACAGTCAATTATGTGAATGAAAATAGAGATTTTTCATCATGTCTCTACGAATTATCTGTTGAAGAGATTTATTTTTCAGGGTTTTAGAATACAAAAACCCAAAAAAATTTTCCGGCGCATCGCGCCGGAATGGGAGGCAAATTAGGCTTCATCAGTCTGCTTTTAATTTATTTCCCAATGTTATGAAGGTTCATTTTCCAGCGTTTTAGAAAGTGAAAATCAAAAAATTTTTCTGGCGCTCCGCGCCGGACCATTCTATAGAACACCAATATATTCTTCATGAGCTCATTTAGACTAACATAACCAGAATTTTCTCAATTTTTTTCCTCATTTTTTCAGGTTTCTGACTACAAATACAACAAAATGCTTGGGTATGTTCCTAAAATGCATAAAAAAGCAACCATAGCCACATTATAAGCGTTTTAAAAAATGAGGAAATTTTTTGGAAAATAAGGAAAAAAATTTTTATTCCGGTTCTCATGTGGAAAAAATCTTCCCGGAAAAAAACGGTGATGCACACAGTATATCCGCGTAAGATCAACATTTCTGGGGCTATTCAGTGAAAAAGTCTAGTCCACCCCCCATGAAAAAATCCTGCGCAGGGCCCTGGGTAGGGGTAATACCCCCCTCATACCCCTCCCCATGATGTTGTCTGCTGTACAACCACATAAAAATGGTGAAATACTTTATTATAACACATGATATAACACAATAATACAACGTATGTAACAGAACAATATGAATGAGCAATGTTTCGGCAGTAATCCTACTAGTAGGACAACAAAAATAAATTATTACAATCAGCCGCAACTAACATTCAGACAGTTGCTACCATAGTATTGATTAGGAAGTTCACATTTTGAATGATTTTTCGGCTGCAAATATCTTTTGAACATCCATGTAAATGTTGAAAAAGTGAGTCCATAATCACCTAGATTTTTCAAAAATTTTAATTTTTCAGTCAAAACGTTGTATGTGTGCCAGCAATATCAACTTTTCTATCTGAATCAATTGGATAAAAAAAATTGAATTTCAAATCTGAAGCATAATGAATAAGCAGATGTTCACAATTTGTATCCATTCATCAGTCATTAACAGCCTACAAAGTTTTCTATGACAATAGAAATACACTATTTCAAGAGGATTTGTTCACTTAGGGATGAAAATAGGCAATTCACTAACTCGGCCGAAAATTTTTGTGTTTTAAGGTCCTGAAATGTCCCAGACACAAAGAAATCCAGGATTTGACTAGTCAAAAATTGACGCAAAAGCTTAAAATTTTTTGGGCCAAAAACCATGTTTTGGCAGAAAGGAAACAGTCCTCTGATGCATTTATGAGCTTTTTCGAAGAAACATTGTTTTGTGACCTAAAACATTGCATGTTTTCCACAGTGGCACAACTTTTCAACTGGAGGCATTTGTTCAAAGCTACCCAAAATTTCAGGAGTGAGGCCAGTTTAGTGGTAAAATTTTATTTTTAGTCGCCAAAGTTTTGCCCATGAAATATAGATAAATTACAAGGGTCACTAAATGCGTAATTTTGCCAAGAAAATTTCCTCTGGTATTTTGCATAGGAATTATGCCTTCTCATACTAAAAATAGTGATGATATAATGATCAAAGTGACTTAATTTTATCACATATCGAAATTTTTTTGAAACACATTTCTCGCTTTGAAAGTTTTCACAGGAAGTGATTATTTCAATGCTTTGTTGGCAGTGCTAGTTGCATGAAAAACTCTTCAAATCAAGCAAGAAATTATTTTCTTCAACTAAAACAATAAATCTTACCATGGTAAAAGAATCACAGCAAAGCACAAATGTAAGGTTGAGCAGGAAAACCTGTTATAAGGAAATTGTAGAGGAAAAATAAAGATTTTGACATTTTGAGTTTCTAAAATGCAGTAGGCTACACACTATGGCTCCTGACACCTAGGGATGGGCCAGGTATTCAGATCCAGATCTGTGGGTATCCGCCTAAACTTTAGGATCTGGATCTGGTCCCGATCCACTAAACCAGATGTTTTTGGATCTGGATCTGCTGAACCAAATTTTTTTCAAATTTTTTTTTGCTGTTGTCAGTGAATAAGATCCAGTCATAATTGGATCTTTATTCATTATTATTCACTAGGGATGGGCCGGGTATCCCGATCCGCGGATATCCACCTAAATTTTAAGATCCGGATCCGCTAAACCAGATTTTTTTGGATCCGGATCTGATCCGGATCCGCTGAACCAAATTTTTTAAGATCCGGATCGGGATCCGCTGTTGTCAATGATTAAGATCCGGTCATAATCAGATCTTTATTCATTATTATTCACATAAAATTTTGCAGTGCCTATTGGAAAACACCAAAAATTTTCCGGCGCTTTGCGCCGGATTAAATAATTCTTTGCAATACTATTTTTCAACAAATAGTTCTTCCTGAAGAAAAAATTTCCAGTAAAGGAAAAAATGTTGGCAGTCCTCCTGTACGGAAAAGGCAAATTTTGGTCTATTTCAGAACGTCAAAATCTACTCCAACTATTTTGTAATTTAACTTTTAAACATGAAGCTGAGTTTGAATTAAGAAGCATCATGGAACTAATTTTCAGAAATTTCAGGTTTAACTTGAAGTTTTTCAGATTTATGAAAGTTATGAGTATATTTTCTTAATTTAAGATGATTATGAAGGACAGAAACTCGAGTGCTATTAGGAAGAAACTTTGTGCCAAAATCCATAAAAGATCATGGTTTTTTCAGTGTACAAAAAAATTTCTTCGTACGAAGACTTTTTGGCCGATCTTTGTACAGGTACGAAGAGGCTTGTACAAAAAAACACTGCAATGGTAGCAAAATTATACTTGAGAAACAGTAATTTTTCAACAGTACCACTCTTCAAACGATTTTTGGTAGGATCATAAATTTGACCAGCACCACTCAATAGCTGTTCATAGGGGACACTTTTGGCTGGTGCTAATTTAACTTTACTTTCTAGATGAAACAATTGTCCAGAGACGTTTGAGATTTAAGTTCATCTTCTAATTTGGTTTTTGAAATGCTAGGATCATTTTTTGGCTATCTTTAAAGAAAACACAAAAATTAATTCTTTAACATAACTATACTAGTAGCAATTTGTTCCACAATTACTTCTATTTTCATTATCTTCTTTTTATTTAGTCGCAAACTGCTTATATATTGCCTTATGTTTCCTCTCCAAATGTTTTCTCTGAGATCCAATACCACAAGCTTTTCTGGATAACTCTATTCTGCATTTATTGCACTTTGCCCTTTCTTCACCATCTGTGGGCACTGTGAAGTAGTCTCACACTCCACTGGTAAAAAATTTTACCCTAAAATATTAAGGTTTTCTGGCCGTATTATATTTTCGTTGTAAGCCCAGACGGTTCAATTTGAGCGAATTATTTATTGAATCGATCGTCTTTAATTATTTGTCAAATGAGCGAAATTAGCGACGGGAAAAATATTGATGGAGACGATAATGCTCCAAACATGGATGAAATTATGATCACTACGGATCAATCGACACCTTTAAACAAATATGAAATCGAAAGTAATAAAACGGCGTTTTTATCGATAAATGATACAATATTTCGAAAAAAGACTCTGGTTGATATTTGTATCGAATTGGAATCAAAGAATAATGAAAATTCATTACCAGAAAATATTACGTTATTGAATAATAATACATTGAAACTATATTATGATTCGAAGGAAAAACGGGATTCGGCCGTTGCATCAAAATATAATATTTTTAGTTTGAAAGTTGACGTTTTTAAACCACGTCCATTGCAAATTACGCAAATTTTGAATTTGGGGCATTTATACGGGAATAATATTCCAAATTACGTAACTCACGAGGAAGTTGAAAAATGGCTCATCAATCAATATCAAGGTTTGAAAATTTCGGATGACAATATTACACAGTTTGCGTCTATTAAAGGATGCACAAACATTAAAAGCGGAGTACGATTAATTAAAATAATAATACCACTGGAATTAAAACTACCCGGAGTTGTTTGGTTTAAGGCTTCCTCAATGACGAAGCCAATTAAACTTCAGTTATGGTTCAAAGGGATGGATATTTACTGTAAAAAATGCATGCAACCCGGACATATTAAAAAAGATTGTTTCATTAAATTCGACGATTTACCAAAACCCCCGATCATAACAAAAACTTACGCTACTGTTACGTCATCATCTAATCGTTATCCAACTTACTCAGAATGCTCAACAACATCAACTGTGGAATCGAATAATGAATTAGACCCAAGAGATAATAATACTACAATAAGAGAAACTGAAAAAAACGATAATTCTAATAATATGCCAAATTTAATGAGTATAAGCGAAATGAAAAATGTTAATGGTGATTATGTGCCTTTTTATACGTATAAATGTATTTTGTCCAATCATTATAATGCAACTTTTACTGTAAAAAATATTCAGTATAAATCAACCGAACATTTTTTGTTTGCACAGAAAGCATGACAAATGGGACGAATGGACCTAGAAAAGGAGATCATAAATTCAACAACGCGGGTAATAGCAAAACGCATCGGCGAACAAATAGAATGGCTTAACGAGTTGCCTTGGCATATTTTCGCCGAAAAAACGTTATACGACGCCAATTGGGAAAAGTATGCTCAAAATAAAAATCTACGGCGTGCTTTATTCAATACGATGGATTACGAATTAGTGGAAAGCAACCCATTCGACTCGTTTTGGGGAATTGGAATTTCAATGGATGACGAGCGAATTAAAAACAAATGAAATTGGGGCCAAAATCGATTTGGCAATATTTTGATGCAAGTTCGAAATCCAATGCGGTACGATTCCCGTTTCAAAAATGAAGCCGAAAATACGAACCGATTATTGAACGCCTGTAGTAAGAGGTCCTGTGATGTATTGTCGCCTGAAAATGTAGGATCTAAACAGCACAAAATATAGAATGAATTTTTTGGTTTAGTTAGAAAACCCTGCATTTGATACTTTGGCCTAGCCCTACTATGTAACATCCTACTATGCAAAGTAATGTTTTAAAGGTAGCAACTTTAAATAGTGCAGGGTTGACAAAAAATGAGCTGAAAATTAGTCAGATTTTTGAAAAAACTAAAAATCTTGATCTTTTGTCTATTCAAGAAACCCATTTTACAAATAAAAGAGATACTTTTTTGTGTAAATCCATATTTAGTAAACAATTTTTACTCAAATTTTCAAATTCACTGAGCATGCATACTGCAGGCATAGCCTTGTTAGTTAATCATAGTTCAAGATTAAGATTAGGAAGAAAAATATTTGAAATACAGGGAAGAGCAATGGCTTTTTTGGCAGAGATAGAAAAGAAAAAATTTTACATTTTAACTATTTACGCACCTGCAGAGAAGTCAATGAGAAAAGAATTTTATGATACAATTTACAAGAAAATTTGTGAAAACTTTAGGCATCATGATGAAGTGATAGTGTTAGGAGATTTCAATTTTACTGAAAATGGTGTACTTGATAGGGATTCCCAAAGAATACGAGAGAGTGAAACAGGGAAGGATAATTTTGAATTAATAAAGTCTAAGCTGAGTCTATTTGATGTTTTTCGTGAAAGATACCCAAAATTAAAACTTTTCTCACATGTTTCAAATGCACATAAGACTAGTTCAAGAATTGATAGAATTTATAGTTCTAGACTACTTTGTGATGCTTTCAAAAGCTTCAGTTTCTCAGACTTGGGAATTAGTGATCACAAACTTTTTACTGTTAATTTTAAGTTAGACTTTCTTTCTATAAAAATTGGTCGATCGTATTGGAAAATGGACACCAGTTTTTTGAGTACAAAAGATTCTCAGATTAAAATTGAGATAGGAAAAATTTTTTACACCAACTTTGAAAAACTAGCAAATTTGACTAGTGTAAATATACTCAAAGGATGGGAAAGTTTCAAGTTGGATATAAAAGAGGACTTTATACAACTGAAAAAGAAAATAGTCAAAATACGAACAAAAACTAAGGAAAATGCAGAAAAAAGCATGCAGAAACTACAAGAAAAAGTCAAACAAAATCCACTAGACATAAGTCTAAGGGAAGAATATAAGGAAAGAAAAAACGAATATAAAGTCATAGTTAGAGAAGAAATTAAAGAAAAGTTGATGAAAACTCATTATAGTGATATCTTAGCGGATCGTTGCTCTCTGGCTACAGCCAAAATGATGCAAAAAAAGTCTGCAGAAAATAGAATAATAACATCAGTAAAATGTGAAGATGGAAGATTAATTGAGGACCAACTTGAAGTTTTAGAAGAATACAGAAAACAATATGAAAAATTATTCAAATCTAACAAGGTAGACAAACAAAAATTTTTATTTGACATTTTCCCAGCTCAAGTATGTTTAGCACTGAGGCTGACTTTAGTGCCTATGCTAAACATACGAGCGTCTTCAAAAAAAACTTTGTAACTAGTTGTTTTGCATAGCAAAAGTGACGCTAGTTTTTACTGATAAGAGGGGCATGGAATGCACGCAAAATAGCCATGAGCTCCTGGAGCTAGCTTGGTCAAAGTTTTTAGCTGAAGAGCTTACTGTAGCCCATGTGCAAAAGAAACAAAATAAATGAAATACAATGAAAGAAAACAGAAAAATGCATGTGGGAAATAATAAACGAAAGGAAATAAAAGTACATGGTCATGAAATAAAAAAGTGGTGAACAAAATAAAATATCAGCATCATGAGAATCATGTGACATTTGGGAAAATTGATCAGCATGTGACAGAGGTCTTATTTTACATGTTGAAGCTTCGTCAGTACTTTCTACACCCCCTGTATTGCCCTGCACAGTTAAGGTGGTATATTTTGATGCCCATGTTTTTTACATAGGAATCCTTTGTGTACCCCCTGTACGGGCTTGTATAACTACTGTGACATTATGACAATTGATTTTCTTCTCAATGACCTTGAATGCTGATACATGGACATAAATGGTGATCAAAAATCAACAATTTTCAACTGTAAGATTTTTTGGTCAATCTGATTCGAAGTTTATGTTGGCACTCCGTCTTTTTTGGCTACTGGCATCGACTGTTTGATATATAGGAGGAACATACATTTCTTGCTGCTGACCTGAAAAAATGAGGTATTGGAGTAAGTAAGATGTTGTGAATAGCCTTCCTGTATTTGATACAAAATCAGGGTGATGCTACAAAAAGCAGACTGTTTTTGAATTTATGTCAGTATAACTTGGATGAGAAATTTTTCCAAATGCCAAAATAATAAACAGATCAATCTTGAACCAAAATACATTGAACTGAGTAATCTTTAAGAAACTTGACTCAAAATAGTATTACTTTAGTTATTGTTGTTTAGAATTAAGTCTACCAGATTCACACAAGAAGTTAAAGTTTGCGAATAAGACCGCTAAGAAAAACATAGTGATAAAGTGTGCGAACTTACCATCATCATCATTTGTATCTTGAGGGTCTTGAACAATTGAGAATTGTACAAGTTGGCAAATGCACAAAAGTACAATGATTAAAAATTTCATTTTCTGTATGGAGTTTTTTGGGGGAATATGTAACATTGACCACTTTTGAAAAACTTTTTCTTGAATAGCAATTTACTGGAGATAAGTTTTATCAGCTGTGAAACACTGTTAGTTAGCTTTTTAGGAGAAATGTAACAAGTTCCAGAAAAGTTGTGACATGAAAATAAGTCCAGATTAAATTTTAATCAACTAGTTTAATTTTTTTCCAAATAAATATGAAAATCATGAAAATTATGCTTTTAAATACCAAACAAATTAGTAAACACACAAAGAAACAAAATATGCGAAAAATTAAGTAGAAAATGCAGAAGAAATGATCAAATAAACATTAAAGACACAAAAAAGCAACAATAAACCGAGAAATAATTTCAAATAAAACACACAAAAGAAGAAAAAAACCGAAAAAGTAGTAAAAAACAGAAAAATGAAATCAAAATTTACTGAAAAAAAACATGAAAAAAGATGAAATAAGAAAAACTATTAGAAAAAAAACTTGAAAAAGAAAAATAAACACGAAATTTAGTAAAAAAGAGACAAAAAAGAAAAAATATGCAAAAAGTTTTTTAGAAAAAAAATACATGAAAAAGTTCAGGAAAACACAAAACGGAAAAAACAAAAATGAAGCGAAAAATTGAGTGAATTCAGAAAAAAATTAATAAAAAGAACAAAAAAACGAAAAATTAACCAAAAATGAGCGAAAAAAATAGTTAAAAGCACAAAAAAACTTCAAATAAGTAAGAAATCCATCAAAATGAACACACAAAAAACAAAAAAACAAACAAAAAAGCGAAAAATTGAGTAAAAAGACAATAAAAAATGAAGTGAAAAATTGAGTAAATTCAGAAAAAACCATGAAAAGAACACAAAAAACCGAAAAATTAACCAAAAAATGAGCGAAAAAACTTCAAATAAGTAAGAAATCCATCAAAATGAACACAAAAAAAACAAAAAAAGAAACAAAAAAGCGAAAAATTGAGTAAAAAGACAATAAAAAATGAAGTGAAAAATTGCGTAAATTCAGGAAAAACAATAAAAAGAACACAAAAAACGAAAAATTAACCAAAAAATGAGCGAAATATAGAATTAAAAGCACAAAAAACTTCAAATAAGTAAGTAATTCATCAAAAGTAAACACAAAAAAAAGGAAAAAAAAACAAAAAAGCGAAAAATTGAGTAGAAAAAACAAAAAATGCAAATGTAAATAAAAAAATAGAATAGGAAAATTAGAAGAAAAAAAATTTAATAAAAATAATTTCAACAAAAACACCATTGTTGCTAGCTTGTAAGTTTTCTTCTAGTTTTTTCTTTTTTGTTGTTGTTTTTTTATTCTTTTTCTCTTTATTTGTTTTCTAATTTCTGTTATTTGTCTTTTTTTGTACCTGCTTTATTTCTTTCTAGTTTTTTATTGTTTTTCTATTTTTCTCTAAATCGTCAATTTGTTTTCCGATCTTTTACATTTTTCTTTTTTCTTGTTTTCCCCCTTTTTTCTCTTTTATCTGTTTTTCTTGTTTTTCAATTTTTTTCCTTGTTTTTATGATTCTTCTCCTCTTTCATTGCTAATCTGTTCTCTAGTTTCTTATATTTTGTTTTTTTTTCAATTTTTGTGCACTTGTGTTTTATGCTTTCTAGATTTTTATGGTTTTTTTTCCATTGTTTATTTGTTTTGTGTTTTTTTCATTTTTTCCTTCTTTTACCTTTTCTCCTATTTATCTTTTTTATCTGTTGCTCTTTTTTTACTGGTTTTAGCTACTTTTTATCTGTTTTTTTCTTTTTATTTGTGATTTTTTTTAATCTGTTTTTATTTTTCATATTTATTCCTTCTTTTTTGTATTATTTTTAATTTTTTTTGCATTTTTTCTTCTATCTGTCGTTTGTATTTTCTTTAGTTTTTTTCTATTTTTTTAGTTTTATCCTTGTTTCCTCCTTTTTTGTTCTTTTTTGTTTTTTCCTTTTTTTTTCTCAGCTGATTTTGTTTCTATTTTTTTTCATTTTTTCGCACTTTTTACCTGTGTTTTCCCTAGTTTGAGCTCTTTATCCTCTTTTTGTTGTTTATTTCTATTTTATGATTTCTTATATCATTTTTTCCTTTCCTTTTTTTCTATCATCTGTTGTTTGTATTTTTTCGTTTTTTTGTTCTGTTTCAAGGGTTTTTGCTTTCCTATTATTCATTTTTTTCTTTTTTCCCTTTTATCTATGTTGTGTAACGACCAGATTTCTGTGAGGTACTTTACTTGGACCAATCGGTCGATACGGCGGGGTAAATAACGGGACGGGGGCGCGGGCGTACGATTACAATAAAACAAACGGGGATCGACGGTCGCTTGAACGTCGACGATAAACGCGCTTTGAATTAAAATACGGACGGGGGCCTCGGTTTAAATGCTTTCGAATAGTCGGCCGCTTGCAAATGTATAAAGACGGGGCGAGCGCGGAAAAAACACAAGAATACGAATCAGAATCAGAATCCGAAAGACGAAAATCACGCTTTGTTTCTTCTTTTATACGGCGAGTTTGGCCACTCCCTGGGCGCTGCGGGAGGTCGAGCTTCTGTCCATCTTCTTCCGCCAATCGTCGTTTCCGGCTACGCTTTTTATGCTTTCTTAGTTACGCCTCTCTAATGCTTTTCTGGTATCGTATGCTTTCTGTGCTTTGCTTGCTTTCTACGGTGGGCTTGGCCACGCCTTTGTGCTTCTGTGCATGCTTCCTGTATCGGTTTCTCTGTATACACATGTTTTGTGGGGCCGCCGCTACTGTTACACTTGAGACTACTGTACGGCGGGGCTTCTACGCATTTTACTAAGTGCAGGTGTTGTTTACGATTTTTACGGGGGATTACGGTAGCTGTGGAATGTGTAGTTTAGTGTAGGTTCTAGGGGAACAGCTGCCGTTTGTGCAAATTAATTAGGGCATCTTAATTGGGCTACCGGGGTGTGAACGGATCAAAATAAAGTACTTCACGTAATTTTGTAGGAATGTTTGGGTGTGAATCCCAGACATCCTTGAGACGATAAAATGTGAAAATAAAATAATATCTAATAAATGTCTATTACATACAGTATGCTACATGTTTACAGTACTGCTTTAGCAGGTACGTTACATTTCCCTCCTTCCGGAGTTGAACGTCCTCGTTCAAGGCTTTCGAGGTTGAGGAGGGGTGGAGGTAGATTCGATAGTTGCTTTCCGAGGGTAGAAAGGGGTTGTCTCGTTTACATGCACCGTAAATGTAATATTCTTATGGGGGTGTTTGAGTGTAACGTTGGGGTACATGAAATTTGTAACTGTATAGGGTCCGTTTTGGCGAGGGAGGAATTTGGGAGTCAGCCCTTGTTTACACGAATGATTTTTGTAGAGAATAAGATCACCTGCCTTGTAATGTATGTTCTGAGCATGCTTGTTATACTGATGGGTATAGTGATCTTGTGCTTTTTGTAAACTTTTCTGCACAGTTGAGAGTGCTTCTGTGAAATGCGATTTTACACGAAGGGCGTAATCGTCTAAATCAACCATGTAGGACGTGGGGAAAAAGTTTAAGGCTGCGTCTGACGGCAGATTAGCTTGTCTACCGTGGAGTAATTCAAATGGGGGATATGAAGTGCTATCATTTTTATGAATGTTGATCGAAAAGACGGCATAGGGTAGATAAGTATCCCAATCAGTGTGATTTGAATTGATGTACATGCGGATATGGGTGGCTAGGGTCTGGTTGCAACGCTCAACTTCTCCATTGGCAATGTTATGATAGGGGGTTGTATGAATTTTCTGAGTAATGCATAAACTGGTGATTCGTGAGAAAAGATCGGATACAAAATCGGAGCCACGATCACAATGGATGATTTTTTGGGGACCCATGACAGCAAACAATTTTGGTTACGAATAGCTTGGCAATAGTGGCTGCAGTGATGTCAGGGGTCGGGAATGCCTCTACATACTTTGTGAAATAATCGATGAAAACGACAATGAATCGGTTGCCCTCTTCAGTGAGGGGTAACCATCCCATGCAATCAACACTGACTCTATCAAATGGGCCAGTCGGCTGAATTGGTACCAAATTTGCATGCACTTTGCGTCAGAGGGCTTTCTGTGTCTGGCATGGGTGGCAAGTTTTGCAGTGACGTTTGATATCAAGGCTCATTTGGGGCCAAAAATATTTCTGTCTGAGCAAGTGCAAAGTTTTGCGGGCAGCAAAATGACCTGTGAATTTGCTGTCATGATGTGAGGGGATGAGATGCTGGACTTGCCACTTGGGAATGTATAGTTTTGCTTGGTTGTCGACTATACGAAAGAGGATGTTTTGATGCACTGTGAATTTGATCAGAGTAAGGGGGTGTTTTTGGGCGATTTTTGCTAAAATGCTTTTGACACTTGGATCAGTGCGTTGGAGTTCGGCAAAATTTTTCTGTTGTTCTTCTTGTTCAGTTGCTTTAGCTTCCAAAACCGAATTGATAGTAGATATTTCGGGGCCGGTTTCTAATTGCTCAATATCCAAGGATTGCTTTGCTGTCTGTGAGGCGAATCGAGAAACAGCATCTGCGTTGCGATTAGCAGTGCCTTTCTTAGGTCGAATGTCTAGCTGAATGCTGGAGAGGGCTAATCCCCAAGGGGCAATGCGAGGGGACGGGTTTTCCTTCTGTAAGGCTGCCTGGACTGCTGTATGGTCAGTGTGTACAATAACATGTAAAAAAACACAAAATAGTAGTGAAATATAAGCAACAAGATGAATAAAACAAAAAAATGGGTAAAAGATAAGTGAAAAAAAGTAATAAAAAAACAATTAAAAATCCGGGATAAAATAGACAAACAAACAAAAAATAAACAGAAAATTAGTAAAAAATAGGCGACAAGAAGCCAAAGTTAGCTGAAAAATAGAAATAGATACAAAAAAATGATGAAAAATTGGCGTTAAAAAATCAGAAAAAAAATAAAAATTGGGCAAAAAAGCACAATATAGAAAAAATTCAATACAAAAACTGAAAAAATACCCAAAAAATTAGTAAACTCACAATAAAACAAAATATGCGAAAAATTAAGTAGAAAATGCAGAAAAAATGATAAAATAAGCATTAAAGACACAAAAAAGCAACAATAAACCGAAAAATAATTTCAAATAAAACCCGCAAAAAAAGAAAAAAACCAAAAAAAAGTAAAAAAACAGAAAAATGAAATCAAAATTTACTGAAAAAAAACATGAAAAAAGATGAAATAAGAAAAACTATTAGAAAAAAAACTTGAAAAAGAAAAATAAACACGAAATTTAGTAAAAAAGAGACAAAAAAGAAAAATTATGCAAAAAGTTTTTCAGGAAAAGCACATCAAAAAGTTCAGTAAAACATGAAAAAGCAAAAATTTTAATAAAGCAAAAAAAAGACAAAAAAGTGGAGAAAAAAAAGAAAAGATATTGAACGAAAAACACAAAAAAAAGGAAAAAAGCGAGAAAAAAATGGATAATCAAAACAAAAGAAAATGGAGTTATAGAGTAAAAATGACAAAAAAATGAAATAATAGATTAGAGATTCACAAAAAAATATGTAAATAAGTTAGTAAAAAGAACACAAAACGAAAAAAAAAACAAAAATGAAGTGAAAAATTGAGTAAATTCAGAAAAAAATTAATAAAAAGAACACAAAAAAAAACGAAAAATTAACCAAAAAATGAGCGAAATATAGAATTAAAAGCACAAAAAACATCAAATAAGTAAGAAATTCATCAAAATGAACACAAAAAAACAAACAAAAAAGCGAAAAATTGAGTAAAAAGACAATAAAAAACGAAGTGAAAAATTGAGTAAATTCAGAAAAAAACATTAAAAGAACACAAAAAAAACGAAAAATTAACCAAAAAATGAGCGAAAAAACTTCAAATAAGTAAGAAATCCATCAAAATGAACACAAAAAAAACAAAAAAAAACAAACAAAAAAGCGAAAAATTGAGTAAAAAGACAATAAAAAATGAAGTGAAAAATTGCGTAAATTCAGAAAAAAATTAATAAAAAGAACACAAAAAAAAACGAAAAATTAACCAAAAAATGAGCGAAATATAGAATTAAAAGCACAAAAAACTTCAAATAAGTAAGTAATTCATCAAAAGTAAACACAAAAAAAGGAAAAAAATCAAAAAAGCGAAAAATTGAGTAAAAAAGACAATGAAAAAATAAAGTGATTGAGGACAAAAGACAAAAATTGAGTAAAAAAAACCAAAAAAGCAAATGTAAATAAAAAAATAGAATAGGAAAATTAGAAGAAAAAAAGTTTTAATAAAAATAATTTTAACAAACACCATTGTTGCAAGCATAGAAGTTTTCTTCTAGTTTTTTCTTTTTTGTTGTTGTTTTTTCATTTTTTTTCTCTTTATTTGTTTTCTAATTTCTGATATTTGTCTTTTTTTGTACCTGCTTTTTTTCTTTCTAGTTTTTTATTGTTTTTCTATTTTTCTTTAAATCGTCCATTTGTTTTCCGATCTTTTACATTTTTCTTTTTTCTTGTTTTCCCCCTTTTTTCTCTTTTATCTGTTTTTCTTGCTTTTCAATTTTTTTTCCTTGTTTTTTTTCATTCTTCTTTTTCATTGCTAATTTGTTCTCTAGTTTCTTATATTTTGTTTTTTTCCAACTTTTTCGCACTTGTGTTTTATGCTTTCTAGATTTTTATGGTTTTTTTCCATTGTTTATCTGTTTTGTGGTTTTTTACATATTTTTCCTTTTTTTAGCTTTTCTCCTATTTATCTTTTTTATCTGTTGCTCTTTTTTTACTAGTTTTAGCTACTTTTACCTTGTTTTTTCTTCTATTTCATATATTATGTTCCTCCTGTTTTTTTTTTGTTTTTTTTGTACAAAAATTTATCATTTTTTACCAAAATTTGTCATTTTTTACAAAAATTTGTAATTTTTTCCTTAAAAAATGGACAATTTACACAAAAAATTTGTAATTTTTTTAACAGAAAATTCGCCTTTTTAACAATAATTTGCCATTTTTTGCAATAATTCGATATTTTTCAACAAAACTTTGTGATTTTTTAATAGAAATTTGTCAGATTTCCTACAAAAACTTGTCATTTTTTAACAAGAAATTCGCCATTTTTCACAATAATGAAACATTTTTCAACAAAATTCCGTCATTTCTTTGGCGAAAATTTGTCACTTTTAGTAAAATTTTGTCATTTTTTACAATAATTTGCCATTTTTTTGCAAAAATTCCATATTTCACTAGAAAATTTCGTCATTTTTTAAACAAAAATTTGTCATTTTTTTACCAAATTTCTCATGTTTTCTACAAAAATTGTTCTTTTTTTAACATAAAATTCATCATTTTTTTACAATAATTTGCCATTTTTTGCAAAAATTTGTCATTTTTTCAACAGAAAATTCAATATTGTTCCACAAAATTTCGTCATTTTTTGAGGAAAATTATTCATTTTTTACAAATTTTGTCATATTTTCTACGGAAAATTGTCATTTTTTTCTTCAAAAATTGGTCGTTTTGTCAGCTGAAAATTCATCATTTTTTACAATAATTTGCTTTTTTTTTGCAAAAATTAGAATTTTTTCTACAAAATTTCGTCATTTTTCTACAGAATTTGTAACTCTTATAGCAAAAATTTTTTCTTAAATCTTCTTTTCGTTTTTTTTTGTTTTTGCTACTTGTTTTTTTTTCTATTTCATATATTATCTTCCTCCTGGTTTTTTTTGTTTTTTTTTGTACAAAAATTTATCATTTTTTACCAAAATTTGTAATTTTTTACAAGAATTTGTAATTTTTCCATAAAAAATGGACAATTTACACAAAAAATTTGTAATTTTTTAACAGAAAATTCGCTTTTTTCACAATAATTTGCCATTTTTTGCAATAATCGATATTTTTCTACAAAACTTTGTGATTTTTTAATAGAAATTTGTCAGATTTCCTACAAAAACTTGTCATTTTTTAACAAGAAATTCACCATTTTTCACAATAATGAAACATTTTTCAACAAAATTCCGTCATTTCTTTGGCGAAAAATTGTCACTTTTAGTAAAATTTTGTCATTTTTTACAATAATTTGCCATTTTTTTTGCAAAAATTCCATATTTCACTAGAAAATTTCGTCATTTTTTAAACAAAAATTTGTCATTTTTTTACCAAATTTCTCATGTTTTCTACAGAAATTGTTCCTTTTTTAACATAAAATTCATCATTTTTTTACAATAATTTGCCATTATTTGCAAAAATTTGTCATTTTTTCAACAGAAAATTCAATATTGTTCTACAAAATATCGTCATTTATTGACGAAAATTAGTCATTTTTTACAAATTTTGTCATATTTTCTACGGAAAATTTTCATTTTTTTCTTCAAAAATTGGTCGTTTTGTCAGCTAAAAATTCACCATTTTTTACAATAATTTGCCATTTTTTGCAAAATTTCGTCATTTTTTGACGAAAATTAGTCATTTTTTACAAATTTTGTCATATTTTCTACGGAAAATTGTCACTTTTCTTCAAAAATTGGTCGTTTTGTCAGCTGAAAATTCACCATTTTTTACAATAATTTGCCATTTTTTGCAAAAAATAGAATTTTTTCTACAAAATTTCGTCATTTTTCTACAGAATTTGTAACTTTTATAAAAAAAATTTGTCACTTTTAATAAAATTTTGTCATTTTTTACAATAATTTGCCATTTTTTTGCAAAAATTCCATATTTCACTAGAAAATTTCGTCATTTTTTAAACAAAAATTTGTCATTTTTTTTCACCAAATTTCTCATGTTTTCTACAGAAATTGTTCTTTTTTAACATAAAATTCATCATTTTTTTACAATAATTTGTCATTTTTTGCAAAAATTTGTCATTTTTTCAACAGAAAATTCAATATTGTTCTACAAAATTTCGTCATTTATTGACGAAAATTAGTCATTTTTTACAAATTTTGTCATATTTTCTACGGAAAATTGTCACTTTTCTTCAAAAATTGGTCGTTTTGTCAGCTGAAAATTCACCATTTTTTACAATAATTTGCCATTTTTTGCAAAAAATAGAATTTTTTCTACAAAATTTCGTCATTTTTCTACAGAATTTGTAACTTTTATAAAAAAAATTTGTCACTTTTAATAAAATTTTGTCATTTTTTACAATAATTTGCCATTTTTTTGCAAAAATTCCATATTTCACTAGAAAATTTCGTCATTTTTTAAACAAAAATTTGTCATTTTTTTTCACCAAATTTCTCATGTTTTCTACAGAAATTGTTCTTTTTTAACATAAAATTCATCATTTTTTTACAATAATTTGTCATTTTTTGCAAAAATTTGTCATTTTTTCAACAGAAAATTCAATATTGTTCTACAAAATTTCGTCATTTATTGACGAAAATTAGTCATTTTTTACAAATTTTGTCATATTTTCTACGGAAAATTGTCACTTTTCTACAAAAATTGGTCGTTTTGTCAGCTGAAAATTCACCATTTTTTACAATAATTTGCCTTTTTTTGCAAAAATTAGAATTTTTTCTACAAAATTTCGTCATTTTTCTACAGAATTTGTAACTTTTATAGCAAAAATTTTTTCTTAAATCTTCTTTTCGTTTTTTTTTTGTTTTTGCTACTTGTTTTTTCTTCTATTTCATTTTTTTCCTGTCATCTGTTTGTAATTTTTCTATTTTTCTTCGTTGGTTGTTGTTTTATCTTTATTTTTTTCTATCCAATTTTTTCACATTTCTTCCTTTCTTTTTGTTTTGTTTTTTTTGTTCTCTCCGTTTTTATTTTATCTCCACGTTTTCCGTTTTCTTGTTTTCCCTTTTTTCTTTTCTTTTTCCTTTACTTGTTTTTGATTTTTTACTATTTAATCTGTTTTGGTCTTTTTTCCTTTTTCCTCTTTTCATCTTAATGATTTTTTTGTTTTCTTTTTTCTTTTTTTTTATTTTATAGGGTTTCTTTTGTTTTCTCGTCATCTATTTTTATTTTCTTCTTTCTACTTTTTATAGGTTTTCTCGTTTTTTCTCTATATTTTACTTGTTTTTTTATATTTTTTGTTTTTCGTTGTTTCTTCATTTTATTTTTTTTCTTGCTTTTTCTTTTTAACTGTTTTTTTTGCCTTCTGGTTTTTGGTACATTTTTTTGTTCAATCAGTTTTTTATGTGATTTTTTTCTTCTTTGTAGCTAGTTTTACGTCTTTCATATTTTATTTTTTTGTAGTTTCATGTTTTGTTCAATTGCCTTTTGTTTTTTAGTTTTTTATATTTTTAAATTTTTTCATTTTTTCATATTTTTTCATATTTTTACATTTTTTTAAATTTTTTACATTTTTTTACATTTTCACATTTTCTTACATTTTTACATTTTTTTTACATTTTTTACATTTTTAAATTTTTTACTTCTTTATTTCTACACTGTGAATGTTCCTGGAAATTTCCAAAAATTTTCCACAAATTTCAAATTTTTAGCCAAAAGTTTTACTTATTCAATATTTTTTTGCTCAAAAAGTCAACTTTTGCAAATCTTAGAAAAAACAATGAATTTTTCTATGAAAATTTCAATTTTCTCAAACTTTTTGAATTTTTAATTTCTGAAAAGTTTGCGAAAAATAGCAATTTTCGAAAAATTTTCCAAAAATTAAAAAAAATCATTTTTTCGATTATTGGAAAAAAAGTGATTTAATTCTTGATAACTTTACTAGAATTTTGAGAATTTTCAATTTGCTAAACATTTCCAAAAAATTATCACAACATCTTAAGTATTCAAAAACTATCCTAAAAAAGATTGAAAAATTTCGTCAAAATTTCAATTGTTGATTTTACTGCCAATAATTTCAATTTTAAAAATTTTTTAAGAAATTAAAATTTTTCGAATATTTCCCAAAAAAATGCAAAACGTTTTTAATTTTTGATTTTTTTGCTGAAAATTCCAATTTACAAAAAATATTTTCCAAAAATTTTAAAGAAAGGTGTACAAAATTTGCAAAACATTTAAATACTTGATTTTCAGCTAATTTTTAAACACTCCGAAAATTTAAATTTTTCAAAAATTTCACAAAAAAGCTGAAAAAAACTGCAAAATGTGTGTGATTTTGGATTTTTTCCTAAAAACTCCAATTTTTCAAAAAATTTCTCCAAAAATTTCAAAAATGGTGTAAAAAAATAAACTTTCTCCTTTTCTTCAGGTGAGCAAGTTCCATCGATTGTGTTCTTATTTCCGGAACATTCCTCATCAACCAAGCGTACAAAGATCCAAAGGGGTTATCAAATGGCTGTTGTCACTTTACACCAAAAATTATCATAAGTGTAAACCAATTGCCCAAATGTTCTGATTCACCGAATAATGAATGAAATTTTGAATTTTTTTGCGAAAATTTCCGAATTTTGAGTTGGAAAAATGTCAAATTTTTGAATTTTTTGGGGTAATTTTCGAATTTTTTGTATCGAAAAATGTACAATTTTATGCGAAAATTTTCGAATTTTCCAGTCAAAAATACAAAAATTTTCCAAATTTTTTAGTCGAAAAATGAATGTTTAAAAATTTTTGGCGACAATTTTCGAATTTTTTTTCGTCGAAAAAGTGAAATTTTCGAATTTTTTCGAAAATTTTTGAATTTTTAGTCGGAAAATGTAAAATTTTGAATTTTTTTGCGAAAATTTCCGAATTTTCAGTAGGAAAAATGTCGAATTTTTGAATTTTCTGGGGTAATTTTAGAATTTTTTGTATCGAAAAATGTATAATTTTATGCGAAGATTGTCGAATTTTTTCTGGAAATTTTCGAATTTTCCAGTCAAAAATTTAAAACTTTCCAAATTTTTTAGTCGAAAAATGAATGTTTAAAAATTTTTGGCGACAATTTTTGAATTTTTTTTTTGTCGAAAAAGTAAAATTTTCGAATTTTTTCGAAAATTTTTGAATTTTTAGTCGAAAAATGTAAAATTTCCGAATTTTGAGTTGGAAAAATGTCGAATTTTGAATTTTTTGGGGTAATTTTCGAATTTTTTGTATCGAAAAATGTATAATTTTATGCGAAAACTTTCGAATTTTGTCCGGAAATTTTCGAATATTCCAGTCAAAAATATAAAATTTTCCAAGTTTTTTAGTCGAAAAATGAATGTTTAAAAATTTTTGGCGACAATTTTCAAATTTTTTTTCGTCGAAGAAGTAAAATTTTCGAATTTTTTCGAAAATTTTTGAATTTTTAGTCGACAAATGTAAAATTTCCGAATTTTGAGTTGGAAAAATGTCAAATTTTTCAATTTTTTGGGGTAATTTTCGAATTTTTTCCGGAAATTTTCGAATTTTTTTTTGTCGAAAAAGTAAAATTTTCGAATTTTTTCGAAAATTTTTGAATTTTCAGTCGAAAATGTAAAATTTTGAATTTTTTTGCGAAAATTTCCGAATTTCGAGTTGAAAAAATGTCGAATTTTTGAATTTTTTGGGGTAATTTTCGAATTTTTTGTATCGAAAAATGTATAATTTTATGCGAAAATTTTAGAATTTTTTCCGGAAATTTTTGAATTTGTAGTCGAAAAATTTGAAATTTTGAAATTTTTTGCGAAAATTTCCGAATTTTGAGTTAGAAAAAAGTCGAATTTTTGAATTTTTTGTGGTAATTTTCGAATTTTTTGTATCGAAAAATGTATAAATTTATGCGAAAATTGTCGAATTTTTTCCGGAAATTTTCGAATTTTCCAGTCAAAAATATAAAATTTTATAAATGTTTTAGTCGAAAAATGAATGTTTAAAAATTTTTGGCGACAATTTTCGAATTTTTTTTCGTCGAAAAAGTAAAATTTTCGAATTTTTTCGAAAATTTTTGAATTTTTAGTCGGAAAATGTAAAATTTTGAATTTTTTTGCGAAAATTTCCGAATTTCGAGTTGAAAAAATGTAGAATTTTTGAATTTTTTGGGGTAATTTTCGAATTTTTTGTATCGAAAAATGTATAATTTTATGCGAAAATTTTCGAATTTCCCAGTCAAAAATATAAAATTTTCGAAATTTTTTTTCGTCGAAAAAGTAAAATTTTCGAATTTTTTCGAAAATTTTTGAATTTTTAGTCGGAAAATGTAAAATTTTGAATTTTTTTGCGAAAATTTCCGAAGTTTGAGTTGGAAAAATGTAGAATTTTCGAAAATTTCCAAATTTTTAGTTGCAGGTTCGCGTTTTCCTCCATAATTTTTAAATATTTGTAAAATTTTTAAATTTTCTCACAAAATTTTTGTAAACTTACAAAATTTTTTCCAAAGAAACTTTGTAAAATTTCCATATTTTTTGTAAGATTTTAAAATTGTTTTACAAAATTTTCGCAAATTTTCCGTAATTCTTGTAGAACTTTTAAACTTTTTTACAAAATTTTTGTGAAATTAGCGTTTTTTCTTAACTTTACAAAAAATTCTCATTTTTAACTAGAAAATGTAGAATTCTCCGAACATGTCCAAATTTTTGACTCGGAATGAGTTGAAATGCTCGAAATTTAAAAAATGACCACTAAAAGTGGACATTGGCGGAAAATTTGGCGATTTTTCCTTCAAAAAATTGAACCCGTCAATTTATGTTTTAGGCGAAAATTATATTCGAGAGAAAAATAAAAATTGAAACCGTTAGGTTTATGTTTTAGATTTGAATTATAATTCAATGTTTACATTGGTAAGGAAAACCCGTTTTTAATTTTTTTTAAATTTTTCCACTATTAATTTAAGTTTTTCAACATCGAAACCGAAAGTTTTCAGTTTTTTACTGTTTCTAAAAAGTAAATTTATCAATTCAAGAAACAATTTTTTCGTAGAAAATTATTCAATTTTTAAAATTTTTTGAAAAAAAAATTTTTTTTTAATTTTTTTTTTAATTTTGAAATTTTTTCGTCGAAAAATGTGGAATTTTCGAGTTTTTTGTGAAAATTTATTTTTTATAATAAAATTTAGAATATAAAATTTTAGTTTCTATTTTATTTCGAGCCTATGGAGGGGTTTACTAGGTTTAAGGTTTAGAATGTTTATTCGTATAAATTTAACTTCATTAAATTTAAGAATATTAAAAAAAAGAAAATAAAAAAATCAAAAAGGGAAAAGAACAAAAAGAAGTAAAAAAAGCAAAAATACAAAAAACACAAAAATTTCAAAAAAACAAAAAAAAACGACAAAACAAAGTGAAGAAAAAAGCGAAAACAATAAGAAAAGAAAAAACAAGGAATATTGTAGAGAAAAAAAACAAAAACGTAGAAAAAACCAAGAGCAAAAAAAGAAAACAAAAACCAAAAAAAGAAAACAAAAACAGAAACAAAAAAAGAGATTTTTGGGCTGAGATTTGGACAGCTGTTTTACGACCAGTGTATTTGTGCAAAAATATGTCCAAAAATGATGAAATCTGGACGGAAAATTTTTTTTTCTGTAAATATCAAGATTTCCTTAACATAAACAAAAAAGAAAACAAAAAAATAAAAAAAATAAAAAAGATAAAACAAACAAAGAAACAGAATTAAAAACAAAAAAAAGAAAAAAAACACAAAACAAAAAAACCATGAAACAAAAAAAGAAAGCAAAAGCGGATAGCAAAAACAGAAAAAGCATAAAAATCAGAAAAATAAAAACAAAAACACGAAAAGTAAGAAGAAAAAACAAAAACCAGAAAAAGCAAAAAATGAAAAAAACAAAACTAGCAAAACAAAAACAAAAAAATGAAAGAAGCAGAAGGAGAAAACGAAAAAACCAAAAAAAACAGCAGACAAAACAACAACGCAAAAAGCCAGTAAAAGAAAACAAAACAAGAAAATAGAGAAAGCAAACAAAAAAGTAGAAAAGCAGAAAAAACAAAAACAAAAAAGTAAACCGAGGGAAAACAAAAACATGACATGAGCAAGTGAGCAGTGTAAAATAAAATTGTAAAAAAAAGTGAAATTTTTCGAAAATTTCACAAAAAAGCTGAAAAAACCGCAAAATGTGTGTGATTTTGGATTTTTTTCCCAAAAACTCCAATTTTTCAAAAAATTTCTGCAAAAAATTCTAAAAATGGTGTAAAAAAATAAACTTTCTCCTTTTCTTCAGGTGAGCAAGTTGTGTCCTTATTTCCGCAACGTTCCTCATCAACCAAGGGTACAAAGATACAAAGGGGTTATCAAATGGCTGTTGTCACTTTACACCAAGAATTATCATGAGTGTAAACCAATAAGTGCACGTTCCACAACCTTAATCAAAGCAATTATATCACAAGATATGAGCAAGTGAGCAGTGTAAAGTAAAATTGTGAAAAAAGGGAAATTTTTCGAAAATTCCTCAAAAAAGCTGAAAAAAACCTGCAAAATATGTGTGATTTTGGATTTTTTTTCCTAAAAACTCGAATTTTTCAAAAAATTTCTGCAAAAATTCTAAAAATGGTGTAAAAAAATAAACTTTTCTTTTCTTCAGGTGAGCAAGTTCCATCCATTCCGGAATGTTCCTCATCACCCAAGGGTACAATAATCCAGAGGGGTTATCGAATGGCTGTTGTCACTTTACACCAAAAGTTATCATAAGTGTAAACCAATTGCCCAAATGTTCTGATTCACCGAATAATGAATAAAAAAGTGCCAAATAATGATAATTTACAAAACACTTTTTGGATTTTAAATTTTTTTTGCAGAATTTCCAAAATTTGAAGCTTTTTGAAATTTTGCGACATTTGAAACCTTCTGAAAGTTATAAAATTTTCGAAAATTGATAAATTATTGGTTTTTTTTGAGTTTTTTGAAATTTTTCGAAAATTGATTTTTTTGAAAAATTTCTTAAGAAATAGCGAATCTGAAAATTCATTTTTTCCCTACCAGATAAACACTTTAAAAATTGTTGTAAAATTAACATTTCTTTTTTTCAATTCTAATTTTTAATTAAAATTAATGCGATTGTTGATGTACAAATTTATATATGTATGAAAAAGTAACAAAAAACAAAAATTGGGTTAAAAAACAGAGAAAATAAGCAAAAACCCCGATTGAAAATAGCACAAAAAAGGAATAATAAGAAAAAATTTCAGACATAAAAACAAACAAAAAAGTAAAAAATAAACAGAAAAAGAAAAAATATGCAAAAATTCATTGAAAAAAACACAAAAAAATAAAAATGACTCAAAAAACGAAAAACAGAAAAGTAAAGAGAAAATTAAATAAAAAACACAGAATAGTAGTAAAAAATAAGCAAAAGATGAGTAAAACAAAAAAATGGGTGAAAAAAAAATGAAAAAAAAAGAAAATAACTAGAAAATTAATAAAAAAATAGACGACAAGAAGCAAAAATTAGCTGAAAAATAGAAGTAGATACAAAAAAATAAATAATGATGAAAAATTTGAGTAAAAAAATCGGAGATAAATAAAAATTGGGCAAAAAAGCACAATATAGAAAAAATTCATTGGGCATCTTTTTTGCACCAATGTCCCAATTCTCCGAAAGTCCCTGTTGCCCAAATGTTCTGATTCACAGAATAATGGACAAAAATGCTAAAGAATGGTAATTTACATAACATTTTCTTGAATTTTAAATTTTTTTTTGAGAATTTTAAAAATTCAATTTCTTTAAAATTTTGCTACATTTGAAAAATTTTGAAAATTTAAAAATTATTGGAAATTTGAGTTTTTTGAAAAATTTTGAAAATTTGAAAATTATTGCAAATTTGAGTTTTTTTTTTAAATTTTCAAAAATTCATATTTTTTTCTAAATGAGAAACTATTTAAAAAATTTTATAAAAATTATAGTTCAAAAATGTTTGATAAAAAGTTTTTTTTAATTTTAGGGGCTACGAATGTGATTATTTTACAGCTATTTATAAAAACTTGTATTTGTATTATATTGTTTTAAAGTATATTTTAAAAATAATAAAATATGAAAAATTCATTTATTGAAAGTCTTGTTTGATAGTTTTTGTGCTATTTTTCTCAAAAAACCGATTTCTGGTAAAAAAAACAAAAAAAATGGAGTGAAAAAACAGAGAAAATAAGCAAAAACCCCGATTAAAAATAGCATAAAAAAGGAAAAATAAGAAAAAATTTCAGACAAAAAGACAAAAAAGTAAAGAAAAAAATTGGAGAAAAGAAAAGTGTAAAAAGTTTCACTAATGTCACTCAAAAATGAAAAATAGAAAAATAAACAGAAAATTGAGTAAAAAAACACAAAATAGTAGTGAAAAATAAGCAACAAGATGAATAAAACAAAAAAATGAGTAAAAGATAAGTGAAAAAAGTAATAAAAAACAATTAAAAATCGGGCATAAAATGAACAAACAAACAAAAAATAAACAGAAAATTAGTAAAAAATAGGCGACAAGAAGCCAAAGTTAGCTGAAAAATAGAAATAGATACAAAAAAAATGATGAAAAATTGGCGTTAAAAAAATCGGAAAAAAAATTGGGCAAAAAGGCGCAATATAGAAAAAAATTCAATACAAAAACTGAAAAAATACCTAAAAAATTAGTAAACACACAAAGAAACAAAATATGCGAAAAATTAAGTAGAAAATGCAAAATAAGCATTAAAGACACAAAAAAGCAACAATAAACCGAAAAATATTTTCAAATAAAACCCACAAAAGAAGAAAAAAACGAAAAAGTAGTAAAAAACAGAAAAATGAAATCAAAATTCACTGAACAAAACATGAAAAAAGATGAAATAAGAAAAACTATCCGAAAAAAACTTGAAAAAGAAAAATAAACACGAAATTTAGTAAAAAAGAGACAAAAAAGAAAAAATATGCAAAAAGTTTTTTAGAAAAAAATACATGAAAAAGTTCAGGAAAACACAAAACGGAAAAAACAAAAATGAAGCGAAAAATTGAGTGAATTCAGAAAAAAATTAATAAAAAGAACAAAAAAAACGAAAAATTAACCAAAAATGAGCGAAAAAAAATTGTTAAAAGCACAAAAAAACTTCAAATAAGTAAGAAATCCATCAAAATGAGCACAAAAAAAACAAAAAAAAACAAACAAAAAAGCGAAAAATTGAGTAAAAAGACAATAAAAAATGAAGTGAAAAATTGAGTAAATTCAGAAAAAACCATGAAAAGAACACAAAAAAACGAAAAATTAACCAAAAAAATGAGCGAAATATAGAATTAAAAGCACAAAAAACTTCAAATAAGTAAGTAATTCATCAAAAGTAAACTCAAAAAAAAGGAAAAAAAAAACAAAAAAGCGAAAAATTGAGTAAAAAAGACAATGAAAAAATAAAGTGATTGAGGATAAAAGACAAAAATTGGGTAGAAAAAACAAAAAAAAGCAAATGTAAATAAAAAAAATAGAATAGGAAAATTAGAAGAAAAAAAATTTTAATAAAAATAATTTTAGCAAACATCATTGTTGCAAGCTAATCAGTTTTCTTTTAGTTTTTTCTTTTTTGTTGTTGTTTTTTCATTTTTTTCTCTTTATTTGTTTTCTAATTTCTGTTATTTGTCTTTTTTTGTACCTGCTTTATTTCTTTCTAGTTTTTTATTGTTTTTCTATTTTTCTCTAAATCGTCCATTTGTTTTCCGATCTTTTACATTTTTCTTTTTTCTTCTTTTCCCCCTTTTTTCTCTTTTATCTGTTTTTCTTGCTTTTCAATTTTTTTCCTTGTTTTTTTTCATTCTTCTTTTTCATTGCTAATTTGTTCTCTAGTTTCTTATATTTTGTTTTTTTTCAACTTTTTCGCACTTGTGTTTTATGCTTTCTAGATTTTTATGGTTTTTTCCATTATTTATTTGTTTTGTGGTTTTTACATATTTTTCCTTTTTTTAGCTTTTCTCCTATTTATTTTTTTTATCTGTTGCTCTTTTTTTACTAGTTTTAGCTACTTTTACCTTGTTTTTTCTTCTATTTCATATATTATCTTCCCCTGTTTTTTTTTTGTTTTTTTTGTACAAAAATTTATCATTTTTTACCAAAATTTGTCATTTTTTAGAAAAATTTGTAATTTTTCCATAAAAAATGGACAATTTACACAAAAAATTTGTAATTTTTTTAACAGAAAATTCGCTTTTTTCACAATAATTTGCCATTTTTTGCAATAATTCGATATTTTTCAACAAAACTTTGTGATTTTTTAATAGAAATTTGTCAGATTTCCTACAAAAACTTGTCATTTTTTAACAAGAAATTCGCCATTTTTCACAATAATGAAACATTTTTCAACAAAATTCCGTCATTTCTTTGGCGAAAATTTGTCACTTTTAGTAAAATTTTGTCATTTTTTACAATAATTTGCCATTTTTTTGCAAAAATTCCATATTTCACTAGAAAATTTCGTCATTAAATTTCGTCATTTTTTAAACAAAAATTTGTCATTTTTTCACCAAATTTCTCATGTTTTGTACAAAAATTGTTCTTTTTTTAAGATAAAATTCATCATTTTTTTACAATAATTTGCCATTTTTGCAAAATTTCGTCATTTTTTGACAAAAATTAGTCATTTTTTACAAATTTTGTCATATTTTCTACGGAAAATTGTCATTTTTTTCTTCAAAAATTGGTCGTTTTGTCAGCTGAAAATTCACCATTTTTTACAATAATTTGCCTTTTTTTGCAAAAATTAGAATTTTTTCTACAAAATTTCGTCATTTTTCTACAGAATTTGTAACTTTTATATCAAAAATTTTTTCTTAAATCTTTTCGTTTTTTTTTTGTTTTTGCTACTTGTTTTTTCTTCTATTTCATTTTTTTCCTGTCATCTGTTTGTAATTTTTCTATTTTTCTTCGTTGGTTGTTGTTTTATCTTTATTTTTTTCTATCCAATTTTTTCACATTTCTTCCTTTCTTTTTGTTTTGTTTTTTTTGTTCTCTCCGTTTTTATTTTATCTCCACGTTTTCCGTTTTCTTGTTTTCCCTTTTTTCTTTTCTTTTTCCTTTACTTGTTTTTGATTTTTTACTATTTAATCTGTTTTGGTCTTTTTTTCTTTTTCCTCTTTTCATCTTAATGATTTTTTTGTTTTCTTTTTTCTTTTTTTTATTTTATAGTGTTTCTTTTGTTTTCTCGTCATCTATTTTTATTTTCTTCTTTCTACTTTTTATAGGTTTTCTCGTTTTTTCTCTATATTTTACTTGTTTTTTTGTATTTTTTGTTTTCCGTTGTTTCTTCATTTTATTTTTCTTTTTTGCTTTTTATTTTTAACTGTTTTTTTTGCCTTCTGGTTTTTGGTACATTTTTTTGTTCAATCAGTTTTTATGTGATTTTTTTCTTCTTTGTAGCTAGTTTCACGTCTTTTATATTTTATTTTTTTGTAGTTTCCTGTTTTTAGTTTTTTATATTTTTAAATTTTTTTCATTTTTTCATATTTTTACATTTTTTTACATTTTCACATTTTCTTACATTTTTACATTTTTTTACATTTTTACATTTTTTAAATTTTTACATTTTTTACTTCTTTATTTCTACACTGTGAATGTTCCTGGAAATTTCCAAAAATTTCAAATTTTTAGCCAAAAGTTTTACTTATTCAATATTTTTTTGCTCAAAATGTCAACTTTTGCAAATCTTAGAAAAAACAATCAATTTTTTTATGAAAATTTTAATTTTCTCAAACTTTTTGAATTTTTAATTTCTGAAAAATTTGCGAAAAATTACAATTTTCGAAAAATTTTCCAAAAATTAAAAAAAAAATCAATTCTTCGATTATTGGAAAAATGTTTTAATTCTTGATAACTTTACTAGAATTTTGAAAATTTCCAATTTTTTAAACATTCCAAAAAAATTATCACATCATCTTAAGTATTCATTCAAAAACTATCCTAAAATAGATTGAAAAATTTCCTCAAAATTTCAATTATTGATTTGCTGCCAATAATTCCAATTTTAAAAATTTTTTAAGAAATTAAAATTTTTCGAATATTTCCCAAAAAATAAAAAAAAAAATGCAAAACGTTTTTAATTTTTGATTTTTTTGCTGAAAATTCTAATTTACAAAAAAGATTTTCCAAAAATTTTAAAGAAAGGTGTACAAAATTTGCAAAAAATTTAAATACTTGATTTTCAGCTAATTTTTAAACACTTTTCGAAAATTTAAATTTTTGGAAAATTTCACAAAAAAGCCGGAAAAAAACGCAAAATATGTGTGGTTTTGGATTTTTTCCCTAAAAACTCGAATTTTTCAAAAAATTTCTGCAAAAATTCTAAAAATGGTGTAAAAAAATAAACTTTCTCCTTTTCTTCAGGTGAGCAAGTTCCATCCATTGTGTCCTTATTTCCGAAACGTTCCTCATCACCCAAGAGTACAGAGATCCAGAGGGGTTATCGAATGGCTAGTGTCACTTTACACCAAAAATTATCATGAGTGTAAACCAATAAGTGCACGTTCCACAACCTTAATCAAAGCAATCACAACACAAGACATGAGCAAGTGAGCAGTGTAAAGTAAAATTGTGAAAAAAAGTGAAATTTATCGAATATTCCTCAAAAAAGCTGAAAAAACCCGCAAAATGTGTGTGATTTAGGATTTTTTTTCCTAAAAACCCCAATTTTTCAAAAAATTTCTCCAAAAATTCTGAAAATGGTGTAAAAAAAAAACTTTTCTTTTCTTCAGGTGAGCAAGTTCCATCCATTCCGGAATGTTCCTCATCAACCAAGGCTACAGAGATCCAGAGGGGTTATCGAATGGCTAGTGTCACTTTACACCAAAAGTTATCATAAGTGTAAACCAATTGCCCAAATGTTCTGATTCACCGAATATTGAATGAAAAAGTGCCAAATAATGATAATTTACAAAACACTTTTTTGAATTTTAAATTTTTTTTGCAGAATTTCCAAAATTTGAAGTTTTTTGAAATTTTGCGACATTTGAAACCTTTTGAAAATTTGAAAATTTTCGAAAATTGATAAATTATTGGGTTTTTTTTAGTTTTTTGGAATTTTTCGAAAATTGATTTTTTTTTGAAGAATTTCTTAAAAAACAGCAAATCTGAAAATTCATTTTTTTCCTATTTTTTCCCACTTTAAAAATTGTTGTAAAATTAACATTTCTTTTTTTCAATTTTAATTTTTAATTAAAATTAATGCGATTGTTGATGTACAAATGTTTATATGTATGAAAAAGTAAAAAAAAACAAAAATTGGGTTAAAAAACAGAGAAAATAGTCAAAAATTCCGATTGAAAATAGCGTAAAAAAGGAATAATGAGAAAAAATTTCAGGCATAAAAACAAACAAAAAAGTAAAAAATAAACAAGAAAAGAAAAAATATCTAAAAATTCATTGAAAAAACACAAAAAAAATGACTCAAAAACGAAAAACAGAAAAGTAAAGAGAAAATTAAATAAAAAACACAGAATAGTAGTAAAAAATAAGCAAAAAGATGAGTAAAACAAAAAAATGGGTGAAAAATAAGTGAAAAAAAATAAGAAAGTGAAAAGACGGAGAAAATAAGCAAAAACCCCGATTGAAAATAGCATAAAAAAGGAAAAATAAGAAAAAATTTCAGACAAAAAGACAAAAAAGTAAAGAAATAAATTGGAGAAAAGAAAAGTGTAAAAAGTTTCACAAATATCACTCAAAAACGAAAAATAGAAAAATAAACAGAAAATTAAGTAAAAAAACACAAAATAGTAGTGAAAAATAAGCAACAAGATGAATAAAACAAAAAAATGGCTAAAAGACAAGAGAAAAAAAGTAATAAAAAACAATTAAAATCGGACATAAAATAAACAAACAAACAAAAAATAAACAGAAAATTAGTAAAAAATAGGCGACAAGAAGCCAAAGTTAGCCGAAAAATAGAAATAGATACAAAAAAATGATGAAAAATTGGCGTTAAAAAATCAGAAAAAAAAGAAAAATTGGGCAAAAAAGCACAATATAGAAAAAATTCAATACAAAAACTGAAAAAATACCCAAAAAATTAGTAAACACACAAAGAAACAAAATATGCGAAAAATTAAGTAGAAAATGTAAAAGAAATGATAAAATAAGCATTAAAGACACAAAAAAGCAACAATAAACCGAAAAATAATTTCAAATAAAACCCGCAGAAGAAGAAAAAACCAAAAAAATAGTAAAAAACAGAAAAATTAAATCAAAATTTACTGAAAAAACATGAAAAAAAGATGAAATAAGAAAAACTATCAGAAAAAAAACTTGAAAAAGAAAAATAAACACGAAATTTAGTAAAAAAGACACAAAAAAGAAAAAATATGCAAAAAGTTTTTTAGAAAAAATACATCAAAAAGTTCAGGAAAACACAAAACGGAAAAAACAAAAATGAAGCGAAAAATTGAGTGAATTCAGAAAAAAATTAATAAAAAGAACAAAAAAAACGAAAAATTAACCAAAAATGAGCGAAAAAAATAGTTAAAAGCACAAAAAAACTTCAAATAAGTAAGAAATCCATCAAAATGAACACAAAAAAACAAACAAAAAAGCGAAAAATTGAGTAAAAAGACAATAAAAAATGAAGTGAAAAATTGAGTAAATTCAGAAAAAACAATAAAAAGAACACAAAAAAAACGAAAAATTAACCAAAAAATGAGCGAAATATAGAATTAAAAGCACAAAAAACTTCAAATAAGTAAGTAATTCATCAAAAGTAAACACAAAAAAAGGAAAAAAAAAGCGAAAAATTGAGTAAAAAAAGACAATGAAAAAATAAAGTGATTGAGGACAAAAGACAAAATTGAGTAGAAAAAAAAAAAAAAAAAATGTAATTAAAAAAATAAGGAAAATTTGACAAAAAAATTTTAATAAAAATAATTCTAACAAACACCATTGTTGCAAGCATATAAGTTTTCTTCTAGTTTTTTCTTTTTTTGTTGTTGTTTTTTCATTCTTTTTCTCTTTATTTGTTTTCTAATTTCTGATATTTGTCTTTTTTTGTACCTGCTTTTTTTCTTTCTAGTTTTTTATTGTTTTCCTATTTTTCTCTAAATCGTCCATTTGTTTTTCGATCTTTTACATTTTTCTTTTTTCTTGTTTTCCCCCTTTTTTCTCTTTTATCTGTTTTTCTTGTTTTTCAATTTTTTTCCTTGTTTTTTTCATTCTTCTTTTTCATTGCTAATTTGTTCTCTAGTTTCTTATGTTTTGTTTTTTTCAATTTTTTTGCACTTGTGTTTTATGCTTTCTAGATTTTTATGGTTTTTTCCATTGTTTATTTGTTTTGTGGTTTTTTACATATTTTCCTTTTTTTAGCTTTTCTCCTATTTATCTTTTTTATCTGTTGCTCTTTTTTAACTAGTTTTAGCTACTTTTTCCTTGTTTTTTTTCTTTTTATTTGTGATTCTTTTTAATCTGTTTAAATATTTCATATTTTTTCCTTCCTTTTTGTATTACTTTTAATTTGTTTAGCATTTTTTCTTGTATCTGTTTGTATTTTCTTTAGTTTTTTTCTATTTTTTTAGTTTTATCCTTGTTTCCTCCTTTTTTGTTCTTTTTTGTTTTTTCCTTTTTTTCTGAGCTGATTTTTTTCTATTTTTTTCATTTTTTCGCACTTTTTACCTGTGTTTTTCCTAGTTTGAGCTCTTTATCCTTTTTTTCGTTGTTTTTTCTATTTTATGATTTCTTATATCATTTTTTCCTTTCCTTTTTTCCATCATCTGTTGTTTGTATTTTTTCGTTTTTTCTGTTTCTGTTTTAATGGTTTTCGCTTTCCTATTTTTCATTTTTTTCTTTTTTCTTTTTTGTCTATGTTGTTTCCTTGTTTTTTCTATTTTTTTTGCCATTTTTTTATATTGTTTCTATTTTGTGTTTGTTTTTCCTTTCTTTGTAGCATTCTGTTTCTCAATATTTTTTTCTTAATCGAGGTCCGGAAACAGGATTGAGGTGCATTTTGGAGAGGCGGTATATTGATATGAAAACTAAGTACAAAAATCATGAAATTTTAGCCGGAAATTCGAAATAAGAGCAAATATTTACTGTACCTCCTCCACAAACGTCGTAATTCACGTCTTTCGTTTCGCGCTCGTGCCTGTTTTTGGCATACCTTTTATTGGGGGGGGGGGGGGTAGGTTGGGGAGGGGCCCCCACCCCCGACTTGATCAACCCTGTACCCAACCCCCCCCCCCAAACTCGGAAAAATTAGGGAAAAAGTGGCCTTTTTTGGGGAAAATTTTCCAAATTTTTTGGGGTTTTTCGACCCCCCTTCTCCCAAATTTTGGAAATGTTGGGACCTTACCTGTGATTGGGAGGGTTGGGGGGGGGATCCCCCAACTTGGCCAATCATATACCCAATCCCCCCACCTCCCTCAGTTGGGAAAAAAATTAAAAAAATTTGCTAAAAAGTGTATGTTTTTTGGCCTTTTTTGGGAAAAATTTCGACTTTTTTCTACCCCCCCCCCCCAAAATTTCGGATTTACCCCCCCCCACCAACTGGCTGGACCTCTTACAGGTATGGGGGGTCGCGGAGGGGACTGCCACCCACAACTTGGTCCAAACCTGTAAGAGGTCCGACCAGTTGAGGGGGGGGGGAGGCTAAACCCAAAACTTTGGAGAGGGTGGTCTAAAAATCTCAAAATAGTCGAAAAAATTTCGAAAATTTTCCCAAAAAAACTATTTTTTTCCTCGTTTTTTCCAATTTTCCCGAGTTTGGGGGCAGGGGGTTGGGTATAGGGTTGACCAAGTTCCCTCCAATCACAGGTATGACTTGGTCAACCATACCCAAATGTCGGAGCCCGCACCCCCAACTTATTCAAGCCTACATATACCCAACACCTCCCCTAACTCGAAAAAATAGGCAAAAAATTAGCTTTTTTTGGCCTTTTTTGAGAAAATCTTCGAAATTTTTTCGGTTTTGTTTCGAACCCGCCCAAATTTTGAAAATTTTCCGACCCCCACCCCAAAATTTTGGGTTTAAAGCGCGCCCCATCCAAATCGAATGCCGACGGCAGTGGCTAAACAGCCGCGTGGCTCTTTATCCAGAACTTGTATTTATGGCTAAACAGACGCGCGGCTTTTTAGCGAACTTGGCTAAGTAGCCGCGCGGCTATATAGCCGAAACATACTTTCTTGGCTAAGCAGCCGTGCGGCTGTGGGGCTGAAATATACCTTTTTGGCTAAAAAGCCGCTCCTCTGTTTAGCGAACTTGGCTAAATAGCCGCGCGACTGTTTAGCCGAAACATACCTTTTTGGCTAAACAGCCGCGCGGCTGTGGGGCTGAAATATACCTTTTTGGCTAAACAGCCGCGCCTCTCTTTAGCGAACTTGGCTAAATAGCCGCGCGACTGTTTAGCCGAAACGTACCTTTTTGGCTAAACAGCCGCGCGGGTGCGACAGGTATAGTTGGCACTTGTGTAGTTTAGGAGGTACGGAATTTTGTAACAAAATTATCCTAAATTTGCATTTTTCCGACTAAAATGATGATGCTGATTATGAATATGTCAATAGTTTTCCATAAAATCGAATATTTGGGCTGAAAACAGGGTGTCCTATGACAAAATTTTTTCCTCCAAATGGCAAAGTTGGGGGGTCCCCCCAAGCGCCCGACCAAGTACAGGTATGGTTTCTATTCTATCAATTATATTGAGCATGTGATTTGCATTTTTATCGTCCTGTAGCTTATTGTGTATTAGCCAAAAAAGTATATTTTAGCTCCACAGTCGCGCGGCTGTTTAGCCATGAAATTTTGTTTTGGATATATAGCCGCGCGGCTGTATAGCGAACTTGACTAAATAGCCGCGCGGCTGTATAGCGAACTTGGCTAAATAGCCGCGCGGCTGTTTAGCCGGAAATATATGTTTTGGCCAAGTAGCCGTGCGGCTGTTTAGCTTCTGCCGACCTCTTACAGGTATGATCTTATAGCTTTGTTAAAGCATATTTAGAACACCCGATGAACTAAAAAAAAAATTCTTTTCATGTATTTTTCCTAAGTGGAAGAATTTCCTCGGCCTAATTGTACTGATTCATCAAACTCCGACGGGTTTTTTACTTTTTCACACAATAACCAAATTTGGGGCTTTATTTATAAGCCTGGTTCACATCCACGATTTTGAAATAATAAGAAAAAACCTGATTAAACGCATAAAAAACCCAAAAAAACCTTAAAATCCAAATTCGAAAATTTGAAAATGGGTTTTTCCCAATTTTGGCAATTAGAATTCGGGCTGTGCAACAAAATTTTTTCTGGCAAGTTTCATGGTGCAACTTGGAGCCTGACGGCCCTTATAATTCTCATCTGCTTCAGTGGCAAAACTAGTCTTCATTAAATTCAACGCCCACAATTTTTTCGACAGTGCAGACGTAGACCCCAAATTTTGGGTTGGGGGTCCTAACATTTCCAAAATTCCGCGGATGGCGGTCGAAAAACGCCTAAAAAGTCGAAAAATCCCGAAAATTTAGCTGAAAAAGCTATTTTTTTCCAATTTTTTCGAGTTTGTGGGGGGGGGGGTTGGGTATAGGGCCGACCAAGTTGGGGGTGGGGATTCCCCCCAATAACAGGTATGAGAGGTAAATGACTTTATTTGTTACAATGAGTAATTTCTGTGATTTTGCTTTAAAATCAGGAAAAATGACCTGAAAATGTTTTGCTTTATGAAGAATAAAACTTCAATCATCTATCAATCTCTTAAGGGGTTTTAATTTTTCCACACAATAACCAAATTAGGAGCCTTCTTTATTTATTACTTGGTTTACGTCCACAATTTTGAAATAATAAAAAACCTGATTAAACCCTTAAAAAGCCCAAAAAACCTTATAATCCAAATTCGAAATTTTGAAAAAGGGTTTTTTTCCCAATTTTGGCATTAAAAATTGCGGGCTGTGCAATCAAATTTTTTCTGGCAAGTTTCATGGTGCAACTTGAGCCTGACGGCCCTTATGATTCTGATCTAACTTCGGTGGAAAAACTAGTCTTCATTCATACATGTAAACAGAGCCCGGAGGTCTGGGGGGGTCAGTAATTCCCAAAATTTTGCAATCTCTTAAGAAAAAAAATCGATTTTTTCACGAAAAAATTCCGAAAAACGGTTTAAAAAATATTAATTTTTGTCTAGAAAACGATAAAAAAATGTATTTATGGCCTGAAGTGCCGAGAAAATTGACGTTTTCGACCATTTTTTATTCAAAAATGGACATTTTTCTATTTTTCCGACCCAAAGTATGGGGGTTTCTAGGGCTACCACATGGCTAAATCCGGGAGGGGTTCCCATCATACATGTAACGGAGCTCCGAGGTCTGGGGGGGGCTCAGTAATTCCCAAAATTTTGGGGGGAGGGGTCCCTGACGGAAAAAAATCAATTTTTTCCATGAAAAATGTCCGAAAACGGTTTAAAAAGTAGTAATTTTTGTCTAAAAAATGATAAAATATGTACTTATGGCGCGAAGCGCCGAGAAAATTGACGTTTTTGACCATTTTCCGTTCAAAAATTGACATTTTTCATTAAAAAAATGACATTTTTCAGTATTTTTCCGACTAAAACTATCCGGGTCCCTAGGGCTATCATATGGCTAGCCATAGGATTAGAAAATCCTGGGGGGGGGTCGCCCAATAGCTAGCCATATGGTTGACGATTTCTGGGTGGGGGGTTCCCATAGCACTTCCCCCCAATTACATGTATGCTTACAGGTATGATCTTATATCTTTGCTAAAGCATATTTAGAACACATGATGAAGTAAAAAAACAATTTTTTTCATGAATTCTCCATAATTGGAAGAATTTCCTCATCCTAAAGGTACTGATTCACCAATCTCTAAAGGTTTTTTTTTATTTTTCCACACAATAACCAAATTTGGGACTTTCTTTTTTTTTTTACTTGGTTCACATCCACAAGTTTGAAATAATGAAAAAACCTGATTAAACCCTTAAAAAACCCAAAAAACCTTATAATCCAAATTCGAAATTTTGAAAACGGGTTTTTTCCCAATTTTGGCATAAAAAATTGCGGGCTGTGCAATCGAATTTTTTCTGGCAAGTTTCACAGTGCAACTTGAACCTGACATTTCTTATGATTCTGATCTACTTCAGGGGAAAATCTGGTCTTCATCCATACATGTAACGGAGCCCGGAGGTCTGGGGGGGTCAGTAATTCCCAAAATTTTGCAATGAGGGGTCTCAAGAAAAAAAATCGATTTTTACACGAAAAAATTCCGAAAAACGGTTTAAAAAATATTAATTTTTGTCTAGAAAACGATAAAAAAATGTATTTATGGCTTGAAGTGCCGAGAAAATTGACGTTTTTGACCATTTTTTATTCTGAAATTGACATTTTTCTATTTTTCCGACCAAAAGTATGGGGGTTTCTAGGGCTACCACATGGCTAAATCTGGGGGGGGGGTTCCCATAGCACTTGCCCCCAATTACATATATGGTCTTCATTACATTCAATGCCAACAATTTTTTCGACGGGGCAGAAGAAGACCCGCAATTTTGGGTTGGGGGCAGAGGTCCCCAAGGTCAGATTTTTCAGGTAGGGGTAAATTTGAAAATTTGTGGGGTTAGTGCAGCTAAATGTCCACTTAACACTTCATTTTGCCTCAGAATTAGGCACCCAGTGATCAATTTTTAGGACTTTAGGTAGGGGTTATACCCCCCTCATACCCCTCCCTATGGGGTTGTCTGGTTGGGGGTCCTAGCATTTCCAAAATTCTGTAGAGCGTGGTCGAAAAACCCCCAGAAAGTCGAAAAAGTTCCAAAAATTCAGGCGAAAAATCTATTTTTTGCAATTTTTGGAGTTTGTGGGGTGAGGGGGTTGGGTATAGGGCCGACCAAGTTACTGAAAGAGGTTCCCCCTAATAACAGGTATGAGAAGTAAATGACTTTATTTGTTACAATGAGTATAATTTCTGTATTTTTGCTTTAAAATCAGGAAAAATTATCTGAAAATGTTTTGCTTTATGGAGAATGCATTTGCTTTATTTATACTTGGTTTAGGTCCACAATTTTTAAATATAAAAAAAGCCAATGAAAAACCTCGAAAAATCCTAAAAAACCCAAATTTGAAATTTTGAAAATGGAATTTTCCCAATCCCGCCAACCACATTTCAGGCTGCGCAACCAAATATTTTCTGTCAAGTTGCACAGTGCAACCTGGCCTGGACCTTTATGGTCCTTATGATGAAGTTATAAAGTTTCCCGTCCAAAAATGCATTATATGCATTTTAAAAGGGAAATCTGGAAAATTTTACAGCACTTTGCGTGGAATTTCAAGTTATTTATAATTTTATTTTTTCTGGTGCGTGGTTAGAAAATTTCTCCCCAGTTTACGCCCATAGCATTCAAACATCAACATATTTTGAAAAAATGTTTCTTTTTCTACTTATTGGATGAAAAAATCAAGTTGTTTTTCGATTATTTTCACAAAATCTTTTTGCAGACCTGAAAAAGTTCTACTTTCGTAAACCATGTTATTTGGGGGAGATTAGGGGGGGCACCACCCCCCAATTTGTTCATCCCTGTACCCAACACCCCAGACTCAGACAAATTGAAAAAAGGAAGAAACTCGTTTATTTTACCTTTCTTGGGAAAATTTTTAAAATTTTCTCGACTTTTTTGGGGTTTTTCAACCCTCCCCCAAAACCACCCCTGTGCACGATATTAGAATCCAAGACAAATTGTCACACTTTTTCATGCTTTGTATCATTTAAGAACAATTTCTTTGCTTGCATTTATAGTCATGATTGATAAATGACAGGGTTGGGAAAAAACCCATTAATCAAAAGTTCGAATTTAAGTTTTTGTAAGGTTTTTTATGGGTTTTTCAGGCTTTTTTTGAATTTCACAATTGTTGATCTGAACCAAGTAAAAGAAAAGCAAAAACAACATCACTAAAGTTTTTTTCTTCATAAGGCACCCACTGCCCACCAACCCTGTGAAATGGTAGACAAAACAATCCCAAAGGTTGTAAAAATTGGGATTAAAATACCATAGTTGCATAAGAATAAGATGAAAAAATGAATTTTCCCACGTTTTAGGAGTCTCAGAATCTAAATTTCCTTGAATGAGTTACAATTGCCAGATTTTTCATTTTTTCTCTACAAGCTAGAAAATACAGTTTTAAAAGTTCAAAACTGATTCAAATCAAATACAACACAGAAAAACTAGATTTTCACAATTTTTCTGACAAAATCAGATGATTTCATCAATTTGAGTGTGAGCAGGCCTGTAGACAGAGGGTAGGGAGGGCCATGGCCCCTCCAAAATGTTTGAAGTGTTAAAAAAAGACAATGGTAGGGACCTTTGGTTTTTTTCCAAGTCGAGTCAGGAATGTAAATTTTATTTTAATTTGTGTGAAAAAAATGTCCTCCCCCCTCTCCCAAAAAAAATTTCTGGCTACAGGCTTGAGTGTGAGCAACCACAAATTTCTCTGTGGAACCATATCTTTAAAAATTAAAAAGCTCTCAGACTGCTGTTTTATATTTGTGCACAGACATTTGTGTGAATTGACACCAGAGGAGAAAAATGGCACAAAAAATTTTTCTTTATTTTTTTCAATTTTTTTCTTCAAAAAATTTTTCTTCTACATTTATTCCATCAATTTATGTACAAATCATGTTTGAATTCGAATTTGCATCTCACCCTCTGGAGTTTTACTGGTGTTTTACAAAAAAGTTTGTTTGGGACCCAATTTTCCATACAATTTGGGACACGTTTTTGAATGATTTCAATGATTAAAGATAAAAACTGTGGGCGAAAACAGTTCAAGCTTTAAATAGAAATGGTGTGAAAACTCAAATAACACCATAATATTAACTCATTTTTGTTGTCTGCTTTTTGGCCTGTACATCCACTTAAAAATGGTGAAACGCTTTATTATAACACATGATATAACACAACAATACAATGTATGTAACAGAACAATATGGTTGAGTGATGTTTGGGCAGTAATCCTACTAGTCAGTCAACAAAAAGAGTTATTACAATCAGCCGCAACTAACATTCAGACAATTGCTACCATAGTATTGTTTAGGAAGTTCACATTTTGACTGATTTTTCAGCTACAAATATCTTTTGAACATCCATGTAAATGTAAGTCGATAATCACGTAAGTCGATAATCATGTAATTTTTTCAACAGTTTTAAATTTTCAGTCAAAATGTTGTATGTGTGCCAGCAATATCAACTTTTCTATCTAAATCAATCAGACAGAAAAAATCTAATTTCAAATCTGAAGCATAATGAATAAGCAGACGTTCACAATTTGTATCCATTCATCAGTCATTAACAGCCTACAAAGTTTTCTATGACAATAGAAATGCACTACTTCAAGAGGATTTGTTCACTTATGGATGAAAATAGGTAATTCACTAACTCGGCCGAAAATTTTTGTGTTTTAAGGTCCTGAAATGTCCAAGACACAAAGAAATCCAGGATTTGACTAGTCAAAAATTGACGCAAAAGCTTAAAATTTTTTGGGCCAAAAACCATGTTTTGGCAGAAAAGAAACAGTCCTCTGATGCATTTCGAAGAAACATTGTTTTGTGACCTAAAACATTGCATGTTTTCCACAGTGGCACAACTTTTCAACTGGAGGCGTTTGTTCAAAGCTACCCAAAATTTCAGGAGTGAGGCCAGTTTAGTGGTAAAATTTTATTTTTAGTCACCAAAGTTTTGCCCATGAAATATAGATAAATTACAAGGGTCACTAAATGCGTAATTTTGCCAAGAAAATTTCCTCTGGTATTTTGCATAGGAATTATGCCTTCTCATACTAAAAATAGTGATGATATAATGATCAAAGTGACTTAATTTTATCACATATCGAAATTTTTTTGAAACACATTTCTCCCTTTGAAAGTTTTCACAGGAAGTGATTATTTCAATGCTTTGTTGGCAGTGCTAGTTGCATGAAAAACTCTTCAAATCAAGCAGGAAATTATTTTCTTCAACTAAAACAATAAATCTTACCATGGTAAAAGAATCACAGCAAAGCACAAATGTAAGGTTGAGCAGGAAAACCTGTTATAAGGAAATTGTAGAGGAAAAATAAAGATTTTGACATTTTGAGTTTCTAAAATGCAGTAGGCTACACACTATGGCTCCTGACACCTAGGGATGGGCCAGGTATTCAGATCCAGATCTGTGGGTATCCGCCTAAACTTTAGGATCTGGATCTGGTCCCGATCCACTAAACCAGATGTTTTTGGATCTGGATCTGCTGAACCAAATTTTTTTCGAATTTTTTTTTGCTGTTGTCAGTGAATAAGATCCAGTCATAATTGGATCTTTATTCATTATTATTCACTAGGGATGGGCCGGGTATCCGGATCCGCGGATATCTGCCTAAATTTTAAGATCTGGATCCGATCCGGATCCGCTAAACCAGATTTTTTTGGATCCGGATCTGCTCAACCAAATTTTTTAAGATCCGGATCGGGATCCGCTGTTGTCAATGATTAAGATCCGGTCATAATCAGATCTTTATTCATTATTATTCACATAAAATTTTGCAGTACCTATTGGAAAACACCAAAAATTTTCGGGCGCTTCGCGCCAGATTAAATAATTCTTTGCAATACTATTTTTCAACAAATAGTTCTTCCTGAAGAAAAAATTTCCAGTAAAGGAAAAAATGTTGGCAGTCCTCCTGTACGGAAAAGGCAAATTTTGGATAAACACAAAAAGAAAAAGAAAACACAAAAATTAATTCTTTAACATAACTATACTAGTAGCAATTTGTTCCACAATTACTTCTATTTTCATTATCTTCTTTTTATTTAGTCGCAAACTGCTTATATATTGCCTTATGTTTGCTCTCCAAATGTTTTCTCTGAGATCCAATACCACAACCTTTTCTGGATAACTGTTTTCTGCATTTATTGCACTTGGCCTTTTCTTCATTATCTGGGGGCACTGTGAAGTAGTCTCACACTCTGCTAGTAAAAGGAGTACTTGAATTCATAATTTATGGAAAAAGTTTCCATTTCTATATAGTTCATCAGCTCAGATCCAGATTCCTTGAACTAATTTTTCAAGATCCAGATCTGCTGTCATCAAAAAAGTCAATCCATCCCATATCTACTGACACCTCAAAATTTTCCAAGAGTAGTGCAAGGTGACATTTTGATTATTTTCCTATTTGCTCACAAAACAATGTTCCTGACTAGTTTATTAGCTCAAGGCATAAAATTTTCAGTGTGCTTTGCTGTGAAATAATTAGGACTGATTTTTATTTACTGAGAGCTCGGGGGAAATTACACAGAATAGACATCTACAGAAATTCCTACATATTAGACAAAAAATAGATGATTCAGATAATATCAATAATAGTTTGTGCCCAAACCATGGGTAAGAAGATTGCTTCTAGAGCTATTCTTAGGGAGGGGGATGAACTGGGTAGCTGCCCAGGGCCACTAAGGATTTTGGGCGGCTAAAGCATTTTTAGCATATGCATGAAGAATGTCTTACAGAGAATGAGCATCGCATCATTGAAATCGATATTCGACAAGAGCCTTGCCTATGTCGATTTGAGCGAGGACTTGGTACAAGCTGGAGAGAAAGTTGGTGGCAAGGAGGCCAATACTGAAACGAAAAAACCGGTATGCATTACCACAAGTTCAGTTTACTTTCATTTTTGTGAATCAATGACGAAAAAAGTTGATTAGAGAACTACAGGAATGAAAATAAACTAGTGTCACATAAGGTGAGAAATATTAGCAAGGGCTTATAGTTAACCAGTTGAAAGAATGAGACGAAAGACTAGAAATGAGCTCCCTGAACTAATAATGATCACGCGTTTCCACACAGGCAGTTGACGTCAGCGTGGTACATGTTTCATCCCACCTGGTGATTTTGCAAAGTGTGAGCAAAAATTTTGTTTCAAAATTGCAATAACCTTGGAATTCAATGAGATTGACTCAATATATTTGTGGGGAACCCTTAATTTTGGGATGGAGGTTTTGGGAATCTTTTGAAGACTTATTACACGTAAGGTTATAATTTTTAAGTCTGGATGGATTTTCAGATCAGAGTGACGAGTTGATGTTTTCAATCAGATAAGGGGGTAGAGAATCAGCTTAAAATTGATGATATTCCATAAATTCAGGCATAGGAGCAAAACTATAAAGATAAAATTCCTGCACCCGATATATTTTTTGATCTTGAATTCTAGAATGCTGGGAAATGAATCTTGTGCATGTTCATCTTTTAGATAAGCAGCCTAATTTTGCAGTCTGAACATTTATTTGTTAGATGAGCAGCCCAATTTCGCAGTGTGAACATCGATTCAATCATTTTTCTTATTAGGAGGACAAAATGTAAAAATCATTTTTATAGACTTTTTATTCAGGTGGGGTAGGGGGGTAGGCGAGCAAGAAAACAAAAAGAAAGGTTCTGCAAGCCTGTTTTTCATACAAAATATATGCAAAACTCATCAAAAAAGTTGTCTTGGTAAAATTTGGGACAAATTTGAGAGATTGCGGGTTAGTGCAGCAACATGTCTAATAGACACGTCATTTTTTCCGAAATGAGGGAACCAGTGATTGATTCTTAGGTTTTTAGGTAGGGGTAATATACCTCATACCCATCTCTTTGGGGTAGTATGCCCCCAACCCCTATATGTGCATGTATGTATGGTAGTCTTGTACCTATTTTTCGATCTTACAGACTGATTTCCACCAAAGCGGTACAAACAGGCTCAAAGTGGTGATCTGCATCGGGATATTGATAGGGTTTTTCATGGTTTTATGCTTTGACATATGTGTGTCCTTCATAAGGATATACATTTGGAAGCGTGAACTGGCTGTGAAGCCACCACCCTATATATCGAAATGTTTCGTCAAGGGCCTACTGAATCTTATCAATATGTTAATATGTGGTGGAGGAACAACGAGGAATCGACCTACAATGGTAGGCTGTCCCACACACTCAACACCTTGCACGACAGTCAATTCAGAACAGGCATTATTAGAGGAGAGTGCCATACAAGGTAGACATACACTTCGTTTGCTCAATTTTTTTTCATTCTGACCAGCTGTTGCTGGGAAAGAGTGAGATATAGGGTGAACATACTTCTCCTCAATTCAATTCTGAGAACCTAATGCACAGTGTTTTTTCCTGGCCAGTGCAGACTTTTTCAATTTCTCCAATTCCAATTAGCCAAGAATGATAATTTACACAACAGCTTTTCTATCAGCACATTTTTTCCTTAGTTTGTTTGATGAGCTTTCCAAATGAATATTATGTGTTAGGAGAGGTTTTGCAGTTAGTTTTGGAAAAGTTTAGTGGCAACTTTTTAGCTCTGCCCCTACCTAAAATTCTGATATTATGGGAGTCATTTATGTTTGGATATCATGATTTTTAAAGTTTCTTCTTTAGTGAAATTTTTTGGTTGTTTTTCTCTTTTGCAATTTTTTCATTTCCAGTGACCTGCAGTTGTCCATGGTGCTCCAAAATGTCGCTTCATGGCTGAAAATCAAACCTTGAGGTGAGCTTATTTTCTGCTTTTTTTATTTAATTGTTTTTCTAGTTTTTTACTAATTTTTAACTTCCAATTTCTTATTTATGTTTGTTCTAGTTCTTTTTTCATTTGTATTGTTGTTTTTTCTAATTTTTTTGTCTAGTTTTTTCTGGAAAATCCAAGGAATTTAGGGATAAAGTTCTACTATTTCTATTTTTTTCTAGTCAATTTTTTGCTCACTTTTTTATGTGTTTTTTCTACCAAGTTATTCACTCTCACTTTTTTGTTTCATTTTTACTAAATTTTTCGCTCATTTTTTTGTACTTTTTACATATTTCTTTCTCTTCTTGTATTTCCATCCAAGTTCCATCAATTGGGTCATACATCTCTCTCTTTCAGTGAAGCCCATACATCTCCCTCTTTCAGTGAAATCTAAATTTATACCTAAAAATATTTTTTCAGTTTTTGGTCCATTTCAACCTTGAAAAATTACTGAGAAGAAAAAATTTTGTAATGAAAGTTTTCAACCAAATTTTACATTGATTTTTTCACGAAAAAAGTGTGAAAAATGGTTCAAAAAATAGTAATTTTTGTCTAAAAATTATAAAATATGTATTTATGGCATGCAGCACCGAAAAAATTGATGTTTTTGACCATTTTTTGTTCAAACATTGACATTGAGACCAAAATATTGACATTTTTCAGTATTTTTCCAACCAAAAGTATGGGGTCCCTAGGGCTACCATATGGCTAGCCATAGGATTGGAAAATCCTGGGGGAGGGTGGTCACCCAATGGCTAGGCATATGGCTGATGACTTCTGGGGGGTTCCCATAACACTTCCCCCCCCCCCAATTACATGTATGGCTTCATGTCTTCTGCCTACAATATTTTGTTTGGATTCTGTACAAAATTGAGATTTTGCATCAAATTGAGAATTTCCACCTGTCGCTTGAAATTTGGAAATGTTGTGAATGTAAAGATCCCAGTTGAAAGCAATGAGAACAAAATTCTAGAATGAAAATATTTCTTCATTATTCTAAAATAATTACATAGAATAAAGAGAACACAAAAATTTTAGCAAAAAATAAATCAAAAGCTTTAATTCTTACATATCACACAGATGTCACCAGCTGCTAAGTTTAAAACACATTGTTACGGTCCTTTCAATCATTGTGTAAGACCAATTGTATGCCAGTTATCAGAAGCTGGTGACTAGAACTTTTTATCATAATTTTCTGGAGTGACTGATGCCAAGATTAGATTAGGCATGTAAAAAAAAGTGAACAATTTGCAAGGAGAATACCTATTGACATTTTTTTTTTAATTTTGGAAATATCCAGAGAAAAAGAGAAAACAAGGTTTTGCTGTGATGCTCATGCGCAAACAATGTTCAAGAGAAAAACAATGCTCCTGAGATATTGATAAGAACATGGTTATTCCTTTTCAAAAAAAATAAGGTGGCTAGATTAAAATCAGAAAAGTTATATAGGAAAGTTACACATGTAATTGGGGGGGGGAAGTCCTATGCCCCCTCTAGAAATTGTTGACCATACAGCTAGCAATAGGGGGAAACCACCCCCAGGATTTTCCAATCTCAAGGCAAGCCACCTGGAACCCTCAAACATTTGGTCTAGAAAATACTGGAAAATGCTAATTTTTTAATGAAAAATCTCAATTTTTGAACAATAAATGGTCAGACACGTCAATTTTCTCAGCAGTTGATGCCATGGATATATTTTTTGATCTTTTTAGAAAAAAATTACTATTTGTTTAACTCTTTTTCTGACACTTTTTTGTAAAAAAACTGTTTTTTTAATTGGTGGCAGACTACTGCCACCAATATTTTGAAACTCACTTAACCCTGGCCCAAACAAAGTCGTCAGACCCCCCTCAGACCAGGGGCTGAATTACATGTATGACAAAAATTCCAATGATATTAGGAGATTCATAGCACTGCATAAAAAGTCACAATAATCAAGACTCATACAAAAAAACATCACCAGCTATTTTTGTATTTTAGCTGACATTATTATATTGATCTTTCGAGATATTCTGTTCCATTGTATTCACAGTATTGAGCATTGCATCATCAAAATCGATATTCGACAGGAGCCTGGCCTACGTGGAATTTAGCGACGACTTGGTACAAGCTGTAGAGAAAGTTGGCGTCGAAGAGGCCAATACTAAAAGGAAAAAAGCGGTATGCATAACGACAAGCTCAGTTTACTTTCATTTTTGTGAATCAATGATGGAAAAAGTTGATTAGAGAACTACAGATATGAAAATACACTAGTGTTGAATAAGGTGGGAAATGTTAGCAATGGCTTATAGTTAACCAGTTGACAGAATGAGACGAAAGACTAGAAATGAGCTCGCTGAACTAATAATGATCACGTCTTTTCACATAGCCAGTTGACATCAGCCTGGTACATGTTTCATCCCACCTGGTGATTTTGCAAAGTGTGGGCAAAAATCTTATTTCGAAAAATGCAACAAACCTTGGGATTCATTGAGATTGATTCAAGATATCTGTGGGGAACCCTAAATTTTGGGATGGGAATTTTGGGAATCTTTTGAAGTCTTATTACACATAAGGTTATAATTTTCAAGTCTGGATGTATTCTCAGATCAGAGTGACCAGTTGATGTTTTCAATCAGCTAAGGAGGCAGAGAATCAGCTTAAAATTGATGATATTCCATAAATTCAGGCATAGGAGCAAAACAATAGAGATAAAATTCCGGCACCTGATGCCAATATATTTTCGGATCTTGAATTCTAGAATGCTGGGAAATGAATCTTATGCATGTTCCAGAGGCCCCAAGGTCGAAAATTTAGGTAGGGGTAAAATCGTAATTTTTAAGGGTAGTACTTGAAATATGTCATTACCTTTTTTTTCGCTCCCAACTTTTTGCCAAGGAGGGGGGAGTTGTAGTACTTTAACCACATAGAACTTACATAAATGAATAATGCCCCTACTTTATGCTTATTACAGTCAAAAAACATTCACTGGTTCAACTCCATTTTCCGGCTCCCAATCCTGCAACTTTAATGCACTAATTATATGTACAGAATAGTCACACTTTGCAGACTGTTGTGCCAACTGATTCCTGCACATTTCAAGAATTAGGCACAACATACGTTTGCAAATATTGTTTCAACCAGCATCTTCAGCAGTATGGGCTTATCCCATCACTGATTAGGCTTGGAACAGTGCTTCCAATTGGAAGTCCTGATGCCGAATGTGGCTTTAGTATTATTAATCCCATTAGACTATGAACTATGAGTTTGAAACCAAGTACCACTTCTGATCCAAGTCAACAGACCTTGCATGTCTCAACTCATAGCAGAAAGTATGCCACAGCTTGGGTAACCATACGCGCACAGAAGACTCACCACAGAAGGGGAGAAAAGGAAAGGAGAGCATGAAGAGGCAGAATTTTAAGAACATAATGTTTTTCTTCCCAACGGGCGATTTTTTGATTAATCACATATACATAAGTCATTGTTTCATCTCCCAATTATATTTATAATGATTTCCTACAAGTAGTATATATTAATGTACTGATATCCTTTCGTAAAAATCGCTATATGGCACAGAAGTTGCATACTTTCCCATTATTATTTGCTCAGTAAATGTGTCAAAAAGAGCAGTGAGTAATTCCTCAGAATCACACATTCTGCAATTTTTCTCAAATTAGTATAACCTACTGGGGAGAGGATGAAGTATACCAAAATTTTTTGGGATAGTGAGCTGTTTTTATGGGGGTAGTAAATGAATTTTCAAATCTAAGATGGGGGTAATACCCCCTCCCCCATGGGGTGCTCTGGCACGTTCATCTTTTAGATGAGCAGCTTAATTGTGCAGTCTGAACATTTATTTGTTAGATGAGCAGCTCAATTTCACAGTGTGAACATCAATTCAATTATTTTTCTTATAAGAAGGACAAAATGTAAAAATCATTTCCATAGCATATGACTGAAGTCAAAAATCAGACTGAGTAAAAAATTTTTTAACAAGGAAGAACATCCGTGACTATGCCAAACTGTTTGAATTATGTGCCATGAGAAAAGTTAGCCGACCAAATGTTCAAAAAAAAGTTCAAAAATTTTTGATGATAGTAAAAGGGTTTTATGAAAATAATCAAAAAATCACGATTTTCGCCAAATGCTGGGACATGTCAACTGTCATGCCTGAGGTGAAGAATGTTTACTGTAATCATTAACAGTGTTGAGGGTGGGAACATTTTGAGGTGCTTCATCAGTACATAATCAATTTTAAACAAAATTCCTAAAAAAGCAGAAAATGGAATAAAATCCAGTGGAAAAATCTGCATCAGATCTTGTCCCAAAAGAAGTTCAAGCACGAAAAACACACATTTTGGGGGAAAATGACAGTGATCTGTTCAAGATGAAACAGGAGGAACAACTGAATTATTTTCAAAAATCACAAAAATATCATGCAATATTTTAGATTTTTGTGGAGTTTCAGATAAGTTTCCTGAATTTGTAATCTTATTTGAATTTATTTATGCATTTGCATAATCCATTGGAAACAAATTGATTTTGAATTCCACAGAAAATTATGCTACTAGGTAGCAGACTTGCACAACAAGAATTTCCAGGGGGAAGCGCCCTTGCACTTTTCATTCAGGGGGTAGGGCAGTAGGCCAGCAAGAAAACAAAAAAAAGATTCTGCAAATCTGTTTTTCATACAAAATACACTCAAAAATCATCAAAAAAGTTGTCTTGGTAAAAGTTCAGGGGGTGTTGGATGATTTTTTTGGGCTAAGGGGGTTACCCCTGCCCTAGCAGACGTCCCCAACTTCAAATCTCCTGGTAGGGGCAGATTTGAGAGATTAGGAGTTAGTGCTGCAACATCTCTAATAGACATGTCATTTTTTTCAAAATTAGGGAACCTGTGATTGATTCTTTGGTCTATCAGTAGGGGTAATACCCTCGATGCCCGTCTCTTTGGGGTAGTGTGCTCCCAACCACTATATGTTCATGTATGTATGGTGGTCTTGAACCAATTTTTCGATCTTACAGACTGATTTCCGCCCCAGCAGTACAAACCAGCTTGAAGTGGTGATCTGCATTGGGATATTGATAGGGGTTTTCATGGTTTTATGCTGCCAAAGCATGAACTGGCTGTGAAGCCACAACCCTATATATCGAAAAGCTTTGTCAAGGGCCTACTGAATATTTTCAATATGTTAATATCAAGCGGAGGAACGACAAGGAATCAACAACGGCAGGCCATCCCACACACTCAACGCCTTGCATGACAGTCAATTCGGAACCGGCATTATTAGAAGAAAGTGCGATATGAGGTAGACATATGCTTTGTTTGCTCAATTATATTTTTTCATTTGGACTAGCTGTTGCTGGAAAAGAGTGAGATATAGGGTGAACATACTTCTCCTCAATTCAATTCTGAGAGCCTAATGCACAGTGTTTTTCCCTGTCCAGTGCAGACTTTTTTGATTTCTCCAATTCCAAGTGGCTAAGAATGATAATTTACACAACAACTTTTCTATCTGCACATTTTTTCCTCAGTTTGTTTAATGAGCTTTCCAAACAAATATTATGTCTTAAGAGAGGTCTTGCAGTTAGTTTTGGAATAGTTTAGTGGCAACTTTTTAGCTCTGCCCCTAACTAAAATTCTGATATTATGGGAGTCATTTATGTTAAGATATCATGATTTTTAAATTTTCTCAAGTGAAAGTTTTCGCATGTTATTCTCTTTTGCAATTTTTTTTCTATTCCAGGGATCTCCAGTCGTCCATGGTGCTCCAAAATGTTGATTCATGGCTGAAGATCAAACCTTGAGGTGAGCTTATTTTCTGCTTTTTTTATTGTATTGTTTTTCTAGTTTTTTTACTCATTTTTAACTTTCAATTGCTTTTCCATGTTTGTTGTAAAAACCTCGAAAAATTACTGACAAGAAAAAAGTTTTCAACTAAATTTCAAATCTTAAAAAGTTGGGCCAAACATGTGAAATGGAGGTATAACATTTTTTTAAGAAGAAAAAACAAAAAAGCAGAACAAAAACTGAAGACAAACAAACCAAAAAATTGGCATATGATTTTTGTATATTTGTGAACTCAGAATTATCAGAAGTCAAAAATTGAAAATTAGTGGTTAACTGTATTCTAAATCATTGACCACCTGTTTTTTTGATACCATATCTTACTGTTGGTTCATTGTTTAATTTCATCCTGAAGAAAATGATGACTTTGATTATCGATTATCAATGTCAATGCTGTCATTGATTTTTTCCCGGAACATTCAAGCCAGTGCCACATCACCCAATGAGGTTGTTACCATGAATAGCAGTGGTAAATTTCTTGAAGAAAAACATTTTGTACAATATCAAAAAATCTTGGATAATCGAGTTCTGTTTTTAAATTTTTCCTTCATTGAGACTCGGGCAAGTGGTGCTCAACCTTGCCTCAATTCCTGTCTTTTCCCACTTTTTTACCATCAGAAAAATCACTGAGTTGAAATATTACTGTAAAATAAATGGTAGGTTAGGCTAGTTACTGTAGCTCGAATTTTAGATGAAAATTTCAAATTCTAAAATCAATGACTGGAGTCGGAAACATACATGTAATTGGGGAGAGGGAAGTGCTATAGGAACCCCCTCCCAAAAATCATCCACCATATGGCTAGCCATTGGGTGATTGGTCATTTCTAATCCAATGGCTAGCCATATGGTAGCCTGGGTACCCCTATGCATTTGTTCAGGAAAAATTTTGATGAAAAATGTCAAATTTTCAATAAAAAATGGTCAAAAAAAGTAAATATTTTTGGCCCGTTGTGCTGTGATTACATTTTTTTCTTCTTCTTAGAAAAAATTACTATTTTTTGAACTTTTCTCCTGACTTTTTTCATCGAAAAATCGATTTTTTTTCCTTGAGAGACCCCTCCCCCCAAAATTTTGAGAATTACTGACACTAGCCCAAAATAGTCGCCTGACTCCCCCCAGACCTGGAGGCCCCATTACATGTAGGATCAAAAAAGAGGCACTTGGCAGTGCTGCCAGCATCTAATTTGTCGTCTCTGTTCCCTGACTAGTGAGGAACTAATTATTTAAAAAAATGGCATCAATTGCATTCAGTGTCAGTGCATGTTCATAAATTTGTATAGGATGAATTGAAGCAAATGTGTGTCGATCAAGAATGGCCAAACCTGGCCATCTGCCAAAAAACCAACATTGAGCGTGGCATTTTCACCCTCACAAAAATCACCAAAGGCACCATTGCAGCTAATTACAATTGAATGTTGATGAAAATTGGGCATTTCAACGGAATGGTTGCATCTTTGATTGACGAAAAAGAAAAAGGTCAAACAGCCAAGTAAGATCTTTTTTCAAAAATTACTGTAGATTGATTCTTGGATTACTGTATGTTTACTGTAGTGATCATTTTTGGGTTAAATGTTATAACTTGCATAATTTAAACATGCATGATTTAAACATGCATAATTTGTAGACTTTGACATGCTGTTTCCGAAAGATGAATTATTTTTCTAAAATACTCAAAATTGACACTAACTAACAAATGCACTACAGTAATTATTTTCGATCTGATTGTTGAAAAATTGTTGCTTTAACTCATTATCTCAGGGTAATTTGAGTGCATTGCAATTCTTGAATTTTCTAACTCAACAATTAAACATTGGACATTTAGAAAATGTCGTCTTATGCGTGAAATCAGTTAATGATTTAAAGGAGGGAACTTTCAGGGAAATGTTAAAATTAAAATAAATATCATGACAAACAGTTCAATCTATTGTTGGAAAATTATCTCCACTAAGGTAAGAATTGCAGTAAAAAACATCAATGAATCCAAATAGAATGGTAGAAAAAAGTGTTGCTTTAGAAATTTTGAAAAGTATGCTCGAATTGAAGCATATTTTGACGTTGATTCTTGATTGATCAATAAGGTGCAGAAATTCGACGTTTTCTCGTCAGGTTTTGATAAATCATGATAATAAATCATAAATGAAAAAAATGAATATGCTTTAATGATAAAAATTTACTCTGCTGACATTTTTTACAATTATTCGGACCAAAGTGTAAAACTGTGGTTAGTTTAAAATAGGCAGCCAAGATTTTTCTTGGGAAGGAAGCATGTTTGAGGAGAAAAATATAAAAGTGGCTGGAAGTTTATTTGGAGCAGTTACATAGTTTTGCATAGATCACATAACCAATATGCATATTTATTCCTAGATGACAAATTGCATTCATGATTTTGTGATTGATGATGGAGAAAAATGGAAGAAAAACATTATAACATGGAGTGAACATAGCTGGTGTCGGGCAAGGACGTTGCTGCCCAACTTGATTAAGCCTACACTTGACACAGCATGTCCAAACTTTGAGAAATTAGGAAAAATTGGAAAAAATACTTTTTTTGGAAAAATTTTCAAATTTTTTCTGGGATTTTTTGACCGGATTCCTTAAATGGTTTGACCTCTTACTCTTATTAATGGACAGATGTGTAAAATGTAGGCTTTGATTTGTGTCAACTGAAAACTAAATGGTAGTTTTTGGTGAAATGTACAATATTATGGAAAAATACTTGGTGACAGGTAGTTTTTCAGTTGAATTTAAACTTTTGGACCTTAAGGATCTTTTTTCAAAATTTTGACTTCGAGGTAATATGAAAGATTGGGGAAAAAATGGTCGAGTTAGTTTGTAGAGACATTGTGCTGCTCAAGCAGTCAGAGGGAATTTGATAGTCATTGTTTCGCTCAAAGATGCATGCATAGAGCTTGAGAAATTTTCCATAATTTTGATTATTGCTACAGCAAGTTTTGATAATTGCTGCAACAAGTTTTTAACAACTTTCATGATAGAATGGGTGATAACAACAGTTTAATTCATCATTTTGCTGTCTCTCTTGATGAGGATTTCGATTAAAGTCTGAAACTGCAGGCTGCAAACATACAGAGGAAAAATTTATGTTTGTACCTAAGCACTTGATTTTTCGAGTGACATAAGTAAATTTATTCTGAAAAAAATCGGAAATGAGTAGTAAAATTTTGGTTACTTGTGGGCTTGACATCGCCTATCTGTAGATGAAAAGTGCAATAAGTGATTTTTTAATTATCAAGTGTGGAAAATGAAACGAAAATTTTACATCATCGAATAAGAGTGAAAATTAACGATTGATTTGCATCAATTGAGGGCTAAATAATAATTTCTGGTGAAATGTAAAGTATTATTGAAGAATGCTTGCTGATCAGAATTTTTGGGTTTAAATTTAAAAAATTCAATGCATTAAAATTGATGTTAAAGACTGTTAATTAATTGTTTAATTAATATAATTTTTAAATTCAATGCATTAAAACTGATGATGAACAGTAATATTTTGGTGGTTTTGGAGACTTGACATTAGCAGGATGCAAGTTTATTCGTACATGCAAAATGGAATTGGTGATTTTGTAATAGATTATTCGCAGGAACGAATCACATCATGAAGTAAAGTCTAAAAAGTAACAATTGATTTGCATCTGTTAATATCTAAACGGTAGTAGTTGGTGTAATATGAACTTTATTGAAAAGTACTTGCAGAATGAATAAATTTACATTTATCTACAGTCTGCTTTTCTTGAAATGCTTCTAAATAATAAAAGTGGAAAGCAAGTAGTATTTCAGATTTTCTAATGTGTAATATAGGATATAGGTCTGAAAAATTTTGAACATACTAATCTCACCTTTAACAATCTTTCGAGTGAAAAATTCCGCAAAAACTGTTGTGTAAACGATTTTGATGACAGTACTGATTTGTGTCACTTTTATATTTGGATGCATTTTATAAAAAAAAGATTATAAGTTGAGCATTCATTTTTCTCTTGTTTCAATTTGTGTTTACATGAAAAAATTGGTGAATGAATCCGCTTTATAGTGGCATTGCATTGCTCAATGTCTAATGATGAAATTTATACTCTCGTTTCTTTGCTTAATCATGCAGATATAGAACTTTACAAAACCTCTCGAGCACATTGCACAATGTAGTAGGAGCTGTTTAAGTGGAACCTAATTTGTAAGAATAATGATTTTTAACATGTGACTCAAATTGAAAACTGGGTCAGTTTTCCAAAATTAAAAATCAAACCATTGTCCGGGCACACGCTATACAAAGTTTGCAAAAACATTCACAAGTTTACACATCATTGATACATGTACCATGCAATTCTTAACTGAAAATCAGTCTTAAAATGCTTCATCATAGTAGAAAATAATTATTCAAGTTCATTTACGGCATAAAAGTATCAAATTGATATGTATCGATCGAAAAGCCGTGATGAATGGGAAAATGTGGAAAATATGCTAGTCGTAAGCCAAATGCATTTTATCTCATTTTCACTCGACCCCAATCCTAATGGATGGATACATGTATTATTGCATTGAGCAAGCCTATCAAAAGTTGAAAGCACAGTTTTTCAATGACATTGACTTGGCAAACAGTAAATAAAAACGGTTTTCTGACAAATTACTTTGATGATTTGCTCATTCTTCTCAGGGATTATGTGGATGCATGATCCACTGTTGATGAAGCGCGCAGCTAGCCATTTGGGCTCCCCAAAATGGGATGCGCTGAAAGTTTGGCTGATGTTCACGCTGGACAAATTGAAAGTTCTATTAGAATTGGTTGCGGAAAAAAAACTTTGGTAATAAAGATTCTTTTTTTTAGTTTGACCAAAATGAAGGGGTCCGCGAGTTTTTGGCCAAGATTGAAGATAAACATATTGTTGAGCTGGTGAGAGATCATTTCTGGGGAATAGGTAAAAAATGTAAAAAATAGTATTGAATTCTATAAATGTTTTGTTATTTTTTTGGTGGCAATAGGCGAGGCGCCAATACATCCGGCGCAATATGGGAAATGGTGCACAAGAGCCATTATCCCGATGTAGTGATTATCGACGACAGTATCATTTGGAGCCTAGTGGTCGACAAATGTGCCACTATAAGTGTGCCGGGCGCAACATTCGACCTGTTAAGAAATGTGATTATAACTTTGGCAAAATTGATGGAATTGGGAATAATAATACACGTGGGCATCAACGACTTAGTTAGTAAAGATGACACAGCAGATCAACTTTGTAATCATAATGCGGTAAAGACTCTGCAAAATATTGTCAAAATTTGTTGGTTTAAAGAAGAAACTATGAATTTGTTTCAGCTTGCGAGACACCTGATCATGCTGGCAAATACCATACATCAGAAAACGAATATTTTTGTCGTAGTTTCTAGCGTACTACCTAGAAAAGGTGACAGCTGCGCTGAAAGGTATGGTATTGTGACCTTCTGCAACAAAGAGTCTAGAAAACCAAGCTTTTCCAACACATGATATTTTATTGTATGTTCATGAGACTACAACTATCTGCTTTTTGGCCATGTATTAAACAATACAAGTGTGAATTTATTGGCATCTCTTGAAAATTAGTGAAATTGTCAATTTTTTCAGCAAGGTGTTAAAATTCTGTCACTGCCTCGCGGTCCAAAAGAAAAGGTGCGACGAAAAGTGTTCTGTCGTCGATTTATTCCACAAATTTGACGACCGCAGTTTATTCGACAGTGGTCGTGTACACTTGAGCCAAGGTGGCAGTTGCAAATTCGGCCAACTGTTTTGTACAACAATAGACTCCCTTTTAGGCTGAGTAAGTTGAAATAAATTATTTGCAGTGTCCTTTTTTAATTGAAATTGACAAAAAGGTGTATTTCTACATTTTTTGATGCTGATTGCACAAAGAAGACTGATATTTCAATTGGTAACATGTTCTAAAAGCAGAAGGGTATTTAAATTTTTTAGTGCAGTTCTGAACAGTATTTTATACACATGGAGGTGTGGATTGGCTGACAGAAGCAGCATGCATATTTAATATCACCATTTTAAGTGCTTTGAGGATAGTAGAGAAAGATGAGTTCTAGAAATTTTTCATCGAACATTTGAAAATATATAGTGTAACAGTTGAATCATTGTTGCTTTGGTTGTATCTTGAGCAGTCGGGTGCTATAGCCAGGAAAAGAAGAAAAAAATTAATCAAGTATATCAAGGAGTTGCATTTCTTTATACCTGATTGAAGGAAGAAGGATGATTAAATTTTTTAAAATTAGTTAGTTTAAAATAGGCACCCAAGATTTTTTTTGGGAAGGAAGCATGTTTGAAGAAAAAAATATAGAAGTGGATGGAAGTTTATTTGGAGCAGTTACATAATTTTGCATAGATCACATAACCAATATGCAGATTTATTTGGAGATGACAAATTGCATTTATGATTTTGTGATTGATGACTGAGAAAAATAAAAAAGAATAACTTCACAACATGGAGTGAACATAGCTGGTGTCCGGGGTAGAGTTTGGGGGGACATTGCTGCCCAACTTGATAATGCCTACACTTGACACGGCATGTCCAAACTTTGAGAAATTATGAAAAATTGGGAAAAATACTTTTTTTGGAAAAATTTTCAAATTTTTTTGGGGATTTTTTGACTGGATTCCTTAAATGGTTTGACCTCTTACTCTTATTAATGGACTTGGCAAATTTCACATCTTTGGTGAATATATCAGTGTTGAATTTCATTTATATGATTAGGTGACGCCTGCAATTGAAAATTCAAAATAAAAGTCAATCAGGATGCAAAGAAAAGAAAATCTTTTTAGAGAGAAATTTTTTTTGACGTATCTTTTGTTTTTTGGAATCGACATCACCAAAATAAATTTATGTTTTTTTTTTAATTTAAAATCCAAAAAAATTGAAGTGCAGAAATTTGCTGACAAAAAAGCAAAATGGATGCGATCAAGGGTCGCAGATTTGCTTGCTGACTCAACACATGGTTTTATCAACATGTAAAGCTTCATGTTGAAAAATTGACGTCAGCAAGACTACGATATAATGCGTGTTTAGATGGATTTAGAGGTTGTCTGTTTATTAAGATGAAAGGGAATCGAAGAAAACAGTAAGAGTAGTGGATTTTATTAATTTTTGAAATTTTTAGACTATGAAGTGCATAAAAAGTAGAAACTGGTAAAATAAGTAATTTTTGAAATCTGTTTGATGTAAAAAATTTGCTTTTGTGCAATAAATGTTGGAAAATGTGCAGAAAGAATGGCTGGGTTGAAAAATGAATATAAATAAAGTGAGGAAACAGAACCTATGCTATAGATTTATCGACGTTGTAAACTGTTGATTTGGAGGCAAAAAAATACTCTAATAATGATGGAATATTTTTTTTGCCTAAGAAATATAATTCAAGTCTGAGCCTATAGTCTCTTTTTTCAAATGCTTGTAAAGTAGAATTTCACATTTTGCCAATTTTTAAATAAGCAACATTTGATTGGTTGTTAATGTACTGATCTTAGCTTTAACAATTTTTGGTCGCAATTTCTGCAATGTCGAACATTTCTTTTTTTGATCTCGGGACCATGTTGCGTACAGGGCCTTGGGCTTTTTGCCCTCGGAAATGGTGGACAACAAAATTCTATGGCATTTTTGGAATGCACCGATTTGGATCGACAATGTTTGTAATTCGAGCGTCGAACAGGCCTACCAACACTTGAAGGCGACATTCACAAATAAGCACGAAATTGCTGAATGTATACTATTATTTATCGATTCTAGAGGAGTTTTTTTTAAATATTCTGATCTCGGAAATAATGAAAGAAATAGAACCCTTGAAAATGAAAAAGTATGCGAGCGTATGCTACTATTTTGACAGTATTCTCAAAATGGAGACCTTAGAAATTTTTTACGGCAGACAGCAGGAAAGTGTATCATCGAGTTGGTGAGAGATGAATTTTGGGGTGTGGGTAACTATTATAAGTCAGGCTCTATATTGAAATGTGCACTGAATGTTGCTTACTTTTTCGGGTCAAAAAGGAGAAGGGCGGAATGCATCTGGCTGAATTTGGCAGAATATAAGATCGCCAGTGTACCCTCAGTACATTCTATTCGGCGATAGCATTATAGGCCAAGTTCAAATCGATAACCTAACGACCTTGTCTATGCCCGGTGCAAGCCTGAAACAAATGGCAAAGTTCGCTCACATTTTGAGCATTGTACCTGAACGGTGCATTATAATTCATTTGGGAATCAAAGATTTAGTTGATTTTGATGGATCTACGAATTATAAGACTATGAATGCCAACGCGGTAAAATTTTTGATTTGGACAAACTCTGAACCTAGTTCTTGTGTTGCTTATTTAATCTTTCAGCTCGCACGCTGCTTAGTCAGCACTGCTATGAGGATATCCACTGAACACGACATAACTGTTATAATATCGACCATTCTACGACGCACAGGCAGTCACAATCACAGTGGTACTAATCAACATGCAAAAACAAACTAACAAATGCACTACACTAATCATTTTGCATACATTTGTTGGAAAATTATTGCTCTAACACCCACTACCTGATGGAAATTTAAGAGCATTGCAATTTTTAAATTTTATAACTTGAGAATTTCAGGTTGTACATTTAGAAAAAGTATGTCTGATGTTAAGCGTGAATGTGCTTTAGGATTTAAAGGAGGGGACATTCCGACAAATGTGAAAATTATATGAAAGATGATGACTTATACTTCAGTCTATTGTTTGTATTGAAAACCTGGAAGCAAGGTTTTGCAGTAGTGCATTTGGTAGTCAACTGACTTTATTGGGATGAAGTTTATTTTTACAGAAAAATATCACTGCTCAACTGATGTCTTATCGACCAAAGCATGAGGAAAACAACCAATAATGTTTGCGTTTGACTCGTTGAATGAGGAAAAATTTTTGGATGCTGGCGGCGTCCACTTGAATTGGTTAGGAGCTAAAACATATTCGTCGTTGCTCGCTAGCGCTATTGTTCAATTTGAGCGTGGCGAGACATCTGAATATTTATATTAGTGAAGTATGTTTTTTGGATGTGAACTTTTTCATTTTTTTGCGAGTCTACTTCTGAACAGTATTTTATACATGTGGAAGTGTGAATCTAATGACATAAGTGGCATATTTAATATCGCCAATATTCTAATCTCAGAAATAATGAAAGAAATAGAGCCTCTGAAAATCAAAAAATATGCGAGCGCAAATAAAGATGCAAAATGGAACACAATCAAATTTTGAATCATGTTTGCTTTGGACAAACATAAAGTCAGTTGAAAAGGAATTTTGTGTTCAATCAAAAAATTATAAGTTCTACCATTTTGACAGTATTCTCAAAACAGTGATGTTAGAAATCTTTTACGGCAAACGTGATGAAAGTATATCCTCAAGTTGGTGAGGGATGAATTTTGAGGCGTCAGTAACTATTTTAAGTCAGGCTCTATATTGAAATGTGGACTGAATATTGCTTACTTTTTCTGGTCAAAAAGGGTGAGGGTGGAATGCTTCTGGCCGAATTTGGGACAATATGAGATTGTCGCTTTACCCTCAGTACATTTTATTCAGTTTTTTTTGTACAATTGCAGCCAATTGCAATGGAAATTTGATGAAAATAAGGCGTTTCAATTGAATGGTTGCATCTTTGATTGACAAAAAAGAAAAAGGTCAAATAGCGAAGTAAGATCTTTTTTTCAAAAATTACTGGAGGCTAATTTTGGGATTACTGTATGTTCACTGTAGTGATCATTTTTTGGTTAAAAGTGATAACTTGCATAATTTTAACATAATTTGTAGACTTTGACATGCTGTTTCCAAAAGAAGAATTCTCTTTCTAAAATACTCTAAATTACCACTAACTAACAAATGTGCTACACTAATCATCTAATTGTTGAAAAATTATTGCTTTAACTCATTATCTGAGGGAAATCTGGGAGCATTGCATTTTTTAAATTTTCAAACTCAACTATTAAACTTTGGACCTTCAGAAAATGTCTATCATCATGAGTGTGAAAAGGCTTAAAGTTTTAAAAAATGGACTTTTTGGGGAAAGGTTAAAATAAAATAATGATCATGGCAAACAGTTCAGTCTATTGTTTGAATTGAAAACCTGGAAGCAATGTTTTGCGATAGTTCATTTGGTAGTCAACCGACCGTATAGGGATGTACTTTATTTTTATTGGAAAATAACTGTCATAAATTGAAGCCTGATTGACCAAAAGAAGAAAATTTTAACGACAGATGTATGCATTTTGAATGCCTTCGATGCTTCAAAGGACAAAAAAAAATTTGATGCCAGTGGCTTTCACTTACACCACATTGACACAAATACTTATTCTTCAATCTTGGTCACTGACATCCCTGAATTGGAGCATGGCAGGACAGCTATGTGTTTATATTAATAAAGTAGGTTTTTTACATCTGAACTTTTTGACTTTTTTAGTGCAGTTTCAGACTGTATTTTATACATGTAGAAGTGTGAATCTGCTGACAAAAATGGTATATTTAATGTCACCATTTAATGTGCCTCAAGTTGATTAGAGGAATAGAGATCAGTTTTGGACATTTTTATTCAAATATTTAAAAAAATGTGATATAAAACTTGAATCATTGGTGCTTTGCTTCAATCTACAGCAATCATGTGCTGTAGCCTGAAAAAGAAGAAAAAATTGATCAACTATATCAGAGAGTTTGAGTCGTTGGAGGTAAACTGAAGGAAAAATCCATATAGCGAATGATAATCTTGCCATTGTCAAAAAATCGGCACTATAGCAACCATATAGAAATCATCTGCTATAGGGCTAGCTGTTGGTCAACTGCCTCCAGAATTTTCCAATCATATGGCTAGCCATAAGGTAGTCATATGGAGACCCAGACTTCAGGTCAAAAAAACACTAAAAAATGTCCTTTTTTTGATGAAACATCCCAATGTTTGAACAAAGAATGGTCGAAAATGTCCATTTTCTCGGTGCATCATGCCATGGATCCATTATTCACTGTTTTTAGACAAAAATAACTATTTTTTAACAGTTTTTGGAACTTTCTTGTTGAAGAAATTGGAACTTTTTCCCTTCTGGGACCCCTCCCCCAGAATTTTGGGGAATTCCTGATCTCTGGGGCTTAATAAGTCATCTGACCTTCCCACATCTTGGAGTCCCATTGCATTTATGACAATTAGGACCTAGAAGAGCAGTATGGGTTTTCAGTCAATTTTTTCTGTTTCTTTACATGTAGAAAATGCAAAAAGTTGTATTGACAGCTGTCATATGCTGGGTAGTAGTATGTGTGGAATCTAGATAAATAACTCTAATTGGGACCTTCTGATTGTCTTATGGTAATTAGGCAACAATGAGAAAAATGAAGTTTTTGGCCCCTTCATGGTTTTCCCTTTGGCTATGAATGCTGACTGTATACAATTAATTTGGCCCATTTTAGAAGCTTGAAATTCGAAAACTTCGGGTGGCTTCATGTCTTCAGCCTAGAATATTTTGTTTGGATTCTGTACAAAATTGAGATTTTGCATCAAATTGAGAATTTCCAGCTGTCGCTCAAAGTTTGGAAATGTTGTGAATGTAAAGGTAGCACTTATCAAACAGATGTCACCAGCTGCTAAGTTTAAAACGCATTGTTTTGGTCCTTTCAATCATTGTGTAAGACCAATTGTATGCCAGTTATCAGAAGCTGGTGACTAGAACTTTTTTCCATAATTTTCAGGAGTGACTGATGCCAGGATTAGATTAGGCATGTAAAAAAAGTGAACAATTTGCAATGAGAATACCTATTGACATTTTTTTTAATTCTTGAAATATTCAGAGAAAAAGAGAAAACAGGGTTTTGCTGTGATGCTCATGGGCAAACAATGTTGGAGAGAAGAACAATGCTCCTGAGACATTGATAAGAATTCCATTTAAAAAAAAGGTGGATTGAAATCAGAAAAGTTATATAGGAAAATTACACATGTAATTGGGGGAAGTGCTGTGCCCCCCTCCAGAAATTGTTGACCATACAGCTAGCAATAGGGGGATTCCACCCCGAGGATTTTATAATCTCAAGGCAAGCCAACTGGAACCCTCAAACATTTAGTCTGGAAAATACTGGAAAATGCTAAATTTTTGATGAAAAATGTCAATGTTCGAACAATAATGGTCAGACACGTCAATTTTCTCAGCAATTGATGCCATGAATATATTTTTGGGTCTTTTTAGAAAAAAATTACTATTTGTTTAACTCTTTTTCTGACACTTTTTCGTAAAAAGTCTACTTTTTTTCATTCAGAGACTACTGCCACCAATATTTTGAAACTCACTGATCCCCGGCCCAAACAAAGTCATCAGACCCCCCTTAGACCTCAGGCCGAAAACATGTATGACGAAAATTCCAATGATATTAGGAGATTCCTAGCACTGCATAAAAAGTTGCAATAATCAAGACTCATACAAAAAACACCACCCCCTATTTTAGTATTTTAGTTGACATTATTATGTTGATCTTTTGTGATGTTCTGTTTCGTTGTATTCACGCTATTGAGCGTTGCATCATCAAGATCCATATTCTATGAAAGCCTTGCCTACGTCAATTTGAGCGATGACCTGTTAACAGCCCTAGAGAAAGTTGGCGTCAAAGAGGCCAATACTGAAAGGAAAAAACTGGTATGCATTATGACAAGTTCAGTTTACTTTGCTTTCTGTGACTCAATGATGAAAAAAATTGATTAGAGAACTACAGAAATGAAAATAAACTAGTGTCAAATAAGGTAGGAAATGTCAGCAATGGCTTGTAGTTAACCAGTTGACAGAAGGAGACCAAAGACTGGAAATGAGCTTGCTGAACTAATAATGATCACGCCTTTCCACACAGGAAGTTGACGTCAGTGTGATACATGTTTCATCCCACTTGGTGATTTTGCAAAGTGTGGGCAGAAATTTTAATTCGAAAATGCAATGAACCTTGGAATTGATTCAGATTGATTTAAGATATGTGTGGGGAACCCAAAATTTTGGGATTGGGGTCCTGAAATTTCCAAAATTGTATGCAGGCTATGGGGCTAAGAATTGGAAAAAAGTCGAAGAAGATTTTTGCAAATATAGGCAAAAAAAAATTCCCCCTAATTTTTCCAGGTTTGTGGGTTGTAGTGTTGATCAGGTCGCAGGGGTCCCCTCAACCCTGCCCAATTACAGGTGTGTTTCCTGACATAATTTTTGCACCAATTGTGTGAGCTGCAGTATGGCCAAACTTACTGTATGAGAAACCCAAAGAAGCCATCCAATTTTTAGGTACAAAATATGCATGTTATAAGGCCTATAGCCAGTGAGTTTTTTCCGTGGGGAGCCGGTGGCACGCCTTTTTCACTTGGTTTACTATAAAGTCAGCGTTTTTGATTTGACCTTTTTGTGAAGAAAAGAAAAACCAAAGCTTTGCCTTTTTTCAATACCTGAAAAATTGGGGAGGGGGGTTCATGGCCCCCAAGCCCCTGGATACAGGGCTGCATGAAGAACTTATAAAAAAGGCACATGCGTAGTTGATTTGTTTTTGAGCTTATTGGGTGCTTTTGTAGTCACTAACTTATATGTGGGAAAAATGAAGATGAACAAAATCAGTATTCTTGAGTCAGATAATGGCAGAAGTTTAGCAAAATTTGTGATAGCAAAAACACAAGTACAAAAACCTATAAATTGTGTAGAAATTCTTCTGCAGACATCATTGTGATCAGGCAAAATAAATAGTTATAGAATGCACTCTACATATTTTTGCTTTCAGTGTGAAGCACCAGAAAAATTTCCAGTTTTTCTCTGTTGAAGTGGGAAAAGAATATTTTGAAGACTCATTACACCATGTAAGGTTATAATTTTTCAGCCTAGATGGATTGTCAGATTAGAGTGATAAGTTGATGTTTTCAATCAGCTGAGGAGGTAGAAAATCAGCTTAAAGTTGATGATATCCCATAAATTTGGACATAGGAGCAAAATTATAAAGATAAAATTCCGGCACTCGATGCGAATATATTTTTTGATCTTGAATTCTAGAATGCTGGGAAATGATTCTTATGCACGTTAATCTTTTAGATAAGCAGCCTAATTTTGCAGTCTGAACATTTAATTGTTAGATGAGCAGCTCAATTTCACAGTGTGAACATCAATTCAATTATTTTTCTTATTAGGAGGACAAATGTAAAAATCATTTTCATAGCATATGACTGAAGTCCAAAATCAGACTGAGTAAAATAATTGTTCAACAAGGAAGAACTTCGGTGTCTGTGCCAAACTGTTTGGATTATGTGCCATGCGGAAAAGTTAGCCAAACAAATTGCAAAGTTCAAAAATTTTCGATGATAGTAAAAGGGTTTTTATGGAAATAATCAAAAAAATCAGAATTTTTGCCAAATGCTAGGGCATGCCAACTGTCATGCCTGAGGTGAAGAATGTTTACTGTAATCTTTAACAGCATTGAGGATGGGATCATTTTGAGGTGCTTCACCAGTACCTAATCGATTTTAAACAAAATGCTGAAAAAAGCTCAAAATGGAATAAAAATCCAGAGAAAAATTTGCATCAGACCTTATCCCAAAAAAGTTCAAGCACAAAAAACACGTGTTTCGGGGGAAAATTCCATGTTTGGTAACACTAGTGATCTGATCTAGATGAAACAGCAGGAACAACTGAATTAGTTCAACAAGTATGAAAATATCATGCAAGATTTTAGATTTTTATGGAGTTTGGGATAAGTTTTCTGGATTTGTAATCTTATTCATATTCATTTATGCATTTGCATAATCCATTGGAAACAAATTGATTTTGAATTCCACAGAAAATTATGCTACTAGGTAGCAGACATGCAAGACAAGAATTTTCCAGGGTTACTTTTCATTCAGGCAGGGTAGGGGGTAGGCGAGCAAGAAAGCAAAAAAAAGGTTCTGCAAGCCTGTTTTTCATACAAAATACGGGCAAAAATCATCAAAAAAGTTGTTTCGCTGAAAGTTCAGTGAGTGTTTGACAAGTTTTTGAGCCAGGGGGTTTACCCCTGCCCTAGCAGACATCGCCGAGCTCAAATCTCCAGGTAGGGGCAAATTTGAGAGATTGCGGGTTAGTGGGGCAACATGTCTAATAGACGTGTCTTTTTTTGTGGAATAAGGGAACCAGTGATTGATTCTTAGGTCTTTAGGTAGGGGTAATACCCCTCATACCAGTTTCTTTGGGTTAGTGTGGCCCCAACCCCTATATGTGCATGTATGTATGGTAGTCTTAAACTAATATTTCGATCTTACAGGCTGATTTCCACCCAAGCAGTACAAACAGGCTCGAAGTGGTAATCTGCGTCCGGATTTTGATAGGGTTTTTCATGGTCTTATGCTTTGACATATGTGTATCCTTCATAAGGATATACATTCCAAAGCATGAACTGGCTGTGAAGCCACCACCCTATATATCGAAAAGTTTCGTCAAGGGCCTATTGAATCTTATCAATATGTTAATATGTGGTGGAAGAAGGAGGAGGAATCGACCTCCAGCAGTAGGCCCTCCCAGACACTCAACGCCTTGCACGATGTTCAATTTGGAACAGGCATTATTAGAGGAGAGTGCCATATAAGGTAGACATATGCTTTGTTTGCTCTATTTTATTTTTTCATTTGGACCAGCTGTTGCTGGAAAAGAGTGAGGTATAGGGTAAACATACTTCTCCTCAATTCAATTCTGAGAACCTAATGCACAGTGTTTTTTCCTGGCCAGTGCAGACTTTTTCAATTTCTCCAATTCCAATTAGCCAAGAATGATAATTTACACAACAGCTTTTCTATCAGCACATTTTTTCCTTAGTTTGTTTGATGAGCTTTCCAAATGAATATTATGTGTTAGGAGAGGTTTTGCAGTTAGTTTTGGAAAAGTTTAGTGGCAACTTTTTTGCTCCGCCCCTACCCAAAATTCTGATAGTATGGGAGTCATCAATGTTTGGATATCATGATTTTTAAAGTTTCTTCTTCAGTGAAATTTTTTGTATGTTTTCCTCTTTTGCAATTTTTTCATATTTTCCTCTATTATGAAAATTTGCTTGCTTATGCTCAAAATATATGTTGACAAGATTTGATTTTTCAGGGATCTGCAGTTGTTCATGGTGCTCCAAAATGTCACTTCATGTCCCAAGGTCAAAGCTTGAGGTGAGCTTATTTTCTGCTTTTTTATTTTATTTTTTTTCTGGTTTTTTTACTCATTTTTAATTTTTTTTAGTTTGTTCTATTTCTTTTTTTTATTTGTATTCTAGTTTTTCTAATTTTTTTGTCTAGTTTTTTCTGGAAAATCCAAGGAATTTGGTAATAAAGTTCTACTATTTCTACATTTTTTCTCGTCAATATTTTGCTCACTTTCACTTTTTTGTTTCTTTTTTACTGAATTTTTTGCTCATTTTTTGTACTTTTTAAAAATTTTTTCCTCTTTTTGTATTTCCATCCAAGTTTGATCAATTGGATCATTATTGCCCACATTTGATAAGACAGGTTTGATAAGCTGACATAAAAGTATGAAATGAACTATCCAAATATTTTTCCCCACAATGATGCCTCAGCATGAAAAAATTTTTCTAAATTTCGAAAAAAGGATATCTAAAATCCTTGATTGAGGAAAAAATTGCTTTCTTAAAAATAAAAATTATAAACTGTAAATTATTAGGCCAGTAACCTGTAGTAAATGAACATTGCCGTCAAAATTTAGAATAAAATTATTACATGAGTGTCTATGAAAATTAAAAAAAATTTAAAAATCAATCAAGTATTGAATTATTTTATATTAAAATTTTTAATTTTAGAGTGCTGGTCCTAAAGTTATTCTGCTCAAATTATCATAGCATAATGCTGATTATGTAGGCATTTGGAAACATAAGGGCATGTATCATAAAATTTTTATTATTATTGATAAACAATTTATTCCTTAACATGGTTTTTAGGAGAATAATGCCAGCTTATCAAATTATTGCTGATCACAATCATTTGGGAACCGTGGATGTGGACATGGAGGACGAGAGGTAGGGACAGGCCCTCCCACAGCAAAAATGGTGCCAACATTACTAATAATGTTGCTGTACAAGCTGAAATGACTGCTGATGCCAGGAATCTCATTAGGAACTGTGGTAGGGGTCATCATGGCCCCAGGACTCTTGGAGACTGTGGTGGCATTCAATGACCCAATGAGCCAAGAGGTAAGTTTTTTAGTTTTTTAAATGTGACTGAGAATGGGTCTGAAAATTAAATGGATTTGAAGAATTGTGATTGTGAAAATAAATCATAGAGCAGTGAAAGAAATGAGTTTAAAATTAAAAGAAATTGGTAAATTTAACAGAACTTGAAAATCTTTTAATCCTTGAACTTACATTTTCGAGAATTCTTGAAAATTCAATATTCTATTATAGTAATACGTTATTTCTTTGGGTTTCTTAAAATTTTCAAAATCCTCATTCTAGAAATTATAGGAAATCTTTGATTACTTGAGGATATCTACAATTGTCCTAGAATTGTAGAATTATCAGAAAATAAAGACAGAGTAAACATTTGAATAAAAGTTAAAAATAAAAAGGAAATGAATAAGCTAAAAGAGATCATAATGATTAGAGAACAAATGGAAAAAATTATGATGAAAAGTTTTGCATTAGCATGCATATTATCCCTCATTATAGGAATTTTCTCAATGAATCATTAGCATTAATGTTGTTTAAAATCTTTTCCTTGATGAAAAGGGGAATTTTTGCTCCCTTTTTGTCTGTTGACCAAAACCAGTGAGGAGATGACTACAGGGTTATAATTGATGTCCTTGACTGCTGCTCATCAATGGATATTAGGAAGGAAGAAAAATATCTATTTTTAGCACTATAGAATGACCAAAATATAACAGGGGCATAGGGCATTTTTAGTTGAGTAAATGAATCGAAGAATGTCTCTGAAGCTGAAAAATTTCTTGGGAACCCAGATGTTTTACATGAAGGTATGTAAAGGAGAAAGTCTCTAGATCATTCAGAAAAAATGCAATCATAGATACCATGAGAGTGTAAGAAAAAATTTTATTAAATCTTAAAAGGTGATATGTTTTATTTGACAAAATCATGAACAATAGAAATCAACAGTTCATGAAAACTATGGCCAAGTGTAGGCCTATGGTAGCCATAGGGACCCCCACTATGGTAGCCATAGGCATACCTGTACTTGGGGGGGGTTGGGGGGGGGACCCCCCCCCCAACTCGGCCAACCCTATACCCAAAATCATTTCCCCCCCCCCCCCAACCCCCCCCCAGTTGGGAAAAAATTAAAAAAATTTGTCAAAAAGTGTATGTTTTTTGGCCTTTTTTGGGAAAAATTTCGACTTTTTCCTACCCCCCCCCCCAAAAATTTCGGATTTACCCCCCCCCCAACTGGTCGGAGGTCTTACAGGTATGGCCATAGGGACCCCCATTTTACTGAAAATGCCATTTTTTAAAATAGAAATTGTCAATTTTTGAACCAAAAATGGTAGAAAATGTCAATTTTCTCAGCAATTGGGGCCATGAATACATGTTTTCGGTCTTTTCAGAAAGAGTAACTATTTTTCAAATCATTTTCCTCACTTTTTTTGTAAAAAAATTGATTTTTTTCCTTCAAACAATCCTCCTCGAAAAAAATCCGAAACTGAAAAGATGTATTTTGGTGAACACTGTTTTTCCCGCCAGCTTTTTCGTCAAATGGCGATAGGGGTAAAAAATTTTTTGCCAATTTTCCAAAGTCTTTTTTCGCTTAAAAATGCTCATAGACAGTTTATTTTAGTGTTTTTAAGCTTTTAAAACATGATGTTTTTAGAGCGGTTGATTTTTTCCACATGAGAACTGGACCCAAAATTTTTTATCTCATTTTCCAAAAATTTTTCCAATTTTTAAAAACGTTTATAATGTTCCTACGGATGCTTTTCCATGCAATTAGGAGCATACCCAAGCATTTTGACGCTCTTGGATTCAGAAACCTATTTGGAAAAAATAGTCAACATGAGCTGATGAATATATTGGTGTTCTACAAGAGCAGAGAAAGCACTCTAACGACAGAGTTGTCATAAATTTATCGTCTATTAATATTTCTGTGGTTCCGATTTAGATTAATCCAATTTTATTTAATTCTGGTTCCGGGGCGGGGCGGCGGAAAATTTTTGAATTTTTACTTTTTAAAACGCTGGAAAATTAACCTTTACAACGTTTGGTTAATTTTCCAGCGTTTAAAATTTTCGAGTTTTTATATTCTAAAACGCTGGAAAATAAATCTCTCCAATGGATATTAGTGAATAGAAGTTCTAAAATCACAGTCTAGCATTCCTGTAAGACCTCCGATCAGTTGGGGGGGAGAGGGTAGAAAAAAAAGTCGAAATTTTTCCCGAAAAAGGCCAAAAAACATACACTTTTTTGCAAATTTTTTTAATTTTTTCAAATTTGGGGGGGGGGGTTAGATGATGTTGGGTACATGGTTGGCCAAGTTGGGGGGGGTGTCCCCCCAACCCCCCCCCCCAAGTTCAGGTATGCAGTCTAGACTCTAGAATTATGTCTTCAATTTCCATTTTCAATAAACCCAAATGTTTATGTTAAAAATTTTGGAAAAATTCCAAGCATCGGGAGAAAAAATTGAGAGAATTGATGAAAAATTGTTTTTTTTTCTGGCGAAATACTGACTGTTAACGATTAGAAAATGAGACGAGCCAACTTGATTGATAGAATATGTTGATAATTATTTAGTAAGTGGAAGTAGATATGCTAACAGCCGCGCCATCGGCGTAGTGACATGGGTTGCAGTAGGTGCAATTGCACCCCATAGGATGAATGAAGGTTTTGAAAAAATTTTGCTAAGATATCAAATCGAGTCACCATTGCAACGCCTGAGATATTGAACACTTCTGATATATTGATCATTTTTGCTTGAGTGTCTCGCCACCATCGTGTAGTAATAGATCCGAGTAGTAGGGGGGCGGTAAACACGAAATTTTGGGAAACTCGAAATTTTTCCCAAAAAAGGCCGAAAAAGCACTTTTTCGCCAATTTTTTCAAGTCTGGGGGAATGGATATATGGTTGGCCAGGTTGGGGAGCCCAACCTGTCCCCCAATTACAGGTAAATAAAACAATGTAAATTACAATCTGACAACAGCTGCTTAATTGGTGCCTAATTTACTTGACAGTTTGTTGCTACATTGTTACTATATGTAGTGAGTAAAAATTTTTCATTGCACATCTTTTCGATTTTGAATTCCCCTAAATTTTTTCCACAATGAGAACCATACCAAAATTTTTTTCTCCATTTCCAATTTTTTTTCCTCTAAAGACCTCATTTGAGGGAAAAACAGTGATCAAAATTGTAAGTATACAAGGAAATTATTATTTCAGAGTTTGAAGTCTCATTTACAAGCAGTATGGGAAAAATTTTCCAACAAACTATCCAATAGTATACATGAGAAATCGACTGTTAAGGCCCCATCAATGATAGGTGAGAATCCACAAAAGATGTTAACTTTTCCGGCGCAAAGCGTCCAAGAATTTTTTAGGGATTGACATTCTGCGACAGTGGAAAATCAATTTATCATTTAAAAAACTTTAGAACCAGTAATTTGTTTGTTGTAAGCTTTTCATAAATTATTTGACCAGAAAGCTATGAGTCAGAAGTGTAGAAATTTTTCAAAAGTACTTTTATGTAGCTTTTGAATTCAATTTAGATTAATAAAAGAACAAATGCATCAAAATTAGAAGGTTGATGTGGTCATCTGTCTTAAAAAATGTAGCAAGGAAAAAATGTGGATCTTCATTAAATCTAAAGATACAATATAGAAGATTGCCAATTAGACATGAAATAATAAGCCCAAGATAGAGTGAGAGGAACAAACAGTAGTCAAAATATTAAAACTTTCTGGTGCTTTGCGCTGGTCATAGATATAATCACTGTTTGTTTTTCACAGAGAGGCTTTCACTATTTGGCCAAAGAGTTCAAAACTTTTTTCCTCATTTTTGCCATGTTATTTTTTTGCTTAAAAATGCTTTATTTATTCATTTTTGAACTTTCCTGAACATATTCATGCTCCTGCAGTCAGTAATTCATCGAAAATGGAGATAAAACAAACGTTTGATTTTGGGTCACATTAGTGTAAGCATACCCGTAACATTTTTTGGGCTGGCGGTTAATAATTCCCAAAATTTTGGGGGCGGGATCTCTCAAGGAAAAAAAGTAAAAGTCCCAAATATAGTTCAAAAAATTTTATTTCTTTTCTAAAACGACCGAAAAATGTATTCAGCACTCCCCCCCCCCCCCCAATTACATGTATGAGTGTGAGAATTTACCAAAATTTATAGCAACAAAAATGTTAATAAAAAACATTTAATTCATACAAAATCGATGGCTAACATAAATGTACTGAGTAGTATTTTTTGTGCTAAAACATGGTTTTTTTGCACCAAACAATTTGGAATGACACAACAAAATTTGATCGTTTGTGATGATTGACACAAAATGTCAATGAATATCTTCCTCCAAGGTGGTTGAACCCTGTATCCAAATGTCCGAACTCCCCCCACCCAACTTAGTCAATCCTTATACCCACCCCCTCAAACAGGAAAAACTTGGAAAATGGTGACCTTTTGGCCTTTTTTTGGGAATTTTTGACTTCTAGAGGATTTTTTCGACCGTGCTCCAAGAAAAGTTTGGAAATTATTGGATCCCTACTCCAAAATTTTAGGAATTTTAGTGCACCCCATCAGATGTCTTACAGACCCATTACATACTTGTATTTGACCTGAATGCGAAGGAGTTCTTTCCAAATAGAATATTAGTATTATTGCAGCAAACTTTATTTGCTGTCAATGACTGCTTAATAGTATGTAGTTTATTTTCTAGAAATTACCATTTTTGGGAAAGAGTCAAAAATGTCAAAGGGAAAAGAACAGGGAATAAATGACGAACAAATTGAACAGCTCATTGAAGAAGTTCGTGCAAATCCATGTATATGGGACAAAAGTTGTCGTCAACATAAAAACAAAGAACTTCGGAACAAAGCGTGGTTTAAAATTTCATTAATCGTTGGAGTATCGGGTACTTTAATCAAAGTATATATATTATTCAAAAACTTAAAATGTACTGAATTTTTCTTTCATCAGTTGACACTGCTCAATCAAAATGGGAATATTTGCAGGACCTTACACGCAAAATCGCTCGCCAAAAAATACCATCCAGATCAGGAGCATCAAGTGTTGTAAAATGGCGATATTGGGCATCAATGTCATTTTTAGTGCAAGCTGATAAACCTCGAAAGTAATTAGTTTTCCATATTTTGCACTTGGTGTAATTAACAGGACTTAACTTATTTTTAACAGCACATCAACGAATTTCAAAAGAATTGACATTGATCATGGCATAATCGATGCTGAAGATGAACAGGAAAGTTTGGACGATTCATCAACTTGCTCCGATTTCAAAAAGCCAACCCCATTATTGCCCGATGACAATTCTACAAATCGAAGTTTCATCAAATGGCCTCCGCTGCCTTCTCAATATTGTTCATCTTACTCAAAGTCAAAAGCAACATGCCCGTCAGCATGTAAAAGAACAGCTGACGATGATATTAAATCACTATTGGCTAAACGCCTGATGTCGACACCAAAACCGGCTGCTGATGATATGTTTGGTAATTTTTTCATTGCAATTTTTGAATATTTCAAATTGTTTTAATCACACATATATGGCAAAAGTGTTGCAGAGGAGAAGGTCTAAAGCATATCAGGGGAGAATGAAAATTGGCCATTTTGTGTTAATTTTTTGAAAATTTTTCGAACATTTCATAAAAAGTGTTAATTTTTGCTCAAAAATGGAGTGTTTTAGTAAAAAATGACCTAAACTTCAATAAAGTCGACAAAATATTGAAAAATTTAGCAAAAAGTTGGTGATTTTCTTGAAAATTTTGTCAATTTTCATGTTCAAAAAAAAAAGAAAAACTCATGTTTCAAAAATAAATTTTAGGAGTTCAGAACTAAGAAGATGCATTTTAGTGAACTCTAGAAGGTTAAAATCTCCAATTTTCCCATCAATCAAAAAAATTGAAAAATTTCATTCCCTCCAGCAAAAAAAAATTCCTGCATCTGCTAGTGTGGCTAGGTGGGAGTGCCTGTCTTCAGATGGAGGGCTTAACCATCCCTACTCCCTATGTGCATGTATTGTCTTAATGATTTGAAACATTGGTTGTTTTGGCAATTTCTGATTGGTTAATTGATACAATTTTAGGTAAGCTCATCGCCGCTCGAATTGCTGAATACCCTTCTGACACTAAAAACCGCGTAATGATCAAGATTATGCAAATTTTGGAAGAAGCTGATCTCGAGAAGATGTACAAACAAAACTACAGTGATGTAATTCAAATGTCCAAAAATGTTTGTGAATCTGTTACCAGTGAGTTTTCTTTATTTGATGAGGAAGGTCCTCATTAAAGTGTGCCTTTAAAAACTGTGTTGTATTTGCTGAAAATTGTAAATTTATAGCAATAAAAACTTTATTGTTCGACATTACATGCAACATGACAAAAACGGTTCATTCTCGATTTTGAGTCTGCTATGGCACTGCACCAGCTTTAGTAGTAAAATATTTAACAAATGCTTGACGTATTTCTTGCGCTAATCAGGTAGAATTATTAGATCCATAAGTTCCCCGCATTAATGTCAGGCCTGTATCATTTCTTGTTACAATTCTCCATTCACTTTCTGTAATTGTACCATCAATATTATCACTGTTGATTAAATTTGGCTGTGCATAACGAGCTTGCATTGGCTGCTGATGATCTGTATCAATTAAGTAATTGTGCAAGGCAATTGTTGCAAGGACAGCATTTTCTGGTTTCATAAATAATAGTGATTTAAAAATTCGCCAAGGGGCAGCTAAAATTCCAAAACCATTTTCCGAACATCTGCGTGCTCTGGAGAGCCGGTAGTTAAATAAAAGTTCGTCATTCAATAAAGCCTTATGAGAAAATGATTTCATCATATGTCGATGCAATTGAAAAGCACCATCACCAACAAAAACGTGAGGGCACTTCATGTTGGTGCCTGGAGGCACTTCATGTTGGTGCCTGGAAGAATATGATCAGCAGGAAGTTGAGCTGTATCATTGTATAAAATTGATCCAAAGTTCGAATTCTTGAATGTTTTTCCATCATTTTGGCTGCCATATCCACCAACATCAACAACTTTGAACTGATAAAAACTATCCACGAAGGCCATCAAAATAATCAAAAAAGTCCCTTTGTAGTTGTAAAATAAGCTTCCTGAGTTTCCTGGTGCCTATAAAAAACGTTAATCTGATAAGAAGTTTCATTTTCCCAACTTATGGACTTACAATAATTTGAATATGTTTTCCGTCAACAGCCCCCAGGCATAAAGGAAAATTCCAGCGCTGCCAATAGTGCGTAGATATTTCTTGCCTCTCATCAATGGTCTCTGGTGGTTTGACATATTCATCTTTCAAAACATCCCAAATGGCTTTACACGAAGTTCGAAATATTTCATTTACAGTTCGAAATCCTAATCGATAATCAAATGCAAGACTATGCTGTTCATCGCCAGTTGCTAAAAGCCTGAGAATATGTAAACAAAATTTCTTTAATTTAGTGCAAACTTTTAGTTTACTGAATTTCTTCATTTACCTGAGTGTAACAGCCAGACGCTCAGCTGCAGAAACAGGCTGCTGATTTGTGTAGCTCAGTGATAGGATGGTGAATAATTTATGGAGCAATTTGTCAAATCTATCGGGCGACATCCGGAAGTAGTTCAAAAACATAGGCAAATCGCGCCGTCGTAAGTCATTGATCAAATTGTTGTAGTGACTGTCAATTTGACGGCAAATATTAATGGGACGAATATATATCAACGGCGCTTACGTTGGCGACGTTTTTGTGTGAGCCACCATAAAATTCCCAATAAATTTCCTTCGTCTTCAAAAAATTCATCGAAATTAATGTCCATCTCTAAAAATTATCAATTGAGAAGTTGAATTTGAGAGAATGTGACAATGCAGATTGTTAACAGCATCTGGAAAGAAAAATGAGTAAAAATATTCATAAATATTTGATGTCTAACAATTTTTGCTCACATTTAAAATATAAATTAAATTTTAATTAATTTTCCATAAAAGATGATCGATTTTCAACTTTGATTAAACCAATGCATCTTTCACATTTTTATTATCAAATAATCAAAATTTCAATCAAATTTTCTGTTAAAAAATACTAAATTTTCGGTTTCCATAATTTTCACATTTTTTATTCAACCATCTAGAATTTAAATCAGATTTTGATCAATTTTCCAAAAAATGATTGAATTTTCGACTTGGATTAGAAGAAACAGTAAATTTTTCACATTTTTCCAATCAAAAATCCAAAATTGTAATCAAATTTTGATTTATTTTCCATAAAATTTGATATTTCCAACTACGATTTTTGAAAACCGAAAAATTTTTCGCATTTTTTTTTTGCTCGTTTTTACATTCAAAATTTCCAAAAATGACAAAATTTTAGAATTTTTGCTTTTTTTCTTATTAAATGGCGAAATTCGAACAAATTTTTACCAGAAAATATTGAAATTTACGTGGAACAAATTCCGAATTTTAAGCTCACCAACTTTATGTCGAATAATTATCAATTGTTTGAAGGTTAAAATTTGATCATTGATTGGTTCGACCGGTACAAAGGCTTGGATCGCTTTTCATGCTTTATCATATTTCTTTTGGCTTCAAATGGAAAATATAATCATGTTTTTCGATGTCCTTAACGTCTTTTTGCAGTAAATCTGAACAAATTTACATTCTATTGAGGGATATTTTTCCGCGCAGTGGGGATTTTTTTGGGGTCGTGCGGAAAATTTTTGGAGAAACTTTTTAATGTTTTTAGAGGTGGTGCGGAAATTTTTCTGGTTGATTTCCGCTTCTAAACGATTCCGATTCTGAAATTCGTGTTTTGGTAAGTCGAAAATTATTTTTCCACTTTTGGCAATTTTTTAATTGATTCTAAAAAAATTGAAATTAATTTGATATGCAGGGAAATTTCAGAAAATTTAAACACTGTCCAAATTGTTGATCCTAGAAACTTGAGTCAAACTTGCTTTTCAATAGACAACTTTTTAAAAAAATTTTAAGGGTTTCACCATCAGAATTAGACATCAGTCATTTTCGACGATTTGGAAATGAATTTTTCTTGGGAAGTCGCATGAAAATTTTGCACTTTTGAGCAAGAAATTGAGGAAAATGTATGTTTTTTTTGTAAAAATCTAAAATTTGATTTTTCTGATGATTGTAGATGGGAAATATTTTAAAAAAACGATCAAAATCTGATCTAAATGTTAAATTTTTGAGCGAAAAAAAACTGTTTTCTGCTTTAAATTCCACCAAGTTTTAAAATGTTACCTCGTGCTTCTAAATTAACAATGAGCATAATCCAACGAAGCTTTAGACGTCGGAGCACGGCATTTCACTTGTTTTTCCTACAAAGCATCGTACTTCATAGCTGAAAAACGATTCGAATTTAAAACCTTAAAAAAATATAAATTTATGGGTTAATAAAAAAATTCCATAAAAGTGTCAATTTGTTGTATGGCAACATACAACATTCCACCTGTAGGATTGATGTTGTAGCCAATCCACGGGTCCCGAACCCGGCCATTTCTGTTGAGCCCTGGTCGCGATGGTTACACCTACCCCGACATTGGCCAATGGTGGGACAGCTACGGCGCCACCCAGGAAGCCCTTCAACAATTTTTGGGCGTTTTTGTTTTAAAATTTCGAAAAATTTTCATTCCTGGGCATTATTTTGTGAGAAACTGTTCAAAATTTCAGATTTGAAAGTTGCAAAAATATTTTTTCAGGTGGGAAATTGCCTTAAAAAGTTGACTTTTGATTATCTTTGATCCGAAATTCAAAAAGCTTGTTCAGACAGCAAGAATCTCTGCTATATTTCCATGCTGATGATGTTTTAATAATTTTCCAAATACAAAAAAATATGTACACGACCGCAAAACGATTTTGTGAAAATAATATTCAAAAATATTGACTTTTGTAAAATACGCGAAAAAACAATACTGGTCAAACATTCATCCATAACATGCCGAACCGCGCAACAGAAATTATAACCAAAAATCATAAATGATTTGCAATGAGACGCGAAGCGCCAAAAGTTTTGCGGTACTTTCCACCCTGAGACAAAACACATGAAATGCATCTCCAGACAGGAAATTCTCTAACCTGGTCAAAAGGGTCGTTAGGCTCTAATTCCCTGAGGCCAATTTGGCTAGTACCGCTAAATTTTAAGGAGCCAATCAGAATTTTTAGGGCCCATGGCTCCTACTTGTCCTGAAAGACCCGTGGAAAAATGTTGATCTTGAATTGTTTTTCGACGAATATGATGAAATGCAGGATTTTCCACCTTCATTTTGCCAAAATCTGATTGTGAAAAAAAAAATTTGCGCAAAATTTGCGGCCGCAAAAAAACCGGTCAAGTATGCCTACGGCTTGAGTAGTACAATAAATAAGTGAATTAATATGCAAAACAACATGACTTGTAAACCATTGCGGAAAATCACAGAATGTTTTAGAACATTGTAGAATGTAAAAGAATAGTATAGAATATTGTGGAAGGTTCTAGAAATTTCAAGGAAAATGCAGTCCATGAAATTTTCCTGCACATCAGACTTATCTTGCAGTTACCAGGCGAGGAGTAAGTATGGGGTTGACCAAGTTGGGGTAGGCTCCAACACCTGCGTATAGAGTTTGACAAAGTTGAAGGGGTCTTCCCAACCCCCCCCCTCCCTCAATAACAGGAATGCACTCAGACCCTATCAATTTTTGAAAAGAGGAGTCAAACCAATCAAAAACATATGCTCAGGAACAGTTTTTATGGTAGATACAGAGCTCACATGGCCAGATCACTATGGCTTGTGTATGGACGTTTTTACTTTAACTCATCAAAAATATCAAAAAGAAGTATCTTCAAAAAAGTTCAGGGAGGACTGTTTGATGATTTTTTCAGGCCAGGGAGGGGTGTACAGGGTCTGATGTAGGAGGGTTTACCTCCCCCCACCCCATGTAGAACAAAACAGTTCTGAAGAAAAAAAACAAAGTCTGGAAAATGCATATAATTTTGGAATTTAACACAAAAAGAAGTGGAAAAGTCTTTGAAAATATAATCCTGTAATACCATAAAACTATAAAGTTGTGTGAAAATGAATAAAATTCAGGAAAAACTGTACAAAATCATTGAAAACATCAAAATGTGAAGAAAAATAAATGAAATTCAAGAAATGTCTAAAATTTTGAAATTTAACAAATCAAGAACTGAAAAAGTCAAAAAAAAATAAACTTTAAAAACTATAAAATTGTCAACTTCTGCAAGAAAATAAAATTAGAAAAAATGTGTAAATTGTAAAAAACATAAACTTCTCGAGGAAAAAAACAATTTTTGGAAAACGCATGAAATTTAAGAATTTGAGTGAACAAAACCTAAAACTCCAAAAAAGCCATAAAACTGTAAAATTATATAAAAAAGCAAACAAATCTGTCAAATTAAGTAAAACTCACAAAAATAAATATAAAATAATGTAATCAAATGGGAGATCTTTTCGACTGAGTTAATACTTTTCCATCGAAGAATTAATCATTTGCCGAATCTCATCAAATTAACGGGCACAATTTTCATCGAAGCTTTCTGCTTTTGAACCATATCTGAAAAAAATCAATATTTTAACTGATTTGGAGGGTAATGAGAAAAATGTCTATGTTTTCAATAAAAAATTACTTGGAAATTTTTTTAGCAACACTCCGCATGTATTCTCGGCACTTTCTTTCAAACTGTTCATCACAGATTTTGGGTCATCAGTAGAATATTTGAAATAGCACACTGGTTCATTCTGAATAGATGCCCAAGTCCATGTGAAGTGGGTGCAGCTGCAAATCAAAATATTACCAGATAAGGTACATTTTACATATAACAAAATACTTGGATCTTGTAAAACATTGTTCGACGCATTTTTGTACACTAACTGATATTCGATAATCAACATTGTTCCCGGGAAAAGAACAATCTTGTTTGAAAAACAAACCCATTTTGTCGAATAATACTAAATAAATAAAGTACAGTTAAAAGTACAAATATCAATTTCAAAGCACATAAATTGAAGTAATTATGACTTAAATATTTTATAAATATTAGTTTTTGTAGAAAGTGGACAAAAAACATAAAGAGCAAAAATTATAATTTCAATTGAAAAAGCTCTTTTGGCTCTAGTCCAGACTACAAAATGCTTCTCAAAAACCATCAAAAATTGCCAGGAAATATAATGAAAAACTGCTATTTTGGTAAAAAAGGCAACAATAACTGTAAAAACAGAAAAAAACACTACTAAGAAAAAAATTGCAGCTGAAAATTTGGTTTTGAGCTTCAATTTAAACTCACTTTTGAATTTTGACACTATCAATCCGCATTTTGTTCCGGGATTATTTTTGAAGCTTTTCACGGCTTCTTCTTTCGTCGATGCATATTTCATAAAACAAACCGGTTTCCACCAGTACGAAGTTGGTACCCAAGTGAAATGTGTACATCTAAAAAGCGTACAGCTTTCGAATGTAGAACATTTTAGGGGAACAAATATATATATTGTACAGGCTATCATTGGCGCATAAGATTGCGCAATCTTTAGCTGTCTTAACTTTCACGTTGGAAATATCATTGGCATCATAATTGCAATCTGTATTCATAAGCATGTCGGAGGATAACCCTGCAATAGAATTATACATGCACATAGGGGGTAGGGAGAGTGAGCCCCCATACCTGAAAGGCCACCCCTCTGAGTGGGACAAATTGAACCAATGAGTAGTTGGTCAAAGGTCCAACTATTTATACACAGAAAAGAACGCGTACACAAATTTACATAGGTTGGTGGGTGAAATTTGCATACCCAAAAGACACATGTACAGAGTGTTGCATAATTATTTGCCTTACCCCTGCAGATTTGCAGCTATACCATTTGCCCTATCCCTGCAACTGTACGTGTAAAAAGGGACTACCAACAGGAAATTTTTAATTGTCGAAAACAGACATGCATGGTGAAAACTTTCCATGGGTAGGGTCCATGAACTTTTTCCCAGGGTATGGGTAGGGGGGTGGGTGAGCGAAAAAAGTTCTGCAAGCTTGTTTTTCATATGAAATATGCACAAAAATCATCAAAAAACCTGTCTTGGAAAGTTCAAGCGGGCTGTTTGACGACTTTTTTGGCTAGAAGGGGGTGGCCCTTACCTGAGACGCTGGCCACCCCCTCTAGCCAAACTCTGTAAAATACTGTGTAAAATGCAGAATGATGATATATTGCACATTCATGTTGTGCAAATATAGCTGTAGGTGTAGGGAAAATCATTATGTAACACCAGCTTGACGTGGACATGTAAACAAACTCACTTACCTATATCACAATAGATAGCATTTAAGGATACAATTACCAAAAGCTCTAGAAACATATTCTCTCAATTTAGGAGATGATGGGAATAATTTGCACGTTAACTTTGTGATGATCGAATACGAAGAACTCGCGACTATTTTGTATAATGGAGATTAATCAAAAATTGCCTGAAAAATCATACCATTCTTTATTGTTTACCTTTCAATGTTTGACAAAGGTGTGTGAAAAAAAGCTTAGCATAGGCTTATTTGCTCTAACTAGTATATCTACATTATGTGAAAAATGTAGACCGTCACTTGTCAATCACGCTGTCTCTTCGAAAAAATAGAAAAATAGCATGTTTCCCTAGCACTAACTTTTTATTTCTTATCCTACAAAGTTTGTTAAGCACTTTAAAAAGCTTATTCTCTATCATCAGGTGTTATCTCAAAGTATGGAGCAAACTTCTGTTGTTTGTTGAAGTCCAGAAGATTAATAACATCAAATAGGACGCAATTTTTGGAATATTCCACATAAAATTATCTAGTTCCTTACAACTCTTTCAGATTTTGCTGATATTCTGTATGAAGAATTGTACATGTCTTAAATCAAAATTCCCAAAATATTAGCCTGTGATTTGCTATATTCATAAAGTTAGAGTTACTCAAATGATCCCATAGCGACAAATGTTATAGAACGCATTCAAGATTTGGTCGATTTCAAATTGTTATAATTCAGTGTCAATTTTTCCAAAAAAGCTAAAAATTCGTTCTGTTATTATTTGGAACATTCTCTATCAAATGGCATCAATCACATATTTTACATGCTTAACCCCCAAAAGTGTAAAGTGCTTAAAAAACAGAAAAAAATCTTTATGCAAGGAAAAATTGTTACTTTCGCTCAGCCATAGCATGCTAAGAAATAAAGCTCTGAGGCTGTAACTTCACTCACATGATCTATAAGAACTTTTGTTTAAACTCAATTAAATTCGATTTGTCTGCTTTGATGGTTAGTTTACAATTTCTGGATGCAGTTTCATTTTGCGTGTAAACTCACAAAAAGCAGGGTAGGTTTAAATCAATTTTACAAAAGAAAGAACATCTACTACTGCCTACTAAATCTGAAGCTACGGTAATTATCTTCAAATTTTCCAGAATGGCTGATTGAATGTGCACCTGCAGGCAAGTTCCAATAGTTGCAAAATTATTACGACATCTGCCTGAATCAGCGGAAACATGCTACAACAGTAAAACATTACTTACATCTAAAGGATTCTATATTTCAGGTGTGCAACTTTGGATAACAATGTTTCCTTCCTGACAACAAAATAAACAGAATTGAGTTGTAGTGAAAGTTTCATAAATTTAAATTTGCCTCGAAATCGATCGATAAAATCACAAATTTCAAATGTTTAATAATCAGAATTTTCATGGTGAATCAGCTGTGTTAATTAACATAAAAAATACACTTAATTTTATACAGTATCTCTATCCACAAATTTTAAATCACAGTAATCATCAAAATGAATATACTCTTCACCTGTAACAGTGATGGTCCCACTCATTGACTGCAAGTTAATAACTGTTGGTTGTCGAAGTCCTACAAGAAAGGTGGTTAACAATATGCCAGTAATCAATTTTGCAACTGCTAATAGACCACAGATTCAGAGTAAACAGCTTTTAGAGTCATTTTTAAGAAGCAGTAGACTTCAGTACTTCTGTTAACTGCTATATAGTTAACTGACTGCAACTTAACAACTTGTAGTTGTTGCAGTTATTCCCAAAAAGCAGTGGCAATACATCTTTAATCAATTATATTACTGAAGACTGGCAGTTAGAAAATGACACGGTCTGTGGTTAACTGTGCAGCTGTCAACTGCTGGTTAACAATCTGTAGTTGTTGCAGTCTTTTTAAAACGATGTGGGCAATATGCCTGTAACCAAATACGCAACTCGTAAAGGACTGCTAATTCATAGCTAACAACTTTTGCAGTTGCTTCAAGAAACAGCTAGACTACATATCCCTCACTTAAAATTAATTTCGTTAATTAACTACAAGTTACCCGCCAGTTTTTGTCCCACTTACTCACTCCCAAAATCTAGTGGAAAACATGCGTGTAATTAATTACCTAAGTGATTGAAAATTGACGATGATGTAACTATTGGAGTCATTTTAAGGAAGTATTGGATCACAATTGTCATAGTTAACTGGGTTACAACTCAAAGACCACCAGTTAACAACCACTAGTTCTTGCAGTTATCCCCGAAATGTGCTGGACAAAAATACCTGTGATCGATTATGCAACTGTTAAAAACTGCAGAACAACAGTTAACAGCTGTTGGAGTTACTTAAAAACAGCGCCTATGGTTAACAAACCTATTGCTAAAAATCTACAGGTTAACTGCCAGTTCTTATCTTAGTTATTCACAAAATACATTTGATAATATGGTGATAATTCTCTACAAAACTACTAAATGACTGCAAATCTGCAGTTAACAACTGTTGCAGTGTTGAATTTATTTCCAAAATGTAGTTGAAAATATACATGTAATTAGTTATACAATTGTTGAAACATTGCAGACTCATAGTTGAAAATTGTTGCAGTTAGTTTGAAACAGTACCTTTGGTCAACATGGCTGAACCTAGATGACTGCAGGTTAACAACAAGTCTTGATTGCAGTTATTCATAAAATGCTCTAGATAATACATGTGTAATCAATTAGGCAAGTACTAAATGACTGCACGTTCACAGTTAACAACAGTTGCAGTTACTCCAAAACAATACCTTTGGTTAACAAGGCTATTGTTAAAAGACTACAGGTTAACTTCCAGTTCTTATCAGAGTTATACGCCAAGTAAGGTTCATAATACATGTGTTATCAATTATTTAACTGCTAAAGGTCTGCAGATTCACAGTTAACAACTATTGGATTCATGAAGCAGTCGACCACAATTCTTTTGATTAACTACATTGTTGTTCACTGACTGCAGGTTAACAACCACTAGTTGTTGCAGTTATTCCCTGAATACAGTGAACACAATATTGACAAAAAATAAAGCAACTGCTAAAAGACTGCACATTAACGGTCACCAATTATTAGAGTCTTTCTCAGAAAGTACATGACCATCACTCAGTAACTGTGATACTGTTGGGTAACCACTAGTTAATCACAATTAAGTATTGCATTATTTCGAAAAGGTGATGGATAATACATGCATCACTAATTGCGCAACTGGCAAAAGACTACACAAATCGCACTTGACAACTAAGGATAGCTTTGATTAACTGCACCACTAGTAAGTAACTGCAAGTTAACTACCACTAGTTTTTCCAGTTGTTTCAACAATGCAGTGAACAATACAGCTGTAATGAGTTATGGAACTGTTCAAAAAACTACAGATTCACAGTTAACTATACAAGGATATATTGCAGGAGTATAGCAGCTCTGTCGGACTGTCAGCCAACACCAGCTGGAGTTGACCCGAGTCCACTCCGGTTAGTCTCCAGTACAGGCCAAGTTCTCAGAATCTGGCTGGTGTCGGCTGACAGTATCCAAGGAAGTATGTGAGGGCCTTCAAAATGAGGTGATACGATAAAATGCTGCCTTACAGTGTCCCGGGCAGTCATCCTTTGGAATGCAGGTGTTGTTTATATGCTGATACCGCACATAGCCAGGCTTGCAAATGCAGCCAGTTAACTTGCAGGTCTGAGGGCATGGTCGTGGCACAAAAAGTGGGCAAGTTTCCTGGCAAGAGATGGTTGGAACACACTATTTGTTGTCACTCCATACTTCACCGCGATTACATCTGCATTTATTGGATGTTTGTGTTATATCTAGAACAGGATTTTAGACATTATGTGAAAGTTATATCATAATCACAATTACCATTGACCTATGTTATAGCATAAGGCTGGGTCACAAATTGTAGCTTTGTTATAGAAAATCTTTTGGAAATTTCGCCATAACATAGGGCTATGTTATAACATGAGTCAATGTTATAATATAGGTCAATGTTGTAGCTGTCACATGCCAACAAATCTCACCCAGCGTGAAATGATTCACATCATAGTTTTCAGTTATGTTTTTCACCACATTTTGTTTGACAGTAACTCACATTAATTTTGTGTTCGGTTTTTATAATTTCTACATGCAATTTCTGTGTGTACTTTTTGTGTTTTGTTTATGTTTTGCTTTCCCACTTTCATTTCCGTTACAATTTGTTATTTTTCCATTGCCCACATAGACTACCGTATGTAACCTGCTAGTCAGAATTTCCATTAAAGATAAGCTCTCTGAGCTCATCACTGTAATTGGAGCACAACGTGCACCTCTTATCAGTAAAAACTAGCGACACTTCGCAACATGAAACGCCTAGTTGGAAATTCTCTCTAAATGGTGTCCATATGTTTAGCATGGAGAGTGAAACTCGCCCCAATGCTTAATGTAGTGAACTGGAGAATGTCAATGTGACCATAGGCATCTTCTACAGTGATTTGCGCTGTAGAAGTTAGCTTGGGTGTGTCATATCTCCGCCCAAGGCAAATTGTCTTTTGTGTTTTACAGCCTGCATTCCTGCGTTTGCTTGCATTGTTTTATTATAAATTTGCATATTGTACCTGCATCTGCTGCCTTTCTAATAAATTTACATATTCGCCTTCAGTCTCCCTTGCATTGCCAGTTACTGTAACCCAACTGTAGGAGCTCACCCTGTTGCCTGTCGATCGAGAACCCCCGTCGCCTCCCCAAAGAACGTTTTGATACCATCACCCGCCGACTCCCATTTGCTTACCCTCCACCCCAAATCGCTTTTGGATTATTGATCCCGCTTCCCCCTTGTCTGTAGGACCCACATTTGACCCTTGAACCCGTCCCCCAGCACCGAGTACTTTGAGAAGAGGATTTAGTGAGTCTTCTCAGGGGTTATAATTGTTGAGGGTATATTTGTGGGAATCCTCCTTAAGTCGGTTTTCCCTCGAGAGTACCATCAGTTGAGAAAGCCCTTGAACCCTTAAGGCCAGGGCAATTAGGCGATTTAGGTTAACAATTGGGTCCCCTACAGTAAACCATTCCAGGAATGGCAAGATCCCTCATCCTCTGTGAATGACGACTAGGGATTGCCACCCCTGACCCGGCCGCATTGTCCATTATTCTACGGCTGAACCCAAGGACAAGGCCGAGGTACACCATAGGTTTACCTGTGGTAGTACCAGCTGGGTTAGGTTCCCGGAGTAGATAGCCAAATGGAGCCACCCAACAGGGTCACAGCATGTCACTTGCAGTGTCATGGCCCTATTTCCTATGGAATATGGTATGGGGTTTCCCATCAATGTGACTGATCACCAATTCAGTGATGAGTGATGCTAGTTTTTAGTGATAAGAGGGGCATGGAATGCACCCAAAATAGCCATGAGCTCCTGGAGCTAGCTTGGCCAAAGTTTTTAGCTAAAGGGCATACTGTAGCCCATGTGCAAAAGAAACAAATTAAATGAAATACAATGAAACAAAACAGAAAAAGGCATGTGGGAAATAATAAACGAAAGGAAATAAAAGTGCATGGTCATGAAATAAAAAACGGGTGAACAAAATAAAATATCAGCATCATAAGATTCATGTGACATTTGGGAAAATTGATCAGCAAGTGACAGAGGTCTCATTTTACATGTTAAAGCTTCGTCAGTACTTTCTACACACCCTGTATCACTCCACACATTCTACCACTTTGGATCATATTACACTGTTGACTGTACTTTCTGCACCTTCTGTATTGCCCTGCACAGTTAAGGTGGTATATTTTGATGCCTATGTTTTGTACATAGGAATCCTTTGTGTACCTCCTGTACGGGCTTGTATAACTACTGTGACATTATGAAAATTGATTTTCTTCTCAATGACCTTGAATGCTGATACATGGACATAAATGGTGATCAAAAATCAACAATTTTCAACTGTAAGATTTTTTGGTCAATCTGATTCGAAGTTTATGTTGGCACTCCGTCTTTTTTGGCTACTGGCATCGACTGTTTGATATATAGGAGGAACATACATTTCTTGCTGCTGACCTGAAAAATGAGGTATTGGAGTAAGTAAGATGTTGTAAATAGCCGTCCTGTATTTGCTACAAAATCAAGGTGATGCTACAAAAATCAGACTGTTTTTGAATTTATGTCAGTATAACTTGGATGAGAAATTTTTCCAAATGCCAAAATAATAAACAGATCAATCTTGAACCAAAATACATTGAACTGAGTAATCTTTAAGAAACTTGACTCAAAATAGTATTATTTTAGTTATTGTTGTTTAGAATTAAGTCTACCAGATTCACACAAGAAGTTATAGCTTGCGAATAAGACCGCTAAGAAAAACATAGTGATAAAGTTTGCGAACTTACCATCATCATCATTTGTATCTTGAGGGTCTTGAACAATTGAGAATTGTACAAGTTGGCAAATGCACAAAAGTACAATGATTTAAAATTTCATTTTCTGTATTGAGTTTTTTGGGGAATATGTAACATTGAGCACTTTTTGAAAAACTTTTTCTTGAATAGCAATTTACTGGAGATAAGTCTTATCAGCTGGAAAACACTGTTAGTTAGCTTTTTGGGAGAAATATAGCAAGTTCCAGAAAAGTTGTGACATGAAAATAAGTCCAGATTAAATTTTAATCAACTAGTTTGATTTTTTTCCAAATAAATATGAAAATTATGCCCTTTTCTCCTATTTATCTTTTTTATCTGTTGCTCTTTCTTTACTAGTTTTAGCTACTTTTTCCTTGTTTTTTTCTTTTTATTTGTGATTCTTTTTAATCTGTTTTTATTTTTCATATTTTTTCCATCTTTTTTGTATTATTTTTTATTTGTTTTGCATTTTTTCTTCTATCTGTTGTTTGTATTTTCTTTAGTTTTCTCTATTTTTTTTAGTTTTATCCTTGTTTCCCCTTTTTTTGTTCTTTTTTGTTTTTTCCTTTTTCCTCAGCTGATTTTATTTCTATTTTTTCATTTTTTCGCACTTTTTACCTGTGTTTTTCCTAGTTTGAGCTCTTTATCCTTTTTTTCGTTGTTTTTTTTCTATTTCATCGTTTATTTCCTTTATGGTTTCTTATATCATTTTTACTTTTCTATTTTTTCCATCATTCATTGTTTGTATTTTTTCGTTTTTTTCTGTTCCAGTGTTAATGGTTTTTCCTTTACTGTTATTCATTTTTTTCTTTTTTCCTTTTTATTTATGTTGTTTGCTTGTTTTTTTGTAACGACCAGTTTTCTCTATTGTACTTTTACTTGAGTCAATACACTCAACCTCCAATGGTCTACGGGGACGGCACACGATAAAAACGTACGGTAAACAATAATATAATAAAACAATTCGCTGACGACCTTCTTTGCATCGACGTACAACAAATACAAAATGCTTCTTGCTTCCAAACCACGATTTTCGCATCCAATACAACACAAATTAAAATCTGCATAAAAATTATCCCTCTTCCACGCTTTCTTTGCCTTTTAAACCACTTCTTTAGGCCACGCCTTCGCATCATGGGAGGTCCGCTTCCGGCAGCTCGCCCAACCAATTGCTGCTTCGCTTACCTGTTTCCGCCTACTGTATAATTCTTTCACCACGCCTCTTGCTTTAATTTACTCTTAATTTCCACGCTTACATGCCTTTAATCTACACTATGCTTTGCCGCCTATGTTTTTTAGTTTTTCATGTGTATTTCGGTTTTCCATGCATTCCTCCTAAATCTTCTGTCTGGGTCGGGATTTCTGTACTTTCTACATGGGCAGGTGTGTTCACGCGTTTGGAGGGAATTATTGTACGTACAGAATGTGTATTCTCATGTGCATTACGAGGGCCAGGTGCCAATGTGGAAATAATTATGTCCCTCTTTAATTGGATCAATGGGGTGTGGGATGATCAAAACAAAGTGCTTCACATAAATTTATAAGAATATTTGGGTGTGCAGTCCGGACACCCTTGAGACGATAAAATAGGAAAATGAAATATTATTTAATAAACGTCTATCACATATAGTATGCTATATATATTTACAGTACTGCATTAGCAGGTACGTTACATTTTCTATTTTTTTGCTTTTTTTATTTTGTTCCTCTTTGTGTTTGTTTTTTCTTTCTTTGTAGCTTTCTGTTTCTCAATAGTTTTTTCTTAATCGAGGTCCGGGAACAGGATTGAGGTGCATTTTGGAGAGGCGGTATATTGATATGAAAACTAAGTACAAAAATCATGGAATTTGAGCCGGCAATTCGAAATAAGCGCAGATATTTACTGTACCTCCCACACAAACGTTGTAATCCACGAATTTCGTGCTCGTACCTGTTTTTGGGCGGAGACCCCCACCCCAACTTGGCCAACCCTGTACTCAACCCCCCCCCCCTAACTCGGAAAAATTGGCCTTTTTGGCGAAAATTTTCCAAATTTTTTCGATTTTTTTTGAGGTTTTTCGACCCCCTCCCCAAAATTTTGAAAATGTTGGGACCTTACCTGTAATTGGGAGGGTTGGGGGGGGGGGGGGCCCCCAACTTGGCCAACCTTATACCCAACCCCCCCCCAAACTCCCCCCCAGTTTGGAAAAAATTTGTGAAAAAGTGCCTTTTTTTGGCCTTCTTTGGGAAAAATTTCGACTTTTTTCAATCCCCTCCCCTCAGATTTCGGATTTACCCCCCCCCCCCCCACCAACTGGTCGGACCTCTTACAGGTATAGCGGGGTAGCGAAGAGGACTGCCAGCCACAACTTGGTCCGTACCTGTGAGAGGTCCGACCAGTTGGGGGGAGGGTAAACCCAAAATTTTGGGGAGTGGTCGAAAAACCTCAAAATAGTGGGGAAAATTTCGAAAATTTTCCCAAAAAAACCATTTTTTTCTCGTTTTTCCCAATTTTTCCGATTTTTTGGGGGATTTTAGTGTATGGTTGACCAAGTTCCCTCCAACCTCCCCCCCCAATCACAGGTATGACTTGGTCAACCATACCTAAATGTCGGAACCCGCACCCCCCCAACTTATCCAAGCCTACCCAACCCCTCCCCTAACTCGGAAAAATTGCAAAGAATTAGCTTTTTTTGCGAAAATCTTCGAAATTTTTTCGGTTTTGTTTCGACCCCCCCAAATTTTGGAAATTTTCGGACCCCCCACCCCAAAATTTTGGGTTTAAACCGCGCCCCCATCCAAATCGGATGCCGATGGCAGTGGCTAAACAGCCGCGCGGCTGTTTATCCAAAACTTGTATTTATGGCCAAACAGCCGCGCGGCTGTTTAGCGAACTTGGCTGAGTAGCCGCGCGGCTATATAGCCGAAACATACTTTCTTGGCTAAGCAGCCGCGCGGCTGTGGGGCTGAAATATACCTTTTTGGCTAAACAGCCGCGCCTCTGTTTAGCGAACTTGGCTAAATAGCCGCGCGACTGTTTAGCCGAAACATACCTTTTTGACTAAACAGCCGCGCGGCTGCGACATGTATAGTTGGCACTTGTGTAGTTTAGGAGGTACGGAATTTTGTAACAAAATTTTTTATTTTTAAAATTTTCTTTTTTATCGGCGCGTAGTTTATTGTGTAGGTGTAGCCTTATCTTCCCAAATTTGCATTTCTTACGAATTATGACGAAATCGAAAAAATATTTCATAGGACACCCTGTTTTCAGTCAAGATATTTGATTTCATGGAAAACTATATTCGTTATCAGCATCTTTATTTTAGTCGGAAATGTGCAAATTTTGAATAGTTTTGGAAAAAAATTTCGGTATATCCCCTAAACTATACAAGTGCCAATACTCGTCGCAGCCGCGTGGCTGTTTAGCCAAGAAATTTTGTTTTAGCAATATAGCCGCGTGGCTGTATAGCGAACTTGGCTAAATAGCCGCACGGCTGTTTAGCCAGAAATATATGTTTTGGGTAAGTAGCCGCGCGTCTGTTTAGCTACTGCTGACCTCTTTTCCGGCTAAAACTATGGGGGTCCCTAGGGCTACCATATGGCTAGCCATAGGATTGGAAAATCCTGGGGGGGGGGTCGCCCAATGGCTAGCCATATGGTCTACGATTTCTGGGGGGGGGGGTTCCCATAGCACTTCCCCCCAATTACATGTATGCTTACAGGTATGATCTTATATCCTTGCTAAAGCATATTTAGAACACCTGATGAAGTAAAAAAACAATTCTTTTCATGAATTCTCCATAAGTGGAAGAATTTCCTCGGGGTAATTGTACTGATTCATCAAACTCTGACGGGTTTTTTACTTTTTCACACAATAACCAAATTTGGGACTTTATTTATAAGCCTGGTTCACTTCCACGATTTTGAAATAATAAGAAAAAACCTGATTAAACCCTTAAAAAACCCAAAAAACCTTATAATCCAAATTCGAAATTTTGAAAACGGGTTTTTCCCAATTTTGGCATTAAAAATTGCGGGCTGTGCAATCAAATTTTTTCTGGCAAGTTTCACGGTGCAACTTGGAGCCTGACAGGCCATATGATTCTCATCTGCTTCGGCGGGAAAACTAGTCTTCATCCATACATGTAATGGAGCCCAGAGGTCGGGGGGGGGGGGTCAGTAATTCCCAATATTTTGCAATGAGCGGTCTATTAAGAAAAAAAAATCGATTTTTTCACGAAAAATTTCCGAAAAACGGTTTAAAAAATATTAATTTTTGTCTAGAAAATGATAACAAAAATGTATTTATGGCCTGAAGTGCTGAGAAAATTGACGTTTTTGACCATTTTTTATCCAAAAATTGACATTTTTCTATTTTTCCGACCCAAAGTATGGGGGTTTCTAGGGCTACCACATGGCTAAATCCGGGAGGGGTTCCCATCATACATGTAACGGAGCTCTGAGGTCTGGGGGGGGGGGTTGGAGCACTTTTTGCAGGCCGGGGGTCAGTAATTCCCAAAATTTTGGGGGGAGTGGTCTCTGAAGCGAAAAAAATTCGATTTTTTTTATGAAAAGTGTCCGAAAAACGGTTCAAAAAGTAGTAATTTTTGTCTAAAAGATGATAAAAAATGTACTTATAACGCGAAGCGCGGAGAAAATTGATGTTTTTGACCATTTTTTGTTCAAAAATTGACATTTTTCATGAAAAAAGTGACATTTTTCAGTATTTTTCCGACTAAAACTATGGGGGTCCCTAGGGCTACCATATGGCTAGCCATAGGATTGGAAAATCCTGGGGGGGGGTCGCCCAATGGCTTGCCATATGGTTGATGATTTCTGGGGGGGGGTTCCCATAGCACTTCCCCCCAATTACATATATGGTCTTCATTAAATTCAATGCCAACAATTTTTTCGATGGGGCAGAAAAAGACCCGAAATTTAGGGTTGGGGGCAGAGGTCCCCAAGGTCAGATTTTCCAGGTAGGGGTAAATTTGAAAATTTGCGGGGGTAGTGCAGCTAAATGTCCGCTTAACACTTCATTTTGCCTCAAAATTAGGCACCCAGTGATCAATTTTTAGGACTTTAGGTAGAGGTAATACCCCCCTCATACCCCTCCCTATGGGGTTGTCTGGTTGGGGGTCCTAGCACTTCCAAAATTCTGTGGAGCGTGGTCGAAAAACCCCTAGAAAGTCGAAAAAATTCCAAAAATTCAGCCGAAAAATCTATTTTTTGCAATTTTTTTGAGTTTGTGGGGTGACCGGGTTGGGTATAGGGCCGACCAAGTTGAGGGTAGAGGTTTCCCCTAATAACAGGTATGAGAGGTAAATGACAATGTGTACAATGTGTATAATTTCTGTGGTTTTGCTTTAAAATCAGGAAAGATTATCTGAAAATGTTTTGCTTTATGAAGAATGCATTTGCTTTATTTATACTTGGTTGAGTTCCACAATTTTTAAATATAAAAAAAACCAATGAAAAACCTCGAAAAATCCTAAAAAACCCAAATTTGAAATTTTGAAAATGGAATTTTCCCAATCCCGCCAACCACATTCCAGGCTGCGCAACCAAATATTTTCTGTCAAGTTGCACAGTGCAACCTGGCCTGGACCTTTACGGTCCTTATGATGAAGTTATAAAGTTTCCCGTCCAAAAATGCATTATATGCATTTTAAAAGGGAAATCTGGAAAATTTTACAGCACTTTGCGTGGAATTTCAAGTTATTTATAATTTTATTTTTTCTGGTGCGTGGTTAGAAAATTTCTCCCCAGTTTACGCCCATAGCATTCAAACATCAACATATTTTGAAAAAATGTTTCTTTTTCTACTTATTGGATGAAAAAATTAAGTTGTTTCACGATTATTTTCGCAAAATTTTTTTGCAGACCTGAAAAAGTTCTACTTTCGTAAACCATGTTATTTGGGGGAGATTAGGGTGGTCCACCACCCCCAACTTGGTCATCCCTATACCCAACACCCCAGACTCAGAAAAATTGAAAAAAGGAAGAAACTCGTTTATTTTACCTTTCTTGGGAAAATTTTTAAAGTTTTCTCGACTTTTTTGGGGTTTTTCAACCCTCCCCCAAAACCACCCCTGTGCACGATATTAGAATCCGAGACAAAATGTCACACTTTTTCATGCTTTGTATCATTTAAGAACAATTTCTTTGCTTGCATTTATAATCATGATTGATAAATGGCAGGGTTGGGAAAAAACCCATTATCAAAATTTCGAATTTAAGTTTTTTAAGGTTTTTTTGAGGTTTTATCAGGGTTTTTTTAAATTTCGCAATTGTGGATCTGAACCAATTGAAAGAAAAGCAAAAATCACTAAAGTTTTATTCTTCATAACGCACCCACTGCACATCAACCCTGTGAAATTGTAGACAAAAGAATCCCAAATGTTGTAAAAATTGGGATTGATATAAAATAGTTGCAGAAATATTAAGATGAAAAATTAATTTTCCGATGTTTTAGGAGTCTCAAAATCTAAATTTTCCCGGATGAGTTACAATTGCCAGACATTCCATTTTTTCTCTAGAATGAAGGAAATTCAGTTTTAAGAGTTCGAAACTGATGCCAATCAAATACAACCCAAAAAACTAGATTTTCATGATTTTTCTGACAAAATCAGATGAATTCATCAATTTGAGTGTGAGCAACCACTAATTTCTCTGTGGAGCCAAATCTTTCCCCCCAACTTGCGCATTGCAATCTATCCTGTGCAAAAATTAAAAAGCCGTCAGACTGCTGTTTTATATTTGTGCACAGACATTTGTGTGAATTGACACCAGACGAGAAGAATGGCACAAAAAATGTTTCTTCAAGGAAGGTACTGAAAACTGTGGAAAGCTTTTGGGGGGAGAGTTAGGTAGTAATTAGAAAGCTACGTTTATTCCATTTATTTATGTAAAAATCATGTTTAAATTCAAATCTGCATCTCACCTTCTAGGGTTTTACTGGATTTTTTACAAAAAAAGTTTGTTTGGGATTAAAGATAAAAAATGATTCAGATGATTAAGACAATGATTAAAGATAAAAAACTGTGGGGCAAAACAGTTCCAGCTTTAAATAGAAATGATGTGAAAATTCAAATAACACCATAGTATTAACTCATTTTTGTTGTCTGCTTTTTGGCCTGTACAACAGAGGTCCCCGAAATCAGATTTTTCAGGTAGGGGTAAATTTGAAAATTTACGGGTGAAGTGTAGCTAAATGTCCACTAAACACTTCATATTGCCTTAAAATTAAGCACCCAGTGATGAATTTTTAGGACCTTAGGTATGGGCAGGGCCGTGCGCAAGGGGGGCGGGGGGGGCCGCCACCCCCCACCATTGAGGCAGTAACTCTAAACCGAAAAGATGCGTTTTGGTGAACTTTAAAAAGTCAAAATCTCACAATTTCCCCGCGCATCACACCAGTCATGGGTATAATTATAACTATATTCTATCAGGCGCGGCCGTTAGCATATCTACTTTGACTTACTAATTAATGCCCAACAGTTTCTATCAATCAAGTTAGATCATTTCATTTTCTAATCGTTTACAGTCAATTATGTCAATGAAAATAGAGATTTTTCATCATGTCTCTACGAATTATCTGTTGAAGAGATTTATTTTTCAGGGTTTTAGAATACAAAAACCCAAAAAAATTTTCCGGCGCGTCGCGCCGGAATGGGAGGCAAATTACGCTTCATCAGTCTGGTTTTAATTTATATCCCAATGTTATGAAGGTTCATTTTCCAGCGTTTTAGAAAGTGAAAATCAAAAAATTTTTCCGGCGCTCCGCGCCGGACCATTCTATAGAACACCAATATATTCTTCATGAGCTCATTTAGACTAACATAACCAGAATTTTCTCAATTTTTTTCCTCATTTTTTCAGGTTTCTGACTACAAATACAACAAAATGCTTGGGTATGTTCCTAAAATGCATAAAAAAGCAACCATAGCCACATTATAAGCGTTTTTAAAAATGTGGAAATTTTTTGGAAAATAAGGAAAAAAATTTTTATTCCGGTTCTCATGTGGAAAAAATCTTCCCGGAAAAAAACGGTGATGCACACAGTATATCCGCGTAAGATCAACATTTCTGGGGCTATTCAGTGAAAAAGTCTAGTCCACCCCCCATGAAAAAATCCTGCACAGGGCCCTGGGTAGGGGTAATACCCCCCTCATACCCCTCCCCATGGGGTTGTCTGCTGTACAACCACATAAAAATGGTGAAATACTTTATTATAACACATGATATAACACAATAATACAACGTATGTAACAGAACAATATGAATGAGCAACGTTTCGGCAGTAATCCTACTAGTAGGACAACAAAAATAAATTATTACAATCAGCCGTAACTAACATTCAGACAGTTGCTACCATAGTATTGATTAGGAAGTTCACATTTTGAATGATTTTTCGGCTGCAAATATCTTTTGAACATCCATGTAAATGTTGAAAAAGTGAGTCCATAATCACCTAAATTTTTCAAAAATTTTAATTTTTCAGTCAAAACGTTGTATGTGTGCCAGCAATATCAACTTTTCTATCTGAATCAATTGGATAAAAAAAATTGAATTTCAAATCTGAAGCATAATGAATAAGCAGATGTTCACAATTTGTATCCATTCATCAGTCATTAACAGCCTACAAAGTTTTCTATGACAATAGAAATACACTATTTCAAGAGGATTTGTTCACTTAGGGATGAAAATAGGCAATTCACTAACTCGGCCGAAAATTTTTGTGTTTTAAGGTCCTGAAATGTCCAAGACACAAAGAAATCCAGGATTTGACTAGTCAAAAATTGACGCAAAAGCTTAAAATTTTTTGGGCCAAAAACCATGTTTTGGCAGAAAAGAAACAGTCCTCTGATGCATTTATGAGCTTTTTCGAAGAAACATTGTTTTGTGACCTAAAACATTGCATGTTTTCCACAGTGCCACAACTTTTCAACTGGAGGCATTTGTTCAAAGCTACCCAAAATTTCAGGAGTGAGGCCAGTTTAGTGGTAAAATTTTATTTTTAGTCGCCAAAGTTTTGCCCATGAAATATAGATAAATTACAAGGGTCACTAAATGCGTAATTTTGCCAAGAAAATTTCCTCTGGTATTTTGCATAGGAATTATGCCTTCTCATACTAAAAATAGTGATGATATAATGATCAAAGTGACTTAATTTTATCACATATCGAAATTTTTTTGAAACACATTTCTCCCTTTGAAAGTTTTCACAGGAAGTGATTATTTCAATGCTTTGTTGGCAGTGCTAGTTGCATGAAAAACTCTTCAAATCAAGCAAGAAATTATTTTCTTCAACTAAAACAATAAATCTTACCATGGTAAAAGAATCACAGCAAAGCACAAATGTAAGGTTGAGCAGGAAAACCTGTTATAAGGAAATTGTAGAGGAAAAATAAAGATTTTGACATTTTGAGTTTCTAAAATGCAGTAGGCTACACACTATGGCTCCTGACACCTAGGGATGGGCCAGGTATTCAGATCCAGATCTGTGGGTATCCGCCTAAACTTTAGGATCTGGATCTGGTCTCGATCCACTAAACCAGATGTTTTTGGATCTGGATCTGCTGAACCAAATTTTTTTCAAATTTTTTTTTGCTGTTGTCAGTGAATAAGATCCAGTCATAATTAGATCTTTATTCATTATTATTCACTAGGGATGGGCCGGGTATTCGGATCCGCGGATATCCGCCTAAATTTTAAGATCCGGATCTGATCCGGATCCGCTAAACCAGATTTTTTTGGATCCGGATCCGATCCAGATCCGCTGAACCAAATTTTTTAAGATCCGGATCGGGATTCGCTGTTGTCAATGATTAAGATCCGGTCATAATCAGATCTTTATTCATTATTATTCACATAAAATTTTGCAGTACCTATTGGAAAACACCAAAAATTTTCGGGCGCTTCGCGCCGGATTAAATAATTCTTTGCAATACTATTTTTCAACAAATAGTTCTTCCTGAAGAAAAAATTTCCAGTAAAGGAAAAAATGTTGGCAGTCCTCCTGTACGGAAAAGGCAAATTTCGGTCTATTTCAGAACGTCAAAATCTACTCCAACTATTTTGTAATTTAACTTTTAAACATGAAGCCGAGTTTGAATTAAGAAGCATCATGGAACTAATTTTCAGAAATTTCAGGTTTAACTTGAAGTTTTTCAGATTTATGAAAGTTATGAGTATATTTTCTTAATTTAAGATGATTATGAAGGACAGAAACTCGAGTGCTATTAGGAAGAAACTTTGTGCCAGAATCCATAAAAGATCATGGTTTTTTCAGTGTACAAAAAAATTTCTTCGTACAAAGACTTTTTGGCCGATCTTTGTACAGGTACGAAGAGGCTTGTACAAAAAAACACTGCAATGGTAGCAAAATTATACTTGAGAAACAGTAATTTTTCAACAGTACCACTCTTCAAACAATTTTTGGTAGGATCATAAATTTGACCAGCACCACTCAATAGCTGTTCATAGGGGACACTTTTGGCTGGTGCTAATTTAACTTTACTTTCTAGATGAAACAATTGTCCAGAGACGTTTGAGATTTAAGTTCATCTTCTAATTTGGTTTTTGAAATGCTAGGATCATTTTTTGGCTATCTTTAAAGAAAACACAAAAATTAATTCTTTAACATAACTATACTAGTAGCAATTTGTTCCACAATTACTTCGATTTTCATTATCTTCTTTTTATTTAGTCGCAAACTGCTTATATATTGCCTTATGTTTCCTCTCCAAATGTTTTCTCTGAGATCCAATACCAGAAGCTTTTCTGGATAACTGTATTCTGCATTTATTGCACTTTGCCCTTTCTTCACCATCTGTGGGCACTGTGAAGTAGTCTCACACTCCACTGGTAAAAGAAAAACTTGAATCCATAATTTTTGGAAAAAGTTTCCATTTCTATATAGTTCAGTGGCTCCAATCTGGATTCATTGAACCAATTTTTTCAAGATCCAGATCCGCTGTCATCAAAAAAGTCATTCCGGCCCATTCCTACTGACACTTCAAAATTTTCCAAGAGTAGTGCAAGGAGACATTTTGATTATTTTCCTATTTGTTCACACAACAATGTTCCTGACTAGTTTATTAGCTCAATGCATAAAATTTTCTGTGTGCTTTGCTGTGAAATAATTAGGACTGATTTTTTTTACTGAAAGCTCGGGGGAAATTACGCAAAATATATATCTGCAGAAATTCCTACATATTGGACAAAAAATAGATGATTCAGGTAATATCAATTATAGCTTTTGCCCAAACCGTCGCATCATCAAAATCAATATTCAACAAGAGCCTTGCCTACGTCAATTTGAGCGACAACTTGGTACAAGGCATAGAGAAAGTTGGTGGCAAAGAGGCCAATACTGGAACAAAAAAACTGGTATGCATTACGACAACTTCAGTTTACTTTCATTTTGGTGAATCAATGAAGGAAAAAGTTGATTAGAGAACTACAGAAATGAAAATAAACTTGTGTCAAATAAGGTGGGAAATGTTAGCAAGAGCTTATAGTTAACCAGTTGACAGAATGAGACAAAAGACTAGAAATGAGCTCCCTGGACTAATAATGATCAAACCTTTCCGCATAGCTAGTTGACGTCAGCATGGTACATCTTTCATCCCACCTGGTGATTATGCAAAGTGTGGGCGAACATTTTGTTTCGAAAATGCAAGGCACCTTGGAATTCATTGAGATTGATTCATGTCATTCCAGCTGAAAAACAGTGCTTAAGTTCGGCAAAGTAGTAGGACAATAGTACAGATCTGTGACTGTGATCAAGAAAGCAACTGTAGGATTATTAATCAGCCAATTTTCCTGTTTGAACTCTGAATACCTAAAATATGTATGTATAGGGTTAGGTTTTTTAAAATTTATCCTACGATCTCCGATTTCTGCGGTATGTGCCTGGGATGCCATTCCAGCAAAGCAGCAGGCAGATAATTTTTTCAAATTTTAAAAATGGAGAGTGTCGCCAACCATAATACCAGGCTTAGCTTTTTTCACTTGAATCTAGGGTTTTTTAGGGTAAATTTAGGATCATTTCCTAGAAGAGCAGTATGAGTTTTCAGTCAGTTTTTTCTGTTTCTGTACGTGTAGAAAATGCAAAAAGTTATATTGACAACTGTCATATGTTGGGTAGTAGTACGTGTGGAATCAAGACAAATAACTCTAATTGGGACACTCTGATTGTCTTATGGTAATTAGGCAACAATGAGAAAAATGCAGTTTTTGGCTCCTTCATGGTTTTCCCTTTCGCTATGAATGCTGACTGTATATAATTAATTTGGTGCATTTTAGAAGCTTGAAATTCGAAAACCTGGGGTAGCATCATGTCTTCAGCCTAGAATATTTTGTTTGGATTCTGTACAAAATTGAGTTTTTGCATCAAATTGAGAATTCCCACCTGTCATTTGAAGTTTGGAAATATTGTGAATGTTATAGTTGCACTTGAAAGCAATGAAAACAAAATTCTAGAATGAAAATTTTTTCCATTATTCTAAAATAATAGAGAACACAAAAAATTTAGAAAAAAAGAAATCAATAGCTGTAATTCTTACATATCACACAGATGTCATCAGCAGCTTAGTTTAAAACTCATTGTTTTGGTCCTTTCCATCATTGTGTAAGACCAATTGTATGCCAGTTATCAGAAGCTGATGACTAGTTTTTTTACCATAATTTTCAGGAATGACTGATGCCAGGATTAGATTAGGCATGTAAAAAAAGTGAACAATTTGCAAGGAGAATACCTATTGACATTTTTTTTAATTTTGGAAATATCCAGAGAAAGAGAGAAAACACGGTTTTGCTGTGATGCTCATGGGCAAACAATGTTCAAGAGAAAAACAATGCTCCTGAGATATTGATAAGAACATGTTTATTTCATTTCAATAAAAATAAGGTGGCTGGATTAAACTCAGAAAAGTTATATAGGAAATTTACACATGTAATTGGGGGAAGGAGTCCTATGCCCCTCCCAGAAATTGTTGACCATACAGCTAGCAATAGGGTGAGTCCACCCCCAGGATTTTCCAATCTCAAGGCAAGCCAACTGGAACCCCCAAACATTTGGTCTGTAAAATACTGGGAAATGCTAAATTTTTGATGAAAAATGTCAATGTTTGAACAATAAATGGTCAGACACATCAATTTTCTCAGCAATTGATGCCATGAATATACTTTTTGGTCTTTTTAGAAAAAAATTACTACTTGTTTAACTCTTTTTCTGACACTTTTTTGTAAAAAAATTTACTTTTTTTCATTCAGAGACTACTGCCACCAATATTCTGAAACTCACTGATCCCCGGCCCAAACAAAGTCGTCAGACCCCCCTCAGACCTGGGGCCGAATTACATGTATGACGAAAATTCCAATGATATTAGGAGATTCATAGCACTACATAAAAAGTCACAATAATGAAGACTCATACAAAAAACATCACCCGCTATTTTCGTATTTTAGTTGACATTATTATACTGATCTTTCGAGATGTTCTGTTTCGTTGTATTTGCACTATTGAGCGTTGTGTCATCAAAATCCATATTCAATGAAAGCCTTGCCTACGTCAATTTGAGCAATGACTTGGTACAAGCCGTAAAGAAAGTTGGCCTCAAAGAGGCCAATACTGAAAGGAAAAAACTGGTATGCATTTTGACAAGGTCAGTTTACTTTCATTTTTGTGAATCAATGATGAAAAAAGTTGATTAGAGAACTACAGATATGAAAATAAACTAGTGTCAAATAAGGTGGGAAATGTTAGCAATGGCTTATAGTTAACCAGTTGACAGAATGAGATGAAAGACTAGAAATGAGCTCGCTGAACTAATAATGATCACGCCTTTCCACACAGGCAGTTGACGTCAGTGTGGTACATGTTTCATCCCACCTGGTGATTTTGCAAAGTGTGGGCCAAAATCTTATTTCGAAAAATGCAACAAACCTTGGAATTCATTGAGATGGATTCAAGATATCTGTGGGGAACCCTAAATTTTGGGATGGGAATTTTGGGAATCTTTTGAAGACTTTTTACACATAAGGTTATAATTTTCAAGTCTGGATGGGTTTTCAGATCAGAGTGACCAGTTGATGTTTTCAATCAGCTAAGGAGGCAGAGAATCAGCTTAAAATTGATGATATTCCATAAATTCAGGCATAGGAGCAAAATAATAAAGATAAAATTCTGGCACCTGACGCCAATATATTTTCTGATCTTGAATTCTAGAATGCTGGGAAATGAATCTTATGCACGTTCCAGAGGTCCCTAAGGTCGAAAATTTAGGTAGGAGTAAAATCATAAATTTTAAGGGTAGTACTTGAAATATGTGGTAACCTTTTTTTTTGCTCCCAACTTTTTGCCAAGGATTGGGAGTTGTAGTACTCTAACCACATAGAACTTACATAAATGAATAATGCCCCTACTTTATGCTTATTACAGTCCAAAAACATTTACTGGTTCAACTCCATTTTCTGGCTCCCAGTCCTGCAACTTTAATGCACTAATTATACGTACAGAATAGTCACACTTTGCAGACTGTTGTGCCAACTGATTCCTGCACATTTCAAGAATTGGGCACAACATACGTTTGCAAATATTGTTTCAACCAGCATCTTCAGCAGTATGGGCTTATCCCATCGCTGATTAGGCTTGGAACAGTGCTTCCAATTGGAAGTCCTGATGCTGAATGTGACTTTAGTATTATTAATCCCTTTAGACTATGAACTATGAGTTTGAAACCAAGTACCACTTCTGATCCACGTCAACAGACCTTACATGTCTCAACTCATAGCAGGAAAGTATGCCACAGCTTGGGTAACCATATACGCACAGAAGACCCAACACAGAAGGGGGAAAAGGAAAGGAGAGCATGAAGAGGCAGAATTTTAAGAACATAATGTTTTTCTTCCCAAGGGGCGATTTTTTGATTAATCACATATACATAAGTCATTATTTCATCTCCCAATTATATTTATAATGATTTCCTACAAGTAATATATATTAATGTACTGATATCCTTTCCTAAAAATCGCTATATGGCACAGAAGTTGCATACTTTCCCATTATTATTTGCTCAGTAAATGTGTCAAAAAGAGCAGTGAGTAATTCCTCAGAATCACACATTCTGCAATTTTTCTCAAATTAGTATAACCTACTGGGGAGAGGATGAAGTCTACCAAAATTTTTTGGCATAGTGAGCTGTTTTTATGGGGGTAGTAAATGAATTTTCAAATCTAAGATGGGGGTAATACCCCCTCCCCCATGGGGTGCTCTGGCACGTTCATCTTTTAGATGAGCAGCTTAATTGTGCAGTCTGAACATTTATTTGTTAGATGAGCAGCTCAATTTCACAGTGTGAACATCAATTCAATTATTTTTCATATAAGAAGGACAAAATGTAAAAATCATTTCCATAGCATATGACTGGAGTCAAAAATCAGACTGAGTAAAAAATTTTTTAACAAGGAAGAACATCCGTGACTATGCCAAACTGTTTGAATTATGTGCCATGAGAAAAGTTAGCCAACCAAATGTTCAAAAAAAAGTTCAAAAATTTTTGATGATAGTAAAAGGGTTTTATGAAAATAATCAAAAAATCTTGATTTTCGCCAAATGCTGAGACATGCCAACTGTCATGCCTGAGGTGAAGAATGTTTACTGTAATCATTAACAGTGTTGAGGGTGGGAACATTTTGAGGTGCTTCATCAGTACATAATCAATTTTAAACAAAATTCCTAAAAAAGCAGAAAATGGAATAAAAATCCAGTGGAAAAATCTGCATCAGATCTTGTCCCAAAAGAAGTTCAAGCACGATAAACACACATTTTGGGGGAAAATGACAGTGATCTGTTCAAGATGAAACAGGAGGAACAACTGAATTATTTTCAAAAATCACAAAAATATCATGCAATATTTTAGATTTTTGTGGAGTTTCAGATAAGTTTCCTGAATTTGTAATCTTATTTGAATTTATTTATGCATTTGCATAATCCATTGGAAACAAATTGATTTTGAATTCCACAGAAAATTATGCTACTAGGTAGCAGACTTGCACAACAAGAATTTCCAGGGGGAAGGGCCCTTGCACTTTTCATTCAGGGGGTAGGGCAGTAGGCCAGCAAGAAAACAAAAAAAAGATTCTGCAAACCTGTTTTTCATACAAAATACACTCAAAAATCATCAAAAAAGTTGTCTTGGTAAAAGTTCAGGGGGTGTTGGACGATTTTTTTGGGCTAAGGGGGTTACCCCTGCCCTAGCAGACGTCCCCAACTTCAAATCTCCTGGTAGGGGCAGATTTGAGAGATTAGGAGTTAGTGCTGCAACATCTCTAATAGACATGTCATTTTTTTCAAAATGAGGGAACCTGTGATTGATTCTTTGGTCTATCAGTAGGGGTAATACCCTCGATGCCTGTCTCTTTGGGGTAGTGTGCTCCCAACCACTATATGTTCATGTATGTATGGTGGTCTTGAACCAATTTTTCGATCTTACAGACTGATTTCCGCCCCAGCAGTACAAACCAGCTTGAAGTGGTGATCTGCATTGGGATATTGATAGGGGTTTTCATGGTTTTATGCTGCCAAAGCATGAACTGGCTGTGAAGCCACGACCCTATATATCGAAAAGCTTTGTCAAGGGCCTACTGGATATTTTCAATATGTTAATATGAAGCGGAGGAACGACAAGGAATCAACAACGGCAGGCCATCCCACACACTCAATGCCTTGCATGACAGTCAATTCGGAACAGGCATTATTAGAGGAAAGTGCGATAGGAGGTAGACATATGCTTTGTTTGCTCAATTATATTTTTTCATTTGGACTAGCTGTTGCTGGAAAAGAGTGAGATATAGGGTGAACATACTTCTCCTCAATTCAATTCTGAGAGCCTAATGCACAGTGTTTTTCCCTGTCCAGTGCAGACTTTTTTGATTTCTCCAATTCCAAGTGGCTAAGAATGATGATTTACACAACAACTTTTCTATCTGCACATTTTTTCCTCAGTTTGTTTAATGAGCTTTCCAAACAAATATTATGTCTTAAGAGAGGTCTTGCAGTTAGTTTTGGAATAGTTTAGTGGCAACTTTTTAGCTCTGCCCCTAACTAAAATTCTGATATTATGGGAGTCATTTATGTTTGGATATCATGATTTTTAAATTTTCTTAAGTGAAAGTTTTGCATGTTATTCTCTTTTGCAATTTTTTCTATTCCAGGGATCTCCAGTCGTCCATGGTGCTCCAAAATGTTGATTCATGGCTGAAGATCAAACCTTGAGGTGAGCTTATTTTCTGCTTTTTTTATTGTATTGTTTTTCTAGTTTTTTTACTCATTTTTAACTTTCAATTGCTTTTCCATGTTTGTTGTAAATACCTCGAAAAATTACTGACAAGAAAAAAGTTTTCAACTAAATTTCAAATCTTAAAAAGTTTTCAACTAAATTTCAAATCTTAAAAAGTTGGGCCAAACATGTGAAATGGAGGTATAACATATTTTTAAAAAGAAAAAACAAAAAAGCAGAACAAAAACTGAAGACAAACAAACCAAAAAATTGGCATATGATTTTTGTATATTTGTGAACTCAGAATTATCAGAAGTCAAAAATTGAAAATTAGTGGTTAACTGTATTCTAAATCATTGACCACCTGTTTTTTTGATACCATATCTTACTGTTGGTTCATTGTTTAATTTCATCCTGAAGAAAATGATGACTTTGATTATCGATTATCAATGTCAATGCTGTCATTGATTTTTTCCGGGAACATTCAAGCCAGTGCCACATCACCCAATGAGGTTGTTACCATGAATAGCAGTGGTAAATTTCTTGAAGAAAAAACATTTTGTACAATATCAAAAAATCTTGGATAATCGAGTTCTGTTTTTAAATTTTTCCTTCATTGAGACTCGCGCAAGTGGTGCTCAACCTTGCCTCAATTCCTGTCTTTTCCCACTTTTTTACCATCAGAAAAATCACTGAGTTGAAATATTACTGTAAAATAAATGGTAGGTTAGGCTAGTTACTGTAGCTCGAATTTTAGATGAAAATTTCAAATTCTAAAATCAATGACTGGAGTTGGAAACATACATGTAATTGGGGAGAGGGAAGTGCTATAGGAACCCTCTCCCAAAAATCATCCACCATATGGCTAGCCATTGGGTGATTGGTCATTTCTAATCCAATGGCTAGCCATATGGTAGCCTGGGTGCCCCTATGCATTTGTTCAGGAAAAATTTTGATGAAAAATGTCAAATTTTCAATAAAAAATGGTCAAAAAAAGTAAATATTCTTGGCCCTTTGTGCTGTGATTACATTTTTTTCTTCTTCTTGGAAAAAATTACTATTTTTTGAACTTTTCTCCTGACTTTTTTCATCAAAAAATCGATTTTTTTTCCTTGAGAGAACCCTCGACCCAAAATTTTGAGAATTACTGACACTAGCCCAAACGAGTCGCCTGACTCCCCCCAGACCTGGAGGCCTCATTACATGTAGGATCAAAAAAGAGGCACTTGGCAGTGCTGCGAGCATCCAATTTGTCGTCTCTGTTCCCTGACTAGTGAGGAACTAATTATTTAAAAAAATGGCATCAATTGCATTCAGTGTCAGTGCATGTTCATAAATTTGTATAGGATGAATTGAAGCAAATGTGTGTCGATCAAGAATGGCCAAACCTGGCCATCTGCCAAAAAACCAACATTGAGCGTGGCATTTTCACCCTCACAAAAATCACCAAAGGCACCATTGCAGCTAATTACAATGGAATGTTGATGAAAATTGAGCATTTCAACGGAATGGTTGCATCTTTGATTGACGAAAAAGAAAAAGGTCAAACAGCCAAGTAAGATCTTTTTTCAAAAATTACTGTAGATTGATTCTTGGATTACTGTATGTTTACTGTAGTGATCATTTTTGGGTTAAATTTTATAACTTGCATAATTTAAACATGCATGATTTAAACATGCATAATTTGTAGACTTTGACATGCTGTTTCTGAAAGATGAATTATTTTTCTAAAATACTCAAAATTAACTCTAACTAACAAATGCACTACAGTAATTATTTTCGATCTGATTGTTGAAAAATTGTTGCTTTAACTCATTATCTTAGGGAAATTTGAGTGCATTGCAATTCTTGAATTTTCTAACTCAACAATTAAACATTGGACATTTAGAAAATGTCGTCTTATGCGTGAATTCAGTCAATGATTTAAAGGAGGGGCCTTTCAGGGAAATGTTAAAATTAAAATAAATATTATGACAAACAGTTCAATCTATTATTGAAAAATTATCTCTACTAAGTTAAGAATTGCAGTGAAAAACATCAAAGAATCCAAATAGAATGGTAGAAAAAAGCGTTGCTTTAGAAATTTTGAAAAGTGTGCTCGAATTGAAGCATATTTTGACGTTGATTCTTGATTGATCAATAAGGTGCGGAAATTCGACGTTTTCTCGTCAGGTTTTGATAAATCATGATAATAAATCGTAAATGAAAAAAATGAATATGCTTTAATGATAAAAATTTACTTGGCTGACATTTTTCACAATTATTCGGACCAAAGTGTAAAACTGTGATTAGTTTAAAATAGGCAGCCAAGATTTTTCTTGGGAAGGAAGCATGTTTGAGGAGAAAAATATAAAAGTGGATGGAAGTTTATTTGGAGCAGTTACATAGTTTTGCATAGATCACATAACCAATATGCATATTTATTCCTAGATGACAAATTGCATTCATGATTTTGTGATTGATGATGGAGAAAAATGGAAGAAAAACATTATAACATGGAGTGAACATAGCTGGTGTCGGGCAAGGATGTTGCTGCCCAACTTGATTAAGCATACACTTGACACAGCATGTCCAAACTTTGAGAAATTAGGAAAAATTGGAAAAAATACTTTTTTTGGAAAAATTTTCAAATTTTTTCTGGGATTTTTTGACCGGATTCCTTAAATGGTTTGACCTCTTACTCTTATTAATGGACAGATGTGTAAAATGTAGGCTTTGATTTGTGTCAACTGAAAACTAAATGGTAGTTTTTGGTGAAATGTACAATATTATGGAAAAATACTTGGTGACAGGTAGTTTTTCAGTTGAATTTAAACTTTTGGACCTTAAGGATCTTTTTTCGAATTTTCAACTTCGACGTAATATGGAAGGTTGGCAAAAAAATGGTCGAGTCAGTTTGTAGAGACATTGTGCTGCCCAAGCAGTCAGAGGGAATTTGATAGTCATGTTTTTGGCTTGAAGATGCATGCATAGAGCTTGAGAAATTTTCCATGATTTTGTATTTGCTACAACAAGTTTTGATAATTGCTGCAGCAAGTTTTTATCAACTTTTGTGATAGAATGGGTGATAACAGAAGTTTAATTTATCATTTTGCTGTCAATCTTGATGAGGATTTCGAATAAAGTCTGAAACTGTAGGCTGTAAACATACAGACCAAAGATTTCTGTTTGTAGGCAAACACTTGACTTTTCAAGTGATGTAACTAAATTTATTTTCAAAAAAATCAAAAATGAGTAGTAAAATTTTGGTTACTTGTGGGCTTGACGTCAGCAAGATGGAAGCCTATTTGTAGATGATAAGTGGAATAAGTAATTTTTTTATTACTAACTGTGGAAAGGAAATGGATAGGAAGTAGAAATTTTTGACATATGTAGTTTTTGAAGCCTGGTTGACATGAAAAATTTGGAAAAAATCACTCTATTTTTGAATGTAAACACTGGCGCTGTAACGGCGCAGCTTGTGTAAATTGATGAATAATTGAATTGCACTGCATCGGTCTGGAAAACCTTTCGCTCTGCATTTTTTGTTGGCAAATTTCACATCTTTGGTGGATGTATCAGTGTTGAATTTCATTTATATGATTAGGTGACGCCTGTAATTGAAAATTCAAAATAAAAGTGAATCAGGATGCAAAGAAAAGAAAATCTTTTTAGAGAGAAATTTTTTTCGACGCTATGTTTTGTTTTTTGGAATTGACGTCACCAAAATAAATTTGTTTTTTTAAAATTTGAAATCCAAAAAAATTGGAGTGCAGAAATTTGCTGACAAAGAAGCAGAAAGGATCTGATCGAGGGTCGCAGATTTGGTTGCTCACTCGAAACGCGTGGTTTTATCAACATGTAAAGCTTTATGTTGAAAAATTGACGTCAGCAAGACTACGATATAATACGTGTTTAGATGAAATTAGAGCTTCTCTGTTTGTTAAGATGAAAGTGAATCGAAGAAAAAAATAAAAGTAGTGGATTTTATCAGTTTTTGAAATTTTTACACCATGAAATGCATAAAGAGTAGAAACTGGTGAAATAACTAGTGTTTGCATGAATAATTTTCTAACAGGGCTTCATTTAATATACATATAACATAATAATAACGCATCTACATTGCTCAACAATAAAACCTAACATTGCAGGTATTATGAGTGCAATGTTTCGAAATTTCGGCGACGTCGAAGGTTTTTTTTCGGTCTTGCGACCATGTTGCGTACAGAGCCTTGGGCTTTTTACCCTACGAAATGGCGAGGAACAAAATTCTATCGCACTTTTGGAATGTGCCGATTTGCGTCAACAATATTTGTTATTCGAGCATCGAACAGGCGTATCAATACTTGAGGGCAATGTTCACAAATGAGCACAAAATCGCTGAACGTATACTATTATCTATCAATTCTAGAAGATTTTTTTTTTAATATTCTACTCTCAGGGATAATGAACGAAATGGAACCTTTAAAAATGAAAAAGTTTGCGAGTGGAATAAAAGACGCGAAATGGGACGCTATCAAATTTTGGATCATGTTTGCTTTAGACAAACATAAAGTCAGTTGAAAATGAATTTTGTGGTCAATGAAAAAATTATATGTGCTACTATTTTGACAGTATGCTCAAAGTGCGGAGCTTAGAAATTTTTTAGGGCAGACGGCCGGAAAGTGTATCGTCGAGTTGGTGAGAGATGAATTTTGGGGCGTGGGTAACTATTATAAGTCAGGCTCTATATTGAAATGTGACCGAATGTTGCTTACTTTTTCTGGTCAAAAAGGAGAACGGAGGAATGTGTCTGGCCGAATTTGGCAAAATATAAGATGGTCAGTGTAGCCTCGGTACATTCTATTCGGGGATAGCATTATACGCCTAGTCCAAATTGATAACCTAACGACGTTGTCTGTGCCTGGTGCAAGCCTGAAACGAATGGCAAAGTTCGCTCACATTTTGAGCATCTTACCCGAAGGTTGCATTATAATTCATTTTGGAATCAAGGATTTGATTGATTTCGACAGATCTACAAATTATAAGACTACGAATGCCAACGCGGTAAAATTTTTGATTTGGACAAACTCTGAACCTAGTTCTTGTGTTGCTTATTTAATCTTTCAGCTGGCACACTGCTTAGTCAGCACTGCTAGGATGATATCCACCGAACACAGCACAACTGTTATAATATGGACCGTTCTACGACGCAGAGGCACATCGCAATCACAGTGGTACTAATCAACATGCACTAACAAACTAACAAATGCACTACACTAATCATTTTGCATTCATTTGTTGGAAAATTATTGCTCTAACACCCACTACCTGATGGAAATTTAAGAGCATTGCAATTTTTAAATTTTATAACTCGAGAATTGCAGGTTGTACATTTAGAAAAAGTATGTCTGATGTTAAGCGTGAATGTGCTTTAGAATTTAAAGTAGGGGACATTCCGACAAATGTGAAAATTATATGAAAGATGACGACTTATACTTCAGTCTATTGTTTGTATTGAAAACCTGGAAGCAATGTTTTGGAGTAGTGCATTTGGTAGTCAACTGACTTTATAGGGTTGAGGTTTATTTTTACAGAAAAATATCACTGCTAAACCGATGTCTTATCGACCAAAGCATGAGGAAAACAACGAATAATGTTCACATTTTTAATGCGTTTGACTCGTTGAATGAGGAAAAATTTTTTGACGCTGGGGGCGTCCACTTGAATTGGTTAGGAGCTAAAACATATTCGTCCTTGCTCGCTAGCGCTATTGTTCAATTTGAGCGTGGCAAGACATCTGAATATTTATATTAGTAAAGTATGTTTTTTGGATGTGAACTTTTTCATTTTTTGCGAGTCCCCTTCTGAACAGTATTTTATACATGTGGAAGTGTGAATCTAATGACATAAGTGGCATATTTAATATCGCCAATATTCTAATCTCAGAAATAATGAAAGAAATAGAGCCTCTGAAAATCAAAAAATATGCGAGCGCAACAAAAGACGCAAAGTGGAACATGATCAAATTTTAGATCAGGTTTGCTTGGACAAACATAAAGTCAGTTGAAAATAAATTTTGTGTTCAATCAAAGAATTATAAGTTCTACTACTTTGACAGTATTCTCAAATCAGTGATGTTAGAAACTTTTTACGGCAAATGGGAGGAAAGTATATCGTCGAGTTGGTGAGGGATGAATTTTGGGGCGTCCGTAACTATTATAAGTCAGGCTCTATATTGAAATGTGGACTGAATATTGCTTACTTTTTTCTGGTCAAAAAGTGGAAGGGCGGAATGCATCTGGCCGAATTTGGGACAATATAAGATCATCACTTTACCCTCGGTACATTTTATTCGGTGTTTTTTGTACAATTGCAGCCAATTACAATGGAAATTTGATGAAAATAAGGCGTTTCAACTGAATGGTTGCATCTTTGATTGACTAAAAAGAAGAAGGTCAAACAGCGAAGTAAGATCTTTTTTTCAAAAATTACTGGAGGCTAATTTTTGGATTACTGTATGTTTACTGTAGTGATCATTTTCGGGTTAAAAGTGATAACTTGCTTAATTTTAACATAATTTGTAGACTTTGACATGCTGTTTCCGAAAGAAGAATTCTCTTCCTAAAATACTCTAAATTACCACTAACTAACAAATGTGCTACACTAATCATCTAATTGTTGAAAAATTATTGCTTTAACTCATTATATGAGGGAAATTTGAGAGCATTGCATTTTTTAAATTCTCAAACTCAACTATTAAACATTGGACCTTTAGAAAATGTCTATCATCTTGAGTGTGAAAAGGCTTAAAGTTTAAAAAAATGGACTTTTTGGGGAAATGTTAAAATAAAATAATGATCATGGCAAACAGTTCAGTCTATTGTTTGAATTCAAAACCTGGAAGCAACTTTTTGGGATAGTGCATTTGGTAGTCAACTGACCGTATAGGGATGTAGTTTATTTTTATTGGAAAATAATGGTCGTAAATTGAAGCCTCATTGACCAAAAGAAGAAAACTTTAACGACAGATGTATGCATTTTGAATGCCTTCAACCCTTCAAAGGACAGAAAAAATTTATGCCAGTTGCATTCATTCGAACAAAATTTGCGCAAGTACTTATTCTTCAAGCATGGCCACTGAATCACTGAATTGGAGCATGGCAGGAAAACTATGTGTTTATATTAATAAAGTAGGTTTTTTACATCTGAACTTTTTGATTTTTTTAGTGCAGTTCTGGACAGTATTTTATATATGTAGAAGTGTGAATCTGCTGACAAAAGTCGTATATTTGAAATCACCATTTAATGTGCCTCAAATTAATTAGAGGAATAGAGATCAGTTTTAGATATTTTTAATCTAATATTTAAAAACATGTAATATGAAACTTGAATCATTGTTGCTTTGCTTCAATCTTCAGCAATCATGTGCTATAGCCTGAAAAAGAAAAAAAATTGCCCAACTATATCAGTTTGAGTTTGAGTTGTTGGAGGAAAATTGAAGGAAAAAGCCATATAGCAAAGGATAATCCTACTATGGTAAAAGAATCGCCACTATAGGAACCATATAGAAATCATCTGCTATAGGGCTAGCTGTTGGTCAACTGCCTCCAGAATTTTCCAATCCTATGGCTAGCCATAAGGTAGTCATAGGGAGCACTGAAAAATGTGTGAAAAAACAAAAAACACTGAAAAATGTCTTTTTTTCTATGAAACATCCTGATGTTTTAACAAAGAATGGTGGAAAATGTCCATTTTCTCGGTGCATCTTGCCATGGATCCCGTATTCACTGTTTTTAGACCGAAAAAATATTTTTTAAGTTTTTCAAACTTTCTTGTTGAAGAAATCAGAACTTTTTCCCTTCAGGGACCCCTTCCCCAGAATTTTGGGGAATTCCTGATCTCCGGGGCCTAAAAAGTCATCTGACCTTCCCACACCTTGGAGTCCCATTGCATTTATGACAGTTAGGATTCTGATTTTTATTTGCTGCGAGCTCAGGGGAAACGACAGGAAATATAGATCTCCAAAAATTATTACATATTGGACAAAAAATACACTATTCAGATAATATCAATTATAGTTTATGCCCAAACAATAAGTAAGAAGATTGCTTCCAGAGCTATTTTTAAGGAGGGAGGTGAATAGGGTGGCTGCCCAGGGCCACTAAGGATTTAGGGGGGCTAAAGCATTTTTAGCATATGCTTGAAGAATGTCTTTCTCAGCAGCCCTTGATAAAGTTTCTGTTTTTTTGTGCAAGCAGTTCAAAGTAAACCATCTACCTAAAAATGGCATTGTGTACAATAAAAATTAAAAAAATTGAGGACGGCTAAACCTGAGCCGGCTAAAACACCAAGAGCCGCCCTCATTGCCTCCAACATCACATTAAACTTCATGGGACCTATAATAGGCTTTTTCTCAACTTCCTTAACTACTAGTTTGTAGAAACTAAATTTTTGCACTTGAGTACAAAATGTGCGGGAATGAGTATGATCATTGATTAACAAACAGCACTATATTCAGAATCAAATTCTTTTTTGTAATACACAATGATTTTCTCAGGCTGAAAAACTTACGATTCACAATAAACATGCATGTTATCCAGACATGTGGGGCAAGAATTTTGCAGGAGGGAGGGTCCTTATACTTTCATCGAGGAGGTGTTGGAATGAAGGAACAATACATTAAAATATAAGAAAAGCTGTGCCCAAATAAGTTTACACATTGCTTGACTTTTCCAGATGGGGGTATTCAGGTCTCAGATACTGACCCCACACCAATATGTGCATGTGTCGTGTCATTTCAGCTGAAAAACAGTGCTTAAGTTCAGCAAAGTAGCAGCACAATAGTACACATCTCTGACTGTGATCAAGAAAGCAACTGTATGATTGTGAATCACCCAATTTTCCTGTTTGAACTCCAAAAACCTAAAATATGTATGCAAAGGGTCAGGTTTTTTTAAATTTATCCTACCATCTCCCATTTCTGTGGTATGTGCCAGGGATGCCATTCTTGCAATGCAGCAGGCAGATAATTTCTTCAAATTTTAAAAATGGAGAGTGTTGTCAACCATGATACCAGGCTTAGCTTTTTTTCACTTGAATCTAGGGTTTTTTAGGGTAAATTTAGGGTCATTTCCTAGAAGAGCAGTATGAGTTTGCAGTCAATTTTGTCCTTTTCTGTACGTGTAGAAAATGCAAAAAGTTATATTGACAACTATCATATGTTGGGTAGTAGTAGGTGTGAAATCTAGACAAATAACTCTAATTGAGACACTCTGAGTGTCTTATGGTAATTAGGCAACAATGAGAAAAATGCAGTTTTTGGCTCCTTCATGGTTTTCCCTTTCACTATGAATGCTGACTGTATAAAATTAATTTTGTGCATTTTAGAAGCTTGAAATTCGAAAATTTTGGGTATCTTCATGTCTTCAGCCTAGAATATTTTGTTTGGATTCTGTGCAAAATTGAGATTTTGTATCAAATTGAGAATTTCCACCTGTCGCTTGAAGTTTGAAAATGTTGTGAATGTAATAGTTGCACTTGAAAGCAATGGAAACAAAATTCTAGAATGAAAATATTTTTTCATTATTCTGAAATAATTACATAGAATAAAGAGAACACAAAAGTTTTAGCAAAAAATAAATCAAAAGCTTTAATTCTTACATATCAAACAGATGTCACCAGCTGCTAGGTTTAAAACACATTGTTACAGTCCTTTGGAGGTCTTTAAGAGAAAAAAGATGCTCCTGAGATATTGATAAGAACATGGTTATTCCATTTCAAAAAAATATAAGGTGGCTAGATTAAAATCAGAAAAGTTATATAGAAAAATTACATATGTAATTGGGGGGAAGTGCTATGCCCCCTCCAGAAATTGTTGACCATACAGCTATCAATAGGGGGAGTCCAACCCCAGGATTTTATAATCTCAAGGCAAGCCAACCGGAACCCTTGAACATTTGGTCTGGAAAATGCTAAATTTTTGATGAAAAATGTCAATGTTTGAACAATAAATGGTCAGACATGTCAATTTTCTCGGCAATTGATGCCATGAATATACTTTTTGGTCTTTTTAGAAAAAAATTACTATTTGTTTAACTCTTTTTCTGACACTTTTTCGTAAAAGAATCTACTTTTTTCATTCAGATACTACTGCCACCAATATCTTGAAACTCACTGATCCCCAGCCCAAACAAAGTTGTCAGACCCCCCTTCAGACCTGAGGCCGAATTACATGTATGACGGAAATTCCAATGATAGAGATTCATAGCACTGCATAAAAAGTCACAATAATCAAGACTCATACAAAAAAACATCACCCGCTATTTTCGTATTTTAGTTGACATTATTATTCTGATCTTTCAAGATATTCTGTTTCGTTGTATTCGCGCCATTGAGCGTTGTGTCATCAAAATCGATATTCGACGAGAGCCTCGCCTACGTGGAATTGAGCGATGACTTGGTACAAGCCTTAGAGAAAGTTGGCATCGAAGAGGCCAATACTGAAAGGAAAAAACAGGTATGCGTTATGACAAGTTCAGTTTACTTTCATTTTTGTGAATCAATGATGAAAAAAGTTGATTAGAGAACTACAGAAATGAAAATGAACTAATGTCAAATAAGGTGGGAAATGTTAGCAATGGCTTATAGTTAACCAGTTTACAGAATGAGATGAAAGACTAGAAATGAGCTCGCTGAACTATTAATGATCACGCCTTTCCACACAGGCAGTTGACGTCAGCGTGATACATGTTTCATCCCACTTGGTGATTTTGCAAAGTGTGGGCAAAAATTTTGTTCCGAAAAGCCAAGCAACCTTGGAATTGATTGAGATTGATTCAAGATATGTGTGGGGAACCCAAAATTTTGGGATGGGGGTCCGGAAATTTCCAACATTGTATGGGGGCTATGGGGCTAAAAATTGGAGAAAAGTTGAGCGAGATTTTTGCAAATATAGGCAAACAAATTTCCCCCTAATTTTTCTTAGTTTGTGGGTTAAAGAGTTGATCAGGTTGCAGGGGTCCCCTCAACCCTGCGCAATTACAGGTATGCTTCCTGACATAATTTTCGCACCAATGGTGTGAGCTGCAGTATTTTCCGTGAAGAAAAGAAAAACCAAAGCTTTGCTTTTTTTCAATATCTGAAAAATTGGGGGGGGGTTGCATGGCCCCCAAGCCCCTGGCTACAGGGCTGCATGAAATACTAATAAAAAAGGTACATGCATGGTTGATTTGTTTTAGAGCTTATTATTGGGTGCATTTGCAGTCCCTAACTCATATGTAGGAAAAATGAAGATAAACAAAATCAGTATTTTTAAGTCAGATAATGGCAGAAGTTAAGCAAATTTGTGATAGCAAAAACACAAAAAACACAAGTACAAAAACCTATAAATTGTGTAGAAATTCTTCTGCAGACATCATTGTGATCAGGCAAAATAAATAGTTATAGAATGCCTTAGACATATTCTTGCTTTCAATGTGAAGCACCAGAAAAATTTCCAGTTTTTCTCCGTTGAAGTGGGAAAAGAATCTTTTGAATACTTATTACACCATGTAAGGTTATAATTTTCCAGTCTAGGTGGATTTTCAGATTAGAGTGATGAGTTGATGTTTTCAATCAGCTAAGGAGGTAGGACATCAGCTTAAAATTGATGATATTCCATAAATTCGGACATAGGAGCAAAATTATAAAGGTAAAATTTTGGCACCCGACGCGAATATATTTTTTGATCTTGAATTCTAGAATGCTGGGAAATGAATCTTATGCACATTCATCTTTTAGATAAGCAGCCTAATTCTGCAGTCTGAACATTTATTTGTTAGATGAGCAGCTCAGGAGGATAAAATGTAAAAATCATTTTCCTGAATTTGTAATCTTATTGGTATTTATTTATGCATTTGCATAATCCATTTGAAACATATTAATTTTGAATTCCACAGAAAATTATGCTACTAGGTAGCAGACACGCAGGACAAGAAATTTCGAGGGGGAAGGGCTCTTGGACTGTTTATTCAAGCCGAGTAGGGGTGAATAGGTGAGATAGAAAACAAAAAAAAGGTTCTGTAAGCCTGTTTTTCATAAAAAATATGTGCAAAACTCATCAAAAAAGTTGTCTTGGTAAAAGTTCAGGTGGATGTTTGACGATTTTTTTTGGGCCAGGGGGTTTACCCCTGCCCCAGCAGATGTCCCCAACCTCAAATCTCCAGGTAGGGGCGAATTTGAGAGATTGTGGGTTAGTGCGGCAATATGTCTAATAGACAAGTCATTTTTCCAAAAGGAGGGAACCAGTAATTGATTCTTAGGTACTTAGGTAGGGGTAATATACATCATACCCCTCTCTTTGGGGTAGTGTGCCCCCAACCCCTATAGGTTCATGTATATATGGTAGTCTTGAACCAATTTTTCGATCTTACAGACTGATTTCCACCCAAGCAGTACAAACCGGCTCCAAGTAGTGATCTGCGTCAGGATATTGATAGGGTTTTTCATAGTTTTATGCTTTGACATATGTGTATCAGTTATAAGGATATACATTTCAAAGCATGAACTGGCTGTGCAGCCACCACCCTGTATATCGAAAAGCTTCGTCAAGGGCCTACTGAATATATGTTAATATGAAGCGGAGGAACGACAAGGAATCAACAATGGCAGGCCATCCCACACACTCAAGGCCTTGCATGATGGTCAATTCGGAACAGGCATTATTAGAGGAGAGTGCCATATAAGGTAGACATATGCTTCATTTGCTCAATTTTATTTTTTCATTTGGACCAACTGTTGCTGGAAAAGAGTGAGATATAGGGTACACATACTTCTCCTCAATTCAATTCTGGGAACCTAATGCACAGTGTTTTTTCCTGCCCAGTGCAGACTTTTTTGATTTCTCCAATTTCAAGTGACCAAGGAAGATAATTTATACAACAACTTTTCTATCTGCACATTTTTTCCTTTGTTTGTTCAATGAGCTTTCCAAAGGAATATACTGTGTTATGTTATGCAGACATGCACAGCAAGAATTTTGAAGGAGGGAGCATCATTGGACTTTTCATCGAGGAGGTGTGGGTGTGAATGAAGAATGCATTTAAAATAAGAAAAGCTGTGTTCGAATAAGTTTACGCATGGTGATTGACTTTTTCCCCATGGCCTTGTCTAAGGTCTCAAATACCAACCTTTATCTGCACGTGGGATGTTATTTCAGCTGAAAAACCGTGTTTAAGTACAGCACAATAGCAAAGCATTAAGAAGGATCTGTGACAATGACCAAGGAAGGAACAGCACAGTTATTAATCAGCCAATTTTCTCTATTGAACTCCAAAAACCTAAACCATGTATTGGGTTAGGTTTTTTTTAAATTTATCCTACCATTTTAGATTACTTTAGTATGGAATGCTTCAAAATGGTTCTTTATGAGGTTATAAAATTTCAGTCTAGATTGATGCTCAAACTTGAGGTGACCACTTATGTTTTCAATCAGATATGCAGCTAGAAAATCAGCTTAAACTCAAAAGTGTAATGAAATAATGTGAACAAAGATCATAGAATTTCTTTTCACTGGATTTTCCATATTCTATAATGCTGGAAAATAGATATTTTTAATGTTCATTTTCTAGAAGAGCAGTATGTTTTTGCAGTCTATTTCATCATTTCCCATATGTGTAGAAAATGCAAATGATTGTATTGGCAACTGTCATATGCTGTAGTACACGTGGAAAGTTAAAAGAATAACTCGAATTCAGACACTCGGAGTGTCTTACAGTAAATAGGCTACCATGAGGAAAAGGCAGGAGAATGACTGGCTTGTAGAAAGAGCTGTTTCATGATTCCTCAGAACTTCCCTTAATCATTCAAGGTTTTTGGATGCACTACCTTACCCCGAAGCCCAATACTCAAACTATTTTCAAAATAGTTTGGCTCATGCTTGAACACACAATTGGACTTTCTATCTATTAATGCTGAAATTATACACAAATATATTCACAAAAAAGGTTGTTATTGATGTTAAACAATCTAATCAAATTTTAAATCTTTTTTTGGAAATATTTGGCCAAATCAGAGAGATTTTTTTGTGTATGCAAGCCAAAGCTATCAGTAATCTGATGGAAAAAAATATAAATCACAGTTGATAAGCTGACATAAAAGTATGAAATGAACTATCCAAATATTTCCCCCCAACATGATGCCTGAGCATGAAAAAAATTTTCTCAATTTCAAAAAAAGATATCAAAAATGGTTGATTGAGGAAAAAATTGCTTTCTTAAAAGTAAAAATTATAAACTGTAAATTATTACCCTAGTAGCCTGTAGTAAGAGCTTCACACTGGGTACCCAAATTACCCGGGTATACCTGGGTACCCAGATACAAAATGAAAAGCATTACCCAGGTAATTTCGGTACCCGTTTTGTATCACGTAGAATATGTCAACTTGAGAGTAGAGATATGCAAATTTTGCTTCGTCTCATCAACAATATTGCTCTATTGTCATGTGATGAGTAGTATTTTGCAGCCTAAGTGCGTCAATGATGTGTATCAATCATCATCTCTAGCATTATATTCACCATATACCTACCTATGCAGCCTATTGTATACAACAACACAACCAGTGTTTCAACACAAGTGTAGTAGGGACTAAGGAGTGTGTGTAATGCATCATTCTATTTTCACAGTGTATCTGTCTATGTACATTAACATTACAAGTCATTTTAACATGTACCCGGGTAATTCGGGTACCCGGGTAATGAATAAATGGGTACCCGGGTACGAAATTTTTGTCCTGTGAAGGTCTAGTGTGAGCAACCACAAATTTCTCTGTGGAACCAAATCTTTCCCTGAACATGCGCCTTGCAATCTATCCTGTGCAAAAATTGAAAAGTGTTGAAAAATATTATGTAGTAGGGACTACGGAGCTGCTAAGCTCTTTTTGTCAGTCTTAGATAAAATAATAGTAGTATTATTTTCTCGCCTGCCGGTTGGTATTTAACTTCCCTAGTTCGATAATTTCAATATTATCAAGTGTATGTGGGTATTCGAATATTATTATCTGATCTAAATTAATATTTTTCTGCAGCTTTTAATATTTTATATTGCCTCACCGCCTGTTATTGTAGTCAACCCCAAAATGTCAAAATGTAGTTACATTTATAATTACTTCAGCTCTGAACCTATCAATAAAACTGGTGACGTATACAGTTATAATAAATGTGGTGCTGAAATTAAAAGATGTGGTGGTACTTCTTGATTTGTTAAACATTTAAAATTATTGCATAATATTGAAAAAAATACGGGATTAGATGACAACAATGAGCCTGCAGCATCTACTCGTGAAAAACTGCAAACCCCCTTATCAGGTTGGTTTCACTTTATTCTGTTATTTATTTTTCATTTATAAATAAAATTAAAACTCATAATTTTTCAGGATTTGGCTTTAATCGATCATGCCCTAGTGGCCGAGCAGCAGCTTTGGAGGAAAAGTTACTCAACGTTTGTATACGCCATTTGAAGCCCTTGAATTTCACTGAAGGCAATGGTTTTAAAGATTTGATGAATTTTGTGGAACCAAGCTACAAATTTCCCTCCCATTCAAAAATAGCACGTTTACTGCATCAGAAAGCTGATTTGTATTTGGATAATGTTCGATTAGTTGTATGGGAAAATCCACAAGGTAAAATATTTCATTGGTGCTTTTGGGGTACACGTATAAGCGAGTTTTTTAGAAGTATGAACCTATGAATATTTCTAAAAGTTTATAAGTGTCCAATGCAAGTCACACCAGTGAGAATCTGTCAAGTTTTTTGCAACATTTTTGGAAAGAGCTCAAAATTTTTTTCCACATTCCAAAAAAATGTACCACATGCAAAAAAAAACAATTATCACATGTGAATAACATAATTTGTTTAATTTTAACATTTTTCATTTTCGAGGCAGTCTTACGACTGATTTGTGGTCGTCAGCCTGCTGCAACGCTTATATGGGCATTACTTACCACACTATAAAGAAAGATTGGACATTGTATTCGAAAGTGTTAGCTGTTCGTCATTTCGAAAACAAGTGTCATATAGCTGAAAAAATTCAAGAATGCTTGAAATCAATCATTGATGAATGGAGAATCGATTGTGTCGAAATTGTACATGACAATGCTAGCAATATGCTTATGATTACTCCTTTGTTGTTCGACGACATACAAACACATTTTGGTGATAATAGTACATGTGCTGCACATATGCTGCAGTTATGCATAAAACCAGCTTTATGTAAGTTTATTTATTTATTAATAAGTACCTTTATGTTAATCAATATAGATAGATTAGCTAGTTGGACAATTCATTGTTTTTGGTGGTGCAATAAAATTTTGAATATACTAATAGGTAGTTGCATAACTTCGTTAATTGATCTTGACTTTGATAATTTTCTTGAAATTGAAACGTTTTCAGCTGATCAATTTGTCTCAAATTTGGTTGCACATCAAAGAAACATTGCCAAAGCTTTCAAAAATTAGGGACTGTTGTGGAATGCTCTTCATTCTGAAATGCAAAAAAATAAAGTACAATAAATAAGTGAATGAATATGCAAAAAAACATGACTTATAAACCATTGCGGAAAATCACAGAATGTTTTAGAACATTGTAGAAGGTAAAAGAATATTATAGAATATTGTGGAAGGTTCTAGAACTTTCAAGGAAAATGCAGTCCATGAAATGTTCCTGCACATCGGACTTATCTTGTAGTTACCAGGGGAGGAGTAAGTATAGGGTTGACCAAGTTGGGGTTAGGCTCCAACATCTCTGTATAGAGTTGGACAAAGTTGAAGGGGTCTTCCCAACCCTCCCCCTCCCCCAATAACAGGAATGCACTCAGACCCTATCAATTTTTGGAAAGACGAGTCAAACCAATCAAAAACGTATGCTTAGGAACAGTTTTTATGGTAGATACAGAGCTCATAGGGCTGGATCACTATGGTTTGTGTATGGATGTTTTTACTTCATCTGATTGGATGAAAAGTTATAAGTATACTAGTATTTTGTATAGCACTGTCCTAGGGAGCTACATTTCTGGCATGTTTCCGTCAATCATAAGCTTGAACGATATCTTTTTCAGCAGTATTTTTAGTAGTAGTACACAAAAAAGTCAATTGAAATTGTAAAATTTCCTAAAAAAAGAGGGCATTTGTAGGTAAAAATCATCTAAAATAGTGTTGTAGGCTTAAATCCATGTGGCTGGTGCATCAGAAAAATAGCGCTTGGTGAAGGGCTTGAATCCTCGACCTTCTGCTTACAAGGCAGACACACTATCAATTGTGCTAACCGAGCTATGTTGATGGTTTGGAAATTTGGATTGTAATGGTGGTAGTGACTGCGAAGCATGTAAAAAAACTAGAAAAAAATGACATTCTAAAGCAAATGTGAACATATTTGGAATCAAAAAATTCTCAAGAAAAATAAGCCAAATTTCGGAAAATGCATAGAATTTTAGAATTTGACAAAAAAAGTAAAATGTAAAAAAAGCTGCAATTTTGTAAAAAAGTGGAAATGAAGCTCTAAAAATATGGAAAAACATGAATATAGTTCAGGATAAAATGTATAAAATTGTGAAGACCTCAAATTGTGAAGAAAAATAACCAAATTCTAAAAATGCATAAAATTTTAAAATTTGACAAAAAAAATTGAAAAAGGCAGAAACTGTAAAGTTTTGAAACCATAATATTGTCAACTTCTACAAGAAAATAAAATTAGAAAAAAATGCATAAAATCCCAGAATTATAGTAAAGAAAACCTAAAACTCCAAAAAAGTAACACTATTAAACCATAAAACTGTAAAGTTATAGAAAAAACAAACAATACTGCAAAAAAGTTTACAATTGTGAAATAATATGTTATAAATTAAATAAAATTCTGTGCATAATTTGCAGAGGTACATTATTCTAAAACATGAATTGAGTATCAATTCCCAAAAAATGTATACAAATCTCCAAAAAATTTTCCATTTATTTTTATTATTGTGATAATATCACGTAAACATTGCTAATGTAACAGTTGAACTTGCAAAAATCAATATAAAATAATATAACCAAATGAGAGATCTTTTCAACTGAGTTAATACTTTCCCGTTGAAGAATAAATCATTTGCCGAATCTCATCAAATTAATGGGAGTCACTTCCATCGAAGGTTTTTGCTTTTGAACCATATCTGAAAAAATCAAGATTTTAAAAGATTTAGAGGGTAATGGAAAAAATGTCTATGTTTTCAATGATAAATTACTAAGAAATTTTTTTAGCAACACTCCGCACGTATTCCCGGCCGCACTTTCTTTCAAACTGTTCATGACAACTTTTGGGTCATTGGCAGAATATTTGAGATAACACACTGGTTCATTTCGAATAGATGCAGCATTCCATGTGAAATGAGTACAGCTAAAAATGGAAATATTACCCGATGAATTATATTTCACATATAACAAGTTACTTGGATCTTTTAAAACATTCTTCGACACATTTTTGTATGCTAACTGATGTTCGATAACCAATAACATTCCCAGGAAAATTACAATCTTGTTTGAAAAACAAACCCATTTTGTCACATAATGCTAAATAAATAGAAGTACAAATATTAATATTGCCCAAATTCAAAATATTTTGACTCATAGTATTATTAAATGTTTTATCTACACCCTAAAATACTAGTTTTTGTTGAAAGTTCACTAAAAACACAATGAGTGAAAATTGTGATTTCAATGGAAAAAGCTATTTGGTTCTAGTTCAAACTCCAAAATGCTTCCAAAAAACCATCGAAAATTGCCACAAAATATAATGAAAAACTGGTGTTGTGGAAAGAACAGTCAACAATAATTGTGAAAGCAGCCGAAAAACCACTACACCTCGCAACCATGAGAAAAAAAGTACAGCTGAAAACTTGGCTTTAAGGTTCAATTTATCCAGCACTTACTTTTGAATTTTGACACTATTAATCCGCATTTTGTCCCGGGATTATTTTTAAAGCTTTTCACAGCATCTTCTTTCGTGGATGCATATTTCATAAAACAAACAGGTTTCCACCAGTATGAAGTTGGTACCCAAGTGAAATGCGTACATCTAAAAAGCAAATGGCTTTCGAATATAGAACCTTTTACGGGAACAAATATAATATTGTACAGGCTATCATTGGCACACACAATTGCGCAATCTTCAGCTGTCGTAGTTTTCATGTTCGAAAAATCATTAGCATCATAATTGCAATTTGTATTCAAAACAATGTGGGATGATAACCCTGCAGTAGAATAATAGCACTTATAACATTTAATTCAATTTTTGAATTTATCAAATATGGATAATCTTACCCATATCACAATTAATAGCATTTAATGATACAATGATTAAAAACTCTAGAAACATGATTTGGAGGACGATAGGGATAATTCACTTTAACTTTGTGATGATCAAATGAAGAGCTCACAACAATTTTGTATAATGGAGACTTATGGAAAGTTGCAGCACATTTCACCCGACAAATCATACCCTTCTTTAATGTTTACTTTTCAATGTTTGACAAGGGTATGTTGAAAAAAAGCCAGTGTAGGCCTGCTTGCTGGAACTACTGGATCTACATTATGTTAAAAATGTAGACTGTCACTTGTCAATCACCCTATTTCTTTGGAAGAACTGAAAAAATTGGACTTTTGCCTAGCACTAACTTTTTGTCTCTTATCCTACATAGTTTGTTAATGCATTTTAAAGCCCTTATTCTCGGTCATCAGATGTGACAAATCTCATCTTAAAGAATGGGGCACAAATCTATTGTCTGGTAAAGTCCAGAAGATTAATAACATCAAATAGAACACAACTTTTGGATCATTCTATGTAAAGTAATCTAGTTCTGCACAACTCTTTCAGATTTTGCTGAAATTTTGTGTAAAGAACCTCACATGTCTCAAATGAAAATTTCTAGAATATTAGCCTGTGATTTGCTATATTCGTAAAGCTAGGCTAAACTGACCAACAAATATTATTGCACATGCCAGTTTCAAATCATTATAATTCTGCAGCATTTTTTCCAAAAAAACCACAAATTTGTTCTGTTATTGTTTGGAATATTCTTCATCAAATGGCGTTAATAACATACTTTACATCCTGCACTCAGAAAGTGTAAAGTGTTTACATCCTGCACTCAGAAAGTGTAAAGTGTTGTTTTGCATTTCAAAATTGTTAACTTTCCTCAGCCATAGCACACAAAAGCTGTAACTTTACATACATGATCTATAACAAGTTATGTTTAAACTCAATATCATTCCATTTGCCTGCTTTGTCAGTTAGTTTCAATTTAAGGACACAGTTTTCTTTGTGTGTAAACTAGCAAAAAATAGGGTACATTTGAACCAATTTCATGGAAGAAAGAACATCTACTGCTGCAGAACAAATCTGGAGCTACAGTAAGTGCTATTGGAATGTCCCAGAATAGCTGATCTGATGTGCACCTGCTGGCAACTTTGAATAGTTGCCAAATTATAACAAAATCTGCCTAAATCAGGGGAAACACACTACAACAGCAACACATTTCCAGTAGCTGTGCTGGATCGTATGGAGCGTACAGTTAAAGATATACACAGGTTGAAGTGTAGGAAAGGGAAGGATGCAGCCAATATCACATGACCAAGATTACATGACCTGTGAGAGTGAGCTTAAGGCCACTAGGTCTCTACTACCACTGGGGTCTCTACAGCCACCAGCATCTCGACAGCCACCGGGGTCTCTACTGCCACCAGTCTTTATCAACACCATGGTCTCTACGACCATCAGGTTCTTTACCACCACCAGGGTCTTTACTGCCACTAGTTTTAACCACCACTATGTCTCTATCACCACCAGGGGGCTCTACAGCCACCAGGGTCTCTACTGGCATCAAAAGTCTTTGCAGCCACCATGGTCTCTACAGCAGCCATAGTCTTTGACTAGGGTATGTACCCCTCACCAGTATTTCACAATCAAACAGTTCATTGGCAGTGTAACTCCAATTTAATGTGCATTACATTTGCCTGATATGCTCAAGATTTCTAGGGTCAGGTTCCAGTAGTAATGGATGCCAACCTTGAGGATATGGTTAAGAATATATGCGTGGTAGAGTATAATAAAGGGGCAGAGCTTATAAGGCATTCCCAAGTAGAGTGTGTGTACCTACAGCAAGGTATTATGTAGCATTAATTAATTAATGGGCATACCCATAAGTAGCTAGAGCAGTTGTCCTTCGAGCAAAAAAAGTACAGTAAGAAAAAAGTACAGAAATAAATATGTACAGTACCAAAAATGCACAAAAAACAACATTAAAAAAGTGAATTGAAAGAAAAGTAAAATAATAAAATGGCACAGCAGGAATAAAAGATAAAAATAAAAAGTACAATAATAAAAATAAAAAGTGCAGTAAGAAAAAAGGACCAACATGACCCTACAAACAAAAGAAGAACATGAACTTGCAAGAACATGCAAAAAGTATGAGAACATAAATTTGCATGGTTACAGTAAGACAAGCCTTGAAGAAAAATTTAAAATAGGTACTGAAATTTCATGCAGGAATGTAAAGATGACAACAGCAAAACCTGGGCATCTCAAGCTGTCATTCCAGGCAAAAAAGAAAATGTACAGTAAGACAGGAACATGGAAAAACATTAGAATCATAATTTGCGTACTTACAGTAAGACAAATTTTGGGAAAATTTATTCAATAGTTACTGCAATTTCAAAATCTAAACAATTACAGTAAGATAGAGACCAGAAAAAAATTTTAGTATTTTCATATGGGAGTGCTCCATTAGCAACATATAGTAAAACTGGCTGCTGAACTCGTCCCTCTCAAGTTATCATATGTTATTCCAGCCATTGTGTCTCATTTCAGCCAAGTTGATTGATTCTTCAAACTTATGGATATTTTTAATGATTATTGATGGCTGATGCGTTAGGTCCTGACCCTTGCTTTTTCCATTGTTTATCCACAACAAACAAAATTACTGGATTTTCAGGCAAGGGATTCAATTTTAGATACAGTAAGGCTAAGCAAAACATGTAGCTTTCTAATCAATATCGATGAAATGACAAAATTTACATATTTTTTTAACCCTTTTTTGCAGTTGGCCTCCAACACACACTTGTAATCTTTGCTCGGATTATGCACGTAGCCTGGCTTGCATATGCATCCTTTGGCACACATTTGCGTGCATTGAATGCCCACAAGTGGCGCATCGGGGCACAAATGTTGACACTTTGGCCGCAAATGGGCACAATTGCTATATTGTTCATTGGCTGGGCATCGTTTATGATCTCCATTTGATGGCGCCTCTGAGACTGAAAAACAGGACATTTTTATATGCTGTAAAATTTTGTATACAACTTTACACCCAAACTCTTTTGCACATAGCAGATTGGTTTTTCTTGTGTGTTGCTGTTCTTGTTGCTCCATTTTTGCCTGATTTGTGTATCTGTTTTTAAAATTCGTGCTTGTAAATGTATTGTAAAATTTTGTATCCAACTTTGCAACACTGTAAGTTTACACCCACTGTATTTGCATAAAGCGTGGTAGTTTTTAGTTTGTGCTCTTTTTTTTGCTTTATTATCACCTGATTTGCATATTTGTTTTTCAAATTTGTGTGCTTATGTATGTATTGTAAAACTTTGTATGCAACTTTACAACTTTTTTAGTTCACACCTGCAATGTTTGCACATATCAGATTAGTTTTTATTATAAATTGTTGTTGTTCAATTTTCACCTGATTTGCATATTTGTTTTTCAAACTTGTGCACATATAAATGTATTGTAAAATTTTTTATGTAACTTTACAACTTTTTATGTTTACACCTGCCATGTTTGCACATAGCAGAATATTTTTTATTATCAATTGCTATTCTTGTTGCTATTTTTCCACATGATTTGCATATTTGTTTTTCATATTTGTTCATTTATATAATACTTTGTATGTGACTTTACGAGTTTGTTAGTTTACACCCACCATGATTTTCGATATCAGATTAAGTTTTCTAATGCGTTGTTATTCTTGTTGCTCCATGTTCGCCTAATTTGCATATTTGTTTTTTAAATTTGTGAACTTTTATACGCATTGTATTTGAGCTTATATTCATTATTAAATTAAGTAAAACAGCTGGTTGTAGTGACTTGTCCTTGCTCCCATGATAACTCAAATTGGAAAACCAAAAGTTTGAAAATTTGAATTCGTATATTTAAAAAAAAAAGGCTGTAACCACAGCAGCTGCTGCAGCCAATCAGATTGCATCATGAAAAAGTGATATTGAATCTGATTGGTTTTTGTAGCTGGCATTGTTGTGGCTGCCATTAAAGTCAGATTCACACCCCGTCCTACGATGAAGATGACCAATCATATTGTTTCAAGAAAAAGGGATGATACATGTAACGAAACAATACATGTAAAAATAATGAATGAAACAAAATGAAAGTAAGTGATTGTAAAATAAAAAAGTGATGAAAAACATAAAGTATGAGCATGATGAGAATCACATGATGTTTGGGAAAGTTGGTCGGCAAGTGACAACACTTAAGGAATCTGAGACCTACAGTAATTACCTTGGAATGGTCCGCTACTTCCGGTCAGGTGCATGCCTGCAGGTGTTTCTTCAAAATTGACACAACATTACAAAATTCACTACAATTGGCGGAAACACGCTACAACAACTTTTGGAACCATTCCAGTTTTGAGGGCAACAAATGAAAGGATAATTTCAAATTTACCCCTGTACATAACATATACATCAAAGTTTGCCATCTTAAATGTGTGGGATGATACACTGGGTGCAGAAAGTATAGCCAACAACCCAAATTCATATAATGTGTAAGGGAATACAGGCATGTAGAAAGTATGGTCGATGATGTAATACAATCCCAATTTGGTTAAGCATGCACGGCCGGGAATCTATAAAGTATATGCACTGCTTCAATGTCTAATCTGCACCATTTGTAATTTGTTGTTTGAAATGTTGTTATAAAAGTTTTTTAATCAAAATTATATAGTGAATTTTGCCCACTTTTTAATTGAAATGCTCGTCATGATGATAAATTTTTCTGCCCAAAATATGTGTATAGTTTAGTCAATCTCGTTAAGCTCATTCAAATACGTTCAAAACTGCCTTCAAATTGTGCTACAGTAAGACGTCTCTCGATGGTCTGTGTCGCTCGCTCAACTTTGTACCTGCACACTTCTTTCAAAAATGGACAAAAAACCTGTTGCCAGGTCTGGGGGAACTGGACTGTTGCGCAATCTCTGAGGCATAGCCAAGGAATTAGCTCTAACAGGTCAGTTCAGACCAGAACCAAGCTTTTCTTAAACCCTTAAGGAAAGAACTGCACAACAGAAACTTGGAATGCGCTAACTTACCCTGCAAATGAAAAAATGTAATGCTCACACAGCAACACACAAAAAACTGACCACTCGGTAGCACAACAAAAAACCAACAATGAAAAATCCTTCATCACTTCTCCGGCTACAGTAGCCATGCCCCTTTGGGTATTCTCAACACAATCTTCTTTGTTCTTTGGCACAAACTTGCTGATCTTTCTCACAAATGACAAATGTAATCGATTTTGGGAAATGATTATCCCATTTTGATATACTCAGAAAAGTATGAAAATTACAAATCTCGAGATTTTTCCATGTTTTTTATTGGGTATAATTCTTTGCTTATCGGGCTTATTATCTGAGTTGGTGAATTTTTATCTTATGGTGTGCAGATTCCGAGCCATAGTTTTCAGATTTTCCAATCATGACCTGTACACCCCTCAGGCTCAGGTCATGACAATTATGACCCGTACACCCTTCTGGGTCAGATCATAATCTTTTTATGGAGTTGGCATCCAGTAGTAGGTCACACTGTAAAAGGTAAAAGTTCTGCCCACGGTTTCCTTCTTCACCTCTCGTTGGTCAGTTTCAAGGCCCATAGTAAAAATGGTATGTGGACGGCAGACATGCACTGCAATAATTTTCCAGGGGGAGGGTCCTCAAACTTTCAATTGAGGGCCGGATGCGGGTAAGTGAGCAAAAAAAGATAAAAAAGTTATACAAGCACGCTTTTCATACAAAATATGCATCAAAAATATCAAAAAAAAGTATCTTCAAAAAAGTTCAGGGAGGACTGTTTGATGATTTTTTTAGGCCAGGGAGGGTTGTACAGGGTCTGATGTAGGAGGGTTTACCTCCCCCCACCCCATGTAAAACAAAACAGTTCTGAAGAAAAAAAACCAAATTCTGGAAAATGCATATAATTTTGGAATTTAACACAAAAAGGAGTGGAAAAGTGAACAAAACCTAAAACTCCAAAAAAGCCATAAAACTGTAAAATTATATAAAAAAGCAAACAAATCTGTCAAATTAAGTAAAACTCACAAAAATAAATATAAAATAATGTAATCAAATGGGAGATCTTTTCGACTGAGTTAATACTTTTCCATCGAAGAATTAATCATTTGCCGAATCTCATCAAATTAACGGGCACAATTTTCATCGAAGCTTTCTGCTTTTGAACCATATCTGAAAAAAATCAATATTTTAACAGATTTGGAGGGTAATGAGAAAAATGTCTATGTTTTCAATGAAAAATTACTTAGAAATTTTTTTAGCAACACTCCGCATGTATTCTCGGCACTTTCTTTCAAACTGTTCATCACAGATTTTGGGTCATCAGTAGAATATTTGAAATAGCACACTGGTTCATTCTGAATAGATGCCCCAGTCCATGTGAAGTGGGTGCAGCTGCAAATTAAAATATTACCAGATAAGGTACATTTTACATATAAGAAAATACTTGGATCTTGTAAAACATTCTTCGACGCATTTTTGTACACTAACTGATATTCGATAATCAACATTGTTCCCGGGAAAAGAACAATCTTGTTTGAAAAACAAACCCATTTTGTCAAATAATACTAAATAAATAAAGTACAGTTAAAAGTACAAATATCAATTTCAAAGCACATAAATTGAAGTAATTATGACTTGAATATTTTATAAATATTAGCTTTTGTAGAAAGTGGACAAAAAACATAAAGGGCAAAAAATATAATTTCAATTGAAAAAGCTCTTTTGGCTCTAGTTTAAACTAAAAAATGCTTCTCAAAAACCATCAAAAATTGCCACGAAATATAATGAAAAACTGCTATTTTGGTAAAAAAGGCAACAATAACTGTAAAAACAGAAAAAAACCACTACTAAGAAAAAAATTGCAGCTGAAAATTTGGTTTTCAGCTTCAATTTAAACTCACTTTTGAATTTTGACACTATCAATCCACATTTTGTTCCGGGATTATTCTTGAAGCTTTTCACAGCTTCTTCTTTCGTCGATGCATATTTCATAAAACAAACTGGTTTCCGCCAGTACGAAGTTGGTACCCAAGTGAAATGTGTACATCTAAAAAGCATACGGCTTTCGAATGTAGAAAATTCTACGGGAACAAATATATATATTGTACAGGCTATCATTAGCGCATAGGATTGCGCAATCTTTAGCTGTCTTAACTTTCACGTTCGAAATATCATTGGCATCATAATTGCAATCTGTATTCATAAGCATATCGGAGGATAACCCTGCAATAGAATTATACAAGCACATAGGGGGTAGGGAGAGTGAGCCCCCATACCTGAAAGGCCACCCCTCTGAGTGGGACAAATTGAACCAATGAGTAGTAGGCCAAAGGTCCAACTATTTATACACAGAAAAGAACGCGTACACAAATTTACATAGGTTGGTGGGTGAAATTTGCATACTCAAAAGACACATGTACAGAGTGTTGCATAATGATTTGCCTTACCCCTGCAGATTTGCAGCTATACCATTTGCCCTATCCCTGCAACTGTATGCCTAAAAAGCGACTACTAACAGGAAATTTTTAATTGTCGAAAACAGACATGCATGGTGAAAACTTTCCAGGGGTAGGGTCCATGAACTTTTTCCCAGGGTATGGGTAGGGGGGTGGGTGAGCGAAAAAAGTTCTGCAAGCTTGTTTTTCATATGAAATATGCACAAAAATCATCAAAAAACCTGTCTTGGAAAGTTCAAGCGGGCTGTTTGACGACTTTTTTGGCTAGAAGGGGGTGGCCCTTACCTGAGACCCTGGCCACCCCCTCTAGCCAAACTCTGTAAAATACTGTGTAAAATGCAGAATGATGATATATTGCACATTCATATTGTGCAAATATAGCTGTAGGTGTAGGGAAAATCATTACGCAACACCAGCTTGACGTGGACATGTAAACACACTCACTTACCTATATCACAGTAGATAGCATTTAAGGATACAATTACCAAAAACTCTAGAAACATATTCTCTCAATTTAGGAGATGATGGGAATAATTTGCACGTTAACTTTGCGATGATCGAATACGAAGAGCTCGCGACTATTTCATATAATGGAGATTAATCTAAAATTGCCTGACAAATCATACCATTCTTTAATGTTTAACTTTCAATGTTTGACAAAGGTGTGTGGAAAAAAGCTTAGCATAGGCTTATTTTCTCTAACTAGTATATCTACATTATGTGAAAAATGTAGACCGTCACTTGTCAATCACGCTGTCTCTTCGAAAAAATAGAAAAATAGCATGTTTCCCTAGCACTTACTTTTTATTTCTTATCCTACAAAGTTTGTTAAGCACTTTAAAAAGCTTATTCTTTATCATCAGGTATTATCTCAAAGTATGGAGCAAACTTCTGTTGTTTGTTGAAGTCTAGAAGATTAATAATATCAAATGGGACGCAATTTTTGGAATATTCCACGTAAAATGATCTAGTTCCTTACAACTCTTTCAGATTTTGCTGATATTCTGTATGAAGAATTGTACACGTCTTAAATCAAAATTCCCAAAATATTAGCCTGTGATTTGCTATATTCATAAAGTTAGAGTTACTCAAATGATCCCATAGCGACAAATGTTATAGAACGCATTCAAGATTTGGTCGATTTCAAATTGTTATAATTCAGTGTCAATTTTTCCAAAAAAGCTAAAAATTCGTTCTGTTATTGTTTGGAACATTGTCTATCAAATGGCATCAATCACATATTTTACATGCTTAACCCCGAAAGTGTAAAGTGCTTAAAAAACAGAAAAAAATCTTTACGCAAGGAAAAATTGTTACTTTCGCTCAGCCATAGCATGCTAAGAAATAAAGCTCTGAGGCTGTAACTTCACTCACATGATCTATAAGAACTTTTGTTTAAACTCAATTAAATTCGATTTGTCTGCTTTGATGGTTAGTTTACAATTTCTGGATGCAGTTTCATTTTGCGTGTAAACTCACAAAAAGCAGGGTAGGTTTAAATCAATTTCACAAAAGAAAGAACATCTACTACTGCCTACTAAATCTGAAGCTACAGTAATTATCTTCAATTTTTCCAGAATGGCTGATTGAATGTGCACCTGCAGGCAAGTTCCAATAGTTGCAAAATTATTACGACATCTGCCTGAATCAGCGGAAACATGCTACAACAGTAAAACATTACTTACATCTAAAGGATTCTATATTTCAGGTGTGCAACTTTGGATAACAATGTTTCCTTCCTGACAACAAAATAAACAGAATTGAGTTGTAGTGAAAGTTCCATAAATTTAAATTTGCCTCGAAATCGATCGATAAAATCACAAATTTCAAATGTTTAATAATCAGAATTTTCATGGTGAATCAGCTGTGTTAATTAACATAAAAAATACACTTAATTTTATACAGTATCTCTATCCACAAATTTTAAATCACAGTAATCATCAAAATGAATATACTCTTCACCTGTAACAGTGATGGTCCCACTCATTGACTGCAAGTTAATAACTGTTGGTTGTCGAAGTCCTACCAGAAAGGTGGTTAACAATATGCCAGTAATCAATTTTGCAACTGCTAATAGACCACAGATTCAGAGTAAACAGCTTTTAGAGTCATTTTTAAGAAGCAGTAGACTTCAGTACTTCTGTTAACTGCTATATAGTTAACTGACTGCAACTTAACAACTTGTAGTTGTTGCAGTTATTCCCAAAAAGCAGTGGCAATACATCTTTAATCAATTATATTACTGAAGACTGGCAGTTAGAAAATGACACGGTCTGTGGTTAACTGTGCAGCTGTCAACTGCTGGTTAACAATCTGTAGTTGTTGCAGTCTTTTTAAAACGATGTGGGCAATATGCCTGTAACCAAATACGCAACTCGTAAAGGACTGCTAATTCATAGCTAACAACTTTTGCAGTTGCTTCAAGAAACAGCTAGACCACATATCCCTCACTTAAAATTAATTTCGTTAATTAACTACAAGTTACCCGCCAGTTTTTGTCCCACTCACTCACTCCCAAAATCTAGTGGAAAACGTGCGTGTAATTAATTACCTAAGTGATTGAAAATTGATGATGATGTAACTATTGGAGTCATTTTAAGGAAGTATTGGACCACAATTGCTATAGTTAACTGGGCTACTACTCAAAGACTGCCAGTTAACAACCACTAGTTCTTGTAGTTATCCCCGAAGTGTGCTGGATAAAATACCTGTGATCAATTACGCAACTGTTAAAAACTGCAGAACAACAGTTAACAGCTGTTCGAGTTACTCAAAAACAGTGCCTATGGTTAACAAACCTATTGATAAAACTCTACAGGTTAACAGCCAGTTCTTATCTTAGTTATTCACAAAATACATTTGATAATATGGTTATAATTCTCTACAAAACTATTAAAAGACTGCAAATTCATAATGAGTCATCTATTACAGTTATTTTAAGGAAGTATTATCCCTCAATAGCTTTGGTTAATTAGCCTACCACTCAGAGAGTACCAGTTAAAAACCAGTAGTTTTCACAGTTTTTTCTGAATTATGGTGGACAATATGCTTTTAATTAATTATGCAAATGCTGAAAATCTGCAGATCAACAGTTAACTATTGCAGTTACTTCAAAACAGTACCTTTGGTTAACAGGACTATTGCTAAAAGACTGCAGGTTAACTGAGAGTTCTTATCATATTAGTATTGTATATTATGATATATTTTATTAATATAACACTATTAAGCAGTCTTTGAATAAATCAGTTCTAATCAAACTCACTACAGTAAGATGTCGACAACCTAAAAATATTTGCTAAAAATAATTTAAAATGTTAACCAAATTGTGAAAATATCAGAAAAATAATGCTCGGTGATGGGCTCGAACCATGTACTTTCTGCATACAAGGCAGACAGTGTTAACCAAACCAAGCAGATAATGCAGAACAAGCCATGTGATGAATGCTACAACATGGCGCACATTATTATATGCTTACCTGCACATGTTCAACACAAGGTTCAAGAATGATGCTTAATGATGTGCTGCACAAACAGGCTATTTTATTCTGGAAGCCATATGCTAAAATATGCCTTGTGTTATAACATAGCTGTATGTTATAACATAGGGTTATGTTATAACACAGCTCACTGTTGTGACATATGCTTACACTATAACACAAAAATTTTTTTCAAAAAATTTTCCATATCAAAGTCACATCTTATAACATTGCCTCGTACCATAGCATAGGCCTATGGTGTAACATATAAAAGTTTATTCAAAGAAATTTATCATCAATGCTATATGTTATGACGTAGCCTAGTGTTATACCATATGCCTATGTTATAATGTAGCCCTGTGTCATGACATAGGCTTGGCTTATAACACATAAAAGTATTTTTTCGGATCTTTTTCCATATCAAGGCCGTATGTTACAACATAGCACCATGCTACAACATGACATAACATATGCCGTAACATGGAAATTTTTTCTCCAAAAAATTGTATCGTTGAAGCCATATGTTATGGCATAGTCTCAGGTTAAAACATAGCCGTATGTCATGAAATATGCGTACATTATAACACATAAAATGTTTTTTCCAAAAAACTACCTATATTAAAGCCATATGTTATAATACGACCTCATGCTATAACATAGGTCTATGGTATATCATGCAAAAAAATTTTTCTCCCAATTCTATTCTCCAAGCCATATATTATGACATGGCCTTGTGTTATAGCATAGCCTCATGTTATAACATGGGTTCATATTAAAAGATAGCTCTATTGAAAAACTTTTTCTGAAAAGTTTTCTATATTGAAGCCACATGTTATAACATAGGCTGATGCTATAACATAGGTTTATTTTTTTTCTCAAAAGATTCTATTTCTGAAACCATATGCTACCACATAGCCTTGTGTTATAACATAGCCCAATGTTATATCATGGGCTGTTTAACATAAGATATGTTACAACATAATATATATTATAGCACTGGATATTCTATAACATATGATGCAATATATGACACTCCGTGAGGGGCTTAAACTCACAATGCTGAAACACTATCAATTGTGCAAGCTGAGACACTACAATATGCATTATCTTAATTGTGGATATAGTAAACAAACTCTGCATGTGAAAATAGAACATGCCAACAAAAAGTTAACATTTATCCTCTTCGACACATTTGTAGCCTTTTCTTGGATCCCTGACGTAGCCAGCTTTACAAACGCAACCTTTGTGGCACACCTGGGAGCACATAACACCCGTGGGCGGAACATTGGGGCACAAAGCTTGACAAATAATGGGCAAGAGGGCACAGTCGCTTGGCTGTTCATCTTTAGCGCACTTTTGCATTGCAGCAGCAGTTGAAGCTAAATTGATGCTTTAGCAATAGCCAAATCATGAATTCATATATCATCCACTTACTTTGTTTGGGGCACTTGTCCTTTGGAACGCAAGTGTTATTTTTGTATTGATCCCGCACGTAACCCGTTTTGCAAATACAACCCCTCAATTTACACATGAAAGGGCATGGTCGTCGTACATAAGGATGGCACGTTTCTGGGCATGGTGTAACACACCCCTCAGTCCACACTTCACCTTTTCCGCAAGAAACCTTCTCTGCACCTAAAAATTTTCAGGTTATATGGTAACATACAACATTCCAGCTGTAGGATTAATCTTTCAGCCAATCCACGGGTTCCGAACCCCGTCATTTTTGTTGAGCCCTGCTTGGGATGGTCACATCCACCACGACATTGGCCAGTTGAGGGACACCCATGAAGTCTTTCAACTCTCGTGACCATATCACGGGCATCCTGTTGCTCCAAAGGGGAGTGAGAATTGATGTTTCAGCCAATCCACAGGTTCCAAACCTGGCCATTTTTGTTGAGATTGGTCGGGATAGTCACACTTACCTTGACATTGGCCAATAGTAGAACAGCTCCAGCACCACCCAGGAAGTCTTTCAACACTGGTGACCATACCACAGGCCCCCTGTTACTCCAAGGGGAGGGAGGATTGATGTTTCAGCCAATCCGCGGCTTCCAAACCAGACAATTTTGTTGAGCACTGCTCGGGATGGTCACACGCACCTACCTCAACCTTGGCCAATAGTGGGACAGCTCTGGCGCCACCCAGGAGGCCCTGCAGGGATAATGTAAAGTGAGCCAAAAGTGCCTAATTTTGCAGCATGCAGCTGGAAATAACAACAAAAAAGGTACAAAACTTTTCATCACAATGATGGAAAATATGTTACAAATGGAAATTAGCTAGTTTATGATTCTTTTAAAAATGTAATGAGATGTAATGTAATGTAACATGATGTAACGTAATGTAATGTAATGTAACATAATTCAACCTAATGTAATGTAATGTAACATAATGTAACGTAATTTAACATAATGTAACATACTGTAACATAATGTAATGTAATGTAACGTAACATAATGTAATGTAATGTAACGTAACATAATGTAATGTAACATAATATAATGTAATGTAACCTAAGTAATGTAATGTAATGTAATGTAATGTGATGTAAGTCATTAAACCATTTTAATGTAATGTAATGTGAGTTATTAAATGTAAGTCATTAAACTTATGTAATGTATAAGTTTATTGATTAACTATATAATTGATTATTTATATTAAAAATATTCACGGTTTTTTTTATGTATTAACAATATTCAAAATTATTATATTATTATTATTACAATGTTATGTAATGCATAAAAAATATTTTCTAGAAAGATTTCACAGATTCCACAAAGTAAGGTAAAATTTCCAAGTTTGAACCTCACTAACAAAAAGTAATAACAATGAGGATGGTAAATAATAAACTTCTTGCTTGACACTGTAATTTTTAGAATCAATTTTTTGATTGCATGAGCCTATACTTTTCAGCTAATAGACATCTTCTATCATGGCATTTGTTATTTCCTTGATCACTATGTTCTGATTGATATGAGGTTATTTATATACGGCAAGCGGCAAATACTTTGACAATGCGCATCAAAATCATAATAATAATAATAATAATAATAATAATAATAATAATAATAATAATAATAATAATAATAATAATAATAATAATAATAATAATAATAATAATAATAATAATAATAATAATAAGAAGAAGAAGAAGAAGAAGAAGAATAATAATAATAATAATAATAATAACAATAATAATAACAATAATAATAACAATAATAATAATAATAATAATAATAATAATAATAATAATAAGAATAATAATAATAATAATAATAACAATAATAATAACAATAATAAAAATAATAATAATAAGAATAATAATAATAATAATAATAATAATAATAATAATAATAATACACTAACCACGTTTTGAGCATCGTTCTTCAGCCACGCATGTGTAATTCTGTTTCGAATCACGCAGATAGCCGGGCTTGCAAACACAACCACCATTCAAGCATATCTTGGGGCATGGTCGCACCTGTGATTTTGGACATGTTGGTTGGCAAGACTTTGCTGCCAGGCAATTGTTGTCAGAATATATCTCATCACGAGGGCAGTGATGATCAATCATATCTAGAATAATTGTAATAATAATAATAATAATAATGATTAATAATAATAATAATAATAATAATAATAAGAAGAAGAAGAAGAAGAATAATAATAATAATAATAATAATAATAATAATAATAATAATAATAATAATAATAATAATAATAATAATAATAATAATAATAATAATAATAATAATAATAATAATAATAATAATAATAATAATAATAATAATAATAATAATAATAATAATAATAATAATAATAATAATAATAATAATAATAATAATAATAATAATAATAATAATAATAATAATAATAATAATAATAATGATAATAATAATAATAATAATACACTAACCAGGTTTTGAGCATCGTTCTTCAGCCACACATGTGTAATTCTGTTTCGAATCACGCAGATAGCCGGGCTTGCAAACACAACCACCCAGCAAGCATATCTTGGGGCATGGTCGCACCTGTGATTTTGGACATGTTGGTTGGCAAGACTTTGCTGCCAGGCAATTGTTGTCAGAATACATCTCATCACGAGGGCAGTGATGTTCATCTAGAATAATTGCAAAAAAGCAAAGGTTTTACAATAGTAAGGCAATGCAAAGTTATGTATGCCAGGGAAAATAACAGTTTGTATATAATATAGATTGGGTTTGAATTATCTTCATGTATGTAATTTTTCAGGTTTAATGTTGATATGTATGTAATTTGATGTCCAGGTACATTTCATGTACTTCGTTATTTTGCAAAGTTTTAGAAACTTCCACAATATTCTATAATATTCTGTTCATGTATATTCTACAATGTTCTAGAACATTCCGTGATTTCCACTGATATTATATAAGCCATATTATTTTTTTTTCAAAGTTATACATTTATTTATTTTACTATTCAGTACATTACTATTGTATGTTGTGCTAGTTAGCCTTATTAAACTTAGCTATTCATAAGCTAGTATTCCAGTTGGATATTTACAATTTATAACAATAATAATAATAATAATACACTAACCAGGTTTTGAGCATCGTTCTTCAGCGACACACGTATAATTCCGTTTTGAATCACGCAGGTAGCCGGCCTTGCAAACGCAACCACCATTTAAGCAAATCCTGGGGCACGGATGTGCCTGTGATGTTGGGCATCCTGGTTGGCAAGATTTTACTGCCAGGCAATTGTTATGCGAATATATCTCATCGTGAGGACAGTGACGATCAATCATATCTAAAATAATTGTAATAATAATAATAATATAAATAATAATAATAATGATAAAAATAATAATAATAGTAAAAATAATATACTAACCAGGTTTCAAACATTGTTCTTCAGCCACGCATGTGTAATTCCGTTTTGGATCACGCAAATAGCCTGGCTCGCAAACACAACCACCATGCAAGCAAATCATCGGGCATGCATGGACCTGTGATGTTGGGCACGTTGGTTGGCATGATGCTATGGCCAAGCAATGGCTGTTGGAGAATACCTCATTACGTGGGCAGACCATATCCTCTGCAATAATTGCAAAAGTGAAAAGTTTTCACAATAGTTGGCAAGGTTTTCAATTGAATATATGGCAAAAAACCAGTCAAATTGAAATCAAATACAACTTACGACAATGCACCACGGTAATCCATAACATCACGCATATAACGCAAAATTTCATGATTCTAAACTTTATCAAAATGGTGCACAAAAAAGACTGTTTTTAACAGTGATGGAATATGCCAATCTGGCATGAAAAGTGGATGAGAAATATGCCACTTTTGTATGATGTTAGGTTCATCGGGGTGAATAATCGACAACTAAATCAACCATGCAACAGTGATTTTTTACATATTCAGAATTGACGTATTGCTTACATATAGCGATATATGACTATTTTCACTTCTACCATTGCTTTTTTTGCAAATGCAAATTTTCTGGAAACAGTTGAAAGCAAGCACTATACATAGAAAATGTGTTTCTATGGAATCCCGTAATTTATTGTATTTCAAGAAGCTTTTTAAGAATCAAGGAAGTTTATGCAGCAAAGTTGTGGCATAAGGTTGAATGAACTGGAATCTTCGACAAGAAAAATATAATATACAATATAATATATAATATATCATATAATATAACATATAGTATTATATACATAATATAATGTATATTTTATATACATATATGTAATCATGATAATATCTGTAATCATGAGCTGTACATCCTTCGGCATCTGGTCATAGTCTCTTATGGAGTCGGGATCCAGTAGTTGGTCACACTACAAAATGTAAAAGTCCTGCTCACGGTTTCCTTCCACACCTCCTGTTGGTCAGTTTCAAGGCCCAATATAAAGGTAAAAGTCCTGCTCACGGTTTCCTTCTACATCTCCTGTTGGTCAGTTTCAAGGCCCAATATAAAGGTGAAAGTCCTGCTCAGGGTTTCCTTCTACACCTCCTGTTGGTCAGTTTCAAGGCCCAATATGAAGGTAAAAGTCCTGCTCACAGTTTCCTTCTACACCTCCTGTTGGTCAGTTTCAAGGCCCAATATAAAGGTAAAAGTCCTGCTCATGGTTTCCTTCTACACCTCTTGTTGGTCAGTTTCAAGGCCCAATATTAAGGTAAAAGTCCTGCTCACAGTTTCCTTCTACACCTCCTGTTGGTCAGTTTCAAGGCCCAATATATGTTGGGGATGTACTTTCATTCTTGAAAAATTTGCCGACTACAGTAAACCATAAAATTCCATCAAATATACTTAATACATATAACACTTGCTTTCAACTCTTTTCGCAAAAATAGCATTTGAAAAAAAACCAAAAAAATCCCGCATTCGCTTCCATACATATCAAAAATTGAACATAAACTAAAATGTCACAAAAATATTCAAAAAAAAAATTTTTTTTTCATGAATAAAAAGTCAAAACCGATTGTTGATTGCCCCGCAAAAAAAGCAATGGCGAAAAATCTTTGCTAATCATTTCCAACCATGCCAAATATAGACAAGCCGAAACGCCACCTTTCCTCGGCACCGGTTGCGTCAACACGATCAATGAAGCTTTTTTCGAATATTCCAATAGCACTTCCCGTACACGTAAATATCGATTTGTCTGCATGTGGAGGAAAATAATTTTGTTTCTAAATTCAAACTCCTACAGTAACCATCACAATTCTTCTGCTGAGAAAGGTAACCTATGTAACTTGTTGATCAAAAATCACAAAATGACGCTGTTTATCGCAAGATTAAGGAAAATATAAACTCATTAACTGGTATGTGTTTTAACATGGGACTAGATATTGGGGCTCATGATTCATGAATTTTTAGAGAGATACATATATAGTTACATATACCATGTTATAACAATCCCATGTTATAACATATGTCATGTAAACAAAATATATCCCATGTTATAACATATCTCATGTTATAACATATCTCATGTTATAACGTATCTCATACCATAACATATCCCACGTTATATCATGTCCAATTTTATATCATATCTCATATTATAACACGTCCTATGTTATAACATATACACCACATAATAGCATATTCCACATTATAATACATTTGATGTTGTAGCATATCTTATGTTATTACACATCTTATATCATAACATATCTTATCTAATAGCAACATATCCAATGCTATAACATATATAAGCTATGTTATAACATAGGCATATGTTATAGCATAAGGCTATGTGATAACATATGGCTTCAATAAAGAAAATTTTTTCAAAAATTCTTTTTTATGTTATGACATAGGTCAATGTTATAACCTAGGCCGTTGTTATAACATAGGGCCAGGTTATAACATACAGCCTGACACTGTAGGCTACATTTAATGTACATCATCTTGTATATGGCACTAAGGTTGTATTTTGCTTCAAAAATATCTTTTAACAGGCAGCCATGTTTTGTGAGTTGTGACAAATAAAACATGACATATGTCATAACATGGGACATTTTATAACATGAGATATCTTATAACATGAAGTACGTTATACGTACCCCCCTATGTCATAAGAAACACCCTGTAATAACATTCCCTGTGTTATAACTGTTGTAATGTAACATCTTCTGAGGTTATAAGATACCCCATGTTATAATATGCCTCATGTTTTAACATGGAATATATTATATCATAGTATATGTCATAACATAGTTTTTGTACATGTTATAATATTTGGTATATTATAACCTGGGATATATCTTGTCACATAAAATCATGCTATAACATAGCAGTATGTTAACATGTAAAAAAAATTCTGTATGTAATAACATAGGCTTATATCATAACATAGGATTATGTTATAACATGTCAGTATATAAAATGGGAAGAAATTTGTATGTTAGAACAGGACCATGTTATAACATAGCACTATATTATAACATAGGACTATCTTATGACATGTAAGTATGTTATAGCATTTTGGAAGATGAAAAAAAATCATTCTTTCTACGTTTACGACAGTCTTATATGGTTTGAGTGGGTTTTAGGTGTTATATATGCTATACAAGTTGTACATGTTATATATGTTATATATGTTATATATGTTACATATGATGTTATATGCTATATATGTCATAATACGTTATAATGTTATATATGTTATAATGTTATCATATATTTTACATATATTATATATGTTGTATACATTATATATGTAATATATGATATATGTGTTATATATGATATATACGTTATATATGTTATATATGTTATACATGTTATATATCTTGCATATGTTTTACTTGTTATATATGTTATATATGCTATACATGTTGTATATGCTATACATGTTGTACATGTTATATATGTTATATATGTTATATATGTTACATATGATGTTATATGCTATATATGTCATAATACGTTATAATGTTATATATGTTATAATGTTATCATATATTTTACATATATTATATATGTTGTATATATTATATATGTTGTATATATTATATATGTAATATATGATATATGTGTTATATATGATATATACGTTATATATGTTATATATAATATATGTGTCATATATGCTATATAGTACGTGCTATGATTTCATATGTATCTCATTAGCATCTTTCAGTTTACATGCTTATCATTATTGCAATTTTCAAACAGAAAATTCGAAAAACTCACTCTAGGCCTCAATCTATCCAATTCTTCTTCAGTGATAAAAATATCCGTATCAAGCGCTTGTTCATTCATTCGATCTTTGACATTTTTGGCGCAAAATGGTTTAATCATTTGTTCAAATTCTAAGACTGTAGCCAGGTTTGGTTCTTTATGCAAATCGGAAATTACCGTCACTTCGACAAATTCGATGCGAAATTTTTCCAACAAAATTCGCATACTAAGTATAGGAAAATTTTTTGCAAAATCCTAGAAATTTTATTTACACAAAAACTTCCAACTTTCTCTCCTCTTCGTCAACTTGCGCCGGACTGGCTGCGACAGTAAAAATCCGTAATTTCGCCCCGTAAAAGCAAGACTTATTATTGGCCAAGATATGCGGTATAAGTAAGGTTAAACCTGCCAAATTTTAAAAAGACAGTAACCTATAGTTACAGTAACCCGTATTTCTATTTTTAAGAACCTCCGTCATCGGCTAACCAATAAACGTGAATTTCGGGATTCTTCAATTTTCTCCTAAATTGATTAATATGCGCCAAAACTTCCTTTTGCATCATGGAATATTGGCGGATACTGTAGCTAAATCGACCGCTGTCCGAAGGTGAGAAAGCTTTGGCAACTGGACCCGGGAATGCGAGACTCGCAGGGCAATGGGGTGGCAGAGATGGTCCGTAGGGTGCGTTACTCATCGAATCTAGACTGCCATCCATTTGGAAATCATTCAAGCTGCGGCTGCCGATTGATGATTCCTGGTTACTTTCCCTGTGAAAAGGTACTAGTTGAGTGTGTTTCAGCAAAAGTTACAGTAAGATTTCAGTAAACTTACTGTATCTCAGTTTTTCCTAACCTATTATAGAAGTTTTTCCATGTATTATTACCACTTTACACTTTTATCTACTTTAAACTAATGATCTATTTTACACTGCCTGCCTTGTTATTTTGTGAAAAATTGTATGTGTATGTTAGCACCTAGTATAACTACTGTTACTACGATGTATGCTATTGAATGTTATGTTATTTGGTTACTTGCAACAATAAATTTTTTTATATATGATTTCAACAATATGGGTTTGACCTTTCCACCTATGTCCATTGGTCACTTTTTCATGTCCTAATGATCAATGACGAAATTTGAGGGTACCCCCTGACTTTCAGTGAGGGGGTACCTTCAAATGATTCAAGTGGTAATACGAGCCCTTACAGGAGTACACCAAAGATACCCATGTGGTAAGTATGGCAGCATATACTGTGTGGTTCGATACAGAAAGTAGGAGCTTCAACGTGGGATATTCGACATTGACGTAGAAAGTATACTAGGGGCGGGCATCAGCATGTGAAATCTCACTTAATGCTGAAAGTGCGCTGAAAATTGAGGGGTTGTCCACTTTTGTCCAAAATTTTACTGTTTTTCAAATTTGTTAATTTCAAATATTCTAAAATTTTAAAATCTTTTGTCAATTGATCAATTTTAAAAGTTGTGTCCATATCAACTGGTCAAGTTCTGATTACTGTAGTGAGCTGACTAACTTGGTCGACATGGACCCTCACCGTACTTTCCTGGTAGTAGTGGAATTTTGCACACTGAAGCCAGCTGTTTCAAGTTCACCCTGGCCCTAACCATACTTGCTAAAGCAATGCCTAATTCCACACCCTGGAGCCCAACTGTACTTTCCACACAGCCACACAGTATAAGTGATGTTTGTCTACCCTATACTTATAACAAGATGTATCTTTCATATACCCCCTGTACAGGCCCCTATAATTACTGACAACTCCAGCACCACCCAGAAAGTCCTGCAACACTAGTGACCATATCAGGGGCACCCCTGTCCCTGCAAGGGAGCCCAAACGCCGTATACTCGCATAAACATTCTACCTGTAGGATTGATGTTTGATGCAGTCCACAGGTCCCCAACCTGCTAGACTACATTAGATGGTCACACCTTCCAAAATAGTGACCGGTCCTGGGACACCTATAGCACCCCAGCAACACATGTGACCATACCAGGGGCACCCCTGTTTCTCCGAGGTGCCATACGCTCGGTCTGTAGGATTTACATTTCATCAGGTTCATGGTTCCGAACCTCGACATTTTTGCTAATTCCTTGTACGGTGGTCACTCCTAGGCAGCTCTGGTGCCACCCAGGAGGCCTTTCAACATCATTAGTGACCAATCTTTAAAAAACAATCCCCTGAAACCTCCTATTGATGCTCAAACTGGAAAATTTGGAGAAAAAAATTTTCATACTGTAGCCCCATCGTTTAACAAAAAAATCACCAACTTGTCTTCACTTTCTTCGTGCAATACACCGAGTACGCTTTCGTGCTGGAAGCCGAGACTCTGAGGCAAATAACTGGCCGGCAACTGGTCCGGATCCGGCAATGACAAACGTTTCGTATCGCCGATGTTGTGTTCTAACATTTCGGCCGAAAAGTCCAAACCACTACCAACTTTTAATACGCCAACGCCGACTTCGCAGTCGAACGCTTCGCTGGAAATAGTTAACGTGTGGTAAAAGTCTGGTGTTGCATGTATAGCTTACTGTAGCAATTGGAAATATTCACCGATGACTGCTTGCGACGATGTCTTCCAATCGTGTTTGAAGCCCAACAAAATGATGTTTGGTTCCAATTTACCGAGACCGCTCAGTTGTAATAAAGCTTGCATCCCTTCCCGCATACTGTTGGCCGCCATCGGGCAATAGAATGCTTTGCATTTGGTGTTCCTGAGCCAGGTGTAAACTTCTTTTTTCCACATGTTCAAGCATTTGTAATATTCCGGATTTGGACGATGCTAAAATGTGCAAGGTTTAAATTACGGAACAAAATTCTGCTACATAACCTACTATCACAATATGACCAAGCAACAGTAAACCCTTATGTTTGGTAAAACTATTGATGAAATCCACCATAGCCGGTCTGGCTACAGGATTTCCCGTCAAAGCCAAAACTTGCGGCATATAATTTTTGATGTGTTGCTCCGTGTACAACAATTTGAACATGCCTTCCAAAGCTGATTTGTACGTTTGAGCTTGATTACTGGAACCCCAATTTACATCTAGTGAAAGAGGAACTTTTTGGCTCATCAACATAGTATTGCACAATTTTCTATACTTACCGGGTTTCTTATGTACCAAGTATATGTACAGTATGATGATGAAAACTGTTGTACATATAGCAGCGATCCAACCCATCAAGAACATGGCGCCCACGCAAAGTACAGCTCCGAGGAAGGAAAGCCATTTGTTGTAATATTTGAAGCTCGGTCGCCAGCCAGTGGCTTGAACGAGTGACCCGTGGAAGCAAGCGTAGTTGATCAACGCGTAAGTGGCCAAGTAAAAGTTTGATATGTAAGGAGCGATCATGTTTAGCTCGGCTATGATGAATAACTATATATTTTTCATTATTGTATATATATATATATATAACTTAAAGTTTAAAATTTTGATATGCAACATGGTCTAGTGGTTAGTGTCCTAGCCTTGCAGCCTGAAGTACAGGGTTCAAATCCCGGCAGCCCTCTAAAAATAAAAAAATTCTGGAAATGAGGGTATTTCTACAGGATAAAATATTACTTGTTGTCATAGAAAATCTGCATGATCAAGGATAGTGTATGTGCTACCACATGTCCATGCTAAAGTCATATGATTAAGCATAGCGCATGTGTTATCATATGTCTGTAACCATCCAAAGTCCCTATGATTAAGGATAGTACAAGTGTTATTATATACCTGTAACCATAAAAATCTCTATGATAATGATAGTACATTGTTACCATATGTGATTAAATATAGTATATGCTTTAAGATAGTTTGCAATCTCACCCACGCAGCACATGCCCAAAGATAGGAAAAAGCACAAAATATAGGCCCTCCTCGGTTCGCCCTGTTTACCGAAACCTTTAGCGAACCAATCAATTTTTGGGAAAAGTTTGTCCCGTCCAACGGCCTAAAAGAGTAAAGTGCCAAGAATCAGGACTCACGCAGTTATAATCTTACCTGAAAGAGCTTGGGGGCGGAGACTAGGCAAGCCAAGGCAGAGCTTAGAGTTGCAGCGAAAATGCCGGCTGTAATCAATGGTCCGAAGCCACTCTGCATTTCCATAGTCTGCATGGAAGATTGTATAGAGGATGAAGATATGATGCAAAGTTTGCTCATTACCTGGAAATGATTCATTATACCATATGGGCACGTTGTATTCTGACATGGCGCTACTTGTCCAAATTCATCTATTACGCCCGATGCATCTCTGCAAAAAATTCTTGTAAATCAAAAAAGTACTGGTTTACTGTAGCTACAGTTTACAGTTCTTGTCAATGCTGTTTGGTGGTATATCCCAACTCCGCCTTACAAATGCAGCCTACCTCTCGCAAGATGACGCCACCATCCACAATGCGACCATGTAGATGATGGTCGTCAAAAAAATAGCCAACAACGTGCCTTTGGGTATGGCCTTGCTCGGATCTTTCAAATCGCCCGAAATATTCGCCCCGGCCATAATGCCGGTAGCAGCTGGGAAATAAACCGAAAAGACCGAGAAGAAATGTTCGTGACGCCATTGCGGCACAAAATTGCGGCTGAATGTTTCGAAGTTGTAGCCGACGAAGCCGCGCGATCTTTTGAATGGCGTTGGCGGCACAAACGTTCCGACGATATAATTGACGTATGAAATTGTGAGTACGACTAAAAGTACGAGTTGGGCTTTGGCTTCGAAATCGACGCCGATCAATACAACGCACATGAGGAGGATGAGTACGCTGCAGCCGATGATACGAATGTCGTTAACATCGGCATCAATAATGCGAGCGTGATGTTCCTAAAAGTGAAGTCAAATGTACTCAGAAGCTGATCCAGGATACCTTCTACGCTTACCCTCATCAAATCCCGACAAGTCTCGGCAAAAGCCACACAATGCATTGCAGCTCCAAAAGCATTGGCCAGTGAAAAAATTAGACCCATGCTGCCTCCGAATTCAGGTCCCAGGGCTCTTGATAGCATAAAATAGGCGCCGCCTTAAAAAAAAGTTTGTCTCTGATAAAGGTGATAAGTCTTGTTACAAAATTTTTACCTCCTTTCACTTCACCGTTTGTACATATAGCGCACATGGACAAACAGGTCAACGTTGTTACCACCGAACTCAACAGTATGATCAATGTCGCTAGTCCGATGCCGGCTTGACCACCGACCCAACTTATACGCAAGTATAACATACCTCCCAGTATGTTCAACGTGCATCTGACCTGTAGGAAAGTAGAAATGTGGTCATGGAAGAAGATCCGAGTGACCACTGGTCACTCATTTGGGAGTCCACTGGACCAAAGCGACATTCTCCCTAATTCTCAAAATATGGTTGCAGCCTTGAATCCAGAGTCATGGTCCCAAAGATGACCAATACAACTAAGCATTGATGCCTATCCAAGTGACCATCGGTCCCTCATTCGACCAAACAGTGAAGCTTTGTTTGTTCACACTAAGATATATAGAACATCAAAACCAGTAACTAATTGATAAAATTGTCTAGTGGTTAGTGTCTCAGACTTACAAGCTAAAGTACATGGTTCAAATCCCGGTAGCTCCAAAAATTTGCTGAAAATCAAAGTCTTCCAGGGAGATACAATATAAATCATGGAAAAATCCCAATAGTTAAGGATAGTACATATATTATCATATGTCCAAAATCATGAAAATTTCCTATGATAGAGAATAGTGCATGTACCTATAACCATGGAAAATGCTTACAATTAAGGATAGTGCATGCATTGTCATATGTCTGATATCATGAAAAGTCTCTAAGGAGAATTCCTATGATTAAGGATAGCACATGTGTTATCATATGTATATATCCAAGGAGAATCCTTATGATTAAGGATGGTACGTGTGTTATGATATGCCTATTATAAAAAGTCACTATGATTAAGGATAGCACATATGTTAGGAAAATCCCTGTGATTAAGGATAGTACATGTGTTATCATATGTATATATCCAAGGAGAATCCTTATGATTAAGGATAGTAGATGTGCTATCATATGCCTATTATGAAAAGTCACTATGATTAAGGATAGCACATATGTTAGGAAAATCCCTGTGATTAAGGATAGTACATGTGTTATCATATGTATATATCCAAGGAGAATCCTTATGATTAAGGATAGTAGATGTGCTATCATATGCCTATTATAAAAAGTCGCTATGATTAAGGATAGCACATGTGTTAGGAAAATCCCTGTGATTAAGGATAGTGCATGTGTTACCATACGTATATATCCCAGGAGAATCCTTATGATTAAGGATAGTACATGTGTTTTGATATGGGTATTATAAAAAGTCGCTATGATTAAGGATAGCACATGTGTTAGGAAAATCCCTGTGATTAAGGATAGTGCATGTGTTATCATACGTATATATCCCAGGAGAATCCTTATGATTAAGGATAGTACATGTGTTTTGATATGGGTATTATAAAAAGTCGCTATGATTAAGGATAGCACATGTGTTAGGAAAATCCCTGTGATTAATGATAGTACGTGTGTTATCATATGTATATATCCAAGGAGAATCCCTATGATCAAGGATAGTACATGTGTTATCATATGTATATATCCAAGGAGAATCCTTATGATTAAGGATAGTACATGTGTTATGATATGCCTATTATAAAAAGTCACTATGATTAAGGATAGCACATGTGCTAAGAACATCCCTACGATTAAGGATAGTACATTTATTATCATATGTATATATCCAAGGAAAACCCCTATCATTAAGGATAGTACATGTGTTATCATATGGATATCATAAAAAGTCGCTATGATTAAGAATAGCACATGTTTTAGGAAAATCCCTGTGATTAAGGATAGTGCATGTGTTATCATATGTATATATCCCAGGAGAATCCCTATGATTAAGGATAGTACATGTGTTATCATATGCCTATTATAAAAAGTCACTATGATTAAGGATAGCACATATGTTATCATATGCTTCATTAAAACTCACCAGCACGCCAACAATCCAGCCAAATTTGACGGGTGCAGCTTGTTTAGCAGCATTTCTCGCTTCCACATTCGATGACTCGGCATCTTTCGACAAATCATTTTGTACCGGGTAACAACGATCGTTGTTGTTCAATTCGTGATGCAATTCGGCCAACGTAGGCCGTAATTTATCGCTGCCAGCGTAATGTTTTATATTGGGGGCTTGTTCGACGACGCTTTCGCGTCGGCGACTGTCGCTCGGCAGGGGCGACAACTGCATTGATGGACTTTCGGACGGTTGGTAACCAAAGTTGACCTTACCTAGGTAATTATTTTAAAAATGGCAATAATGGAATGATGCTGTTAAGTTCTATTTGATGTTGTGAATTTTATTACTGTAGTTGCATTTTTACTGTAATATCCAGACCTTTTGTAGGATTACTATAACTAATATGATAGGCTTTACACTGTTTTTGACATTCACTAGACTGATCAGCAATGTGTAAACTGTAGAAATTTTGAAATGCTGCTGTAACTGATCAGATAGGCTTTACACTTTTGAGAATGATCACCATACTGTAACTTCTTGGATCTTATTGTAACTGATCAGGTAAGCTTGACACTACTGTAATGGATCCGATCAGCTTTACACTTTCATGACTGATGGGCATAGTGTAAATTCTGAAAGTTCACAGTAACTGATTAGATAAGCTTTACACAGTTAATACTTATCAGCATAGTGTAGGCTGTAGAAATTTTGGAATCATACTGTAACTGATCGGATGAAATTTTTAAAAGTTGAGTTTACTGTAATATCCAGAATTTAAGTGTAACTGATCGGATAAGCTTTACACAGCGAAAACTGATCAACATACTATAAACCCTATAAATTTTGAAATGCTACAACTGGTCACATAAGCTTTACACAGTTGAGACTTATATGCATACTGTAGTTTTCAGAGTCTTACTGTAACTGATCAGATAAGCTTTACACTGTCAAGTATGATCAGCATCATGTAAAGTCCAGAAACTTGGCAATCCTACTGTAACTGATCACATAAGCTTTACACATGTTCAGTATATTGTAATATCGAGAATCTTACTGTAACTCACCTGATAAGCTTCACACTGTTTTTTATCTCAACAGGACTGATCAGCATACTGTAGGTTCCAAAAATTTTTCAATCCCACTGTAAATGATCACTAGGCTTTACACTTTCGAGACTGATAAGCATACTGCAATTTCCAGTGTAAACTCTGCAAAGTGTCACCAGCATAGTGTAAACTCTGCAAATTTTCCAATCCTACTGTAGCTTTACATTCTATGACCAACATTGTGTAAACTCTGGAAATTTCGCAATTCTATCAAAGCAGATTAGATAAACTTTACACTGTTGAGTATGATCAGCTTAGTGTAAACTCTAGATTTGCAATCCTACTGTAACTTATCAGATACGCTTTTGACTATTTAAAGTAATCAGGATTCTGTAGATTACGGAATCCCTGCAATCCAACTGTAGCTGGTCAGATAAGCTTTACACTGTTACGCATGATCAGCATAGCGTAAAGTCTGCAAATTTTACAATCCTACAAAAACTGATCACAGTAAGTTTACACTTTTTGAAAAGCGTACTGTAGTTTTTAGAGTCTTACTGTAATTGATCAGATAAGCTTCACACTTTTGAGAATGATCAGCATACTGTACTTTCTTGGATCTTATTGTAACTGATCAGATTAGCTTTACACCTTTTGTCCAGAATAGTGTAAAATCTGGAAAATTTCCAATGCTACTGTGACTGATGAAGTAAGCTTTACAGTTTGTGACCAGCAGAGTGTAAACTCTAGAAATCTAGCAATCCTACTTTAATTGATGAGATAAGCTTTACACATGTTGAGTATACTGTAATTCACAGAATTTTACTGTAAATGATCAGATTAGCTTTACACTGTTAAGACTGATGAGCACAGTGTAAACTCTAGAAATTCAGCAATCCTACTGTAACTGATCAGATAAGTTTTATACATTTTCAGTATACTGTAATTCACAGAGTCTCTCACCGTAACTGGTCAGATTAGCTTTACACTTTTATGAAAGGTAAGCATACTGTAACTTTCAGAGTCTTACTGTTACTCATCAGATTGGCTTTACACTTCTTGACAAGCATAGTGTAAAGTCTGCAAATTTTACGATTGTACTGTAACTAATGAGATGAGCTTTACACTTTTTGAGCAGCATAGTGTAAACTATGGAAATTCACATTCCTACTGTAACTGATTATAGTGGGTTTACACTTTCTTTACTAAAAAGCATACTGTAACGTCTAGAATCTTACTGTTACTTTCAAGACTGATCAGCATACTGTACTTTTGAGAATCTCACTGTAACTTCGAATCTTATCAGTGTACTGTAACTTTCATAATCTTACTGTAACTCTCAAGATTGATCAGCATACTGAATCTTCCATAAAATTACTCTAACTCTCAAGATTGATCAGCATACTGTAAATTTGAGAATCTTAGTGTAACTTTCAAGACTGATCAGCATACTGTACTTTTTAGAATTTTACTGCAACTTTCAAAACTGATCAGCATACTGTAACTTTGAGAATCTTACTGTAACTTTCAAGATTGATCAGCATACTGTAACTTTGAGAATCTTACTGTAACTTTCAAGATTGATCAGCATACTGTAACTTTGAGAATCTTACTGTCTTTCAAGACTGATCAGCATACTGTACTCTTAAGAATCTTACTGTAACTTTCGAGATTGATCAGCATACTGTAACTTTTATAATCTTAGTGTAACTTTCCAGACTGATAAGCATACTGTACCTTTGAGAATCTTACTGTAACTTTCACGATTGATCAGCATACTGTAACTTTGAGAATCTTAGTGTAACTTTCCAGACTGATAAGCATACTGTAACTTTTATAATCATAGTGTAATTTTCAAGACTGATAAGCATACTGTACTTTTGAGAGTCTTACTGCAACTTTCAAGATTGATCAGCATACTGTAACTTAGAGAATCTTACTGTAACTTTCAAGACTGATCAGCATACTGTACTTTCGAGAATCTTACTGTAACTTTCAAAACTGATCAGCATACTGTAACTTTTATAATCATAGTGTAATTTTCAAGACTGATAAGCATACTGTACTTTCGAGAATCTTACTGTAACTTTCAAAACTGATCAGCATACTGTAACTTTTATAATCATAGTGTAATTTTCAAGACTGATAAGCATACTGTACTTTTGAGAATCTTACTGCAACTTTCAAGATTGATCAGCATACTGTAACTTAGAGAATCTTACTGTAACTTTCAAGACTGATCAGCATACTGTAACTTTGAGAATCTTACTGTAACTTTCAAAACTGATCAGCATACTGTAACTTACTGTAACTCACCTGATAAGTTTTCTACAGTAGGATTTTGCTGCCCCGCACGATGAGGCACCCTGGCCAACATTTTTTGCCTAAAATTGGCAAACATGGTGTCTGGAAAAAAATATTAAGCGACCATAAAACTAGCTAAACTAACATGAAATATTTTCCAAAAGTCAAATTTACTGTGTGTGTGCGAAATCAAAGTAAACAAAAGGAGCTGGATTAGAGAAAAAAATTGTCATGTTTTTAGCGGTTTACTGTAGGAAAAAGTTGTCAAACGAACGGTACAATATTTACTTAATAAAATTTTTTGGAAGGAAAAAATGCAAAACGTCATTTTCAGGTAAGCTTCTACAAAATTGTGTACAGTAAGTATTAATTTTCTGTTTTTATTTTCAGTTTTGTTTGTTTTTTGTTTTTTTTTATTTTTTGTTTTTCTTTATTTGTTGTTGTTTTTTTTGTTTTTTTTTTTGTTTTTCTTTATTTTTTGTTTCATTTTTTGTTTTGTTTTTTTTTTTGTTTTGTTTCTTTTTTGCGTTGTTTGTTTTTTCTTTGGTTTATTTTTTGTTTTGTTTATTTTTTGTTTTGTTTATTTTTTGTTTTGTTTATTTTTTGTTTTGTTTTGTTTTTTGTTTTGTTTATATTTTGTTTTGTTTCCTATATCTTTTGTTTTGTTTGTTTTTTAGTTTTGCTTGTTTTCTGTTTCGTTTATTTTTTGTTTTGCTTATTTTTTGTTTTGTTTTCTATATCTTTTGTTTTGTTTGGTTTTTGTGTTGTTTGTTTTTTGTTTGGTTTATTTTTTGTTTTGTTTATTTTTTCTTTTGTTTATTTTTTGTTTTGTTTATTTTTTGTTTCGTTTATTTTTTGTTTTGTTTATTTTATTTTTTTGTTGCAATTCCTCTGTTTATTTTTTTTGCTTATTTTCTGTTTTTTTGTCTTTTTTCTATTTATTTTTTGTCTTTTTTCTGCTTGTTTTTTGTCTTTTTTTTATTTATTTTTTGTCTTTTTTCTGCTTGTTTTTTTCTTTTTTCTGTTTATTTTTTTCCTGTTTTTATTTTCAGTTTTGTTCCGTTTATTTCTTGTTTTGTTTTGTTTTTTGTTTTGTTTATTTATTTAGTTTTCTATATCTTTTGTTTTGTTTAGTTAATTTTTTGTTTTGTTTATTTTTTGTTTTGTTTTTTTGTTTCGTTTATTTTTTGTTTCGTTTATTTTATTTTTTTTTGCTATTTTTCTGTTTTTTTGTATTTTTTCTGTTTATTTTTTTGTCCTTTTTCTGTTTATTTTTTGTCTTTTTTCTGTTTTTACTTTTTTATGTTTATTTTTCTCTATCTTGTGTCTACTTTTCTTTATTATTCTCTTTATTTGTTTTTTCTTATTTTTAGCACATTATTATATTTTATTTTGTTTTTTCTTTTTTCTTAGATTTTTTTTTATATTTGTCCACATTTTCTTTCCTTTGTAGTTTTTGCTTATAATCATGCCTTTTTGTCTTTTTTCATGATTTTTCGTTTTTTCTGCTTTTCTCTTTGTTTTTATGTTCATTTTCGGATTTTTTTCTTTATTTGCTTTTTTCATTTTTTTTTGTTTTTTTCATGATTTTGTACTTTTGTCTTTTTTCTCTACTTTTGTTTTTTCTCTTTTTTTCCTCATCTTTCTTTTTTTTTATTGTTCTATTTTGTTTCGTTTTGCTTTTTTTATTCTTTGTTCATTTTTCTTCATTTTCTGCCTCCTTTTTCTTTTTTCATCTTTTTTGTCTTCTTTTATTATGTTGTTTTGTTTTTTGGTTTTTCTTGATTTTCTGTTTTTTTTCTCCATTTTTTATTTTGTTTATTTATTTTTTTTCTTTTTTGCTTATTATTTTGTTTCTTTTCTCTTTCTCTTTTTTTTCTCAAGTTCTTGTTTTTTTCTGTATTATGTTTTTTGTTTCTTTCTCATTTTTATTGCTAATTGTTATTTTTTGTTTTGCTTAGTCTTTTTTCTTGATTTTTTGTTGTTTTTTGTTTTTTTTGATTATTTTCGATATCACACTTTCGTAATTATTTGTTCTTTTGTTTATTTTCGTTGATTTTCAGCTTATTACTTGTTTTGTTTATTTTTGTATTTTTTACTATCTTTTTTTGTTTCTTTTTGTTCATTTTGTGTCTTTTTTCTCAAGTTTGTGTTTTTTTTGTTTCTTTCCCGATTTTTCGCTCTTTTTTCTTTTGTGTACAATTTTTTTCTGTTTATTATGTTTCTTTGTTGTTTTTTTTTGTTTTTTTCTCTCTAATTTTCCTGATTTTTTGTTTTTTTTCATGATTTTTCGTTTTTTTGCTTTTCTTTTTGTTTTTTATGTTTATTTTCTGTCTTTTTCTTTTGTTTTCTGTTTTTTTCCTTCTTTTTCTTCTTTTCTCGATTTTTTGCATTTTTTGTTTGTTTTTTTTCCATGACTTTCCTGGTGTCTTTATTCTTTATATTTTTATATTTTTTTATTTTTTTTTTGTTTTGTTCCCTTAATTTTTTTGTTTTACTGTGTTTTTCTATTTTACTGTCTTTTTTTCTGTTTTCTGTTCTATTTTCTCATTTTTTCCTTATTATTGTTCATTTTTGTTTTTTGCTTTTTTATTTTTCTGTTTCTTTTTGTTTTTTCTCTTTTTTCTTTTCTCGATTTTTTGTTTGTTAATTTTTTGTCTTTTTTCTATCTTATTCCTTTTTTTCCTTCTTTCGCTTATTTTATTTTGTTTTGTTTTGTCTTTTATTTCTTGACTTTTTGTTTCTTTTGTTTATTTTTCCTCCATTTTACGTTTTCTTTTCTTGATTTTCTGTTTTTTCTTTCTCTATTTTTCATCTTTTTTGTTTATTCTTTTCTGTTTTCTCGATTTTTTGTTTCTTACTTTTCTCTATTTTTGTTTTTTTTTCTTCATTTTCTGTTCTTTTTTCTTTTTACTTTCATTTTTTGCTTATTATTTTTTTGTTTTGTTTTGACTGTTTTTCTTGATTTTTTTGTTTATTTTTCTATATTTTATGTCTTCTTTTCTTTATTTTCTGTCTTTTTGTTCTATTTTCTCATTTTTTTGCTTATTATTTTGTTGTTGTTGATTGTTTGTCTTCTTTCTCCCTTTTTTCTTTTTGTTTTTTGCTTTTTTTTGTTTGTTTATTTTATATGATTTTTTTCTTCATTTTTTGTTGTGTCTAATTTTTTTCTTTTTTCTATGTGTTTTTTTTTTGTTTTCTTTTTTTTTCTTTTCTTTGTTTTTTGTTTATTTTTCTTCATTTTCTGTCTTCTTTTTTTGATTTTCTTTTTTTTCATCTCTCGATATTTTGTTTTGTTTGTTTTTGGTCTTTTTTCTGTATTTTCAGTGTTTTTTTTCTCTCTTTTTTGTTTTTTTCTTTTTTTCCTTATTATTTTATTTCTATCTTTTTTTCTTTATTTTCTGTTTTTTGTCTTGTTTTCTCGATTTTTCACTTATTTTTCTTTTATTTATTGACCTTTTTCTCAGTTTCTTTTATTAATTGTTTTTGTTTTTGTTGTTTTTTGTTTTTTTTTTGTTGTTTTTTGTTTTTTTTTGTTGTTTTTCTTTCCTTTTATTAATTTTTGTGTTCTCGATTTTATGTTTTTTTTGTTTATTTGTTTTTCCTGCCCGATTTTCTTGATTTTCTTTTTTTTCTTTTCTTTTCTACTCTTTTGCTTATTATCTTGTTTTTTGTCTTTTTTCTTTTTTTCCCTTTTTGTTTTCTCGAATTTTTGTTTTGTTTTTTTTGTCTTTTTCTCTATTTTTTGTTTACTTTTCTCTATTTTTTGTTTACTTTTCTCTATTTTTCGTTTTTTCTCCATTTTCTGTTTATTTTTCTTTTTTTGCTCCTTTGTCTTTATTCTTAATGTTTTGTTTTTTGTTTACATCTTATTTATTTTTTGTCTTTTTTCTTTATTTTTCTTCATTTTCTGTCTTTATTTCTTTATTTTCTAATTTTTTGTTCTTTTTTCTCGATTTTTCGCTGATTATTTTATTCAATTTTTTGTCTTTTTTTCTTGATTTTCTGTTTTTTCTCTCCTTGATTTTTTTTGTTTCGCTTTTTTTGTCTTTTTTCTCTATTTTTTGTTGTTTGTTTCTTTATTTTCTGTTTTATTTTGTTCCCTTTTGTAGGTTTTTCGCTAATAATTTTGTTTTGATTGTTGTTTTTGTTTTATTTTATTTTGTTTCTTTTTTCATTTTTTTTTTGTTTTTCTCTTCATTTTTTGTTTTTTTGTTTTTTTGTTCTCTTTTTCGATTCTTTGCATATTACTTTGTATATTTTTTGCCTTTTGTTTATTTCTTGTTTGTTCTTTAGTTTAAGTTTATTTCCTCTTTTTTCTCTTTTTTGTCTTTTTTTTGTTTTGTTTTGTCTTTTTTCTTGATTTTTGATCTTTTTGTTTTTTTCCATTTTCTGTATTTTCTTCTTTGTTTTTTGTTTTTTTCGTTATCTTTTCTTAATTTTTCGCTTTTTATTTTGTTGTTTATTTTCTGTATTTTTTCTCCATTTTTTGTTTTTCATTGTTTCCTTCTCTTTTTGTTTTTTTTTTGTCTATTTTTTGTTTTTTTTGTTTTTTCCGTGTTTTATTTTTTTCTTATTTTTTCTCTTTATTTTATTTTGTTTCATTTTGTCTTCTTTTCTCGATTTTCTGTTTTTCTCCTTCCTTTTTTTCCATATTATATTTTTGTTTATTTTCTGTGTTTTTCCTCTGGCCTACTTTTTGTTTTTTTCTCTATTTCCTGTTCTTTTCTCCACTTTTTTATTTGTTTATTTTTTGTATTTTTCATTATTTTTTGCTTTTTCTTTATTGGACGTTTTTTCTCTTTTTTTTGCTCATTATTTCTTTTTGTTTTTTTGTCTTTTTTCAGTTCTTTGTTTTTGTTTGTTTTTTTGTGTTGATTTTATGTTTTCTTTTTTCGATTTTTGTTTTTTTTAAATTTTTTCATGATTTTGTCCTCTTTTATTTTATTTTTTTTTTATTTTTTCCATCATTTTTTGTTTTCTTTTCTTGGTTCTTTGTTATTTTTTTATTTGTCTATTTTTGTCTTTTTTCCTTATTTTTTGGTTTTTATGTTTCTCCTTGATTTTTTTTGTTTGTTTTTGTTTGTTTCTTTTTTTTATTTTCCCTTTTGTTTATTTTTGTTTTCTTTCCTTGATTTTTTGTTCTTTTTTGTTTTTTTCTCAATTTTTGACATATTTTTCTTTTTGTTTATTTTTGTCTTTTTTCTCGATTTTTTGTTTCATTTCCTTGATTTACTGTTTTTTTTGGTTTTTTTTTGTTTTTTATTCTGTATTTTTTCTCTCCTTAGTTCTTCGTTCTTTTTTTTTGTTTCCTTCTATTTGATTTTTATTTTTTCTGTTTTTTGCTTTTTTGGTTTTTTTATTTTTCTCCTCGATTTTCTTTTTTTGCCACGATTTTTCTTTGTTTTTCGCTTTCTTTTGTTCATTGTGGTTTTTCTTTATTTTCTTATATTTTTTTATTTTTTTATTTTTTTCGAATTTTTTTGTTTTTTTTTGTCCTAATCTTCTTTTCTTGATTCTTAATTTTTTTGCTCTTTTTTGTTTTTTTTCGGTTTTTTTCTTGATTTTCCTTTTTTTATTTTTTCTTTAATTCACTTTTTGCCTTTTTCATGCTTTTTTCTTGTCTTTTCTTAATTTTCTTTTTTTTTGTTTTATCTTGATTTTTTGTATTATTTGTTGTTTTTTTTGTTTCTTTTTATTTTTGTTTATTTTGTTTTTTCGACTTTGTGCGTTTTGTTTATTTTTTAAAATTGCTGTTCCATTTTGTTTATTTTTTGTTCTATTTTCTTCTTTTTCTTATTTTTTTCTTTTTTTCTTCATTTTTTTTGTTTTTTTTTTGTTTACGAAAAATTTTTTTGTATACGAGATTCATGATCCTTCGTAATGATTAAATATGCAAATTAGTCAACGTATGACAGATTAACGGTGAAAAAAAATTCCGATTCCGATTCCGATTCCAATTCCGATTCCGATTCTGAATGCACCGTGTACTAAACTTTGTGAGCAGGTGCAGATCATGGAAAAACTCTTGCATGTATCAAATTCATGATTATTTGTATGAAAATTATGCAAATTAGGCAATCAACAATAGCATCAGAAAAATGAATTCCGATTCCGATTCCGATTTCGATTCCGATTCTGAACGCATGGTGTTTTAAACTTTCTGATTTTGATATGTGAGCGTAGAATCAGATCATGAAAAATTTTCGCATGTATCGAATTCATGATAATTTGAATAAATATTATGCAAATTAGGCAACTAGTAATAAAAGAATCTGAGATATCGATTCCGATTCCGATTCCGATTCCGATTCTGGACCCATCTTGTTCGATTTTGATATAAGAGAGATGCAGATCATGGAAAAATTTTTCCGTGTATCGATTGATGATTCTTGATTATTCGAATAAATATTATGCAAATTAGGCAATCAATCGGAGCATCGCAGAAATCGATTCCGATTCCGATTCCGATTCTGGACTCATACTCTTCGATTTCGATATAGGAGAGGTGCAGATCATGAAAAAATTTTCGCATGTATCGAAATAAATGATTCTTGATTATTTGAATGAAAATTATGCAAATTAGGCTCATCAATCACAGCATCGCGGGAATCGATTCCGATTCCGATTCCGATTCCGATTCTTGACTCATACTCTTCGATTTTGATATAAGAGCAGTGCAGATCATGAAAAAATTTTCGCATGTATCGAAATGAATGATTCTTGATTATTTGAATAAATATTATGCAAATTAGGCTCATCAATCATAGCATCGCAGTAATCGATTCCGATTCCGATTCCGATTCTAGATTCCGATTCCGATTCCGATTCTGGATTATTTATGCAAATTAAGCTAATCATCGGAAAAATCGATTCCGATTCCAAAATTTTTTTCGTGTCATTTTTGATCATTCGACCATCAAGTTTATATTTTTACAACAATGACGAAAATTTTGTGTAAACTAATTTACATATTTTCTATGCTAATTTTCGCCGTAAATTTTCGCTTTTACGTTTCTATTATATTTTTCCCAATGCGTATCATCGGGGCGGGATTTAAACCTAGAAGAGAAAAAAAAATCAATTTTTTTCAACCCGTCAATTTTATGTTTCACTTTTTGCGCAATCGATCGATAATCCAAACTTGCTTATCGTCCGTTTTTGACAATGACGTCATACTGTCGCGTAAATTGTCCAAACTAGAGAAAAATAAGCAGGTTGAAAACTTTCCCAAAAAAATGCAGTTTACTGTAGGAAAAGTGGAAAATTTTTTCATTACTTATCGACTCCGATCAACGTCGTATCTATGCCCGGAAAGTTGATACTGTATTGTCGGGCGATGTCGGCAATACAGTAACCGTTATCCTGCAAGAAAAGATTACTGTAACTTTTTACAAAAAAATAGAACTTACTGTACACAATGAAAAATGGAAATTACTGTAGCGTTACAGTAACCGATATGAACTACAGTAAGCCTTTGAAGATTGGTATACTGTAATTTTTTCCAACAAAAATACAGTAATCTCAAAAGATAGAATGCACAAAACTGTACTTTTGTATCGAAATTGCTACAGTAATCCAGGATACTGTAGGATACAGTAACCCCGAAAGTTAGAATATACAAAATTGCACTTTTGTATCGAAATTGATACAGTAATCCAAAATACTGTAGGATACTGTAACCCTGAAAAATTGAATGTACAAAAATAAAATCGTCCCTAGATGAAGGACGGAATGAAAAAATGCACTTTTGTATCTGAAATATCACAGTGATCTAATATACTGTAGGTTACAGTAATCCCTCAAGATGAACGTGCAAAAAATTTTGCTTTAGTATCCAAATTTCTAAGGTAATTCAGGATACTGTATGATACAGTAATCCATGAAGATCGAATGTACAAAATTGCCTTTTTTCATCAAAATTATTACAGTAATCCAAGATACTGTGGGATACAGTAACCTCAAGAGATAGAATCTACAAAAATTGCGCTTTTTCCTCGAAATCGTTACAGTAATCCAAGATACTGTAGGGTACAGTAATCCCAAAAGATAGAATCTACAAAAAATGCGCTTTTCTATCGAAAATTTTACAGTAATATAATTTATTGTAGGATACAGTAATCCGAAAAGAATGAGTTTTTGTTTCGGAATTGTTACAGTAATCAGGCATACTGTAGGATACAGTAATCCATGAAGATCGAATGTACAAAATTGCTTTTTCATCGAAATTATAACAGTAATCCAAGATACGGTAGGATACAGTAACCCAAAAGATAGAATGTACAAAAATTGCGCTTTTCAGTGAAATTATTACAGTAATCCGATATACTGTGATTCTCGAGAATCTTACTGTAAATTTTGGTTACTGTAGCTTACTGTACAAATTTTGGTTACTGTAGCTTACTGTACGAATTTTGGTTACTGTAGCTTACTGTACAAATTTTGGCGCATTCTTTGGTCAATTGGCGTAAATTTTGGTTGGCCGGATGCCAAACGGGCGGTTCTTTGTCGGTCAAAAGGCCCATGGAGAGGGAGGAGGCGTTAACGATTCCGATTCCTCTTTCCTGACCAAAGCCAAAGTGGAAAAGGCAATTTGGTGAAAAAAAGAAAAAAGAAAACAGAAAACAAAAAACAAAAAAGAAAAAAAACAAAAAAACAAAAAACAAAAAACAACAAAAAAACAAACAACAAAAGAAAACAACAAAAAACAAAAAAAACAAAAAAAACAAAAAAACAAAAAAACAAAAACAAAAAAGAGAAGCAAGAAAACAAACAACAAAAGAAAACAACAAAAAAAACAAAAAAAAACAAAAAAACAAAAAAACAAAAACAAAAAACAAAAGCAAGAAAACAAACAACAACAAACAACAAAAGGAAACAACAAAAAAACCAAACCAAAAAACAAACAACAAACAACAAAAAAACAAAGAAACAAAAAAACAAAAAGCAGAAGCAAGAAAACAAACAACAAAAGAAAACAACAAAAAACAAAAAAAAACAAAAAAACAAAAACAAAAAAGAGAAGCAAGAAAACAAACAACAAAAGAAAACAACAAAAAAAACAAAAAAAAACAAAAAAACAAAAAAACAAAAAAACAAAAACAAAAAACAAAAGCAAGAAAACAAACAACAACAAACAACAAAAGAAAACAACAAAAAAACCAAACCAAAAAACAAACAACAAACAACAAAAAAACAAAAAAACAAAAAACAGAAGCAAGAAAACAAACAACAACAAACAACAAAAAAAACAAAAAACAAAAAAAGCAAAAAAACAAAAAACAGAAGCAAGAAAACAAACAACAACAAACAACAAAAGAAACCAACAAAAAAACAACTCAAAAAACAAACAACAAAAAAACAAAAACAAAAAACAGAAGCAAGAAAACAAACAACAACAAACAACAAAAGAAAACAACAACAAAAAAAAACCAAAAAACAAACAACAAACAAGAAAAGAAAACAACAAAAAAACAAATAAAAAAACAAACAACAAATAACAAAAAAACAAAAACAAAAAACAGAAGCAAGAAAACAAACAATAACAAAAACAAAAGAAAACAACAAAAAAACAAACCAAAAAACAAAAACAAAATAGAAAAAATAAAACACAAAAAACAAAAAGCTAAAAACAAAAAAGAAACAGAAAAGAAATGAAAAAAAAACAGAAAGAAAAACGGAAGAAAAAAGCATAAGTAAAAAGAAAAGGGAAAAATAAAACGAAAAGAGGAAAATGAAGAAAAACTCAAAGAGAAGAACAAAAAGAAAGAGAAAAAAAATGAAGAAAAAGACAAAAGATAGAAGAAAGGATAAAAAGGCAGAAACAAAAGAAGAAAAGTAAAAAAGAGAAAATGGAAAAAACGAAAAACAAAAAACAAAAAGAAAAAAGAAAAAAAGAAAAAAAAAAGAAAAAAGAAAAAAGAAAAAAGAAAAAATAAAAAAGAAAAAAGAAAAAAGAAAAAAGAAACAAAGAAAAAAGCAAAAAGCAAAAAGCAAAAAGAAAAATGAAAAGGAAAAGAATGAAAATAAAAAAGGAAAAACGAAAAATAAATAAACAAAGAAGAAAACAAAAAGTGGAAAAAAATAAAAAAGGGAAAATGAAGAAAAAAGAAAAGGGAAAAAAGAGAAAAGAGAAGAAAAAGAAAAAGGAAAGAAATTTGAAGAAAAAAATATCCGAAAAAAAGATAAGAAGAAATGAAGAAAAAGCAGAACAGAGTAATAAAACAAAAAAGAAAAAACACAAAGAGAAGAATAAAAATAAAAAAGACAAAAAAAAACAAAACAAAAAATGGAGAAAATGTAAAAAGAAGAAAGGAAAAAAGACGAAAAATAGAACGAAAAGAGAAAAGACAGAACAAAAAAACGGAAAACGAAGAACTAGAAAAAAAGAGAAAAAGAAAAGACAAAAAAAAAAGAAAAAAAGGGAAAAGAGCGAAAAGAAAAAAGGAGGAAAAAAGAAAAAGAGAAGAAAAACAAGAAAAAATGAAAAAAAAATTAAAAACGAGAAACAAAAAAAAGAAAAACAGAACGAAAAGAGAGAAAATAGAAAAAAATAGAAACAGAATTAAGAAAAAGAAATAGGAAAAACAGAAAAAAACAAAAACAAAAAAGAAAAGAATAACAAAAGAAAAAGTCAAGAAAAAGTAAAAAAGTAAAAAAAGAAAAAAAAGTAAGAAGTAAAAAGAAGTAAAAAGTAAAAAGTAAAAAGTAAAAAGTAAAAAGTAAAAAGTAAAAAGTAAAAAGTAAAAAGTAAAAAGTGAAAAGTAAAAAGTAAAAAGTAAAAAGTAAAAAGTAAAAAGTAAAAAGTAAAAAGTAGAAAGTAAAAGGTAAAAAATAAAAAGTAAAAGATAAAAAGTAAAAAGTAAAAAGTAAAAAGTAAAAAGTAAAAAGTAAAAAAAATAAATAAATAAATAAAAATGAATCCAAAAAGAAAAAAATTTACTTTAAAAAATGGCAAAAATTTCTCCAACGAATCGTCGTGCAGGCAAGCGCGTCCGAAAATGATTACTGTATCTATTTTGACCCTGCTTTGCTTGATTATCGAACTGATAAAAACGACAAATGAAAAAATTTACATAATTTCGATTTCATAGTTTTTTTATTTTTTTTTACTTTTATTTTTTTTACTTTTTTTTACTTTTATTTTTTTTTAATTTTTTTTCACTTTTATTTTTTTTACTTTTATTTTTTTTACTTTTATTTTTTTACTTTTATTTTTTTTTACTTTTATTTATTTTACTTTTTTTTTACTTTTATTTCTTTTACTTTTATTTTTTTTACTTTTATTTTTTTTTACTTTTATTTTTTTACTTTTATTTTTTTTTACTTTTATTTTTTTTTACTTTTTTTTACTTTTATTTTTTTTACTTTTTTTTTACTTTCATTTTTTTTACTTTTGTTTTTTTTACTTTTATTTTTTTTTACTTTTATTTTTTTTACTTTTATTTTTTTTACTTTTATTTTTTTACTTTTTTTTTTTACTTTTATTTTTTTTACTTTGGTTTTTTTTTACTTTTATGTTTTTTACTTTTATTTTTTTACTTTTGTTTTTTTTTACTTTTATGTTTTTTACTTTTATTTTTTTACTTTTGTTTTTTTTTACTTTTATTTTTTTTAGTTTTATTTTTTTTACTTTTATTTTTTTGTTACTTTTTTTTTACTTTTATTTTTTTACTTTTATTTTTTTTACTTTTGTTTTTTTTACTTTCATGTTTTTTACTTTCATGTTTTTTACTTTTATTTTTTTGTTACTTTTATTTTTTTTCTTTCATTTTTTTTACTTTTATTTTTTTTACTTTTATTTTTTTTTACTTTCATTTATTTTACTTTCATTTTTTTTATTTTTATTTTTTTTACTTTTATTTTTTTTACTTTAATTTTTTTTTACCTTTATTTTTTTTACTTTTATTTTTTTTACTTTTATTTTTTTTACTTTTATTTATTTTACTTCTATTTTTTTACTTTTATTTTTTTTACTTTTATTTTTTTTACTTTTATTTTTTTTCACTTTTATTTTTTTACTTTTATTTTTTTTACTTTTATTTTTTTTACTTTTATTTTTTTAGCTTTTATTTTTTTTACTTTTATTTTTTTTTTACTTTTATTTTTTTTTACTTTTATTTTTTTCACTTTTATTTTTTTTACTTTTATTTTTTTTACTTTTTTTACTTTTATTTTTTTTTTTATTTTTTTTTACTTTTATTTTTTTACTTTTATTTTTTTACTTTTATTTTTTTACTTTTATTTTTTTACTTTTATTTTTTTTTACTTTTTTTTACTTTTTTTCTTCAATTTTTTTTTACTTTTTTGCTCTTTATTCTTTATTCTTTTTTTATTTTTGTTTTTTTCATTGAATGCTTTATAACTATCTTTTGTCATTTTTTTCCCAATTTTTGAGTCTCAAATTTATCAGATTTCTCAAAAATTTATTTTTCTTTTTTTCTTTTCATTTTTTTCTATTATTTCTTGTTTTTTAATCATTTCAAAAATTTATTTTGCTTTTTTTCTCTTCTTTTTTAAATCTTTTTTTACTTTTTTTATTTTGGTTTTTTTCTAATATTTTTTCTTTTTTTTATTCCTTTAAATTCAGTTTACTTTTTTATTTTGTTTTTTTTCTATTTTTTCTTTTTCTCTTTTTCTTTAATTTTTCCATTTTGTTCAATAATTTTTTTTTAAATTTTTTCTTTTTTCACTTTTTTTCATTTTGTTTTTTAAACTTATTTTTGTTTTTCTTATTTTTTTTTTATTTTTTGTATGCTTTTAAACTTTTTTGGGACATTTTATTTAATTTTTTGTGCCTCAAATTTATCAAATTCGAAAAAAAATTTTGTAATATTTTTATTTTATTTTTTTAATTTTTTACCTTTTTTCATTTTTTAAATCATTTTTCTTTTTTCTGTTTATTCTCTTTTTCACTTTTTTGTATGTTTTTTACCACCTTTTTAGCATTTTTTCTCATTTTTTAGGTCGCAAATTGATAAAATTTTTATTGTGTTTTGTTTTGTTTATTTTTTCTTTTCTTGATTTTATGTATTTTCTCTTTTTTTCTCTTTTTTTAGTTTTTTCTTAATTTTCTTTTGTTTTCTTTTTTGAATTTTTGTTTTTTCTCTTGGTTTTTTCTTTGTTTTTTTTGTTATTTAATTCGATTTTCTTTTCTTGGTTCTTTGTTTTTGTTTTATTTTCTCAATTTTCGTTTTCTTTTCTCGCTTTTCGTTTATTCTTTTTTTATGATTTTCTTTTACTTTCCTTGTTTTTCTTATTTCTGATTTTTTATTGTTTAATTTTTCCGTTTGTTTATTTTTATTTTTTTTGATTTTGTGATTTTTTCTTTTGCAAATTTGTGTTTGTGTTGTTTTTTCTTTAATTTCTTTTTTTTGTTTTATTTTCTTTTTTTTTGTTTTCTTTTAAAATTTTTTTCTTCTTTTCTTGATTTTCTTTTTAGTTTCGTTATTCTATTTTCTTTTCTTGATTGTTTTACTTTTTTATTTTCTTATTTTTTCTTATTTTGTTATTTTATTCTTCTTCGTGTTTATTTTGTTTCTTTTATTTTTTTATTTCTTTAAATTCATTTTTGTGTCAATTATTTCGCTTTTTTTTGTTTTTTTTTCAACTTTTTGTTTTTTCTTTTGTTTTTTTTAAATTTTTTCAGCTTTTTTTGTTCTTTATACATTCCATCTTTGTGTGAATTATTTCAATTTTTGTTTTTTCTTTTTTTGAATTTTTTGTTTATTTGTTTTTTTTTCTTTTTTTCTCTAACTTTTTTCATTTTTTGTGTTTATTTTTTGCTTTTGATTTTGGGATTTTTCATTTCTGCTACTCTTGTTTATTTACTTTTTGTTTTTATCAATATTTTTTTACTCTTTTTTCTTTTTTGGATTTGTCTCCTTTTTTTGAACATTTTTCATAATTTTTCAACTATTTTTATATATTTTTGCCCTATAAATGTGTTTTTTTATATTTTTTAAACTTTTTAATTTTTAATTTTCTGATTTTTGTTATTTTATTTCTTTATTTTTCTCATTTTTTCTGTTTATTTTTATTTTTCTCATTTTTTCTGTTTATTTTTATTATTTTTTTCTTTTTTTTATTTTTATTTTTTTTTTGTTTTTATCTTTATTTTTTACTTTTTTTCAAATTTTTTTCAATTTTTTTTTTAATTTTTAAATATTTTTTACCTTATAAAATCCAAATCGTAGCCAGTCAATCCGATATATCTAGTTTTTCCAGCAAATTTCGTTTTTTCTAAAGCCGGTAAAGTTTCTTCTAAAATTAGCTTTTCGTCCAGCGCGAAATCAACATCGTGAATCTTGGAATTGAAAAAAATTTAAAATTTTAAAGAAAAAAAAGTAAAAAAACAAAAAAAAATTAAAAAATTTAAAAATTCAAAAAAAGTGAAAAAAAAAGTTTAAAAAAGTATCAGAAAAAATATATAAAAATATAAAAAGGTTCAAAACAAAAAAAAATTAATCCTGAAAAAAAGAAAAAATATAGAAAATTTAATAAAAATTGGGAAAAAGAATATGAAAAATTCAAAAAATCTCATCAAAAAGTGAAAATTCAAAAAAAAATCGAAAAATTAAAAAAAATTTGAAAAATCGAAAACCTCATAAAAAGAAAATTCAAAAAAGAAATCTGAAAAAATTAAAATCCATAAAAAAATTACGAAGAAATGGAAAATCGAAAAAATGTCAAAAAATTACAAAAGAACGAAATTTAAAAAAAATTGAAGAAATCAAAAAAAAATTTCAGAAATCGAAACTTTCAAACATAAAAAAATCAAAAGATTCAAAAAATACAAAAAGGAAAATTCTCAAAAATCGAAACTCTGAAAAATTCTAATAAAGAGAAAATTCTCAAAAATAAAAAAAATTACAAAAAAAAAGAAAATTACAAAAAAATATACAAAAAATTCTCAAAAATGAAAAATTATACAAAAAAAGTTTGAAAAAACAGAGAAAATTCGAAAAATTCAAAAAATATAAGAAAAAAAATTTAAAAAAGAAAATTGTCAAAAATAAAAACGAGAATAAAAAAAAGTTCAAAAATTAAAAAACATAAAAAATGTTAAAAAATTCTAACAAAAAATTCAAAAAAAAAAATTAAAAAAATTGAGGAAAAAAAGAAAATTCAAAAAGTTCAACAAAACTCTTGAAAAAAAATTCCACAAAAAATTCTCCGAAAAAATACAAAAAAATTGAAAAAATAGAAAAAATCCCAGAAAAAGGAAAAAATATAGAAAATTAAATAAAAATTAGAAAAAAAATATAAAAAATTCAAAAAATCCCATCAAAAAGAGAAAATTTAAAAAAAAATTCAAAAGAAATCGAAAAATTAGAAAAAATTCAAAAAATCGAAAACCTCATAAAAAGAAAATTCAAAAAAGAAATCTCAAAAAATTAAAATCCATAAAAAAATTACGAAGAAATGGAAAATCGAAAAAATGTCAAAAAATTACAAAAGAACGAAATTTAAAAAAAATTGAAGAAATCAAAAAAAAATTTCAGAAATCGAAACTCTGAAAAATTCTAATAAAGAGAAAATTCTCAAAAATAAAAAAAATTACAAAAAAAAAGAAAATTACAAAAAAATATACAAAAAATTCTCAAAAATGAAAAATCATACAAAAAAAATTTGAAAAAAATCAAAAAAATTTCGAAAATAATATGAAATACGAAAAAAAAAGGAAATTCTCGAGAATAAAAAAAAAACTTACAAAAAAATGAAAATTGCAACGAAAAATTCTCGAAAATTAAAAAAACTCTCAAAATTTCAAGAAACAAAATTCTCAAAAAAGAAAAAAGAGCAGAAAATCTAAAAAATTCTAAAACAAATTTAGAATAAAAATCTTAAAAAAATAAAGAAAAATCACAAAAACAGAGAAAAAAGTTGAACAAAAGGAGAATAAAAGTTCAAAAATTGAAAAAAACATGAAAAATGTTAAAAAATTCTAACAAATTCAAAAAAAAAGAATTTAAAATAATTGGGAAAGAAAGCAAATTCAAAAAGTTGAACAAAACTCTTGGAAAAAATTCTCTGAAAAAATACAAAAAAAATTGAAAAAATAGAAAAAATCCCAGAAAAAAAAAATTTGAAAAATTCACGAAAATTATAAAAAAATTGAAAAATTCACGAAAAATTATAAAAAAATTAAAAAACTCGAATAACCGAAATTTGAAAAATAAAATTCTCAACAATGAAAAAAAATTACAAAAAAATTTTTTTTTAAATTTAAAACAAATTAATTAATCAATTAAATTTTGAATTTCTAATTAATTAAATTAATTAAAATTTACGCTAATTAAATCGACGTAATCTAATTTTAATCTTTGTAAACTATCGTCGACGTTTTGTAAAACTTTTTCCGCTCGAAAATCGAACATTTCACGTAAATCCAATTCGTAACGGCCAACTTTGGTCGATATGTAATAATTTTTTCTATCAATTTTTTCTAAAACCTAAAAATTAACGTTTCAGAAAAAAAAGAAAAAACAAAAAAAAAAGAAAAAACGAAAAAAATGAAAAAACCACAAAAACAACAAAAAATTGAAACAACCAAAAAAAACTAGAAAATAAACAAAAAACAGCAGAAGAAAAATTAAAACAAACAAAAAAACTGAAATAAACAACAAAAAAACGAAAAATTAAAACAAACAAAAAAATTGAAACAAACAAAAAAACAAAAAGACAAAAAATTCAAACAAACAAAAAACAGAAAATTCAAACAAACAAAAAAACAAAAAATTGAAACAAACAAAAAAACAAAAAATTCAAACAAACAAAAAAAACTAGAAAATAAACAAAAAACAACAGAAGAAAAATTAAAACAAACAAAAAAACTGAAATAAACAACAAAAAAACAAAAAATTAAAACAAACAAAAAAACAAAAAATTGAAACAAACAAAAAAACAAAAATTGAAACAAACAAAAAAACAGAAAATAAACAAAAAACAACAAAAGAAAATATGAAACATACAAAAAAACAACCAAAGAAAAATGGAAACAAACAAAAAAACAGAAAATAAACAAAAAACAACAAAAAATTGAAACAACCAAAAAAAACTAGAAAATAAACCAAAAACAACAGAAAAAAAATTAAAACAAACAAAAAAACTGAAATAAACAACAAAAAAACGAAAAATTAAAACAAACAAAAAAATTGAAACAAACAAAAAAACAAAAAGACAAAAAATTCAAACAAACAAAAAACAGAAAATTCAAACAAACAAAAAAACAAAAAATTGAAACAAACAAAAAAACAAAAAATTCAAACAAACAAAAAAAACTAGAAAATAAACAAAAAACAACAGAAGAAAAATTAAAACAAACAAAAAAACTGAAATAAACAACAAAAAAACGAAAAATTAAAACAAACAAAAAAATTGAAACAAACAAAAAAACAAAAAGACAAAAAATTCAAACAAACAAAAAACAGAAAATTCAAACAAACAAAAAAACAAAAAATTGAAACAAACAAAAAAACAAAAAATTCAAACAAACAAAAAAAACTAGAAAATAAACAAAAAACAACAGAAGAAAAATTAAAACAAACAAAAAAACTGAAATAAACAACAAAAAAACAAAAAATTAAAACAAACAAAAAAACAAAAAATTGAAACAAACAAAAAAACAAAAATTGAAACAAACAAAAAAACAGAAAATAAACAAAAAACAACAAAAGAAAATATGAAACATACAAAAAAACAACCAAAGAAAAATGGAAACAAACAAAAAAACAGAAAATAAACAAAAAACAACAAAAAATTGAAACAACCAAAAAAAACTAGAAAATAAACCAAAAACAACAGAAAAAAAATTAAAACAAACAAAAAAACTGAAATAAACAACAAAAAAACGAAAAATTAAAACAAACAAAAAAATTGAAACAAACAAAAAAACAAAAAGACAAAAAATTCAAACAAACAAAAAACAGAAAATTCAAACAAACAAAAAAACAAAAAATTGAAACAAACAAAAAAACAAAAAATTCAAACAAACAAAAAAAACTAGAAAATAAACAAAAAACAACAGAAGAAAAATTAAAACAAACAAAAAAACTGAAATAAACAACAAAAAAACGAAAAATTAAAACAAACAAAAAAATTGAAACAAACAAAAAAACAAAAAGACAAAAAATTCAAACAAACAAAAAACAGAAAATTCAAACAAACAAAAAAACAAAAAATTGAAACAAACAAAAAAACAAAAAATTCAAACAAACAAAAAAAACTAGAAAATAAACAAAAAACAACAGAAGAAAAATTAAAACAAACAAAAAAACTGAAATAAACAACAAAAAAACAAAAAATTAAAACAAACAAAAAAACAAAAAATTGAAACAAACAAAAAAACAAAAATTGAAACAAACAAAAAAACAGAAAATAAACAAAAAACAACAAAAGAAAATTTGAAACATACAAAAAAACAACCAAAGAAAAATGGAAACAAACAAAAAAACAGAAAATAAACAAAAAACAACAAAAAATTGAAACAACCAAAAAAAACTAGAAAATAAACCAAAAACAACAGAAAAAAAATTAAAACAAACAAAAAAACTGAAATAAACAACAAAAAAACGAAAAATTAAAACAAACAAAAAAATTGAAACAAACAAAAAAACAAAAAGACAAAAAATTCAAACAAACAAAAAACAGAAAATTCAAACAAACAAAAAAACAAAAAATTGAAACAAACAAAAAAACAAAAAATTCAAACAAACAAAAAAAACTAGAAAATAAACAAAAAACAACAGAAGAAAAATTAAAACAAACAAAAAAACTGAAATAAACAACAAAAAAACAAAAAATTAAAACAAACAAAAAAACAAAAAATTGAAACAAACAAAAAAACAAAAATTGAAACAAACAAAAAAACAGAAAATAAACAAAAAACAGAAAATAAACAAAAAACAAAAAAAATTGAAACAAACAATGGAAAATTAGAAACAAAAAATGAACAAAAAACAACAACAAAATCGAAACAAACAAACAAAAAATGAACAAAAAAACAAAAAAATTGAAACAAGCAAAACAAAGCAAAAAAACAGAAAATAAACAAAAAAACAACAACAAAATTGAAACCAAACAAACAGAAAAAACCAACAGAAAATAAATATAAGAAGAACAGAAAATGAACAAAAAAACAAACAAATTGAAACAAACAAAAGAAAACAACTAGAAAATAAACAAAAAACAACAAAAGAAAAATTAAAACAAACAAAAAACTGAAACAAACAACAACAAAACAAAAAATTTAAACAAACAAAAAAACGAAAAATTGAAACAAACAAAAAAAAGCAGAAAATAAACATAAAAACCACATCAAAATACCGAAACAAACAAAAAACAAAGATGAAATAAACAAAAAACAACAAAAAATGAAACAAACAAAAAAACAAAACAGAAGAAAATACAAAAAAATTAACAAAAAAATTGAAATACAAAAAAACAACCAAAGAAAAATGGAAACAAACAAAAAAACAGAAATAAACAAAAAACTACAAAAAATTGAAACAAACAAAAAACAGAAAATAAACAAAAAACAGAAAATAAACAAAAAACAGGAAAAAAAACAAAAAACAGAAAATAAACAAAAAACATAAAATAAACAAAAAACGGAAAATAAACAAAAAGCAGAAAATAAACAAAAAACAACAAAAAATTGAAACAAACAATGGAAAATTGGGAACAAAAAATGAACAAAAAACAACAACAAAATTGAAACAAACACAAAAAACAAAAAAAACAGGAGATAAACAAAAAAACAAAAAAATTGAAACAGGCAAAACAAAGCAAAACAAACAGAAAATAAACAAAAAAACAACAACAAAACATAAACCAAACAAACAGAAAAAACAAACAGAAAATAAATATAAAAAGAACAGACAATGAACAAAAAAACGAACAAATTGAAACAAATAAAAAAAACAACTAGAAAATAAACAAAAAACAACAAAATGAAAAATTAAAACAAACAAAAAACTGAAATAAACAACAAAAAAACAAAAAATTGAAACAAACAAAAAAACAAGCAGAGAATTAACATAAAAACCACATCAAAAAACTGAAATAAACAAAAAACAAAGAAAATAAACAAAAAACAACAAAAAAAAGAAACAAACAAAAAAACAAAACAGAAGAAAATACACAAAAAATTAACAAAAAAATTGAAACATACAAAAAAACAACCAAAGAAAAATTGAAACGAACAAAAAAACAGAAAATAAACAAAAAACAACAAAAAATTGAAACAAACAATGGAAAATTAGAAACAAAAAATGAACAAAAAACAACAACAAAATCGAAACAAACAAACAAAAAATAAACAAAAAAACAAAAAAAAATTGAAACAAACACGAAAAAACAAAAAAAAAACAGGAGATAAACAAAAAAAATTGAAACAAGCAAAACAAAGCAAAAAAACAGAAAAAAACAACAACAAAATTGAAACCAAACAAACAGAAAATAAATATAAGAAGAACAGAAAATGAACAAAAAAACGAACAAATTGAAACAAACAAAAAAACAACTAGAATATAAACAAAAAACAACAAAAGAAAAATTAAAACAAAAGAAAATTTGAAACAAACAAAAAAACAAAAAATTGAAACAAACAAAAAAAAATTTGAAACAAACAAAAAAAAATTGAAACAAACAAAAAAACAAAAAATTGAAACAAACAAAAAAAAACAAAAAATTGAAACAAACAAAAAAAACAAAAAATTGAAACAAACTAAAAAACAAAAAATTGAAACAAACAAAAAAACAAAATAAACACAGAATAAACAAAAAACGACAACAAATTGAAACAAACACAAAATTAACCAAAAACAACAACAAATTGAAACAAAAAACAAAACAAAATGAAAATGGAAATAAATAAAAAACAACAACAAAAATTGAAACAAACAAATAAAAACAAAACAAAACAAACGTAAAATAAACAAAAAACAACAAAAAGTTGAAACAAACAAGAAAAAACAAACAGAAAATGAGTAAATAAATAACAACAAAAATTGAAACATACAAAAAAAACAGAAAAAATAATAAAAATAAAAATTGAGAAAAAAATTAAAGTAAAAAAAAATAAAAAAGTAACAAAATTAAAAAAATAAATTAATGAAAGAAAACAATAAACAAAGAAACAAAAAAAAATAAATGAAAATAAGGGGAAAATGACAGAAAATACAAAATGAAAAAAATTAATAAAAAAAATGACAAAAAATAAACAAATCAAAAAAAGAAAAAGAATTAAAAAGTTTTAAAAAACCAAAAATTAGAAAATGAATAAAAAAATGGAAAAATAAAAAAACGAATGAAAATAAAGAAAAAATTGAAAATTAAAAAAATTAAAAAAATAACAAAAAAAATGAAAAAATAATGAAAATAAAAATTGAAAAAAATTGAAAAAATCAAAAATTAACATAACTAAAGAAATTAATGAAAAAACAATAAACAAAAATACAAAAAATAAAAAAACGAAAAAATGTAAATAAAAATAAAGGAGAAAAACCAAAAAAAATAATAAAAAATAAAAAAATCAATACACAAAAAATAACAAAAAATAAATAAATCAAAATAAAGGAATAAAATTTAAAAAAAAAAACAAAGAATAACAAAAAATTAGAAAATAAAGAAAAAAATTTAGAAAATTAAATAAATAAATGAAAATAAAGAAAGATAATTAAAAATGAAAATTTTCAGAAGATAATAAACAAAAAATAACAAAAAAGTGAAAAAATACTGGAAATAAAAATTGAGAAATAATTAAAACAGAAAAAATCAAAAAGTAAGCAAATTAAAAAAAAATTAATGAAAAAATTCCAATAAACAAAAAATGAAAAAAATAAATCAATCAAAATAAAATAACAAAAAAATTAAAAACAAAAAATTAGAGAATAAAAGAAAAATGAAAAAAACTAATAAACAAAAATGAACGAAAAATAAAAAAAAGAATGAAAATAAAAAAAAAACTAAAAAATGAAAAAAAACTGAAAATAAAGAAAGAAATAAACATAAAATGACAAAAAAAAATAAATGAATAAATAAACGAAAATGAACGAAAAAATAAAAAATAAAAACAAATAAAAAAATTACAAAAATTCGGAAAATGTAAAAAATTGAAAAATAACAAAAAATCAAAAAATCAAAATAAAGGAATAAAATTTAAAAAACAAATAACAAAAAAACAAAGAATAACAAAAAAATTAGAAAATAAAGAAAAAAATAGAAAATTAAATAAAAAAATGAAAATAAAGAAAGAAAATTAAAAATGAAAATTTTCAGAAGATAATAAACACAAAATAACAAAAAAGTGAAAAAATACTGAAAATAAAAATTGAGAAATAATTAAAACAGAAAAAATCAAAAAGTAAGCAAATTAAAAAAAATTATAGAAAAAATCCAATAAACAAGAAATGAAAAAAATAAATCAATCAAAATAAAATAACAAAAAAATTAAAAACAAAAAATTAGAGAATAAAAGAAAAATGAAAAAACTAATAAACAAAAATGAACGAAAAATAAAAAAAAAGAATGAAAATAAAAAAAAACTAAAAAATGAAAAAAAACTGAAAATAAAGAAAAAAATAAACATAAAATAAAAAAAATTAAATGAATAAATAAATGAAAATGAACGAAAAAATAATAAAAACAAATAAAAAAATTACAAAAAATTCGGAAAATGTAAAAAATTAAAAAAAAAATTAAAAAATTAAAAATTAAAAAATTAAAAATAGAAAATAAAAAATAAAAAAATAAAAATAATTTTAATGAAAATAAAGAAAAAAACGAAAAAATATTAACAAAAAAATGTTTCAAAAATTTTTTTTTGGTTTGAAACATAAAAAAACTGGTTCAATTTTATTGAATAATTTTTTTTTTACCTGACCCAACCTTTCTTCGGATTTTCCTTGACCATACCAATAAGCCGTGTCTATAAAATTCATACCGTAATCCAAAGCCGCCTGGACCACTTGGCCAACTTTGGCAGTGTCGAATTTTTCGTAAACATCGCCGAAATTTGCTCCACCTAAAAAGAAAAAAAAGAAAAAAAAGAAAAACAAAAACAAAAAAAAATAAAATAAAAAAGTAAAAACAAAAAAAAATAAAAAAGAAGAAAAACAAGAAAAGAACAAAAAACAAAAAAAATGAAAAATAAAAAAGTAAAAACAAAAAAAAAAGAACAAAAACAAAAAAAGAACAAAAAACAAAAAAATAGAAAAATAGCAAAAAAATAGCAAAAAAATAATAATGAAAACAAACAAAAAAAACATAAAGAAACAAATAAAAAGAATTTAAAAATGAACAAATAAGCAAATGAAAAAATTGAAAAAAGAAAAAAATCAAAAAAATTTGAAAACAAAACATACAGAAAAGAAATTAAAAAATAAACAAATAAGCAAATAAAAAAAGAAAAAATCAAAAAATCAAGAAAGTCGAAAAATAAAATATAAAGGAAAGAGATAAAAAACATAGAAAAATAAATATATCAAAATAAATAAATTAAAAATTAGAAAAATGAAAAAACCAAAAAAACAAAACAAAAACCGAATAAGTTGAAAAATTAAACATAAAAAAAAAGAAAAAAAGTAAAAAAAGTAAAAACAAAAAAGACAAAATGAGAAAAACAAAAAAAATGAAGACAACAAAACAACAAAAAATTGAAAAAAACATAAAGAAACGAATAAAAATAACTTAAAAAGTAAACAAATAAACAAATGAAAAAAAATAAAAAGAAAAAAATCAAAAAAATTTGAAAACAAAACATACAGAAAAGAAATTAAAAAATAAACAAATGAACCAAAAAAAATCAGAAAAATTGAAAAATAAAACATACAGAAAAGAAATAAAAACACAAAAAATAAATACATAAAAATTAATGAAAAAAATAGAAATAAAAAAATGAAAGAACCAAAAAAAACAAAACAAAATTGGAAAAGTTGAAAAATTAAACATAAAAAAAGAAAAAAAGTAAAAACAAAAAAACAAAAAAACAAAAAACAAAAAAATGAAAACAAGAAAACAACAAAAAGTTGAAAAAAACATCAAGAAACAAATAAAAAGAGTTTAAAAATAAACAAATGAAAAAATTGAAAAAAGAAAAAAATCAAAAAAATTTGAAAACAAAATATACAGAAAAGAAATTAAAAAATAAAGAAAAAAAGCAAATAAGAAAAAGAAAAAATCAAAAAAATCAAGAAAGTCAAAAAAAACATAAAGAAAAAAATTAAAAACGTAAAAAATAAATATATCAAAATAAATAAATTAAAAATTAGAAAAATGAAAAAACCAAAAAAACAAAACAAAAACCGAATAAGTTGAAAAATTAAAATTAAAAAAAAGAAAAAAAGTAAAAAAAGTAAAAACAAAAATAACAAAATGAGAAAAACAAAAAAAATGAAGACAACAAAACAACAAAAATTGAAAAAAACATAAAGAAACAAATAAAAATAACTTAAAAAATGAACAAATAAACAAATGGAAAAAAGGAGAAAGGAAAAAAATCAAAAAAATTTGAAAACAAAACATACAGAAAAGAAATTAAAAAATAAACAAATGAACAAAAAAAATCAGAAAAATTGAAAAATAAAACATACCGAAAAGAAATTAAAAACATAAAAAATAAATACATAAAAATTAATGAAAAAAAAATTAAAAATAAAAAAATGAAAGAACCAAAAAAACAAAACAAAATTGAAAAAGTTGAAAATTAAACATAAAAAAAGAAAAAAGTAAAAACAAAAAAACAAAATGAAAAAAAACAAAAAACAAAAAAATGAAAACAAGAAAACAACTAAAAATTGCAGAAAACATCAAGAAACAAATAAAGAGAATTTAAAAAATAAACAAAAAAAACAAATGGAAAAAAAGAAAAAATCAAAAAATCAAAAAAATTTGAAAACAAAACATACAGAGAAGAAATTAAAAAATAAACAAATGAACAAAAAATAATCAGAAAAATTGAAAAATAAAACATACAGAAAAGAAATTAAAAACATAAAAAATAAATATATAAAAATAAATGGGAAAAAAAATGTAAAAAAAATGAAAGAACCAAAAAAACAAAACAAAATTGGAAAAGTTGAAAAATTAAACATAAAAAAAGAAAAAAAGTAAGAACAAAAAAACAAAATGAAAAAAAAGAAAACAAGAAAACAACTAAAAATTGCAAAAAAAAATCAAGAAACAAATAAAGAGAATTTAAAAAATAAACAAATAAAAAGAACTTAAAAAATAAACAAATAAACAAATGGAAAAAAAGAAAAAAGAAAAAAATCAAAAAAATTGAAAACAAAACATACAGAAAAGAAAATAAAAAATAAACAAATGAACAAAAAAAATCAGAAAAATTGAAAAATAAAACATACAGAAAAGAAATTAAAAACATAAAAAATAAATACATAAAAATTAATGAAAAAAATTAAAAATAAAAAAAATGAAAGAACTAAAAAAACAAAACAAAATTGGGAAAGTTGAAAAATTAAACATAAAAAAAAGAAAAAAAATATTAAAATCACAATTCAAAAACTCAAAAAATAATTAAATTAAGAAATAAAATAAAAAATTGGAGAAAAAATTTACGAAGAAATTCAAAAAATAAAACATAAAGAAATAAAAAAATATGAAAAAGTAAAAATAATGAAAATAAAGAAAAAAATAAAAAATAAAAATAAAATTAAAAAAAATAAAAAAATACATTAAAAAATGAAACACAAAGAAAAAAAATTAAAAAATCCAAGAAAGTTGAAGAATAAAACATAAAGAGAATAAAAAAAGATATAAAAATTTAAGAAAATAAAAAATAAAGAAATAATGTTTTCAGGTATTTTTGTTGTTTTTATTGTTTATATTTTAGTTTCTTTTTTACTTTTTCGTTTTTTTGTCTTTCTTCTCGATTTTCTGTTTTTTTTGTCTTCTTTTTTTAGTTTTCGGTTTTATTTTATTTTTCCTGTTTCTTCTTCTTTTTTGTATTTTTTCTTTTCTCGATTTTCTGCCTTTTTGTGGTTTTTTGTTTTTTTTCTGTTTCTTCTTGTTTTTTCGTTTTTTTCTTTTCTCGATTTTCTCGATTTCCTATTTTTGTTTTCTTTTGTTTCTTCCTCTTTCTTTCCTGGATTTTCTGCTTTTTTATTTTGTTTTATTTTTTCTGTTTCCTTTTCTTTTCATCTTTTCTTAATTTTCTGCTTTTTGCTTACTTTTGTGTTTTTCTTAATTTTTTTTTATTTTCTGCTTATTTTGCGTTTTCTTCTTACATTTTTTGTTTCTTTTTTTGTTTTTTTGTTTTTCTCTTATTTCTTTTATTTTCTGTTTTCTCTTCTCGATTTTCAGTTTTTTGTTTTGTTTTCTTGATTTTTTGTTTATTTCCTTTTTTTCTTGTTTTTTGTTTCTTTTTTATTTTCTTTTTTTATTTTCTATATTTTTTAGCATCTTTCATTTTCTGTTTCTTTTCTTTCATTTGCTTAATTTTCTGTTCTATAGACTTTTATTTTCATGTTTACTGTTGTTTGTTTTTTTCTTGATTTTTTGTTTATCTACTTTCGTTTTCTTGAATTAAAAAAACAAAAACCACAAAAAAAAACGAAAATAACAAAGAAAGACAAAAACAACAGAAACAACAATAACAACAACAAAAAACAACAAAAAACCAATAAAAAATAAACAAAACAACGGAAAACAAAAACAAAACAAAACAACTAAAGAAATAAAAATAAAAAAAACAGCAAAAACAGCAAAAGACAAAAAACAACAAAAACAACAAAAGCAATAAAACAACAAAAATAACAAAGGCAACAAATACAACAAAAATACACCAAAAGACAAAAACAAGAAACAAGAAAAACAAAAAAATAACAACAACAATAAAGATAATAACAAAAACAACAACGACAACAAATATAAACAACTAAAGCAACAAAAAACAAACAAAAAATCAGAAAAAACAGAAAAAACAGGAAACAACAACAACAACACAAACAACAAAAAACAAAAAAAATAACAAAAATAAGAACAAAAGCAGAAACAACATCTAGGAAAACAACAAAAAAACGAGAAAAAACAAAAAACAAAAACAAAAAAATAACAAAAATAAGAACAAAAGCAAAAACAACATCTACAAAAACAACAACAACAAAAACGAAAATAAAAACAAAAATAAGAACAAAAGCAAAAACAACATCTGGAAAAACAACAAAAAAAGAAAAAAACAAAAAACAAAAACAATGAAGTAACAAAAATGAGAACAAAAGCAAAAACAACATCTAGAAAAACAACAAAAACAAGAAAAAAACAAAAAACAAAAGCAAAAAAAATAACAAAAATAAGAACAAAAGCAAAAACAACAACAACAAAAACGAAAATAAAAACGACAACAACAAAATACAAAAACAACAACAACTACAAAAAAACAACAAAAACAAGAAATAACAAAAAACAAAAACAAAGAAAATAACAAAAATAAGAACAAAAGCAAAAACAACAAAAACAAGAAAAAACAAAAAACAGAAAAAATAACAAAATAAGAACAAAAGCAAAAACAACATCTACAAAAAACAACAAAAACAAGAAAAAAACAAAAAACAAAAACAAAAAAATAACAAAAATCAGAACAAAAGCAAAAACAACATCTACAAAAAACAACAAAAACAAGAAAAAAACAAAAAACAAAAACAAAAAAATAACAAAAATAAGAACAAAAGCAAAAACAACATCTACAAAAACAACAACAACAAAAACGAAAATAAAAACAAAAATAAGAACAAAAGCAAAAACAACATCTAGAAAAACAACAAAAAAAAGAAAAAAACAAAAAACAAAAACAAAAAAATAACAAAAATCAGAACAAAAGAAAAAACAACAACAACAAAAACGAAAATAAAAACGACAACAACAAAATACAAAAACAACTACAACTACAAAAAAACAACAAAAACAAGAAAAAACAATAACAAAAACAAAGAAAATAACAAAAATAAGAACAAAAGCAAAAACAACATCTAAAAAAACAACAAAAACAAGAAAAAACAAAAAACAAAAAAAATAACAAAAATAAGAACAAAAGCAAAAACAACATCTACAAAAACAACAACAACAAAAACGAAAATAAAAACAAAAATAAGAACAAAAGCAAAAACAACATCTAGAAAAACAACAAAAAAAAGAAAAAAACAAAAAACAAAAACAAAAAAATAACAAAAATCAGAACAAAAGAAAAAACAACAACAACAAAAACGAAAATAAAAACGACAACAACAAAATACAAAAACAACTACAACTACAAAAAAACAACAAAAACAAGAAAAAACAAAAAACAAAAACAAAGAAAATAACAAAAATAAGAACAAAAGCAAAAACAACATCTAAAAAAACAACAAAAACAAGAAAAAACAAAAAACAAAAAAAATAACAAAATAAGAACAAAAGCAAAAACAACATCTACAAAAAACAACAAAAACAAGAAAAAAACAAAAAAAAAACAAAAAAATAACAAAAATCAGAACAAAAGCAAAAACAACATCTACTAAAACAACAAAAACAAGAAAAAACAAAAAACAAAAACAAAAAATAACAAAAATAAAAACAAAAGCAAAAACGACGTCTACAAAAACAACAAAAACAAGAAAAAAACAAAAAACAAAAAAAATAACAAAAATAAGAACAACTACAAAAAAACAACAAAAACAACAAAAAAAACAAAAAAAACAAAAACAACAACTTACCTAAAGAAATTTTCGAAACTTTCATATATGTTTGGCCCAAATTTGCATAGGACATTGGCATCATAGTAACAGTAAACAAAAAGTAAACAAACAAATAAACAAAGAAACCAACAAAAAACAAAGAAACCAGCAAAAACAATAAAAAACAAAAAAAAACAATAAAAACAACAAAAAATTAGAGAAAAAAGAACAACAACAACAACAAAACAAAAACAACGACAATAATAACAACAACCACAAAAACAAAAACAACTACAAAAAAACAACAAAAACAACAAAAAAAACTAAAAAAAAAACAAAAAAAACAAAAAAGCAAAAAAAACAAAAAAAAAACAACAAAAAACAACAAAAACAACAGAAAAAAACAAAAACAACATCTACAAAAACAACAAAAACAAGAAAAAACAAAAAACAAAAACAAAAAAATAACAAAAATAAGAACAAAAGCAAAAACAACGTCTACAAAAACAACAAAAACAAGAAAAAAACAAAAAACAAAAAAAATGACAAAAATAAGAACAAAAGCAAAAACAACATCTACAAAAACAACAAAAACAACAACAACAAAAACGAAAATAAAAACAAAAATAAGAACAAAAGCAAAAACAACATCTAGAAAAACAACAAAAAAACAAGAAAAAACAAAAAACAAAAACAAAGAAAATAACAAAAATAAGAACAAAAGCAAAAACAACATCTACAAAAACAACAAAAACAAGAAAAAACAAAAAACAAAAACAAAAAAATAACAAAAATAAGAACAATCGCAAAAACAAAAACAACAAAAACGAAAATAAAAACGACAACAACAAAATACAAAAACAACAACAAAAACAACAAAAAACATAAAAAAACAAGAAAAAAAACAAAAAAAACAAAAAAACAAAAACAACAACTTACCTAAAGAAATTTTCGAAACTTTCATATCCGTTTGGCCCAAATTTGCATAGGACATTGGCATCATAGTTACAGAAAACAAAAAGTAAACAAACAAATAAACAAAGTAAACAACAACAAAAAACCGTTGATGGATAGAAAAGTGCAAAAATCGATTTTTAGAAACGTAAAGTTTTTAGAAACACTACAGGTTAGAAATTTACGTAACCAGTTTTTGCAGTTTGTTTACCTTGTCGAAACTACAGTATACTTTGCGAAAATGATTCGCAAGATAGAAATTTTCAGGAAAAAAAGATGAGAGAAAACACGAAAAATCAAAAGAAAATCATGAAAAACAAAAAAAGAAATAAGATAAATAAAAAATGAATCAAAAACAAAAAAAAAGAAACGAAAAGGAAACAAAAGACAGAAAAAAAAACAGAAAAAAGAAAAAAGCACAAAAAAGAAAAAAACACGAAAAAGAAAAAAAAACAGAAAAAAGAAAAAAACCAGAAAAAAGAAAAAAACCGAAAAAAGAAAAAAACAGGAAAAAGAAAACAAAAAAAATAACATAAATAAAAAATAATTGAAAAACAAAAAAAAGAAACGAAAAAATTAGAAAGGAACTAGAAATTAAACATTATAAAAACACAAAAGGGATAGAAAGAAGAAAGGAGCAAAAGAAATAAAAAAAAGAAAAGGAAAGGAAACAAAAGACAGAAAAAAGAAAAAAAAAGAAAAAAGAAAAAAAAACAGAAAAAAAAACAGGAAAAAGAAAAAAAATAGAAAAAATTAAAAAAAAAAACAGAAAAAAGAAAAAACAGAAAGAATAAAAAAACAGAAAAAATAAAAAAAAACAGAAAAAAGAAAAAAAAACAGAAAAAAGAAAAAAACAGGAAAAAGGAAAAAACAGAAAAAAAAACAGAAAAAACAGAAAAAAATAAAAAAAAAAAAACAGAAAAAAGAAAAAAAACAGAATAAAGAAAAAACAGGAAAAAGAGAAAAACAGAAAAAAGAAAAAAAAACAGAAAAAATAAAAAAACAGAGAAAATAAAAAAAACAGAAAAAAGAAAAAAACAGAAAAAAGAAAAAAACAGGAAAAAGAAAAAAAAACAGAAAAAAACAGAAAAAATGAAAAAAAAACAGAAAAAAGAAAAAGAACAGAAAAGAAGAAAAAAACAGGAAAAAGAAAAAAACACAAAAAAGAAAAAAACAGAAAAAATAAAAAAGAGAAAAAAGCAGAAAAAAGAAAAAACAGAAGAAAAAAAACAGAAAAAACAACAATAAATATTAACTGAATCAATAAAACAGAACGCTGAAACAGAAAATCAAGAAAAAGAAACGAAAACAAAATATCCAGAAAAGAGAACAGAAGGAAAAGAAAATCTAAGGAAGGAGATAAAAAACGGAGGATAAATTTGGAAAAATCAACAACAGAAAACAAAAAAGAAAACAAAAAAAACATAAAACAAAAAAGAAATAAAAAATGAAAAATCATTGAAATAAAAAAAAAACAAAAATTAAACAAGAACAAAAAAATTAAGAGAAAATCAAGAAAAAATCAAGAAAGAAAAAGAAATGAACAACAAAAACCGACGAAAAATTGAAAAAAGAAAACAAAACAATAACAACGTAAAAAAAAAACAAGAAACCGAAAAATAGAAATCAAAACAATCCGGAAAACAACATATAAAACAAATAGAAAATCAAGAAAAAAACAAAAAAGAAAAAGAAATAAAAAATCAAAAACTATACTAAAAAAATCAAGAGAAAAACAAACAAAAAATTAAATAATCGAAAAACTACACATGAAAGAAAAAATCAAGAAAAAACCAGTAGAAAAAATAAAAAATCGAATAAATTGACAAAAAAAGAAAGTGTCAAGAAAGAACAAAGATAAAAATGAAAATCGAAAAAAAAAACTAAAAAATCAGGAAAAACGAAACGAAAAAATAAAAATTTTGAAAAACTACACAAAAAATAAAGAAAAAACAGAAGAAAAAACGAGAAACTAAACAAAAAAAAGAAAAAAATCGAGAAAAAAATTGAATAACTACACAAAAAAGAAAAAACAAAAAATCGAAAAACTACACAAAATATGCAAAAAACAAACAAAAGAAAAGCGTCACAAAAAAATCAAGAAAGAAACAAAAGAAAAAAATAGAGAGAAAAACAAACAAAAATCAAAAAACCAAGAAAAAAATAGAAAAGTGATAGAAAATCAAGGAAAGAAAAAAAGAGAAAAAATCAATAAAACAAAAAATAAAGTAGAGAAAATACAGGAAAACAAAAAAATACAGCCTCATAAATGAGTCACAAAAAATCCTGTTTACAAAACATTAATTTGTGTAAAGTTGACAAAAATGTGCAGTAACAAAGATTTACAGTAGCCTAGAAAAATTACAGTATGACAAAAAGTTTTAAATTCGAGAAAAAATACAGTATCCGTGTTTTTGACAGTTTACACTATAACCACGTTTTATAGAGTGCAAATTCTTAAATTTTTTTACAGTAAACACGATCATTCAAAAACTACAGTATGCCAAAAAGCCCAACCTGAAGTCGTCCCTACAATTTCGACAAAAAATTTATTCCTACAAAACTAGATTTTGGAATTTTCGCTTTACAAAAATGCTTTACACAAATTAAGAACGAGTGTAAAGTATATAATTATTTAAATTCTAATTGACGATGTAAACTATTTTTCGTTTCGAGATTATTGGCCGACGACGACGATTGAACGCCGACGGTTTTTCGTCGACCAATCAAATTCGAGTGGGCGGCGTCTAAATCCGACGTCGACGACGACGATTGGCCGCCGACGTGGTGACGTAACGACGACGATGACGTCATCATTTTCGAATTTGTATTTTGGCGCCAACGTTTTTTTTCGTACTGTAGTTGTTCTAAATTTTGAGAAATAATCGATTACAGTAAGACTTCCAAATAAGATCTGCAGGTAGTTTACACTAATGACGTCACTATCCTGACATGAGCCTTATCTTACTGTAGTTTTTCACGTATAAAGTACAGGTTTACTACAGTAAGACAAATTTTTGGATGTGATCTGCAGGTGGAATCGGAAACTTACTTTACACTATCCCTTAACCGACATACACTACGTCTTACTGTAGTTTTTTACGTGTAGAAAACAGAAATGTTACAGTAAGACTCATTTTTTTGGAAATATGATCGGCAGGTTAGACTGACATCAGTCTTGCTGACGTCAGATTTTAGAACTTTCAAGTATTACTGTAGAAAATAAAACTATACTACAACCAGAAAAAATGATCAGCAGGCAAAAGTGACAAACTTAATAACTATAAAATTTTTATTGCTGACGTCAATTTTTCGACCGATCAGCTTACTGTAGCCTAAATCTTTCGCGAAAAAGATGAATTTTTCTACAGTAAGAATGCCATCTGGAAAAGATCAGCAGGCAAAACTGAAAAAACTTAATTACAGTAAACTTTTTATTGCTGACGTTAATTTCTCGACAAATTAGCTTACTGTAGCCATAATCTTCTGCAAAAAAAAATTGAGCTACAGTAAGACTCAATTTTGAAGAAAAATGATCAGCAGGCAAAAGTGACACACTTGATTACAATAAATTTTGCGGGTTGAATTACGCTACAGTAAGCCTGCAGTTTTGAAAAAAATGATCAACAGGCATAAGTGACAAATTTGATTACAGTAAAATTTGTCTGTGAATCATGCTACAGTAAGACTGCCATTCTGAAAAAAAATCAGCAATCAAAATTGACAAAATTGATTACACTAAAATTCGTCGCTGAATTACGCTACAGTAAGACTGCGAATTTCGAAAAATATGATCAGCAGGCAAAATTGACAAAATTGATTACACTAAAATTCGTGGGTGAATTACGCTACAGTAAGACTGCGAATTTGGAAAAATATGATCAGCAGGCAAAATTGACAAAATTGATTACAGTAAAATTTGTGTTGCTGAAGCTATTTTTCGACAGATCATTTTACTGTAGCCAAAATCTTTCGGGGAAAAATAAATTAAGCTACAGTAAGATTTCAAAGATCAGTAGGCAAAAGTTACAAAACTTGATTACAGTAAAAATTGTGCTGCTGAAGCTATTTTTCGACAGATCAGTTTACTGTAGCCAAAATCTTCTGCGAAAAATGAATCAAGCTACAGTAAGACTTCAAAGATCAGTAGGCAAAAGTGACAAACTTGATCACAGTAAAGTTTGTGCTTCTGAAGCCATTTTTCGACAGATCAGTTTACTGTAGCTAAAATCTTTCGGAGAAAAATAAATTAAGCTACAGTAAGACTTCAAAGATCAGTAGGCAAAAGTGACAAAACTTGATTACAATAAAATTTGTGTTGCTGAAACCATTTTTCGACAGACTAGTTTACTGTAACTAAAATCTTTCAGGGAAAAATAAATTAAGCTACAGTAAGACTTCAAAGATCAGCAGGCAAAAGTGACAAAACTTGATTACAGTAAAATTTGTGCTGCTGAAGCCATTTTTCGACAGATCATTTTACTGTAGCCAATATCTCCTGCGAAAAATGAATTGAGCTACAGTAAGACTTCAAAGATCAGTAGGCAAAAGTGACAAAACTTGATCACAGTAAAATTTGTGCTTCTGAAGCAATTTTTCGACAGATCAGTTTACTGTAGCTACAATTTTTTAAGAAAAATGATATAAGCTACAGTAAGACTCCAAAGATCAGCAGGCAAAAGTGACAAACTTGATCACAGTAAAATTTGTGCTTCTGAAGCCATTTTTCGACAGATCAGTTTACTGTAGTTAAAATCTTTCGGGGAAAAATAAATTAAGCTACAGTAAGACTTCAAAGATCAGTAGGCAAGAGTGACAAAACTTGATTACAGTAAAATTTGTGCTGCTGAAGCCATTTTTCGACTGATCATTTTACTGTAGCCAAAATCTTCTGCGAAAAATGAATTAAGCTACAGTAAGACTCCAAAGATCAGCAGGCAAAAGTGACAAAACTTGATTAGAGTAAAATTTGTGCTTCTGAAGCCATTTTTCGACAGATCAGTTTACTGTAGCTAAAATCTTTCGGGGAAAAATAAATTAAGCTACAGTAAGACTTCAAAGATCAGTAGGCAAAAGTGACAAAACTTGATTACAACAAAATTTGTGTTGCTGAAGCCATTTTTCGACAAACTAGCTTACTTTAGCTAAAATCTTTCGGGGAAAAATGAATTAAGCTACAGTAAGACTCCAAAGATCAGCAGGCAAAAGTGACAAAACTTGATTATCATGAAAATTGTTAAAATTCGGCTCACCTTTTATAGTTTGAATTTGATCGTCGAGAGCTTTTTGGCGACTAGTGTGCAATTTTTCGCGTAATTCTAAAGTTCGTTCTAAATTTTGTTTCTCCAATTTCAGACGATTAACTTCGCTTTCGGTTTCCGAACGACGATCTTGGCAAAGTTCCATTATCCTGTAGAAAAAAATTTTGAATTAAAAAAATAATAAAAAATTTAAATTTTATAAAGTTGAAAAAATTTTTGAATTAAAAATTTTTTCCAATTAAAACTTTTTTTTGAAATGTAAAAACTTTTCCTAAAAAAATTAATAAAAAATTATCGAGAAAATTTTTTTCAAAAACTCAAGAAATTTTTTTTTAAATGTTCAAATTTTTATGCAAATTCTCAAAATTTTATGTTTTCAAATGTTGTTTTTCGTTTTTTCCACAATTTTTTTTTAAATTTCGGATCTTTTTTCTAAAATCGTAAATTTATTCTTCCAAAATTCAAATTTTTATGAAATTTTCAATTTTTTAAAATTGTCAGCTATTTTTCAAAATTCTTGACTAGTTGTTCGAAGTTTTCAACCTTTCTTTTCAAAATTTCAATTTTTTTTATGAATTTTAAAATTTCTTTGAAAATTTTCGACATTTTAAATTTTCTCCCAAAATTTAAAAAATTTTAATTTATCGTCAAAAATTAAAAACACTCCTGAAATTTTGATGTTTTTCCGACAATATTGAGCTTTTTTTTCGAAATATTCAAGGAAGCTTTCAGTTTTTCAGAAAATTAAAAATTTTTATTCAAAAACTTCTGATTTATACTTCAAAATTTTGAGCTTTCTCCGGATATTTCAAATTTTCTTTTTTTTTCAAAATTTTAAATTTTTCACAAAATTTTACATTGTTTTGGTTTTTCTTTTAATTTCCAATATTTTTTTCTGCAAAATTTTTCCGAAATTTCAAGATTTTAAATTTTTTTGAAATTTCAAAATTTTGCTCAAAATTTAGAATTTTTCCCCAAAAATTTCAAATTTTTATTTTTTCTTTCAGAATTTTAAAATTTTTTCCTTGATTTTTGAATTTTCCTTTTTTTCCTCCAGATTTTTCCATTTTTTTTCAAATTTCCGTTTTTTTGAAAAATTATTTTTTCGGAAATTTTAAATTTTTTCAGAAATTCAAAAATTTTGATTTGTTTCTCAAAACTTTAAATTTTTACGAAATTCTAGAATTTTTTAATTTTTTTTTAATTTTCAATTTTTAAACTTTTATTTAAAATCTCCAAAATGTTCTCGAAAATTTTAAACTCTTGATTAAAATTTCTAAATTCCTCTTTTTCAAATAGGGAATTTTCTTTCAGAAATTATAAACTTTTCAGAAAATCGCAATTTTTTTCAATTTTTAGCTTTTTTTAAAAATTTAAAAATTATAATTCTTTAAATTTCAATTTCACGTCAAATTTTTCAAAATTTTTAAATTTCTCCAAATTTTTCAAGTTTTTTTATCAATATTTCGTATAAAAATTTTAAAACTTTCCCAGCGAAATTTTCAAGCTATTTCCTTCAAAATTTCATAGTTTTTCAGAATTCCAAATTTCTGTTGAAAATTTATACTTTTTCAACATTTGCGAATTTTAAATTTTTTTTCAAATTTTGACTTTTTCTCTAAAATTTAATTTCTTTTCATTTCCATAAATTTTCAATTTTTAAATGTTTTCCCAAAATTGCAAATTTTTATTCAAAATCTTCAAATTCTCGAAAATTTTATACTTTTCAGAAAAATTTCAAAATTTCACTTTTAAAAATTTGTTAGCTTCTTTCAGAAATTTTAATTTTTTTTACAAATTTTCCGATTTTTTTTCAAAATTTCCGATATTTTTCCTTAAAATTTGGTTTCAGTCGAGATTTTAAATTTTTTCGCCAAAATTTTTAATTTTTTTGGGGATATTTTAGAATTTTAAGATTTTTTTTTCAAAATTTTCAGATTTTTTCAAAATTTTCAATTTTTTCAAATATTAATTTTTCTAAAATTCTAAAATTTTGGAAATTTTCACACTTTAACCGAACATATTTGGATTTTTTAAAATACTGGATTTTTAACAATTTGAATTTTTTTCAAAACTTCAAGTTATTCTCAAAATTTTCAAATTTTCAAAATTTTCAGAATTTATAATTTCTTTTGAAAATTCATTTTTCCAATTTTCAATTTTTCCGTTGAATATTCATCGCTTCAACCTTTTTACTTTTCTCAAAAAATTTTAATTTTTTGAAAATTTATATTTTTTTTCTCAAACTTTGAAAATTTTTCAGAATTTTCGTTTTTCTGAATATTTCAAAATTTTCCCCAAAATTTAATTTTTTCTCAATTATTTTAAAATTTTGAATTTTTTTTTTGAAAATTTTTTATCTTTTTGGAAAATTTAAATTTTTTCGAAAATTTAAAATTTTAAAATTCACTAACTTTTGAGCGTGTTTTTGTTCCAATTGAGCAACGTGCAATTCGAATTGTTGTACACTTTTTTGTAAATCGTAATTTTCTTTTTCTATAGTCGAAATGGCTTCGTCTAAATTTGATCGTTCTTGATTCAATTGTTTTACAAAATTGTCCGTTTTCTTTTTCGATTCTTCCAACTTAAGAAAAAATATTTACAATTTACATCAAATTCTTATTCTAGTTTACAACACTAGTAAAACATTACTACTTTACACCCGAAAAGTTGACGTATTTTTCAGCACTCTAGAGTATGGTGTAAAGTTGGACAAAATTTTTTATGTAGCTAACTTACTACTACTTTACACCTGCATCGTTGACCCATTTTCCAGCACTCTATTTCATGATGTAAAGTCACATTTGACGTCAACAATCAGTGTAAACTTGTAAAGTTCACCACTTTACACCTGCATTGCTCAAATATTTTTCATGTATTCTAGTGTATAATGTAAAGTTATAATTGACGTCAGCAAAAAGTGTAAAGTCACAAAACGTATTACTTTACACATGCATTGTTTACATATTTTTCAGCACTCTAGAGTATAGTGTAAAGTTACATAAAATTCCTATTTTAGTTTACAGCACTAGTAGAACATTACTACTTTACACCTGAAAAGTTGACGTATTTTTCAGCACTCTAGTGTATGGTGTAAAGTTAGATAAAATTTCCAATATAGCTAGAGGTAACTTACTACTACTTTACACCTGCATCGTTGACCCATTTTCCAGCACTCTATTTCATGGTGTAAAGTCAGATTTGACGTCAACAATCAGTGTAAACTTACAAAGTTCACCACTTTACACCTGCATTGCTTAAATATTTTCCATGAATTCTAGTGTATAATGTAAAGTTACAATTGAGGTCAGCAAAAAGTGTAAAGTCACAAAACGTAACACTTTACACATACATTGTTTACATATTTTTGAGCGTTCTAGTGTATGCTGTAAAGTTACATAAAATTCCTATTCTAGTTTATAACGCTAGTGAAAAATTACTTCTTTACACGTGCATTGTTGACATATCTTTCAGCATTCTGGTGTATGGTGTAAAGTTAGATAAAATTCCTACAAACTTTACACTTTACACCTGCATTGTCAACGTATTTTCAGCACTCTAGCGTATGGTGTAAAATTACCTTTGATGTCAGCAATGAGTGTAAAGTTAGCTAAAAGTGTTACTGTAGTTCACGACGTTGATAAAAATTACTACTTTACACCTGCATTGCTGACCAATTTTTCAGCGCTCTGGCGTAAGGTGTAAAGTAACCATTGACGTCAGCAATGAGTGTAAAGTTATATAAAATTGCTATTGTAGTTTACAACGTTGGTGAAAAATTACTAATATACACCTGTATTGCTGCCCTATTTCTCAGCACTCTAGTGTAAAGTGTGAAGTTAAGAAAAATTCTTACTGTGACTCACAACGTTAGTGAAAAATTAGCACTTTACACCTGCATTGTCAACGTATTTTCAGCACTCTAGTGTATGGTGCAAAGTTACATTTGACGTCACCAATGAGTGTAATGTTACATGAATCCCCACTGTAGTTTACAACTTCCGTGAAAAAACACTTTACACCTGAATTATTGACGCATGTTTGAGCATTCTAGTGTTTGACGTAAACTAAGAAATGCAATTCATACGATCGTAAAATTTTGACGTCAGCAAGCAAAGTAAATTTACACAAAATCTCTGCTGTAATTTACAACACTGGTGGAAAATTAATACTTTACACCTACCCTGATGATTTATTTCCTCGTGTTCTAAAGTTTGATGTAAAGTTGAAAATTTCAAGCATACGATTGTAAAATCTTAAAGTCAGGAAAGAGTGTAAATTTACACTGAAATTCCTACTGTAATCTACGACGAGACTAGTTTACATCTAAATTATTAACGTATTTTTCTGAACTCTAGTGTTTGGTGTAAAGTTGGAATTGACGTCAGCAAGCAGTGCACTATTACACAAAATTCCTATGTAGTTTACAACGCTGTAAAAAACTCAACAGTTTACATCGGGATCGTATTTTTGAGCTTCATTATGTTTGGTGTAAAGATGAAATTGACATCAGCAAGAAATGTAAACTTACATTGAAATCTTACTGTAGTTTACAACACTAGCGAGATAACTTGAAACTTTACACCTGCATCGTTACGTTATTTTTAAACATTCTAGCGTACGGTGTAACGTTACAATTGATGTCAGGAACCGCGTGTAAATTTTCACTAAATTCCTACTATTGTTTACAACGCTAGTGAAAAAACTTACTACTTTACACCTGAATTGTCAATATATTTTTGAGAATTCTACGGTTACGTGTAAAGTTGGAATTTCGTTTACATTTTTGCGGATGTAAAATGTTAGCATTGAGTTTGGCAACCAAGGTTAATTTACATAAAATTCCCACTGTGTAGTTTACAACGCTGCTGAACAACAATTTACCACTTTACACCTGCATTATCAACGTATTTTTGAGAATTCTAGTCTTTGGTGTAAAGTTGAAATTTCAATTTAAATTTTTGCGAATGTAAAATGTTGGAATTGACGTCAGATTGAGGTGTGGAAATTTACACAAAATGCCCACTGTGGTTTACAACACTAACCGAAAAAGGCTAAGGACTTTACACCTGCCCTGTAAATGTATTTTTCGCTTTCTAGCTTCCGGTGTAAAGTTCAAAATTATGTATTAAATCGCTTAAAATCCTACTGTAAACTCAATTACTTTACACTTTTTCTTATAATGTAAACCTTCGCGTTCCGGTCTTGAGTGTAAAGTCTCACTCAACGCCCGTATGGTGTGTAAACTTGGCTAAAAATGCTACTGTATTGTGAAAGACTAATGAAAAACTCAACTACTTTACACTTTTTCTTATAATTCAAACCTTCACGTTCCACTTTTTGGTGTAAAGTCAGACTCAACGTCGGTATAGTGTGTAAATTCGTTTAAAATCCAACTGTATTGTAGAAAATTTGTGAAAAATTCAACCACTTTACACTTGTTCTAATAACCTCAATTTTTAGGTTGCAGTTTTTGGTGTAAAGTCAAACCAGTGGTGTAAAGTTTCTTGAAATCTTACTGTATTTAGAGAACTTACTTCTTTACACTTTTTCTTATAGTGTAAACTTTCGCGTTCCAATTTTTGGTGTAAAGTGGAGAATTCTTCCAATTTTGATTTTTGCGATTGTAAAGCGCGTTGCGTTTCTTGATATTTTTCTTCCAAACGTAATTTTTGACCGTGAGTCGTTTCCAAACGTTTTTTCAAATCTTGTTCCGTTTCTTGGCTCAAATCCAACATTTTTTGTAAAGTTTTAAAACGAGATTCCAATTCTTCTTGACGATTTTTCCATTCTAAATCTTTTTGATCGCGATCCAGCGATTCGGAATTACGTTTCGATAATTGACGTTTTAAATGTTGAATTTGTTGCCTAAAAAAGACGGGTTCAAACAATGAAAAAAAAGAAAAATGAAAAAAAAACAAAAAAAACAACAAAAAATAAAGAAACATTAAAGAAATGAAAATGAGAAAAAAGGAAAAAATAAGGCTGAAAAGGTCAGAAAATGGAAAAAAATGTTTCAAATGTTGAATTTCTTGCCTAAAAAAGACGGGTTCAAACAATGAAAAAAAAGAAAAATGAAAAAAAAACAAAAAAAACAACAAAAAATAAAGAAACATTAAAGAAATGAAAATGAGAAAAAAGAAAAAAATAAGGCCGAAAAAGTCAGAAAATGAAAGAAAAATGTTTCAAATGTTGAATTTGTTGCCTAAAAAACAAGGGTTCAAACAATGAAAAAAAAGAAAAATGAAAAAAAACAAAAAAAACAACAAAAAATAAAGAAACATTAAAGAAATGAAAATGAGAAAAAAGGAAAAAATAAGGCTGAAAAGGTCAGAAAATGGAAAAAAATGTTTCAAATGTTGAATTTCTTGTCTAAAAAAGACAAGTTCAAAAAAAAAATTAGAAAAAAACAAAAAAAAAGAAAAAAAAGAAAAAAAAGAAAAAATGCAAAAAATAAAAAAATGAAAAACGAAGAATACAAAAAAAAACAAAAAAATATAAAACTGATATATAAAATTTGAAAATAACAAAAAAAAAGAAAAAATGAAGAAAGAAAAAAGAAAACGTGGAGAAAATGAAAAATAAATACAAAAAAATTTAAGAAAAAAAGATAAAAAAATAAAGATTATAAACGAAATAAAATAAAAATTAAAAAAAATGAAAAAAGGAAGAAGAAAAAATGGAAAAAATGAAGAAAAGAAAAATAAAAAGGAAACAAGAGAAAAGAGAAAAAAAACAAAAAAAAGAAAAAATGCAAAAAATAAAAAAATGAAAAACGAAGAATACAAAAAAAACAAAAAATAAAAAACTGATAAAATTTGAAAATAACAAAAAAAAGAAAAATTGAAGAAAGAAAAAAGAAAACGTGGAGAAAATGAAGAATTAATACAAAAAAAAATTTAAGAAAAAAGGTAAACAAATAAAGATTATAAACGCAATAAAATAAAAATTAAAAAGAATAGAAAAAAGAACAAAATGAAAAAAATGAAGAAAAGAAAGGAAGAACGGAAAAAAGAGAAAAGAGAAAAAACAAATAAATGACAAGAGAAAGAGAAAAAACAAGAAAACTAAAAAAAATGAATAAAACGCGAAAAAAGGAAAAAGAAAATAAAAGCTAGAGACAAAATAAAAAAACGAAAAAATGGAAGAAAGGAGACAAAGTGAAAAAATGTGAAAAACAAAAAAAAAGAAAACCTAAACAAAGAAAAATCCAAAATTGAGAGAAAAATGACTAAAATGAAAAAGAAGCAGGAAATATAAACAAAAAGAAAAAGAAATGTTAAAAATGACAAAAAATGCGAAAAACAAAAAAAAACTAAAAACATCAAAAAATAAAAAAATTAGAGTGAAAATGACAAAAAAAGAAAACAAAAAAATGAAGATTTAAAAACGATAGAGATATGAAAACAAGAAGACAAACAAAAAAAAAGAAAAATAAAATGGAAGAAAAAAGAAAAGGTGAGCAATATGAGGAAAACAAACAAAAGAAAAAAAAATAAAGAGCGAAAAAAAGAAAAATGAAGAAAGGAAGAAATAAGGAAAAAGTGATAAAAAATCAAAAGTCACAAAAATGACAAAAACAAAAAAATGAAAAATGAAAAAAGGAAAGGAAAAAAACGAAAGGAAAATATGAGACGAGAAATAAAAAAAGAAAAATCAAAAAATGGAAAAAAGAGAAAAATAAAGAAAAAAATGAAGAAAAATAAAGAAATGAAAAAAAAGTTAGGAAAAAAAAAGAAAAAAAGAGACAAACAAAAATGAAGAATGAAAAAAATAATAAACAAACAATAAATAAAAACGAGACAAAAAATTGAGAAATCAGAGGAAAGTAAAAAAAATGAGAACAAAAAAAAACAGAAACGACAAAAATAAAGAATGAAAAAAGGGAAAAAACGGAGAAAAAATAAAAAAAACGTAAAAAATGCGAAAAAGAAGGAAAGAAATGCGAGAAAAATTAAAATAAAAAATGAGAAAAAAATTAAAAAAAATTTAAAAAAAGAAAAAAAAAACGAAATAAAAAAGAAAAGAAAGAGAAAGAAAAAACGAAACGGGATAAGAATGAAATAAAAAATGGAGAAATGAGAAAAAAATGAAAAAAAAGAAAACAATAAAGCGAAAAAAAGATCTATAAGAACAAAATTCGGCAAAAATGAAGAACAAAAAAAAAGAAAAGAAAAAATGAGAGAAAAAATGAAAAAATGTAATAGAAAAGAAAAAAGAAAAATACGAAAAAGAAAAAAAGGAGAATGTAAAAAAAGAAAAAAAGATGATGAAAAAAAACAGAAAACAAGTATAAAAAGACAAAAACAAAAAAAAATGAAACATGAAAAAAAAACAAAAATTTGAAAGAAAGAAAAAAATTAAGAATAAAAAAAGGAAAGAAAAAATGAAAGAAAATAAAACGAGAGAAAAAATAAAGAAAAGTAAGAAAAAAATGAGAACAAAAATATAAAAAACAAAAACAACAAAAATTAAAAATGAAAAAAAGGAAAAAAAACGGAAGAGAATAAAAACGAGGGAGAAAATGTAAAAAAAAGAAAAAAATGCGAAAAATGACAAAAAAGTAAACAAAAAATTGCGAAAAAGGAGGAAAAAAACAGAAATGAAAGATGAAAAAAGAAAGAAAGAAAAGAAAAAACCAAATATGATAATGATGGAAAAATGAAAAAAGACAAAAAAGTAAAAAAAAAATAAAAAAAAGAAAAAAGAAGAAAATGACTAAAATTGAAAAAAATACGAAAACAGAAGAAAAAATTTTTTTTCGAAAAATGTAAACTTTACAATTGATGTTTCAAGCTTACTTTAAATCTTGCACTTTTTCTTCATTTTCGCGCTTATTTTGTTGTAAACTACGTTCACTTTTTTGTAAAGTGTAAATTTCGCGTTGTAAATCTTCGTCTTTGGTCGTAATTTCTTGAAGTTTAATTTGGCAAATTTCCAATTGTTGCCTGGATTCCGATTCCGATTCTTCATAACGTACATTTTCCATACGTAATTTATTATTTTCCGAACTAATTTGCATATTTTGTTGTTGTAATTTTTCAAATTGTTGGTTTAAATTTTGTAATTTTTGTTCGAATTCCTGTTTACAAAAAAAAAAAAAATCAAGCCGTAAGGATGATGTTTCAAAAAAAAAATTTTTTTGCTTAAAAACGAAAACAAAGAAAAAAGCAAAAATCGAAAAAACAAAACAAAAAAAGGAAAAATTGAGAAAAGTAACTAAAAAACAAAAAATCAAGGAAAAAAAACTAAAAAACAGAAAAAAATTGAGAAAATGGAAAAACCACAAATTAATCAAGATAAAGAAAAAATAAAGGTAAGAAAAGAAAAACGAACAAAAAAACTAGAAAAGGAAAAAACAAAGAATAAAAAAAACTAAAACAAAAACAGAAGACAAAAAAAACAACGAGAAAAGAAAAAAATCAAAAAGAAAAAAAAGATAAAAAATCAACAAAAAAAGAGGAAAAATTAACAAGAAAAAACATGGAAACAAAAAATGAACAGAAAATAAATAAACAAATATACAGAAACAAAAAGCAAAAACACAAACAAAAAAATCAAAAAAAGAAAACAAAAAATAACAACAAATTTTAACAATATTGATAAAAAACAAGAAAACAAAAATGGAAAAAAACGAGAAATGGAAACAAAAAATCAAGAAAAATAAACAACAAAAACCCAAGAGAAAAAACAGCAAAAAATCACTAACAGAAAAAAACAAACCAAAAATCTAAAAAATTAAACAAAAACATGGAAAAAAGAAATGAAAAAAAAGAAAAAAAACCAGGAAAAAATTCGAGAAACTGCACAAAAAAGAAAAAATCAAAAAAACTATACAAAAAAAGGAAAAATCGGAAAAAACAAAAAGAAAAAATCGAAAAACTATACAAAAAAAAGGAAGAAATAAAAAAAAACAAAAGAAAAAAATCAAAAATCAAAAATCAAGAAACTATACGAAAAAAGAAAAAACAAGAAGAAACACAAGAAAAAAATAAAAGATCGAAAAACTACGCAAAAAAGAAAAAATCGAGAGAAAACAAAGAAAAAAATAAAAGATCGAAAAACTACACAGAAAAGTCAAAGAAAAACGAAAGAAAAAAATCGAAAAACTTCACAAAAAAATAAAAGAAAACGAAAAAAAGAAAAAAGCAGAAAACTGCACAAAAAAATCAAAAAACAAAAAATTTAAAAAACAAAAAATTGCACAAAAAAGAAAATTCAAGTGAAAACAAAAGAAAAAAATAAAAGATCGAAAAACTGCACAAAAAAATCAACAAAAAAACAAAATAAAAAATTAAAAAACTACCCAAAAAAGAAAAAAAACAGAATATAAAGAAAAACCAAATCAACAACAGGAAACAAAAAAAAGAGAAAAGAAAAAATAAAAAATAAAAAAACTACTCAAAAAAATCATGAAAAACAAAAGCGAAAATAAAAGATCGAAAAACTACACAAAAAAGTCATAGAAAAACGAAAGAAAAAAATTGAGAAACTTCACAAAAAAATAAAAGAAAACGAAAAAAAGAAAAAATCAGAAAACTGCACAAAAAAAATCAAAAAACAAAAAATTGCACAAAAAAGAAAATTCAAGTAAAAACAAAAGAAAAAAATAAAAGATTAAAAAACTGCACGAAAAAAACAAGAAAAAAACAAAAAAATAAAATAAACTACACAAAAAAGACAAAAACAACAGAAAAAAATAAAAAATCGAGAAACAACACGAAACAAAATAAAAAAAATCACAGAAAAAAAAGAAAAAAAAATCGAAAAACTGCATAAAAAAAGAAATAAAAAAAAAACAAAAGAAAAAAATCAAAAATCAAGAAACTACACGGAAAAGGAAAAACCAAGAAGAAACACAAGAAAAAAAATAAAAGATCGAAAAACTGCACAAAAAAATCAAGAAAAAACAAAAGAAAAAAATAAAAGATCGAAAAACTACACAAAAAAGTCAAAGAAAAACGAAAGAAAAAAATCGAAAAACTTCACGAAAAAATAAAAGAAAAGGAAAAAAAGAAAAAATCAGAAAACTGCACAAAAAAAAATCGAAAAACAAAAAATTCCACAAGAAAGAAAATTCAAGTAAAGACAAAAGAAAAAAAGACCGAAAAACTGCACGAAAAAAACAAGAAAAAAACTAAAAAATAAAATAAACTACACAAAAAAGACAAAAACAACAGAAAAAAATAAAAAATCGAGAAATAACACGAAACAAAATAAAAAATCACAGAAAAAGAAAGAGAAAAAATCGAAAAACTGTACAAAACAAAAGAAAAAAATCAAAAAAAAACAAAGGAGAGATATAGATAAAAAATCAACCAAACGAAAAAAGAGGAAAAATTAACAAAAAAAAACATGGAAACAAAAAATGAACAGAAAATAAAAAAACAAATATACAGAAACAAAAAGCACACAAACAAAAAATCAAAAAAAGAAAACAAAAAATAACAACAAATTTTAACAGAATTGATAAAAAACAAGAAAACAAAAATGGAAAAAAACGAGAAATGGAAACAAAAAATCAAGAAAAATAAACAAGAAAAACCCAAGAGAAAAAACAGCAAAAAATCACCAACAGAAAAAAACCAACAAAAAATCTAAAAAATTAAACAAAAACATGGAAAAAAGAAACGAAAAAAAAGAAAAAAAAACAGGAAAAAATTCGAGAAACTGCACAAAAAAGAAAAAATCAAAAAACTATACCAAAAAAGGAAAAATCGGAAAAAACAAAAAAATAAAAATCGGAAAACTAAAGAAAAAAAAGAAAGAAATAAAAAAACAAAAGAAAAAAATCAAAAATCAAGAAACTACACGAAAAAGGAAAAACCAAGAAGAAACACAAGAAAAAAAATTAAATATCGAAAAACTATGCAAAAAAAGTAAATAAGAAATCAAAAAATTACACAAAAAACTAAAGAAAACGAAAGAAAAAAATAAAAGATCGAAAAACTGCACAAAAAAGAAAAAATCAAGAAAAAACAAAGAAAAAAATAAAAGATCGAAAAACTACACAGAAAAGTCAAAGAAAAACGAAAGAAAAAAATCGAAAAACTTCACAAAAAAATAAAAGAAAACGAAAAAAAGAAAAAAGCAGAAAACTGCACAAAAAAAATCAAAAAACAAAAAATTAAAAAAACAAAAAATTGCACAAAAAAGAAAATTCAAGTGAAAACAAAAGAAAAAAATAAAAGATCGAAAAACTGCACAAAAAAATCAACAAAAAACAAAATAAAAAATAAAAAAACTACCCAAAAAAGAAAAAAAACAGAATATAAAGAAAAACCAAATCAACAACAGGAAACAAAAAAAAGAGAAAAGAAAAAAATAAAAAATAAAAAAACTACTCAAAAAAATCATGAAAAACAAAAGCGAAAATAAAAGATCGAAAAACTACACAAAAAAGTCATAGAAAAACGAAAGAAAAAAATTGAGAAACTTCACAAAAAAATAAAAGAAAAGGAAAAAAAGAAAAAATCAGAAAACTGCACAAAAAAGACAATTCAAGTAAAAACAAAAGAAAAAAATAAAAGATCGGAAAACTGCACGAAAAAAACAAGAAAAAAATAAAAAAATAGAATAAACTACACAAAAAAGACAAAAACAACAGAAAAAAATAAAAAATCGAGAAATAACACGAAACAAAATAAAAAAATCACAGAAAAAGAAAGAAAAAAATCGAAAAACTGTACAAAACAAAAGAAAAAAATCAAAAAAAAAAAACAAAGGAGAGATATAGATAAAAAATCAACCAAACAAAAAAAGAGGAAAAATTAACAAAAAAAACATGCAAACAAAAAATGAACAGAAAATAAAAAAACAAATATACAGAAACAAAAAGCAAAAACACAAACAAAAAATCAAAAAAAGAAAACAAAAAATAACAAATTTTAACAGAATTGATAAAAAACAAGAAAACAAAAATGGAAAAAACGAGAAATGGAAACAAAAAATCAAGAAAAATAAACAACAAAAACCCAAGAGAAAAAACAGCAAAAAATCAGCAACAGAAAAAAACAAACCAAAAATCTAAAAAATTAAACAAAAACATGGAAAAAAGAAATGAAAAAACAGAAAAAAACGAGGAAAAAATTCGAGAAACTGCACAAAAAAGAAAAATTCAAAAAAACTATACAAAAAAAAGAAAAATCGGAAAAAACAAAAAGAAAAGATCAAAAAAACTATACGAGAAAAGAAAAAATCGAAAAAAAACAAAAAGAAAAAATCAAAAAAACTATACGAGAAAACAAAAAATCGAAAAAAAACAAAAAAATAAAAATCGAAAAACTATACAAAAAAAGAAAGAAATAAAAAAAACAGAAGAAAAAAATCAAAAATCAAGAAACTACACGGAAAAGGAAAAACCAAGAAGAAACACAAGAAAAAAAAATAAAAAATCGAAAAACTGCACAAAAAAGAAAAAATCAAGAAAAAACAAAACAAAAAAAATAAAAGATCGAAAAACTACACAAAAAAGCCAAAGAAAAACGAAAGAAAAAATCCAAAAACTTCACAAAAAATAAAAGAAAACGAAAAAAAGAAAAAATCAGAAAACTGCACAAAAAAATCAAAAAACAAAAAAATTAAAAAATCAAAAAACTGCACAAAAAAGACAATTCAAGTAAAAACAAAAGAAAAAAATAAAAGATCGAAAAACTGCACGAAAAAAATAAAAGATCGAAAAACTGCACAAAAAAAATCAAGAAAAAAACAAAAAAATAAAATAAACTACCAAAAAAGACAAAAACAACAGAAAAAAATCGAGAAATAAGACGAAAGAAAATAAAAAATCACAGAAAAAGAAAAAAAAAATCGAAAAACTGTACAAAACAAAAGAAAAAAATCAAAAAAAAAACTAAAAAAATGAACCTGTAAGGATGATGTTTCAGAAAATAAAAGTTTTTTGCTACAGTAATCCTTACATGGGAGAAAATTTTTCCGCTACAGTAACCCTTACCTGCTTGTCATTTTCATTTTGTAACAAAATATTTTTGTTTAAACTACGTTCGTTCGCTATTTTAGCCAATTCGAGTTCCAAATCATTTTTTTCCGATTCCAAATTTGCATAATCGTTATTCAAATTTCTCAATTCGGATTGAAGTTCAGAAACTAATTTCGACGATTCGTCCAAATCCGACTAGAAAAAATAATATATGTAAATTTTTGGTGTAAAGTAAATTTTTTTTCAACTTTACACTTACTTGTAACTTTTGTAAATATTTTTCCCTAGATTCTAATTGTAAATTTAATTGATTAATTTGCATATCGATTCTAGATTTTTCGTTCTCTTTATTCCTCAACGTTTCTCCTTGAGTCTGCAACAATTTTTGCATAGATTGTTGGCGAGTTTCCAATAATTTCATTTCTATAAAGTGTAAAGTGAAATTTTTGTAGGCTTACTGTAACTGTACACTACCATTATCGTATTGTTCCAATTTTGAGTGTAAAGTTCGACGTTCCAAATCCGCACTTTTTTTCTCCCTCTCCAAAAAATCCAATTGTCGACGAAGCGAACGTAAATTTTCCGCCAATTTTTCCTAGTTTACAACAAGAAAAGTTACTTTACACCAACAGTAAACATAGCCTACTTTTTCTTGATTAGAATTTTGTAAAGTGGCAATTAAATTTCGTAAACAATTTTCCAACATTTCTCCGTCGAGCGATAAATTTTGATCGTCTAAAATTCAAAGTGTAAACTATAGAGAAAAAAAAAACACTTTACACCAACTTTACACCATACCTAAAATTCTAGCTTGATGTAAAGCGCACTTTAAACCGTCTAAAATTTCGCTTTTTCGTTTACACTCTTGTTCCGTGGATTTTAAACGTAAATCCGAGTCTATAGAATTTTCTTCGTAAAGTCGACATTTTTCGAACAATTCGTCTAGACGACGATTTGCCGATTGTAAACTATCGTTTAATTGCATTTTCGATTGGCTAACATTGGATAAACAAATTCGTAGGTCGTCGATTGTAGTCTGATGTAAAGTTGAAAATTTTTTTATTCAAGTGTAAAGTAGATAATTTTGGTGTAAAGTAGAATTTTTCCAAATTTTAGCATTTTTTCAACTTGATTTGTGAAAATTAGTAACAATGTAAACCTCAAAATTTTGAATATTCAGAGTTTACACAAAAAAAATTAAAATTTGAAATGTCTAGTTCCTTGGTTGTAAAAATTAGTGTAAAATAAATGATTTTGGTGTAAAGTAGAATTTTAAAGTATTTTAGCATTTTTTCAACTTGATTTATGAAAATTGTTAAAATCTGAAGCTCAAAATTTTAAATTATCAGAGTTTACACACAAAAAATTTTAAGTTTGAAATGCTTAATTTTCTTGGTGTAAACTTCGTGTTATATATATATACCCATATACTTTAGTGTTAACTTAGAAATTCCAGTGTAAAGATGGTAACTTTGGTGTAAAGTAGATGATTTAGGTGTAAAGTAGAATTTTTTCGAATTTTAGCATTTTTTCAACTTGATTTCTGGAATTTGTAACAATGTAAACCTCAAAATTTTGAATATTCAGAGTTTACACAAAAAAATTCGAAGTTTGAAATGTGTAGTTCCTTGGTTGTAAAACTTGTATCGAATATATATATATCTATATACTTTGAGGTAAGGTTGGAAATTTTAGTGTAAAATAAATGATTTTGGTGTAAAGTAGAATTTTAAAGTATTTTAGCATTTTTTCAACTTGATTTATGAATATTGTAACAATGTAAACCTCAAAATTTTGAATATTCAGAGTTTACACAAAAAAATTAAAGTTTGAAATGTGTAGTTCCTTGGTTGTAAAATTTAGTGTAAAATAAATGATTTTGGTGTAAAGTAGAATTTTAAAGTATTTTAGCATTTTTTTCAACTTGATTTATGAAAATTGTTAAAATCTAGAGCTCAAAATTTTAAATTATCAGAGTTTACACACAAAAAATTTTAAGTTTGAAATGTGTAATTTTCTTGGTGTAAACTTCGTGTTATATATATATATATATATCCATATACTTTAGTGTTATGTTAGAAATTTCAGTGTAAAGATGGTAACTTTGGTGTAAAGTAGATGATTTAGGTGTAAAGTAGAATTTTTCCAAATGTTAGCATTTTTTCCACTTGATTTATGAAAATTAGTAACAATGTAAACCTCAAAATTTTGAATATTCAGAGTTTACACAAAAAAATTAAAGTTTGAAATGTGTAGTTCCTTGGCTGTAAAATTTGTATCAAATGGGTAAGATTGGAAATTTTAGTGTAAAATGAATTATTTTGGTGTAAAGTAGAATTTTAAAGTATTTTAGCATTTTTTTCAAACTTGATTTATGAAAATTGTTAAAATCTAAAGCTCAAAATTTTAAATATTCAGAGTTTACACACAAAAAATTTTAAGTTTGAAATGTTTAATTTTCTTGGTGTAAACTTCGTATTATACTTCAGTGTTATGTTAGAAATTTCAGTGTAAAGATGGTAAATTTGGTGTAAAGTAGATGATTTAGGTGTAAAGTAGAATTTTTCCAAATTTTAGCATTTTTTCAACTTGATTTATGAAAATTAGTAACAATGTAAACCTCAAAATTTTGAATATTCAGAGTTTACACAGAAAAAAATTAAAGTTTGAAATGTGTAGTTCTTTGGTTGTAATATTTGTATCGAATATATATACTTTGGGGTAAGGTTGGAAATTTTGGTAAAAAAATTATTTTGGTGTAAAGTAGAATTTTGAAGTATTTTAGCATTTTTTCAACTTGATTTATGAAAATTGTTAAAATCTAAAGCTCAAAATTTTAAATATTCAGAGCTTACACACAAAAAATTTTAAGTTTGAAATGTGTGATTTTCTTAGTGTAAACTTCGTGTTATATATATATATATCCATATACTTTAGTGTTAAGTTAGAAATTTCAGTGTAAAGATGGTAACTTTGGTGTAAAGTAGAATTTTTTCGGATTTGAGCATTTTTTCAACCTTATTTTTGAAAATTGTAAAACTGTAAAGCTCAAAATTTAAAATATTCACAGTTTACAAAAAAAGAATTCAAGTTTGAAACGGGATATTCTTTTGGTGTAAAATTTGTATCGAATGTATATATTTATATACTCAAGTGTAAAGTTGGAAATTTTAGCATAAAATATATGATTTTGATGTAAAGTAAAATTTTTCCGATTTTTAGCATATATTAAACTTGATTTTTGAATGTCGTAAAAATCTAAAGCTCAAAATTTAGAATATTCAAAGTTAACAAAAAAAAATTCAAGTTTGAAATGTGTAATTGTTTTCGTGTAAAGTTTGCATTGAAATATTATATTTTAAAATTTTGGTGTAAAGTTGGAAATTTTAGTGTAAAGTATAATTTTTTGAATTTTAGCATTGAAAAGTTTGGAAAAATTTCATGAAAAACAAATTTCCAAAAAAAAGTAGAATCTCGAGTTTACACAAAATATTGTAAAGTCGAATTGCATGCGAAAAAGTGATATGGATTTAGACTTTTGCAGAATTGAAGTTTGAAAATTTGATAGAGAATCTTCACGGTGTAAAGTTTGTATTGAATTCATATCTAGATATAGTTTGGTGTAAAGCTGCGAATTTTGGTGTAAAGTAGAATTTATCCGAATTTTGACATTTACTCAACTTGATTTTTGAATATCGTAAAGTGTAAAGCTCAAAATTTGGAATATTTAGAGTTAACACAAAAAATTTCAAATTGAAGTGTGTAAAGTCGCATTTCCGTTCGAAATAGAGATTTTTTTGATGTACAGTTTGTATTGAAATTTCAGTGTAAAGTGGATTTTTTTCGAATTATATTCAACTTGATTCTTGAATATTATTAAAATGTGAAGCTCAAAATTGGAAATATTCAAAGTTTACACGAAAAAAATTTTAAACTCGGAAACGTGTAAAGTAGAATTTTTGGCGAAATTTAGAATTTCGTCAGCATGAAACTTTGAAAATGTACAAATATAGATTCTAATTTTTTTGCAGAATCCAAGTTGGAAAAAACTTGTTAGGGTTTCTCTTGGTGTAAAGTATTCTTATATGATTTGTTGTAAAGTAAGGAATTTCGGTGTAAAGCAAATGTTTTTCGAATTTTAGCTTTTTTGAATATTAGAAAATTGTAAAACACAAAACTTAGAATATTAAGAGTTTACACAAAAAATTTCAAGTTTGAGGTGTGGGAAGTCGAATTTTGGTAGTGGATTTTTTTCGGTGTAAAGTTTGTATTGAATCTATACGTTCACATATTTTGGTGTAAAGTTGGGAATTTTCATGTAATGTAGAATTTTTTTCGAATTTAGCCATATTGAACTTGATTCTTATATAAGATAAAAATGTAAAGCTCAAATTTTTTTGCTCATAAATTACAAACTTCCAAAAAATATAATATCCGGAGTTTACACAAACCAAATTTCATACTTTAAAATATGTAAATTCGAATTTTTGATAAAATTTAGAATTTTGTCGGCGTAAAACATGAAAATGTGATATGGATTTTGATTTTTTGCAGAATTTGAATTCGGATTCTTCTAGTGTAAAGTAGAATTTTTCCGAATTCTACCACATATTCAACTTGATTTTTAATATTATGAAGAGTAAAGTTTAAAATTTGAAATATTCAGAGTTTACACAAAACAATTTTAAAACTCGAAATGTGTAAAGTAGAATTTTCGTAGGGAATTTTTTTGTGTAAAGTTAATATTGAATCTATATCTTTATGTAGTTTGGTGTAAAGTGGGAAATTTTGGCGTAAAGTATAATCTTTTCTAATTCTACTATATATTTTTAATTTGATTTTTGAATATTGTAAAACTGTGAAGCACAAAATTCAAAATTTTCTGAGTTTACACTGAAATTTTCAGGTTTGAAATGTGTAAAGTCGAATTTCTGTCCCGGAATCTCGAAGATTTTTTCGTGTAAAGTTTGTATTAAATCTATATAAATGTTTTCATATGTAGGTGTAAAGTTCTGAATCGTGGTTTAAAGTGAACTTTTTCGAATTAGCAAACATTCCAGTTGATTTTCGAATATTGTAAAAATGTAAAGCTCAAAATTTAGAATATTCAGAGTTGACACAAAAAAGTTTAAACTATGAAATGTGTAAAGTAGAATTTTGTTTGATCTTTACATACTTTGGTGTAAAGTAGAGAATTTTTGTATAAAGTAGAATTTTTTCGAATTTTAGTATATATTCGAGTTAATTTTTGAATATAATGAAAATGCAGAGCAAAATATTTCAAATTTGAAGCGTGTAAAGTCGAATTTTCGTTCAGCATTTTTGTAAATTTTTTTGGTGTAAAGTTTGTATCGAATCTATTTTTATATTTTGGTGTGAAGGTTTACAAAATTTAAAATTTCGAGAGTCATTGTAAACTAAGACATATTTACAAAATTTTCGGAAAAGTGTAAAGTAAAAATTTCAAATTTTTTGTAAAATGTAAACTACTTGGTCATCTTTATTTTTCTTGGCGAATTCGTCGCGACATTCTTTCAATTTCGAAACCAATAATTTATTATGCGACGTTAATTCTTCGATTTGATTGTCGTTTTCTTGAATCTTCAAATGAAAAGAAAATGTAAAGTAAAAATGCCAAACACAAAAATGCAATAAACAACTTTACACTTTTACTTTCCCTTATGTAAACTTTACACACTGTTCTTTCTTTAAACTACTTCCCACCATTACTTTTTTGAAACTACTTTACACTTTTAATCGCTCTGAAGTAAACTATAATGAACTGCTTTACACTTTATTCAATTATATCAGTTTACACTGTTCTGTTTTTTAAAAACTACTTTACACTTTATTCGATCTTATTTCTTCAAAATAGTTTACACTATTACTTTTTTGAAACTACTTTACACTTTTAATTGCTTTGAAGTAAATTATAATGAACTGCTTCACACTTATGCAATTATATCAGTTTACACTGTTCTGTTTTTTAAAAACTACTTTACACTTTCACTTCCTCTAAATTGTACAAAGAACTACAGTAAACTACTTTACACTTTTGCTTTCTCTAATATAAACTACTTTACACTTTATTCGATCTTATTTCTTCAAAATAGTTTACACTATTACTTTTTTGAAACTACTTTACACTTTTAATTGCTTTGAAGTAAATTATAATGAACTGCTTCACACTTATGCAATTATATCAGTTTACACTGTTCTGTTTTTTAAAAACTACTTTACACTTTCACTTCCTCTAAATTGTACAAAGAACTACAGTAAACTACTTTACACTTTTGCTTTCTCTAATATAAACTACTTTACACTTTATTCGATCTTATTTCTTCAAAATAGTTTACACTATTACTTTTTTGAAACTACTTTACACTTTTAATTGCTTTGAAGTAAATTATAATGAACTGCTTCACACTTATGCAATTACATCAGTTTACACTGTTTTTTAAAAACTACTTTACACTTTTGAAAAAGTGTAAATATAAAAATATGCAAAAACTGCAGTAAACTACTTTACACGTTCAATATCACTTCCAATGTAAATGTGTAAAGAAAAAACTGCAAAAAACTACAGTAAACTGCTTCACAATTTCATGTTCTCTCTAAACGTAAAAAGTGTAAAGTAGAAAATCTGCAAAAACGACAGTAAACTACTTTACACTTTTACTACATTCGAAGTCAACTACAGTAAACTACTTTACACTTTTATTTTCTGTTTCAACGCGAAGAGTGTAAAGTGAAAATTTGACAAAAAACTACAGTAATCTACTTCTTCACACTTTACTTTTTTCTCTACAGTAAATTACAGTGAACCACTTTACACTTCTATTTTCTCTTTCAACGTAAAAAATGTAAAGTAAAAATGCTATACAAAAACTACAGTAAACTACTTTACACTTTTGTTTTCTCTTTCACCGTAAAAAGTGTGAAGTAAAAATTCTGCAAAACGCTACAGTAAACTACTTTACACTTTCACTTCTTTGCTGTGTGAACTGAAGTGAACTACTTTACTCTTTTACTTCATCTGAAGTAAACTACAGTAAACTACTTTACACTTTTATTTTTTCTCCCATCGTAAAAAGTGTAAAGTAAAAATGCTACCAAAAACAACACTAAACTACTTTACACTTTTATTTTCTCTTCCAACGTAAAAAGTGTAAAGTAAAAATACTATACAAAAACTACATTAAACTACTTTACACTTTTTTCTGTCTTTCAACGTAAAAAGTGTAATGTAAAAATGCTACCAAAAACAACAGTAAACTACTTTACACTTTTACTCCCTCTTCCTTTGTGAAAAGTGTAAAGTAAAAATTCTGCAAAAAACTACAGTAAACTACTTTACACTTTTACTTCCTTGCTGTGTGAACTGAAATGAACTACTTTACACTTTTACTTCATCTGAAGTGAACTACAGTAAACTACTTTACACTTTTATTTTTTCTCCCATCGTAAAAAGTGAAAAGGTGAAAATGCTATACAAAAACTACATTAAACTACTTTACACTTTTTTCTGTCTTTCGACGTAAAAAGTGTAAAGTAAAAAGTCTGCAAAAAACTACAGTTAACTACTTTACACTTTTACTTCTTTGCTGTGTGAACTAAAGTGAGCTACTTTACACTTTTACTACATCTGGAGTGAACTACAGTAAACTACTTTACACTTTTATTTTTTCTCCCATCGTGAAAAATGCTGCCAAAAACAACAGTAAACTACTTTACACTTTTACTCCCTCTTCCTTAATGAAAAGTGTAAAGTAAAAATTCTGCAAAAAACTACAGTAAACTACTTTACACTTTTACTTCTTTGCTGTGTGAACTGAAATGAACTACTTTACACTTTTACTCCCTCTTCCTTTATGAAAAGTGTAAAGTAAAAATTCTGCAAAAAACTACAGTAAACTACTTTACACTTTTACTCCCTCTTCCTTTATAAAAAGTGTAAAGTAAAAATGCTGCCAAAAACTACAGTAAACTACTTTACACTTTTACTCCCTCTTCCTTTATAAAAAGTGTAAAGTAAAAATGCTGCCAAAAACTACAGTAAACTACTTTACACTTTTACCTTTTCTTTCAACGTTGTCGTTTCGGATTTTAAATTATCGTATCGTTTGGTAATTTCATTTTTAAATTGGCGCAAATCCGTAATTACTGTAGTATTTTCTTTCAATTGATTTTCGAGTTCTTTGGTCTGCAGGTGTAAACGAGATTTTAATTTTTTTTTCAAGTTTACTGTAGAAAAAATGGAAATTTTTTTTACCTTGGATTTAAAAATGTGTAAATCGGTTGATAATTCGTCCATTTTTAAAGATTTTAAATTCAAACATTTAGATTTTTCGTCCAATTCTTGTTGTAAAGCGAATTTTTCCGACGAAATTACTGCAGAAAAATGTAAAATTAGTGTAAAGTAGAATTTAAACTTTTTTTTGTGTGTGTAAACTAGCTTACTTTCTAAACTTTGTTCCATTTCTTTACACTTTTCGGTTAAAATTTGACGTTCGGCTTCGATTTTGAACAAATTTTCTTGAAAATTTCGATTTTTCGTTTTTAAATCCGAAATTTCGTCGACGTTAATTTGCTTGCACGATTTTTCTTGTTCGATATTTTGCGACAATTTTTGTAAAATTTCGTCCCCTGCGAAAATAATAAAAGAAAAAAAAAATTAAAATTCTAATTTTTTTTAATTTTCAAATTAAAATTTTCTTAAATCTTTAAATTTAACCAATTTCCAAAGTTTTTCAATTTTTTTTTGTTTTTTCGATTTTTTTTTGTTTCTATGTTTTTTGTTTTTCTGCCTTTTTCTGTTCTTCAATTTTTGTTTTTTTTTCTATTCTCGTTTTCTTTTTAAATTTATTACTTTTATTTTGTTTTATTTCAATTTTCTGTTTTTCTTTCTTTTTTGCCAATTTTTCAATTTTTTTTTCTTTGGGTTTTTCGTTTTTTTTGTTTTTTCGATTTTTTTGTTTCTATGTTTTTTGTTTTTCTGCCTTTTTCTGTTCTTCAATTTTTGTTTTTTTTCTATTTTCGTTTTCTTTTTAAATTTATTACTTTTATTTTGTTTTATTTCAATTTTCTGTTTTTCTTTCTTTTTTGCCAATTTTTCCATTTTTTTTCTTTGGGTTTTTCATTTTTTTCATTTTTTCGATTTTTTTGTTCCTATGTTTTTTTGTTTTTCTGCCTTTTTCTGTTCTTAAATTTTTGTATTTTTTCTATTCTCGTTTTCTTTTTAAATTTATTACTTTTATTTTGTTTTATTTCAATTTTCTGTTTTTCTTTTTTTTGCCAATTTTTCAATTTTTTTTCTTTGGGTTTTTCGTTTTTTTTGTTTTTTCGATTTTTTTGTTCCTATGTTTTTTGTTTTTCTGCCTTTTTCTGTTCTTAAATTTTTGTATTTTTTCTATTCTCGTTTTCTTTTTAAATTTATTACTTTTATTTTGTTTTATTTCAATTTTCTGTTTTTCTTTCTTTTTTGCCAATTTTTCCATTTTTTTTCTTTGGGTTTTTCATTTTTTTCATTTTTTCGAGTTTTTTGTTCCTATGTTTTTTGTTTTTCTGCCTTTTTCTGTTATTAAATTTTTGTTTTTTTTCTATTTTAGTTTTCTTTTTAAATTTATTACTTTTATTTTGTTTTATTTCAATTTTCTGTTTTTCTTTCTTTTTTGCCAATTTTTCCATTTTTTTTCTTTGGGTTTTTCATTTTTTTCATTTTTTCGATTTTTTTGTTCCTATGTTTTTTGTTTTTCTGCCTTTTTCTGTTCTTAAATTTTTGTTTTTTTCTATTTTCGTTTTCTTTTTAAATTTATTAGTCTTATTTTGTTTTATTTCAATTTTCTGTTTTTTTTTATTTTTGCCAATTTTTCCATTTTTTTCTTTGGGTTTTTCGTTTTTTTTGTTTTTTTCGATTTTTTTGTTTTTCTGCCTTTTTCTGTTCTTAAATTTTTGTTTTTTTCTATTTTCGTTTTCTTTTTAAATTTATTAGTCTTATTTTGTTTTATTTCAATTTTCTGTTTTTTTTTTATTTTTGCCAATTTTTCCATTTTTTTCTTTGGGTTTTTCGTTTTTTTTTTGTTTTTTCGATTTTTTTTGTTTCTATGTTTTTTGTTTTTCTGCCTTTTTCTGTTCTTAAATTTTTGTTTTTTTCTATTCTCGTTTTCTTTTTAAATTTATTACTTTTATTTTGTTTTATTTCAATTTTCTGTTTTTTTTTTATTTTTGCCAATTTTTCCATTTTTTTCTTTGGGTTTTTCGTTTTTTTTTGTTTTTTCGATTTTTTTTGTTTCTATGTTTTTTGTTTTTCTGCCTTTTTCTGTTCTTAAATTTTTGTTTTTTTTTCTATTTTCGTTTTCTTTTTAAATTTATTACTTTTATTTTGTTTTATTTCAATTTTCTGTTTTTCTTTCTTTTTTGCCAATTTTTCCATTTTTTTCTTTGGGTTTTTCGTTTTTTTTTGTTTTTTTCGATTTTTTTGTTCCTATGTTTTTTTGTTTTTCTGCCTTTTTCTGTTTTTCAATTTTTGTTTTTTTTTTCTATTTTCGTTTTCTTTTTAAATTTATTACTTTTATTTTGTTTTATTTCAATTTTCTGTTTTTCTTTCTTTTTTGCCAATTTTTCAATTTTTTTTTCTTTGGGTTTTTCGTTTTTTTTTGTTTTTTTCGATTTTTTTGTTCCTATGTTTTTTTGTTTTTCTGCCTTTTTCTGTTTTTCAATTTTTGTTTTGTTTGTTTTTTAATTTTCGTTTTCTTTTTAAATTTATTACTTTTATTTTGTTTTATTTCAATTTTCTGTTTTTCTTTCTTTTTTGCCAATTTTTCAATTTTTTTTGTTTTTTAATGTTTGCTTTTTTCGATTTTTTGCAATTTATCGTTTTTTTCTTCTGTTTCTGGGTTTATTTTGTTTTTGTCGATTTTTTTAATTTTCTGTTTCACTTTTGTTTTTTTTGTCTTTTTTGTTTTAATAATTTTTTCAATTTCTTTTTGTTTTTTCAATTTTTCCTATATTCTTGTTTTTCTTTTGTTCTTTTTTGTCTTTTTCGCTTTTTTCAATTTTTTTGTTTCTACAAATTTTTCTGTTTCAATTTTTTCCTCTTCCAGTTGTCAATTTATAAAAACTTTCAATTTTTTTCAAATTTTAATTTTAAATTCAATTTTAATTTAATTTTTGAATTTTGAATTTTTTTGATTTTTCTTTCTAAATTTTTGAATATTTTTCGAAATTAAGATTTTCAAATTTTTAGAAATTTAAATTAAGATTTTCAAATTTTTAGAAATTCAAATTAAATTTTAAAAATTTAAATTAAATTTTTGAAATCTAAATTCTTGAATTTTTTGATATTTAAATTTTAAAATTTAAAATCTTTTACATACTGTCTTCTAAATTTTTCGAAAATTGGAAATTTTGACTTTTCAATTTTTGATTTTTGGACGTTAAATCGTCGATCAAAGATTTTAAACTATCGACGTCCGATTGTAAATTGGATTTTTCGTCCGATAATCGTTTTTCCATCAAAACGGCTTCTTCTTCGGTTTTATTTATACGTAATCTGAAACATTAAAAGTTTGAGTTCAGAAAAAAAGGCTAAAAAATAAAAAAAATATTGAAAAAATATTGAAAAAACAAAATTAAAAAAAATTTATGTATACATAAAATTTTAATAAAAAATACTAAAACATATAAAAATTTTAAAAACATAAAAAAAAAATTTGAAAATTAAAATAAGAAAAAAGAACAGATATAAAAAAACTGAAAAAATACTAAAAATATAAAAAATAAAATATATCAATAAAATAAATGAAAAGATAAAATATAACTCTGAAAGAAATAAAAAAATACATAAAAAAATCAAAAATTTAGAAAATAAAAAATATAATAAAAAACTAAAAAATAGAATAAAAAATCTTTAAAAAAGTAAAAAACAAAAAATAGGTATAAAAAATAAAAAGATATATATTAAAGAACTAAAGAAATAGAAAAAATACTAGAAAATGAAAAAACATATGAATTTAAAAAATACACTTGAAAAATAAGATAAAAGACTAAAAAATAAAATAAAAAATACTAACAAAAATAAAAAAAGTGAAAGATTGAAAAAATATGAATAAAAAAATGAAAAATAAAAAATATATTAAAAAACTCAAAAATATAAAAAAACTAAAAAATACATATCAATAAAAAACATATAAAAAACATAATAAAAAACTAAAAACGTGAAATAAAAAAATACAAAAAAAAAATAGAAAGCATAATAAAAAATTTAGAACATAAAGTGAAAAAATGAAAAATAGATAAATGAAAAAAATAAAAACTATATCAATAAAATAAATGAAAAAATAAAATAAAAACCATATCAATAAAATAAATGAAAAGATATAAAGATAAAATTATAATGAAAAACTGAAAAAATAAAATAAAAAATACTAAAAAAATTAAAAAGTTATGATTAAAAAATTAAAAAATACATAAAAAATTAAAAATATAATAAAAAAGTGAAAAAAATAATAAATAAAATACAAAAAAATTAAATAAAAAATATTAAAAAAATAAAATATATATAAATAAAAATGAGAAGATATATTTAAAAAATATAACAAAGAAATAAAATAAAAAATAATGAAAAATGCAAAAAATATATATAAATGAATAAAAGAAATAAAAAATACACATGAAAAATATGATAAAAGACTAAAAAATAAAATAAAAAATACTAACAAAAATAAAAAAAGTAAAAGACTGAAAAAACAAAATATGGCAAACATATGAATAAAAAAAATGAAAAATAAAAAATATGATAAAAAACTCAAAAATTTAAAAAAAACTAAAAAATACATATCAATAAAAGACATATAAAAAACATAATAAAAAACTAAAAGCGTGAAATAAAAAAATACAACAAAAAATAGAAAGCATAATAAAAAATTAAGAACATAAAATGAAAAAAATGAAAAAATCAAAAAAATAAAAACTATAAGAATAAAAAAATTGAAAAGATATATATATAGAGAGATGAATTATAATGAAAAAATGAAATAATAGAATAAAAAATATTAAAAAAATAAAAAATATATGATCAAAAAATTAAAAGATACATATAAAAAACTAAAAATATAATAAAAAAGTGAAAAATATAAAAAATAAAATAAAAAAAATTAAAATAAAAAAATATATATATATATTAAAAAAAGGAAATAAAAGATATATATAAAAAATAAAATGGAAAATATCAAAGAAATAAAAAATGTATAATTAAAAAATGAGAAGATATATATAAAAAATATAACAAAGAAATAAGGTAAAAAATACAGAAAAATCCAAAAAAATATAAAAAACATGATAAAAAAAACTAGAAAAATAAAATAAAAAAATATTCAGAGAAATAAAAAAAATATACGCATAAGAAATGGAAAAACATACACAAAAAATTAAAATATATATAAAAAATAAAAAATATAATAAAATACTAAAAAAATAATTTTGAGGAAAAAATTTTATAAAATTAAAGATGAAGAAAATTAAAAAATTTAAACCAAAAAAATTGAAAATAAAAAAATTTTTTACTCCAATTCTTCGATAATTTCGTTCAAACGTTGATTTTCCGATAAAAATTCCGATTCTTTCGTTGATAATAAATTTTTAATTTGCATTAAATTAGATTTTTCATTTTCTAATAAATTTTCCAAAAATTTTAATTGATTTTTTAATTGAAAATTTTCGTCCATTAATTTTTCATTAATTTTGGAATTATTTTCTTTAATTTGACGCAAAGTTTCGTCGAATTTTCGTCGATTTTCGTCCAAAATTTGCTTTTGTTTTTCGTATATTTGTAAATTTTCGTTTAATTTTTGTTCAAATTCCGATTTTTGACGTTGAAAAATTTCGACGAATTCCAATTTTTCCCGGTCGAAATTGATTCTCAAATTTTCCTGGGAGAAGAAAAAAAATAATTGTGACGTCACAATCGAACAATTTCGTCATTTTACAACGTTATTTAAGAATGATTGGGTGATGACGTCATAATCAAAGATACGTCATTTGATGACGTCATAATCAAAAATCCATCATTTGATGACGTCATGATGAAACGTTTCATAAGTTGATGACGTCATAATTCAAAAAGCTTACGACTTGATGACGTCATAACCGAAAGTTCGTGATTTGATGACGTCATAAGGAAAATTTTCAACACCCGATGACGTCATAATCAAAGAAGTTATATCACTTATGACGTCATAATCAAAAATTGCATCATTCCATCACATCATGAGTACAAGTTTCACCACTTGATGACGTCATAATCAAAAATTCATGATTTGATTACGTCATAAGGAAAGGTTCCATCACTACATGACATCATAATGGAAAATCCATCATTCCATGACGTCATAACCAAAAGTTTCATCACTTCATGACGTCATAATCAAAAATCCATGATTTGATGACTTCATAAGTGAAAGTTTCACCACTTGATGACGTCATAAGCGGAATCCATCATTCGATGACGTCATAACCAGAAGATTCACCAATTGATGACGTCATAATCAAAATCCATCATTTGATGACGTCATAAGGAAGCGTTTCATCATTTCACAATCGAAAATCGGATCACTTAATGACGTCATTATCAGGAATGTCATCATTCCACGAAGTCATAATCAGATGTTGTATTACTCGATGACGTCATAATCCAAAAAGTTTACGACTTGATGACGTCATTAAAAGAATCATCAATTGATGATGTCATAAGGAGGAATGATAGCTTGATGACGTCATATCATTATGATAGATTTCGTTCTAGGATGCCATGATCAAAAGCTCCCTGACTTGATGACATCATAAAAAATATTACAACTTGATGACGCCATAATCGAGAGTTTTATCACTTGATGACGTCATATAAAAAATGTGATCACTCGAAGACGTCACAATCAAAAAGTTTCATCATTTGATGACGTCATAAAGTATAATAATTACTTGATGATGTCATACAGAAGAATGATATGATTTGATGAGGTCATAAGGCCGATGACGTCATGATCAAAAATTTGATCACTGGATGACGTCATTGTCAAAAATTTGATCCTTCGATGACGTCATAACGCGAAAGCTCCACCACTTGATGACGTCATGAGCTTGAATGATCGCTCGATGACGTCATAAGAAAGAATGATATCGCTCGATGACGTCATAATCAAAAATTTTCGTCACTCGATGACGTCATAATAAAAATTAAATTCACCAATTGGCCGGAAATTGTGGAATTTTCTTCTTCCAATTTGAAAATTTGATCGTGACATTTGCCGATCGTTTCTTCGAAATTTTTCGATCTGTCGATCAAAATTTGCCTATCGCGTTTCAAATTTTCCATTATCGATTGATCATTTTCTTTTAATTCGAGCAATTCTTCTAGAAAAAAAAATTTGCATAAAAATTATGCAAATTAGTTTACACAAAAAGGCAAATTACTTAACAATTAAAATTATGAAAATTACTTTACATTAAATTTATTCAAATTAGTTTACATAAAAATTATGCAAATTAGTTTACACAAAAATGAGGAAAATTACTTTACAATAAAAATTATGCAAATTACTTTACATTAAATTTATTCAGATTACTTTACATTAAATTTATTCAGATTAGTTTACATAAAAATTATGCAAATTACTTTACAATTAAAATTATGCAAATTACTTCCTATAAAAATTATGGAGATTACTTTACATTAAATTTATTCCGATTAGTTTACATAAAAATTATGCAAATTAGTTTACACAAAAATGAGGCAAATTACTTTACAATAAAAGTTATGCAAATTACTTCCTATAAAAATTATGCAGATTACTTTATATTAAATTTATTCAGATTAGTTTACATAAAAATTATGCAAATTAGTTTACACAAAATGAGGCAAATTACTTTACAATAAAAATTATACAAATAACTTCGCATGAAAATTAGGAAAATTACTTTACATAAAAATTATCCAGATTACTTTACATTAAATTTATTCAGATTAGTTTACATAAAAATTATGCAAATTAGTTTACACAAAAATGAGGCAAATTACTTTACAATTAAAATTATGCAAATTACTTTACATAAAAATTATGCAGATTACTTTACATTAAATTTATTCAGATTAGTTTACATAAAAATTATGCAAATTAGTTTACACAAAAATGAGGCAAATTACTTTACAATAAAAGTTATGCAAATTATTTTACATTAAATTTATTCAGATTAGTTTACATAAAAATTATGCAAATTAGTTTACACAAAAATGAGGCAAATTACTTTACAATAAAAGTTATGCAAATTACTTCCTATAAAAATTATGCAGATTACTTTATATTAAATTTATTCAGATTAGTTTACATAGAAATTATGCAAATTAGTTTACACAAAAATGAGGCAAATTACTTTACAATAAAAGTTATGCAAATTACTTCCTATAAAAATTATGCAGATTACTTTATATTAAATTTATTCAGATTAGTTTACACAAAAAAGGCAAATTACTTTACAATTAAAATTATGCAAATTACTTCCTATAAAAATTATGCAAATTAGTTTACACAAAAATGAGGCTAATTAGTTTACAGAAAAATGAGGCTAATTAGTTTACACAAAAATGAGGCAAATTACTTTACAATAAAAATTATGCAGATTACTTTAGATTAAATTTATTCAGATTAGTTTACATGAAAATTATGCAAATTAGTTTACACAAAAATGAGGCAAATTACTTTACAACAAAAGTTATGCAAATTACTTCCTATAAAAATTATGCAGATTACTTTACATTAAATTTATTCAGATTAGTTTACATAAAAATTATGCAAATTAGTTTACACAAAAATGATGCAAATTACTTTACAATAAAAATTATACAAATAACTTCGCATGAAAATTAGGAAAATTACTTTACATAAAAATTATGCAGATTACTTTACATTAAATTTATTCAGATTAGTTTACATAAAAATTATGCAAATTAGTTTACACAAAAAAGGCAAATTACTTTACAATTAAAATTATGCAAATTACTTTACATACATATTATGAGAATTACTTATGCAAATTTCTTTACAAAAAAATGCAAATTAATTTACATTAAATTTATTCAGATTAGTTTACATAAAAATTATGCAAATTACTTTACACAAAAATAAGGCAAATTACTTTACATTAAATTTATTCAGATTAGCTTTACATAAAAATTATGCAAATTAGTTTACACAAAAATGAGGCAAATTACTTTACAATAAAAGTTATGCAGATTACTTTGCATTAAATTTATTCAGATTAGTTTACATTAAATTTATTCAGATTAGTTTACATAAAAATTATGCAAATTAGTTTACACAAAAAAGGCAAATTACTTTACAATGAAAATTATGCTAATTACTTTACATTAAAATTTGCAAATTAGTTTACATAAAAATTATGCAAATTACTTTACACACTAAATATGCAAATTAGTTTACATAAAAATGATGCAAAATTTGTAAACTTACCGCTTAATTTACACTTTTCTTTTTCTAAAATTTTAATCGTTTCGTCGTTCGATGCTAATTTTTGTTCGAAATTTTTAATTTTATCTTTTAAATTTGAATTTTTCGATTCTAATTCGAATTTTTCGCGACGAAATTCTTCGTTTATTTTCTCTTGATCCAAATTATCTTTGGATAATAATTTCAAATTCGATTCGAATTCTCTGAATTGTATAAAAAAAATATTGAAAAAATAGAAAAAAATAAAGTTAAAAAAAAGAAACAAAAATATAAAAATCAAAAAATTAAAAAAGTTAAAAAAGAGAAACAAAAATAATATTGAAACATAAAAAACTAAAAAATAAAAACAAGAAAAAAGATAAAAACAAAAAATAAAAATTAGAAAAAAGAAACAATCATAAAAAATAGAAAAATCGACACAAAATTTAAAAGAAAAATTGTAAAAAATGAAAAGAAAATTTTGGAATGGAAAAAATTAAAAAAAAGGAAAGTTATGAAAAATTAAAAATAAAGAAATGAAAAAATTAAAAACAGAAAATAAAAAAAAATTTAAAAACACAAAAAATGTATAGAAATGGATAAATTATGAAACAGAAAAAAAGTAAATCTTAAAAAATATTCAAAAAAACATAAAAGATAAAAAAATAAAATTAATGTATAAAGAAATAAAAACTAAAAAAAACTAGAAAAACAAAAAATACCCGAAAATTGAAAACTTATAAAGCAGCAAAAATAAGCTAATTTTGAAAAAAATAAAGAAGGTAAAAAAATTAAAAAATAAAAAAATTTATAGAAAATAAAAAGATTTAAAAAAAGAAATTATAAAAACATAAAAAATGTATAAAAATGAAAAAATTATAAAATAGAAAAATCAGAAAATGATCAAAAAATAGGAAAAAAATTAAAATTTTGAAAAAAATAAAAAAATTTACAGAAATTAAAAAATATATATAATTTTCAAAATAATGAAACAGAAAAAATAAGCTGATTAGAAAAAAATTAAAGAAAAAAATTAAAAATGCATAAAGGAATGAAAAAAACAAAAAAAAAAAACATTGAAGCAATTTATCAGAAAAATTGAAATATATCAAATCGAAATTTTGAAGAAAATCAAAATTAATAAAAAATCAAAGTTTTGAAGAATCGAAATTTAAAAAAATTAAAATTTCAAAAAAATTAAATTTTGAAAAAATCTAATTTCAAAAAACTTAATTTTTAAAAAAATTAAATTTTTAAAAAAAAAAAATTTACAAAATTAGAAAAGAATTTCTCACGTCAAAATTCGACGATTTTCGTTTCTCACGTCAAAATTCGACAAAAAAAATTGAAAAAATAGAAAAGAAAATTACAAATTAAAAATTAATAAGAAAAAATTATAAAAAAAGAAAACAAGGGAAAAAAAGAAAATTATAAAAAACTCAATAAAAAGTACAAAAAAAACAACAAAAATTACAAAAAAACAAAAAATCACAAAAAAGGAAAAATTTCGAAAAAACGAAAATTATAAAAAAACCAAATAAAATACATAAAAAATCAAAATAATCAGAAAACTATTAAAAATATAAACAAAAAATAAAAAATAACAGAAAGTTATAGAAAATATAAAAAGCACAAAGCATAAAAAATGAAATAAACCGAGACATCAGAAAAAACAAAAATCAAAAATGTATAAAATATGAAAAAATACGAAAAATAAAAATTATGCATATAAACGAATAAGAACAAAAAAACAAAAATAAAGAAATTATAAAAACAAAAAAAAAACGTATAAAAAATAAAAAATAATAAAATATAGAAAAAAAACGAAATTTAAAAAATACAAATATAAAACAAAAAATAAAAACATAAATTATAAAAAATAAAAAGCCAAATACATAAAAAATAAAAAAATGTATATAAATAAATGAAAAACTAAAACATTAAAACAACAAAAAAAAATATAAAAACAAAAAAAAATTACAAAAATTAAAAAAATATAAAAACCTATAAATTTATAAAAAAATCAAAATTAAAACTAAAACAACAAAAAATAAAGAAATTATAAAAATGTATAAAAATTGAATGTAAAATTTAAAATTTTGAAAAAAACTAAGATTAAAAAAAATTTAAATTTTAAAAAATTTACGAAAATCTAACAATATATAAAAATATAAAAGTTATAAAACAGAAAAATAAGCTAATTATAAAAAAAAATAAAAGAGTAAATTAAAAATGCATAAAGAAAGGAAAAGTAAAAAAAATTAAAAAACAAAAACTTGAGAAAATGTATAGAAATTAAAAATTATAAAATAGAAAAAATGAGCAAATTATCAAAAAATGGAAAAATTAAAATATATCAAATCGAAATTTTGAAAAAATTAAAATTTTAAAAAAATCAAAATTTTGATAAATCGAGATTTTAAGAAATTAAATTTCAAAAAATCAAGATTTTGAAAAAATTAAAATTTTGAAAAAAATTAAAATTTTTTGAAAAATCAAAAAAAAATTTCTCACGTCAAAATTCGACGATTTTCTTCTCGACTTTCGGCCAAATCGTCCGAAATTCTAGATGTCGAAGCCCGAGCATTCTCTAAATCATTCTCCGTTTGAATTTTGTTCTTTAAAGCCTGGTGTAAAGTGCGGGATTACTGTATATATATGTATAGTTTACACAACAGTTTACTGTAGAAAATTTTACCGTTTGAACTTGACTTTCTAATTCTAAAATTTGACGTTTACTTTCCAATAATTCTTCTTCCAAATCGTTAATTATCGAAGCGTATTTTTGGCTTTGAGCCAAATATTCTAAAATTTAATTAGCATAATTAGCGTACACAAACTATAAATTTTAAATTTTAAATTTAAGATTCTAATTTGCACAAAAATTAAAAATTTTCAAATTCGCAAAGTTGATGCATAATTAAGAATTCTAATTAGCATGGAAACTTGAAATTTCAAAATTTTAAATTCTAAATTTTCAGAATTTTTCCAATTTTTTTTCAAATTTAGAGATTTTAATAAGCATCGAGAATAAAAATTTTAAAATTTGAAATTTTAATGTTTAATTAAATATTCTAATTAGAATGGAGATATTTTAAAAAATTTCAATTTTTTTCAACTATAAATAAGATTAAAGATTCTAATTGGCGTAAAAATTGAAAATTTTAAAATTTAAAATGTTTTGTGTTCAATCAAAGATTCTAATTGAAAATTTTAAAATTTGAAATTTTCATGTTTAATTAAATATTCTAATTAGAATGAAGATATTTCCAAATTTTTAATTTTTTTCCAATTCTGAATCAAATTTATAGAATCTAACGAAAAATTTTAAAATTTTCAATTTTAATGAAAATTAAAATCTTCAAATTATATTCAAAAATTGAAAAAAAATTTAAATTTTTCCGATCTTGAATAAAATTTTAGTATTCTAATTGACAAAATTAATAATTTTGAATGTTAATTTTTTCAACTTCATAAAATTCAAAGATTCTAATTGGCATAAACATAAAAAATTCTAAAATTTCAATGTTTAATCAAAGATTCTAATTAGCATAGAGAATAAAAATTTCCAAATTTTATGTTTAATTAAAGATTCTAATTAACCTTGAAATTTTGAATTTTTTTAACATTAAATAAAATTTAAAGATTCTAATTGACATAAAAATTGAAAATTTTGAAACTTAAAATTCTTCTACTTAATTAAGGATTCTAATTAGTATAAAAGTACAAAATCTAGGAATTTTAAATTTTTATGTGTAGTCAAAGATCCTAATTAAAATGAAGATATTTTAAAATTTTTAATTTTTTTTAAACTTCAAATAAAATTTAAAGATTCTAATGAGTATAAAAATTGAAAATTTTAAAATTAAATAATTTATGTTTGATTAATTAATTCTAATTAGCATAAAAAATAGTTCCCAAAAAATCTGTAATTACTAGATTTTTCTTCTTCCAAATCTTTGAAACGCGATTCTAAATTTTCTTTTTCGAATTCTAAACGTCGAAGTTGAGCGTTGACGTTTTGAGAAACGTTTTCGTTATTGACGTAGTCATTTTCGAGCTATAAAAAAATATAAAAAAGAAAAAAAAACAAAAATAAAAAAACAAACAAAAAACTACAATAATGAGCAATAAAACACAAAAATATAAATAGTAAAAAAACAAAAAAATATAAATAGTAAAAAAACAAAAAAATATAAATAGTAAAAAAACAAAAAATATAAATGGTAAAAAAACAAAAAAAATATAAATAGTAAAAAAACAAAAAAAATATAAATAGTAAAAAAAACAAAAAATATAAATAGTAAAAAAACAAAAAATATAAATAGTAAAAAAACAAAAAAATATAAATAGTAAAAAAACAAAAAAATATAAATAGTAAAAAAACAAAAAAATATAAATAGTAAAAAAACAAAAAAACATAAATAGTAAAAAAACAAAAAAATATAAATAGTAAAAAAACAAAAAAATATAAATAGTAAAAAAACAAAAAAATATAAATAGTAAAAAAACAAAAAAATATAAATAGTAAAAAAAAAATATAAATAGTAAAAAAACAAAAAAATATAAATAGTAAAAAAACAAAAAATATAAATGGTAAAAAAACAAAAAAATTTAAATGGTAAAAAAATCCAAACATAAAAACAAGATAACACAGAAAAAAAGAAAAAAAAAACAAAAAAAATCAAAAACAAAAAACTTTTAGAATAAAAACATGAAACAAAAAAACACAAAAAAAAGTAAAGCATACAGTATAAGCACAAAGAAATTAGAAAACAAAAAGCAAAGAAAAAACATAAAAACACAAAAAAAAAACTGGAAAATGAGACAAAAAACAAGAGTAGAACAAAAACATACAAAAAATAAAGTAGAAACAAGAAAAAAACAAGAAAAAAATAAAAAACATGTAAATCACAAAAAGAAAATTAAAAAAACACAAACAAAAGATAAAGAGTAAAACAAGAAAAAAGAAAAAATGAAGTAAACACATAAAAAAGAAAAAACAAAAACAACATAAAAAAAATAGAAACAAAAAAAGAAATACCGAAATCATAAAAAAAAACTTCAACTACACACGAATCAAAAACCAAAAAAAAAAACAAAACATATAAAATATAAAACAAAAACAAACAAAAACATAAACAGAAAAAGAACAGAAATCACAAAAAAGAGCAAAATGAAAAAAACAGAAAAGACAACAAGCAAAAAAAATTAAAAAACGAAGAGAAAAAAGGGACAATTATATAAACACAAAAAATAGAAATAAAACAAAAGTAAACCTAGAGACTGCATGAAGAAAAACAAAAAAAACGAAAAAAATTAAAAAAAAACAAAAAAAACTGAGGAAAAAAACAAAAAACATAAAAACACAAAAAAGTGAAAATAAAGAAACAAAAAAGGTAACAAAGAATAAAAAGGAAAAAAAGGTAAAAACATAAAATAAATAAAAACGAAAACCTGAATAAATAAATAAAACAAAAAAAAACAGAAAAAGTCAACAAATACAAAAAAAATAAAACAAAATAGGAGCTGGAAACTACAATAAAAAATAAAAAAATAAAAATTAAACAAAAAGAAATGAAAAAAATCAATCGTAAATGTGAAAAAACAAGAAAAGGTGAGAAAAAGAACAAAAACACATAAAAACACAAAAAAGTAAAAAACATAAAAATGAATCGAAAACACAAAAAATGGAAATGAAATAAATGAAATAAAGAAACAAATAAAAGAAAAATATAAAAAAAGTAACAACATAAACGGCATAAAAAACGAAAACCTGAAAAAATAAACAAAAAATATAATAAGGGAAAACAGCAAAAAAACAAAAAAATAAAACAAAAGTGAAGCTATGGACTACAAAAAAAGACAGAAAAACCATAAAAAACAACTAAAAAACAAGAAAAACAGTAAAAAACAAAAAAAAATAAAAAAAATTGAGAAAATAGAGAAAAATCAATACTAAATGTAAAAAAAGCTGAGAAGAAGAACAAAAATGAAAATAAAAACACAAAAAGATAGAAATTAATAAAAAAAAAGATAATCAACAAAAAAATTTAAAAACAAAAACAACATGAACTAAATGAAAAAACGAAAACATAAAGAAATAAACAAAAACAAAAACAACCAAAAAAGGCAGGAAAAACCAAAAAATAGGAAGAAAACAAAAGTGAAGCTACAGACCACAAAAAAAAACAACACAAAAACAATAAAAAACGAAAAAAATAAAAACACAAAGTCAATTAAAAAACGAAAAAAAACAAAAAACAAAAAATAAAGAAAAAAAATAAATATAAAAATAAAAAAAAGTATAAAAAACCTACCGTAATAGAAAATAATAAAAAATAATGAAAAATAACAAAAAATAATTGCACAAATCAGAAGCAGAAAAAACATACACAGTAATACAAAAACAAAAAAAAACGAAATTCTAGAAAAAAACATGAAACAAGAAAGAAGAACAAAGAACAAACAGAAAAAATAAAAAACAATAAACAATAACAACATAAACTGAATAAAAAACGAAAACATGAAGAAATAAACAAAAAAGCAGAAAAAAACAAAAAAATAGAAATAAAACAAAATTAAAGCTACGGACTACAAAAAAGACAAAAAAACGATAAAAAACCACGCAAAAAGAGAAAAAAATAAAAATAAAAAACAAAAAAGGGGAAAAAATAAAATAAAATAAAAAACAAAATAAAAAACAAAGAATAAACAGAAAAAATATAAAAAAATAATAAACAAAAAGTAAATAAACTAAACAAAAACACGAAAACATGAACAAAGAAACAACAACAACAGAAAAAAGGCAGAAAAAACAAAAATAGAAAAGAAACAAAAGTGGAGCTACATACTACAAAAAAAAACAAAAAAGAAACAAAACAAAATAAAAACACAAAAAAATAAAACAAAAATTAACCTCGAGAAAACCCTAAAAATGCAAAGAAATAAAAAAACAAAAAAAAAACATGGAAACACAAAAAATTGAAATAAAACAAAAATTAATCTGGAGACAAAACTAAAAATAAAAAAAATTAAAAATAAAAAACAATAAAAAAAAGAAAAACATAAAAACACAAAAAATAAAAAAGACAAAAATAAAAAAACAAAAAACAAAAAAAATAAATTAACAAAATGCATAGTACAAAAAACAAAAAAGTAACAAAACAACATAAAAACACAAAAAAATAAAACAAAAATTAACCTGGAGAAAACCCTAAAAATGCAAAGAAATAAAAAAACAAAAAAAAACATAAAACACAAAAAATTGAAATAAAACAAAAATTAATCTGGAGACAACAGTAAAAATAAAAAAAATTGAAAATAAAAAACAATAAAAAAAAGAAAAACATAAAAACACAAAAAATAAAAACAATAAAAAACAAAAAAAAATAAATGAACAAAATGCATAGTACAAAAAACAAAAAAGTAACAAAACAACATAAAAACACAAAAAAATAAAACAAAAATTAACCTGGAGAAAACCCTAAAAATGCAAAGAAATAAAAAAAAGACAAAAAAAACATAAAACACAAAAAATTGAAATAAAACAAAAATTAATCTGGAGACAACAATAAAAATAAAAAAATTAAAAATAAGAAACAATAAAAAAAAGAAAAACATAAAAAGAAAAACATAAAAACACAGAAAATAAAAAAGACAAAAATAAAAAACAAAAAACAAAAAAAAACAAAAAACAAAAAAAATAAATTAACAAAATGCATAGTACAAAAAACAAAAAAGTAACAAAACAACATAAAAACACAAAAAAATAAAAAAAAATTAACCTGGAGAAAACCCTAAAAATGCAAAGAAATAAAAAAACAAAAAAAAACATAAAACACAAAAAATTGAAATAAAACAAAAATTAATCTGGAGACAACACTAAAAATAAAAAAAATTAAAAATAAAAAACAATAAAAAAAAGAAAAACACAAAAAAACAATAAAAAACAAAAAAAATAAATGAACAAAATGCAGTAAAAATTACAAAAAACCTACCGTAATCATCTTTTCTTCCATGCTAATTTTTTCCGTACGATATTCTTCGATTTTTAATTCGTAAATTTTACATTTTTCCCGTAAAGTTGATGTTTCAATTTCCGAAGATTCGACGTTATTTTTCAAATTTGAATTTAAAATTTTCGATTTTTCTAAATCGTAACGTAAAATTTCCATTTCTTGATTCAATTGTTTAAAATTCGATTCTTGAATTAATATATTTCGACTATATTGTTCTAATCGACCTGAAAAATTGAAAACAAATTGCAAAACTTACGCTTTTTTGAAAAAAAATCTAAAAAATTTAAAAAAATTTTTTACAAACTTTTTTCTTTCTGTAAAATTCCCTTTTTTTCACAAAAAAAAATTTTTTTTTACAGATGAAAATTTACAAAAAAAAAAAATTACAGATTTTTTTCTGCAAAATTTACACCTCTTTACAAAAAAAACTTACAAAAAAATTTACAATTTTTTTTGTGAAATTTACACCTTTTTACGAAAAAAATTTACAAATTTAAAAAACAGTTTACAAAATTTTTTGATGTAAAATTTAAATTTTTTACGAAAAAAATTTTTTTGTAGAATTTTTCAAACCGATTCCGATTCTACTAGCATTAAAAAAATTTTTTTTCCATTTTACATATCGATTCTTTTTTTATTTTTTTTCATGATTTTTTTAATTTTTTCATATCGAAAATTCGAAAAAGTTTACATTATTCGCAAAAATAATTTTTAAAAGTTAAAAACCTAAAAAATTCATTTTTTAAAAAAAAATTTTTTTGTCAAATTAAAATCATTTTTTTACGAAAAAATTTTTTTTGTAAAATTTTAGATATCGATCCCAATTATATATACAGGTTTTTTAAAATTATATTTTGTAAATTTGAAAACCTGAAAAATTTACATTTTTACAAAAAAAAAATTTTTTTCCAAACTAAAAACCTTAAAAATTTACATTTTCTACAAGAAATTTTTTTTGTAAAATTAAAAACTGAAAAATTTCCCTTTCAGAAAATTTTTTTTTTCAAAAAGTGAAAAATTGACTATTTTTACAAAAAAAATATTTTTAAAACAAAAAAAAATGAAAAATTTACATTTTTTACCAAAAAAAATTTTTTTGTAAAATTTTACATATCGATCCCAATTCTATATGCAGGTTTTTTAAAATTATTTTTTGTAAATTTAAAACCTAAAAAAACTTCATTTTTACAACAAAAAAAATTTTTTTCCTAAGTAAAAACCCTAAAAATTCACATTTTCAGAAAAAAAAATTTTTTCTGAAGTAAAAGCCTTAAAAATTTACATTTTTACAAAAAAAAATTTTTTTCCAAAGTAAAAACCTTAAAAATTCACATTTTCAGAAAAAAAAAATTTTTTCTGAAGTAAAAGCCTGAAAAATTTACATTTTTAGGAAAAAAAATTTTTTCCAAACTAAAAACCTTAAAAATTTACATTTTCTACAAGAAATTTTTTTTGTAAATTAAAAAACCTGAAGAATTTATATTTTTACAAAAAAATTTTTTTTTGTAAAATTAAAAACTGAAAAATTTACCTTTTTAGAAATTTTTTTTTCAAAAAGTGAAAAATTGACTATTTTTACAAAAAAAATATTTTTAAAACAAAAAACCTGAAAAATTTACATTCTTTACCAAAAAAATTTTTTTTGTAAAATTTTACATATCGATCCCAATTCTATATACAGGTTTTTTAAAATTATTTTTTGTAAATTTAAAACCTAAAAAAACTACATTTTTACATTAAAAAAAAATTTTTCAAAGTAAAAACCTTAAAAATTCACATTTTCAGAAAAAAAAATTTTTTCTGAAGTAAAAGCCTGAAAAATTTACATTTTTAGCAAAAAAAAATTTTTTCCAAACTAAAAACCTTAAAAATTTACATTTTCTACAAGAAATTTTTTTTGTAAATTAAAAAGCCTGAAAAATTTACATTTTTACAAAAAAATTTTTTTTTGTAAAATTAAAAACTGAAAAATTTACCTTTTTAGAAAATTTTTTTTTTCAAAAAGTGAAAAATTGACTACTTTTACAAAAAAATATTTTTAAAACAAAAAAAGTGAAAAATTTACATTTTTTACCAAAAAAAATTTTTTGTAAAATTTTACATATCGATCCCAATTCTATATACAGGTTTTTTAAATTATTTTTTGTAAATTTAAAACCTAAAAAAAACTTCATTTTTACAAAAAAAAAATTTTTCCAAACTAAAAACCTTAAAAATTTACATTTTTAGCAAAAAAATTTTTTTCCAAACTAAAAACCTTAAAAATTTACATTTTTTACAAGAAATTTTTTTTGTAAATTAAAAAACCTGAAAAATTTACATTTTTACAAATAAATTTTTTTTTTGTAAAATTAAAAACTGAAAAATTTACCTTTTTAAAAAATTTTTTTTTTCAAAAAGTGAAAAATTGACTACTTTTACAAAAAAATATTTTTAAAACAAAAAAAGTGAAAAATTTACATTTTTTACCAAAAAAAATTTTTTGTAAAATTTTACATATCGATCCCAATTCTATATACAGGTTTTTTAAAATTATTTTTTGTAAATTTAAAGCCTAAAAAAACTTCATTTTTACAACAAAAAAAATTTTTTTCCTGAGTAAAAACCCTAAAAATTCACATTTTCAGAAAAAAAAATTTTTTCTGAAGTAAAAGCCTTAAAAATTTACATTTTTACAAAAAAAAATTTTTTTCCAAAGTAAAAACCTTAAATTCACATTTTCAGAAAAAAAAATTTTTCCTGAAGTAAAAGCCTCAAAAATTTACATTTTTAGCAAAAAAATTTTTTTCCAAACTAAAAACCTTAAAAATTTACATTTTCTACAAGAAATTTTTTTTGTAAATTAAAAAACCTGAAGAATTTACATTTTTACAAAAAAATTCTTTTTTGTAAAATAAAAAACTGAAAAATTTCCCTTTCAGAAAAATTTTTTTTCAAAAAGTGAAAAATTGACTATTTTTACAAAAAAAATATTTTTAAAACAAAAAAAGTGAAAAATTTACATTTTTTACAAAAAAAATTTTTTTCCAAAGTAAAAATCTTAAAAATTCACATTTTCAGAAAAAAAAATTTTTCCTGAAGTAAAAGCCTGAAAAATTTACATTTTTAGCAAAAAAAATTTTTTCCAAACTAAAAACCTCAAAAATTTACATTTTCTACAAGAAATTTTTTTTGTAAATTAAAAAACCTGAAAAATTTACATTTTTACAAAAAAAAATTTTTTTTTGTAAAATTAAAAACTGAAAAATTTCCCTTTCAGAAAATTTTTTTTTCAAAAAGTGAAAAATTGACTATTTTTACAAAAAAAATATTTTTAAAACAAAAAAAAGTGAAAAATTTACATTTTTTAACAAAAAAAATTTTTTTGTAAAATTTTACATATCGATCCCAATTCTATATACAGGTTTTTTAAAATTATTTTTTGTAAATTTAAAAACCTAAAAAAACTTCATTTTTACAACAAAAAAAATTTTTTTCCTAAGTAAAAACCCTAAAAATTCACATTTTCGGAAAAAAAAATTTTTTCTGAAGTAAAAGCCTTAAAAATTTACATTTTTTAGCAAAAAAAATTTTTTCCAAACTAAAAACCTTAAAAATTCACATTTTCAGAAAAAAAAATTTTTTCTGAAGTAAAAGCCTCAAAAATTTACATTTTTAGCAAAAAAATTTTTTTCCAAACTAAAAACCTTAAAAATTTACATTTTCTACAAGAAATTTTTTTTGTAAATTAAAAAACCTGAAAAATTTACATTTTTACAAAAAAAAATTTTTTTTTGTAAAATTAAAAACTGAAAAATTTACCTTTTTAAAAATTTTTTTTTTCAAAAAGTGAAAAATTGACTATTTTTACAAAAAAAATATTTTTAAAACAAAAAACCTGAAAAATTTACATTTTTACAAAAAAAATTTTTTTGCAAAATTTTACAATTTTTTACAAAAAAAAAAATTTGTAAAATAATAAATTTAAAAAAATTACCTTTTTCCAAAACATTATTTTTGTACAATTGAAAAACTTAAAAATTAACACTTTAAAAAATTTTTTTCAATAAAATTAAAAACCTGAGTACTTTTTACCAAAAAAATTTTTTTTCAAAAATTTAAAACGTGAAAAATTTACATTTTTCACAGTGTGTAAAATTAAAGACTTGAAAATCTACATTTTCTACAAAAAAAATTTTCGTAAAATAAAATTTACATTTTCTACAAGAATTTTTTTGTTGTAAAATTGAAAACCCGAAAAATTTACATTTTTTTATGAAAAAAATTTTTTTTTCTGTAAAACTTTACATATCGATTCCGATTCTTTACACTCATACTTTTTAAGTCGACGATTTGATTTTGTTGATTCGACGATAAATTGGTCAATTTTTCATTATTTTCCGTTAATTTTTCATTTTCGAACGTCAAATCTTCCAATTTTTCTTCAGCTTGATCGTAAAGTTTAGATTTTTCCGCCAATTTACACTCGTTTTCGTGTAAATCCCTGCAAAAAATTACACTTTAAAAAAAAGTGTAAAATGTAAAGCGATTCGTAAATGAAAAAGGTAGGGTTTCAAAATTTTTGGAAATAAGGAAATGCAAAGTGTAAAGTTCAGAAAAATGTAAATAAGAAAATGTAAAGTGTAAAGTATAGAAAAATTGTAAATAAGAAAATGTAAAGTGTTAAAATGTAGAGTGTAAAGCAATTTGTAAATGAGAAAATGTAAAGTGTAAATGTAAACTTTCAAAAAATGTAGAGTGTAAAGCCATTTTTTAATTTGAAAATTCGAATTGTAAATAAAAAAAGTGTAAAGTTTAAAACATGTAGAGTGTAAAGCCATTTGTAAATGAGAAAATGTAAATTTAAAGTGTGGAAAAATGGCAAACAAGGAAATAAAAAGTGTAAAGTGTAGAAAAATTGTAAATAAGAAAATGTGAAGTGTTAAAATGTAAAATGTGAAGCACTTTGTAGATAAGAAAATGTAGAGTGTAAAGCAATTTTTTAATTTGAAAATTGGAATTGTAAATAAGAAAGTGTAAAGTTTAAAACATGTAGAGTGTAAAGCAATTTGTAAATGAGAAAATGTAAATTTAAAGTGATAAAATGTAAAGTGTAAAGCATTTTTGTAAATAGGAAAATGTAAAGTGTAAATGTAAACGTTAAAAATGTAGAGTGTAAAGCCATTTTTTAATTTGAAAATTGGAATTGTAAATAAGAAAGTGTAAAGTTTAAAACATGTATATAGACTCTAAAGCAATTTGCAAATGAGAAAATATAAAGTGTAAAGTGTGGAAAAATGACAAATAAAAAAATGATAAGTGTTAAGTATAGAAAAATTGTAAATAAGAAAATGTGAAGTGTTAAAAAAAAGTGTAAAGCAATTTGTAAATAAGAAAATGTAAAGTGTAAATGTAAACGTTAAAAAATGTAGAGTGTAAAGCCATTTTTTCATTGTAAAATCGGAATTTTAAATAAGAAAGTGTAAAGTTGAAAACATGTAGAGTGTAAAGCAATTTGTAAATGAGAAAATGTAAATTTAAAGTGTGGAAAAATGGCAAACAAGGAAACAAAAAGTGTAAAGTGTAGAAAAATTGTAAATAAGAAAATTTGAAGTGTTGAAATGTAAAGTGTAAAGCACTTTGTAAATAAGAAAATGTAAAGTGTAAATGCAAAATGTAAACGTTAAAAAATGTAGAGTGTAAAGCCATTTTTCAATTTGAAAATTGGAATTGTAAAAAAGAAAGTGTAAAGTTTTAAACATGTAGAGTGTAAAGCAATTTGTAAATGAGAAAATGTAAAGTGTAAAGTGTGGAAAAATGGCCAACAAGCAAATAAAAAGTGTAAAGTGTATAAAAATTGTAAATAAGAAAATGTGAAGTGTTAAAATGTAAAATGTAAAGCAATTTGTGAATAAGAAAATGTAAAGTGTAAATGTAAACGTTAAAAAATGTAGAGTGTAAAGCCATTTTTTTCATTTGAAAATTGGAATTGTAAATAAGAAAGTGTAAAGTTTAAAACATGTAGAGTGTAAAGCAATTTGTAAATGAGAAAATGTAAATTTAAAGTGTGGAAAAATGGCAAACAAGGAGATAAAAAGTGTAAAGTGTAGAAAAATTGTAAATAAGAAAATGTGAAGTGTTAAAATGTAAAATGTAAAGCAATTTGTGAATGAGAAAATGTAAAGTGTAAATGTAAACATTAAAAATGTAGAGTGTAAAGCCATTTTTGATTTGAAAATTGGCAATGTAAATAAGAAAGTGTAAAGTTTAAAACATGTAGAGTGTAAAGCAATTAGTAAATGAGAAAATGTAAATTTAAAGTGTGGAAAAATGACAAATAAGAAAATATAAAGTGTAAAGTGTAGAAAAATTGTGAATAAGAAAATGTGAAGTGTTAAAATGTAAAGTGTAAAGAAATTTGTAAATAAGAAAATGTAAAGTGTAAATGTAAAATCTAAACGTTAAAAATACAGAGTGTAAAGCCATTTTTTAATTTGAAAATTGGAATTGTAAAAAAGAAAGTGTAAAGTTTAAAACATGTAGAGTGTAAAGCAATTTGTAAATGAGAAAATGTAAATTTAAAGTGTGGAAAAATGGCAAATAAGGAAGTGTAAAATGTAGAAAAAATTGTAAATAAGAAAATGTGAAGTGTTAAAATGTAAAGTTTAAAGCAATTTGTAAATAAGAAAATGTAAAGTGTAAATGCAAAATGTAAACTTTTAAAAAATGTAGAGTGTAAAGCCATTTTTTAATTTGAAAATTGGAATTGTAAATAAAAAAAGTGTAAAGTTTAAAACATGTAGAGTGTAAAGCCATTTGTAAATGAAAAAATGTAAATTTAAAGTGTTGAAAAATGGCAAACAAGGAAATAAAAAGTGTAAAGTGTATAAAAATTGTGAATAAAAAAATTTGAAGTATTAAAATGTAAAGTGTAAAGCACTTTGTAGATGAGAAAATGTAAAGTGTAAATGTAAACGTTAAAAAATGTAGCGTAAAGCAATTTTTTAATTTGAAAATTGGAATTGTAAAAAAGAAAGTGTAAAGTTCAAAACATGTAGAGTGTAAAGCAAGTGTTGAAAAATGGCAAATAGTGTAAAATGTAGAAAAAATTGTAAGTAAGAAAATGTGAAGTGTTAAAATGTAAAGTGTAAAGCACTTTGTAAATAAGAAAATGTAAAGTGTAAATGCAAAATGTAAACTTTTAAAAAATGTAGAGTGTAAAGCCATTTTTGATTTGAAAATTGGGAATGTAAATAAGAAAGTGTAAAGTTTAAAACATGTAGACTGTAAAGGAATTTGTAAATGAGAAAATGTAAAGTGTAATAGTGTGGAAAAATGGCAAATAAGGAAATATAAAGTGTAAAATGTAAAAAAATTGTAAATAAGAAAATGTGAAGTGTTAAAATGTAAAGTTTAAAGCACTTTGTAAATAAGAAAATGTAAAGTGTAAATGTAAACTTTTAAAAAATGTAGAGTGTAAAGCCATTTTTTAATTTGAAAATTGGAATTGTAAATAAGAAAGTGTAAAGTTTAAAACATGTAGAGTGTAAAGCAATTTTTAATTCGAAAATTGGAATTGTAAATAAGAAAGTGTAAAGTTTAAAACATGTAGAGTGTAAAGCAATTTGTAAATGAGAAAATGTAAATTTAAAACGTGGAAAAATGGCAAATAAGGAAATATAAAGTGTAAAGTGTAGAAAAATTGTAAATAAGAAAATTTGAAGTGTTGAAATTTAAAGTGTAAAGCACTTTGTGAATAAGAAAATGTAAAGTGTAAATGTAAACTTTTGAAAAATGTAGAGTGTAAAGCCATTTTTAATTTGAAAATTGGAATTATAAAAAGAAAGTGTAAAGTTTTAAACATGTAGAGTGTAAAGCCATTTGTAATTGAGAAAATGTAAATTTAAAGTGTTGAAAAATGGCAAACAAGGAAATAAAAAGTGTAAAGTGTATAAAAATTGTGAATAAAAAAATTTGAAGTATTAAAATGTAAAGTGTAAAGCACTTTGTACATAAGAAAATGTAAAGTGTAAATGTAAACGTTAAAAAATGTAGTGTAAAGCAATTTTCTAATTTGAAAATTGGAATTGTAAAAAAGAAAGTGTAAAGTTCAAAACATGTAGAGTGTAAAGCAAGTGTTGAAAAATGGCAAATAGTGTAAAATGTAGAAAAAATTGAAAGTAAGAAAATGTGAAGTGTTAAAATGTAAAGTGTAAAGCAATTTGTAAATAAGAAAATGTAAAGTGTAAAGCACTTTGTGAATAAGAAAATGTAAAGTGTAAATGTAAACTTTTGAAAAATGTAGAGTGTAAAGCCATTTTTAATTTGAAAATTGGAATTATAAAAAGAAAGTGTAAAGTTTTAAACATGTAGAGTGTAAAGCCATTTGTAATTGAGAAAATGTAAATTTAAAGTGTTGAAAAATGGCAAACAAGGAAATAAAAAGTGTAAAGTGTATAAAAATTGTGAATAAAAAAATTTGAAGTATTAAAATGTAAAGTGTAAAGCACTTTGTACATAAGAAAATGTAAAGTGTAAATGTAAACGTTAAAAAATGTAGTGTAAAGCAATTTTCTAATTTGAAAATTGGAATTGTAAAAAAGAAAGTGTAAAGTTCAAAACATGTAGAGTGTAAAGCAAGTGTTGAAAAATGGCAAATAGTGTAAAATGTAGAAAAAATTGAAAGTAAGAAAATGTGAAGTGTTAAAATGTAAAGTGTAAAGCAATTTGTAAATAAGAAAATGTAAAGTGTAAAGCAATTTGTAAATAAGAAAATGTAAAGTGAAAATGCAAAATGTAAACTTTTAAAAAATGTAGAGTGTAAAGCCATTTTTGATTTGAAAATTTGCAATGTAAATAAGAAAGTGTAAAGTTTTAAACATGTAGAGTGTAAAGCAATTTGTGAATGAGAAAATGTAAATTTAAAGTGTTGAAAAATAGCAACAAGGAAATAAAAAATGTAAAGCAATTTGTAAATAAGAAAATATAAAGTGTAAAAAACAATAAGAAAATGTGAAGGGTAAAAAATGTAAAGTGTAAAGTGCGAAAAAATTCGTACATAAGAAAATGTAAAGTGTGAAATTTGTAAATAAGAAAATATAAAGTGTAAAGCAATTACTTTTTTAATTGGTCGATTTTCAATTGTAAACTTTCATTTTGACGAATCAAGGTCGAATTTTCCGTTTGTTGACGCTTAAATTGGCTTTCGAATTTATCGCCGCGTAATTTTTGAGCATCTTTTTGTTGTAAACTAGAGAGAAAGTTACTTTAAACTTTACACTTTTTGAAAATTTGGTGTAAACAAGCGCTCACCATTCTTGTAGATTGGAATTTAGAGCGCAAATTTCATTTTCGTTGCATTTTTTCGACAATTTTTCCGCTAATAATTCTTGGTGTAAAGTGGAATTTTGTTTTTCTAAATTGGAATATCGATTGGAAAGTTCCTAAAAATGAGGAAAATTTACATAATTTTTATGCAAATTAGTTGCACACTTTACATCGTATTGTAATCTTTTCTTCTTTACACTTTGGTGTAATCTTTCGAAATATCGATCCAATTCAAAATCGTTGTTATCGATTATGGATTTTTTTGATAATTTAGAAATCGGACTCAACGATCGACTCCGTTTCCGATATTCGCCCGAACGGGGCGAAAATTCCGGATCCAAATCGGACAAAATTCGGTTCAAAAATTTCCGAAATATTAATTATTTTAGAAAATTCGAAAATTTCCCTTTTCGGCGATTTTAATTTAGAAATTTGATCTTCTAAATCGCGTTTCGTAATTTGTAAATCGTAAATTCTAAAAAAAATTACGATACAAAAAAAATAAATACAAATAAAAAATAGAATTCAAAAAAAAATAAATGAAAATAGTAATAAAAAATAAACAAAGAAAAAATAAACAAATAAAAAAAAATAAATAAAAAAAAAAAACAAATAGTAACAAGAAATAAATATAAAAAATGAGATTATGAAAATAAGGATAAACAAAAATAAATAAATTAATAAGTAAAATAGAGACTAAAAAATAAGAATAAAAATAAAAAAATATAAAATAAATAAAAAATAAAACGATAATAGTAAAAAATAAAATAAATCAATAAGAATAAAAATACAAAATTTGTAAATCAATAAAATAAAAAATAAATAATAAATAGTTATAAACAATTAAAATAAAACAATAAGAATAAAAAATAATAATAAAACAATAAGAATAAAAAAATAATAATACAAATGAAATGAATAAATAAAACATAAACCATAAAAAAACAATAAAGAGTAACAAAAAAAAACAAAAAAATCAGAATAAAATAAATAAATAAATAAAATATAAATGAATAATGAATATTAATGAAAAACAAATAAAAAATTAATAAAATATGAAAGAATAATAAATAGTAACAAGAAATAAATAAATTAATAAGTAAAATAGAGACTAAAAACTAAGAATAAAAATGAAAAAAATATAAAATAAATAAAAAAATAAAACGATAGTAGTAAAAAAAGAATAAAATAAATCAATAAGAAATAAAATCAATAAAATAAAAAATAAAAATTAAGCAATAAGAATAAAAAATATAATAATACAAATAAATTGAATAAACAAAAACATAAACCATAAAATAAACGATAAAGAGCAACAAAAAACACAAAATAAAAAAATGAAAAAAAATAAATAAATAAATAAAATATAAAATGAATAATAAATACTAAATAGTAAAAAAAGTATAAATAAAAGTAAAAAATAAATACATGGATTAAAAACAAAAAAAGTGAAAAATAAATAAATGGATCAAAAAAATAATAAATAGTAATAAAAGAACAAAGAATACATAAATTATAAATAACACATAAAATAGATAACATGCAAATGGTGAAAAAAAGAAAAATTAATAAAAATAAGAATAAAAACAAAAAATAAATCAATGAATGAAGTATAGAATGAATAATAAATAATAAATAATAATAAACAATAATATAAATAAAAAAAAATTAAAAGTAAAATATAAAAAAAAATAAATAAATAAAACTTGGAATCAAAAAAAAAATCAAGTTTCGAAAAATAAACAAAAGTAGAATAAAAGTAAGAAAAAATAAAATAATAATAGAAAAAACTAAAAGAAAGAAAATAAAAGTAAAAAAATAAATATATAAATAAAATTAACAAATAGTAATAAAAAGGTTAGATAAAAAATAAGTAACTAATATAAATACTAAATAGTTGATGAAAAACAAAAAAATTTAAAAAAAAAACAGAAAAACAAAAAATACACAAAAATAAAGATATAAAATAAATAATCAATAGTGATAGAAACAAACAAATAAAAATGAAAGCAAAAAATTAATAAATCAAAAAAAAAAAATAAAACAAACAAATAAAAAAATTAATCCTTAATTAGCATTCTAATTACTTCTTCATAAAATCTTCCTTCTCTTCTTGAAACTTTTTCTTCATTAATCTTATTTGTTCTAAACTTTTCGACATATAATCGCCCATAATTGAAAAATTTTGATGATCGTTATTGGTCGGTAAAGCGAGATTTTGAAAATTGACATCGTCGGACAGAAGAGCCTTAAAATTAAAAATTTAAGAAAATTTGCATAAGATTTATGCAAATTAATTAACAGGGTTCCCACACAAATCTCAAAAAAAAAATTCCCTGATTTTCCCGGGTTTTCCAAAAAATTTTAACGTTTCAAATTCAAAAGTGAAATTATGATCAAAATTCAAATTTTTTCCTTTAAAAAACACTGAATTTTCATTAAAAAACTCGAATTTTCCATCGAAATTCTAAACAGAATTTTAGTTTTTGCTTCAAAAATTCAAAAAAAAAATTTAAACGTTAAAGTTGAGAAGTTAAATTCTGATCAAAATTCAAATTTTTTCCTTAAAAAAATTGAATTTATTATAAAAAACTCGAATATTCGATTTAAATTCTAAACAGAATTTTAGTTTTTCCTTCAAAAATTTCAAAAAAAAATTTAAACGTTTCAAATTCAAAACTGAAATTGTAATCAAAATTCAAATTATTTCCTTGAAATACATCGAATTTTCATTGAAAAACTCGAATTTTCCATCGAAATTCTAAACAGAATTTTAGTTTTTCCTTCCAAAATTTCAACAGAAAATTTAAACGTTTCAAATTCAAAAGTGAAATTCTGATCAAAATTCAAATTTTTTCCCCAACAAAAATTGAATTTTCATTAAAAAACTTGAATTTTCGATATAAATTCTAAACAGAATTTTAGTTTTTCCTTCAAAAATTCTAAAAAAATTTAAACGTTTCAAATTCAAAAGTGAAATTCTAATCATAATTCAAATTTTTTCCCTAAAAAAACATTGAATTTTATTTGAAAAACTCGAATTTTCGATTTAAATTCTAAACAGAATTCTAGTTTTTTCTTCCAAAATTTCAGCAGAAAATTTAAACGTTTCAAATTCAAAAGTGAAATTATGATCAAAATTCAAACTTTTTCCTTTGAAAAAATTGAATTTTCATTCAAAAACTCGAATTTTTGATTTAAATTCTAAACAGAATTTTAGTTTTTCGTTCAAAAATTCAACAAAAAATTTAAACGTTTCGAATTCAAAAGTAAAATTCTAATCAAAATTCAAATTTTTTTGAATTTTCATTAAAAAACTCGAATTCTCGATTTAAATTCTAAACAGAATTTTAATTTTTCCTTCAAAAATTTCAAAAAAAAAATTTAAACGTTTCAAATTCAAAAGTGAAATTCTGATCAAAATTCAAATTTTTTCCCCAACAAAAATTGAATTTTCATTAAAAAACTCGAATTTTCGATTTAAATTCTAAACAGAATTTTAGTTTTTCCTTAAAAAATTTCAAAAAAAAAATTTAAACGTTTCAAATTCAGAAGTGAAATTCTAAGCAAAATTCAAATTTTTTTGAATTTTCATTAAAAAACTCGAATTTTCTATTTAAATTCTAAACAGAATTTTAGTTTTTCCTTCAAAAATTTCAAAAAAAAAATTTAAACGTTTCAAATTCAGAAGTGAAATTCTAAGCAAAATTCAAATTTTTTTGAATTTTCATTCAAAAACTCGAATTTTTGATTTAAATTCTAAACAGAATTTTAGTTTTTCGTTCAAAAATTCAACAAAAAATTTAAACGTTTCGAATTCAAAAGTAAAATTCTAATCAAAATTCAAATTTTTGCCCTAAAAAAACATTGAATTTTAATTGAAAAACTCGAACTTTCGATTTAAATTCTAAACAGAATTTTAGTTTTTTCTTCCAAAATTTCAGCAGAAAATTTAAACGTTTCAAATTCGAAAATGAAATTATGATCAAAATTCAAACTTTTTCCTTTAAAAAAATTGAATTTTCATTCAAAAACTCGAATTTTTGATTTAAATTCTAAACAGAATTTCAATTTTTCCTTCAAAATTTTCAATAAAAAATTTTGACATTTAAAATTCACAAGTTAAATTCTAATCAAAATTCAAATTTTTTCCTTAAAAAAATTGAATTTTCATTCAAAAACTCGAATTTTTGATTTAAATTCTAAACAGAATTTTAGTTTTTCGTTCAAAAATTCAACAGAAAATTTAAACGTTTCAAATTCAAAAGTAAAATTCTAATCAAAATTCAAATTTTTTCCCCAACAAAAATTGAATTTTCATTAAAAAAACTCGAATTTTCGATTTAAATTCTAAACAGAATTTTAGTTTTTCCTTCAAAAATTCAAAAAAAAATTTTAACGTTTCAAATTCAGAAGTGAAATTCTAATCAAAATTCAAATTTATTCCTTTAAAAAAAATTGAATTTTCATTCAAAACCTCGAATTTTCCATCGAAATTCTAAACAGAACTTTAGTTTTTCCTTCAAAAATTCAAAAAAAAAATTTAAACGTTAAAGTTGAGAAGTTAAATTCTGATCAAAATTCAAATTTTTTCCTTAAAAAAATTGAATTTTCATTCAAAAACTCGAATTTTTGATTTAAATTCTAAACAGAATTTTAGTTTTTCGTTCAAAAATTCAACAAAAAATTTAAACGTTTCGAATTCAAAAGTAAAATTCTAATCAAAATTCAAATTTTTGCCCTAAAAAAACATTGAATTTTAATTGAAAAACTCGAATTTTCGATTTAAATTCTAAACAGAATTTTAGTTTTTTCTTCCAAAATTTCAGCAGAAAATTTAAACGTTTCAAATTCGAAAATGAAATTATGATCAAAATTCAAACTTTTTCCTTTAAAAAAATTGAATTTTCATTCAAAAACTCGAATTTTTGATTTAAATTCTAAACAGAATTTTAATTTTTCCTTCAAAATTTTGAATAAAAAATTTTGACATTTAAAATTCACAAGTTAAATTCTAATCAAAATTCAAATTTTTTCCTTGAAAAAATTGAATTTTCATTCAAAAAGTCGAATTTTTGATTTAAATTCTAAACAGAATTTTAGTTTTTCGTTCAAAAATTCAACAAAAAATTTAAACGTTTCAAATTCAAAAGTAAAATTCTAATCAAAATTCAAATTTTTGCCCTAAAAAAACATTGAATTTTAATTGAAAAACTCGAATTTTCGATTTAAATTCTAAACAGAATTTTAGTTTTTTCTTCCAAAATTTCAGCAGAAAATTTAAACGTTTCAAATTCAAAAGTGAAATTATGATCAAAATTCAAACTTTTTCCTTTGAAAAAATTGAATTTTCATTCAAAAACTCGAATTTTTGATTTAAATTCTAAACAGAATTTTAGTTTTTCGTTCAAAAATTCAACAAAAAATTTAAACGTTTCAAATTCAAAAGTGAAATTATGATCAAAATTCAAACTTTTTCCTTTGAAAAAATTGAATTTTCATTCAAAAACTCGAATTTTTGATTTAAATTCTAAACAGAATTTTAGTTTTTCGTTCAAAAATTCTAAAAAAATTTAAACGTTTCAAATTCAAAAGTGAAATTGTAATCAAAATTCAAATTATTTCCTTGAAATACATCGAATTTTCATTGAAAAACTCGAATTTTCGATCGAAATTCCAAACAGAATTTTAGTTTTTCCTTCAAAAATTTCAAAAAAAAAATTTAAACGTTTCAAATTCAGAAGTGAAATTCTAAGCAAAATTCAAATTTTTTTGAATTTTCATTAAAAAACTCGAATTTTCGATTTAAATTCTAAACAGAATTTTAGTTTTTCCTTCAAAAATTCAAAAAAAAAATTTAAACGTTAAAGTTGAGAAGTTAAATTCTGATCAAAATTCAAATTTTTTCCTTTAAAAAAAATTGAATTTTCATTCAAAACCTCGAATTTTCGATTTAAATTCTAAACAGAATTTTAGTTTTTCCTTCAAAAATTCAAAAAAAAATTTTAACGTTTCAAATTCAGAAGTGAAATTCTAATCAAAATTCAAATTTATTCCTTTAAAAAAAATTGAATTTTCATTCAAAACCTCGAATTTTCCATCGAAATTCTAAACAGAACTTTAGTTTTTCCTTCAAAAATTCAAAAAAAAAATTTAAACGTTAAAGTTGAGAAGTTAAATTCTGATCAAAATTCAAATTTTTTCCTTAAAAAAATTGAATTTTCATTCAAAAACTCGAATTTTTGATTTAAATTCTAAACAGAATTTTAGTTTTTCGTTCAAAAATTCAACAAAAAATTTAAACGTTTCGAATTCAAAAGTGAAATTCTAATCAAAATTCAAATTTTTGCCCTAAAAAAACATTGAATTTTAATTGAAAAACTCGAATTTTCGATTTAAATTCTAAACAGAATTTTAGTTTTTTCTTCCAAAATTTCAGCAGAAAATTTAAACGTTTCAAATTCAAAAGTGAAATTATCATCAAAATTCAAACTTTTTCCTTTAAAAAAATTGAATTTTCATTAAAAAACTCGAATTTTTGATTTAAATTCTAAACAGAATTTTAGTTTTTCCTTCAAAATTTTCAATAAAAAATTTTAACATTTAAAATTCACAAGTTAAATTCTAATCAAAATTCAAATTATTTCCTTGAAATACATCGAATTTTCATTGAAAAACTCGAATTTTCGATTTAAATTCGAAACAGAATTTTAGTTTTTCCTTCAAAAATTCTAAAAAAATTTAAACGTTTCAAATTCGAAAGTGAAATTATGATCAAAATTCAAATTTTTTCCTTGAAATACATCGAACTTTCATTGAAAAACTCGAATTTTCCATTTAAATTCTAAACAGAATTTTAGTTTTTTCTTCCAAAATTTCAGCAGAAAATTTAAACGTTTCAAATTCAAAAGTGAAATTATGATCAAAATTCAAACTTTTTCCTTTAAAAAAATTGAATTTTCATTAAAAAACTCGAATTTTTGATTTAAATTCTAAACAGAATTTTAGTTTTTCCTTCAAAATTTTCAATAAAAAATTTTAACATTTAAAATTCACAAGTTAAATTCTAATCAAAATTCAAATTTTTTCCTTGAAATACATCGAATTTTCATTAAAAAACTCGAATTTTCGATCGAAATTCTAAACAGAATTTTAGTTTTTCCGTCAAAAATTCAACAAAAAATTTAAACGTTTCAAATTCAAAAGTTAAATTCTAATCAAAATTCAAATTATTTCCTTGAAATACATCGAATTTTCATTGAAAAACTCGAATTTTCGATCGAAATTCCAAACAGAATTTTAGTTTTTCCTTCCAAAATTTCAACAGAAAATTTAAACGTTTCAAATTCAGAAGTGAAATTCTGATCAAAATTCAAATTTTTTCCTTTAAAAAAATTGAATTTTCATTCAAAACCTCGAATTTTCGATTTAAATTCTAAACAGAATTTTAGTTTTTCCTTCAAAAATTCAACAAAAAATTTAAACGTTTCAAATTCGAAAGTGAAATTATGATCAAAATTCAAATTTTTTCCTTGAAATACATCGAATTTTCATTGAAAAACTCGAATTTTCGATCGAAATTCCAAACAGAATTTTAGTTTTCCCTTCCAAAATTTCAACAGAAAATTTAAACGTTTCAAATTCAAAAGTGAAATTCTAATCATAATTCAAATTTTTGCCCTAAAAAACATTGAATTTTAATTGAAAAACTCGAATTTTCGATCGAAATTCCAAACAGAATTTTAGTTTTTCCTTCAAAATTTTCAATAAAAAATTTAAACGTTTCAAATTCAAAAGTGAAATTGTAATCAAAATTCAAATTATTTCCTTGAAATACATCGAATTTTCATTGAAAAACTCGAATTTTCGATTTAAATTCCAAACAGAATTTTAGTTTTTCCTTCAAAAATTCAACAAAAAATTTAAACGTTTCAAATTCGAAAGTGAAATTATGATCAAAATTCAAATTATTTCCTTTAAAAAAAATTGAATTTTCATTCAAAAACTCGAATTTTTGATTTAAATTCTAAACAGAATTTTAGTCTTTCCTTAAAAAATTCTAAAAAAATTTAAACGTTTCAAATTCAAAAGTGAAATTGTAATCAAAATTCAAATTATTTCCTTGAAATACATCGAATTTTCATTGAAAAACTCGAATTTTCGATCGAAATTCCAAACAGAATTTTAGTTTTTCCTTCAAATATTTCAATTAATTATTAATTATTTTTATTAATTAATTTTTAATTAATGAATTAATTAAAAATTAAATTTAAAAAAATTACTTGTTGTAAAATTTGTTCGTAAGATAAACGTATAGATAATCGTTGTAAAGCGAGATTTGTGTTTGAGGAAATTTGCCTCATTTCGCGGGACATTTGCATAAATTTTTCCGAAACGAATTCTTTACATTCTAAGAAAAATGGTCGTAAATCGTTTAACGATTTCCAAATTTGCAACATTTTCCGATGTTTAGCGTCCGACATGGTCATTAAAGTCTTAAAAAATTAGAAATTTTTCAGAAAAAAAAGAAAAAAAAGATAAAAAAATGAAAAAAACAGAAAAAAGTAAATGAAAAAAAGAAAGAAAATACGAACAGAAAAGACGAAAAAACGAAAGAAATACACAAATAAATACAAATAAACGAAAAATACACACAAAAAAGAGAAAAAACCAGAGAAAACATGAGAAAAAATTTAAAAAAAATTGACAAAAAAGCAACAAAAACGAAAGTAAAACAAAAAAGAAAAAAATAAACGAAAAATACACAAAAAAATTGAAAAAATCCGAGCAGGAAAGTACGAAAAAATACAAAAAAGAAACCAAACAAAAAAAACAGAAAAATCAGAGAAATTATGAAAAAACTAAAAAATTGACAAAAACGAAACAAAAACGAAAAAACAAATAAACAAAAACAGAGGAAAAAAACAAGAGGAAAAGTAATGCAAAAAATGACTAATAAATAAAAAGACAAAACAAGCAAAAAATTAGAGAATGTATGAGAAAAAAATAAAAGAAACAGAACCAATGAACAAAAAATTATATGAAAACAATAGAAAATTCGAAAAAAACTAAAAAATGACGGGCAAAAAAAGAAAAAAAAGAGAAAAAACAAGAAAAACAAGAAGAAAGAAAAACAGCAAAATATAAGAAAGAAAAACGAGATACAAAGAAAACAAGAAAAAAAGGGAAAACAGAAAAATTAAAGAAAAAAGACAAAAAGAAGAAAAAATACAAAAAAAGAAAAAAGAGAGAAAATAAAAAACACGAGCAAAAAGGGGAAAACAAAAAAGTAAGAATAAAGAGAAGAAAACAACAACAAAACAAGAAAAAAGAAAAACAGCAAAATATAAGAAAGAGAAAAAAGGGAAAACAGAAAAATTAAAGAAAAAAGACAAAAAGAAATACAAAGAAGGAAGCAGCAAAAAAAGAAAAAAGAGAGAAAATAAAAAAACACGAGCAAAAAGGGGAAAACAGAAAAACAAAAATAAAGAGAAGAAAACAACAACAAAACAAGAAAAAAAACAGCAAAAGTTAATTTTGGAAAAAGATGCGACAAAAGAAAAGAAAAAACAAGAAAAACAAGAAGAAAGAAAAACAGCAAAATAAAAGAAAGAAAAATGAAATACAAAGAAAACAAGAAAAAAAAGAAAAAGCGAAAACAGAAAAATTAAAGAAAAAAAAAGGAAAAAGAAGAAAAAATACAAAAAAGGAAGCAGCAAAAAAAGAAAAAAGAGAGAAAATAGAAAAATGAGCAAAAAGGGGAAAACAAAAAAATAAGAATAAAAAGAAGAAAACAACAACAAAACAAAAAAAAGAAAAAACAAGAAAAACAAGAAGAAAAAGAAACAGCGAAAAAGAAAGAAAAAATGGAAAAATGAAGTGAAAAAAAAGAAAAGAAGAAAACATCTTGAAAGAAGAAATGAAAAAAAAACAAAAAAAAGGGAAAAGAGAAAAAAAAGAAAATTACAGAAAAGACAAAAAACAAGAAAACAATGAAAAAAAAGAAAAAAAGAAAGCAGCAAAAGTCAAAGACAAAAAAAGGAAAGAGAAAAACAAAAAAAGGGGAAAACGGCGGAAAACAAGGAAAAATAGAAGGCAAAAAAAACAAAAAAGATAACAGCAGAAAGTAATAGAGAAAAAAATTAAAAAAAATAAAAGAAAAAACAAGAAAAAAGAGAAAATACAAGAAGAAAAAAACAGCAAAGATAAGAGAAAACAAAAGAGAAGAGAAAACACAAGAGAAAAAGAAAAAAAGAGAAAATGACAGAAAAGACAAAGCAAGAAAAAATACAAAAAAGGAAACTACAAAAAAACAGATAGAAAGAAGAAAGAAAATAAAAAAAATGGAAAAAGACACAAGAGAAAGCAGAAAAGCAGAAAACATAAGACAAAAAAGAGAACATCAAAGAAAAGATAGAAAAAGAAAAATAAAAAACCAAGGAAAAAGAGAGAAAAACAAAAAAATCAGAAAGAAAGAAAACAAGGAAAATAGTAAAATAAGATAGAAAAATGAAGAAAACAAAGGAGAAGAAAAAACAGAAAACAAGAAAAACACGGAAAAACAAGAAAAAAGTAAAACAACAAAAAATGATAGACAAAAAAGAGAGAAAAGAAAAGAAAAAAACAGAAAAAAGAAAAGGAGAGAAAGATAAAAACGAAACAAAAAACAAAAAAGTAAAATGAGAAGAAAAAGTATAGAAAAATAGGATTCAGAAAAACTAAAAAAAAAACAAAAAGAATAGAAGAAAAAAGAAAAACAAGAAAAAAGTACAAAAGAAAGAAAATGAAAGAAAAGAAAAAAATCACAAGAAAGGAGAAAAAGACAAAAGAGGAAAAAAATAAACAAGGAAAACGGAAAATAACAACTAAAAGAGAAAAAAGATAGAAAAGAAAAAAAGAGAAGCTAATATAAAAAGCGAAAGACAAAAAAAAAGAAAACAGCAAAAAGTAATACAGAAAACAGAAAATTAAAAAAAACAGAAAAAAATAAAAAAACAACAAAAAAGGGGGAAAGCAACAAAAAGTAATAGAGAAAAAAGAGAGAAAATAAAATAAAAGAAAAGAAAACACAAAAAAAACAAGAAAAAAGGGGAAACAACAAAAATTAATAGACAAAAGAGAGAGAAAATAAACAAGGAGAAAACACAGAAAAAACAAAAAAACATCAAAAAGTAAGGGAGAAAAGCGAAAAAAACAGAAAAAAGAAGGAAAAACCAATAAAAAATCAAAAAGAAAAACAACGAAATGAAAATAAAAATTAAGAAAAAAGGAAACAGCCTAAAGTAATAGAGAAAAAAGAGAGCAAAGAAAAAAAACAAAAAAACAAAAAACGAAAAAACAAGGAAAAAGAAAAACAGCAAAAAATTATAAAGGAAAAAGAGAGAAAATGAAAGAAAACGAAAAATAGAACAAAAGAAAAAAGAGAAAAAGATAAAAAACGAAGAAAAAAATCAAGGTAATTGAGGAAGAAGCAAAAAACAGAAAAAAACAAGAAAAAGCGAAAACAGCAAAAAACGAAAAATTAAAAGAAAGAAAAAAGAAGAAAATGAAAAAAAGGAAAAAACGAAAAAAAGAAAGAGCAATAAAACAAAAAATAAGGGGAAAAAATGAAAAAAAGGAAAACAGGAAAAAGTAATACAGCGAAAAAAGGAAAAAAAAAACAGAGAAAAAAGAGAAAAAATACAAAAAAGAAAGCAGCAAAAAAGAAAAAAGAGAGAAAATAAAGAATGGAATAAGGTAAAAAACGAGAAAACAAGACAAAAAAAGAGAAAATTAAACAGAAGAAAAAAAAGAAAAAATAAATAATAAGATAGAAAAAAGAGAGAAAATAAAAAAACAAGAGGAAAGGAAAACAGGGAAACAAAAACAGGAATAAAAACAAAAACCAACAAAAAAACAAAGATAAAAAAAAGAGAAAAAAGAAATAGAGAGAAAAAAGAGGGGCAATAAAAGGAAAGTGAAAACAGAAAAAAGAAAAACATGAAGAAAAAAGCCGCAAAAAAAAGAAAAAAAAAGGAAAAAAGAGAAAAGAAAAGAAAAAAATCGAGAAAAATGGAAGAAAAAAAGGAATTATAGAAGGGACAAAAAAAGAATAAGACAAAAAAAACAAAAAAAGAATGAGCAAGAAAAAATAAATACGCCAAAAAGTTAAAGTAATAGAGGAAAAAACAGAAAAAACAAAAGAAAAAAGATGAAAAAGATGGAAAAACAGAAAAAGCAAGAAAAAAGAAAAAAAGGAAAAAAAAGAAAACAAAAAACGAAAAAAGAAACAGACGAAAAACAAGAAAAGAAGAAAAAAGGGGGAATAGTAAAAAGTAATACAGAAAAAAGAGAGAAAAGAAAAAAAGAGAAAAAATAAAAAAAAAAACAGAAAAAAAGTCAAAAAACAAGAAAAAAAGAAAAAAGAAGAAAAAGGGAAAAAAGAAAGAAAATAAAAGAAAAAAACAAGAAAAAGCGAAAACAGCAAAAAAATAGGGAAAAAAGAAAAAGACAAGAAACAAGAAAAAAAGAAACAGAAAAATTGAATAAAAAAATTAATTAACCAACTTTTTCTTGCTGACGCCATTTTTCCTCTTCTCGACGAAAAGAATCGCAACAGTCGTCCAAATGACGATTCATTTTTTCCAATTTTCGACTTAAATCATCTTTAATTAGCATCGTTTGTTCTAATTCGTCTTTTAATTTATCGTTCCATTCGATTAATTGGCTTAATTAATTAAAAAGTCAATTAATTAATTAATTAATTAAATTACTTTTTTTAAAGTTTCAAACTTTTCGCGTTCTTCCCAAACTTTCGACAATTCTTGATTATTTTCCGTTTGACCGCTAATTTTGTTGATAGGCTAGAATTGAAAAAAAATAATTAATTTTGAAATTTAAACGTAAAAAATTTAAATTTCAAAATTAAAAAAGCGCGAAATTCGAATTTTTAGAGCGAAAAAGCGAAAAATTCGAATTTTTAAAAAAAAAATTGAAAAATTAGAATTTTTAGAGCGAAAAAGCAAAATATTCGAATTCATCCAAAAAAATTGAAATATTCGAATTTTTAGAGCAAAAAAAGCGCGAAATTTGAATTTTTTCGCATAAGAAGCCCGAAATTCGAATTTTTACAGCAAAAAACGTCAAATTCGAATTTTTAGAGCAAAAAAAACGAAAAATTCGAATTCTTTCCAGAAACAGCGCCAAATTCAAATTTCAAGAGCAAAAAAAGCACAAAATTTGAATTTTTACAGCAAAAAAATGCGAAATTTGAATTTTAACAGAAAAAAACGCAAAATCTTGATCTTTTTTCGTAGAAAAACCGCGAAATTCGAATTTTTATGGCAAAAAAAGAGGAAAATTGAAATTTTTCCAAAAACTCGCAAAATTTGATTTTTCTTAAAAAGCGCGAAATTTAAATATTTAGACAAAAAAGCGAAAAATTCGAATTATTACGTCGAAAAAAGCACAAAATTCGAATTTTTAAGGCAAAAAAGCATGAAATTCAAATTTTAGTAGCAGAAAAGCGCGAAATCTGAATTTTCTTCCAAGAGAAAGCCTGAAATTTGGATTTTTTTCTGCAGAAAAAGCGCAAATTCGATACTTTTTATTTTAAAAAACGCAAAATTCAAATTTTCACATAAAAAAAAGCACAAAATTTGAATTTTTAAGGCAAAAAAGCATGAAATTCAAATTTTTTCTCAGAAAAAGCGCGAATTTGGATTTTTACATAAAAAAGGCGCGAAATTCGAATTTTTAAAGCACAAATGCTCAAAATACAATTTGTCTACGGAAAATTCGAATTTTTAGGTAAAATAACGCCAAATTCAATTTTTTTCCATAAATTCGAATTTTTCTCCTCAAAAAGGTGCAATTTTGCTACGAAAGAAGCGCAAAACTCAATTTTTTCGCTCTATTAAAAGGTGTGAAATTCGAATTTTTACACCCAAAAAAACACAAAACTCAATTTTTGCCGAAAAATCCGAATTTTTTGCTTTAAAAAATGCAAAATTCGAACTTTTTGCTACTGGTGTCTAATTTTTATCACCGAAAAAGATCCAAATTCGATTTTTCCGTTTAGAAAACGTACCAAATTCGAAATTTTTACTCTAAAAAGGTACAAAATTCGAATTTTTAGAGCAAAAAAACGCTAAAATTTCAATTTTTCGCTATGAAAAGATGCAAAATTGGACTTTTTTTGCTGTAAAAAAGGTGGAAAATTGGAATTTTACAGCAAAAACTGCAAGAATTGATTTTTTTGCTTTAAAAATTGTGCAAAATTCGAATTTTTAATTCTTGCAAAATGCAAAATTCAAGAAAAAAATTCCAAAAAACTGCGAAATTGAATTATTCCCGAAAAATTCGAATTTGTTGCTCGAAAAAAGTGCGAAATTCAAATTTTTAGAATCAAACAAGCGCAAAATTCAATTTTTCCCATATATTCAAATTTTTTGTCCAGAAAAAGTGCAGAATTTTAATTTTTTGCTTTAAAAAAACAGATTTTATTTTTTTCCGAAAAATTCAAATTTCTGCTTTAAAAAAGGTGTGAAGTTCGAATTTTTACACAAAAAAAGCGAAATTCAAATTTTTCTTTCAAAAAAAACATATTTTCCGCTCAAAAAGATAGAAGGTTTTATTTTTTTCAGAGAAAAATGCCCGAAAATTCGAGGTTTTTGCTCTAAAAAACGTGCCAAATTCGAAATTTTTTAGCAAAAAAACGCAAAATTTGAATTTTTTTGGCCAAATCCGAATTGTTTTCTTCAAAAAAAAAAAGGTACAAAATTCGATTATTTTAGCATTAAAAAGGGTGTAAAATTCGAATTTTTATCCAAAAACGGCCAAATTCAATTTTTTTCTAAAAAAAACCATATTTTCCGCTCAAAAAATGAAAAGTCTTATTTTTTCCAGAGAAAAATGCCCGAAAATTCGAAGTTTTTGCGCTAAAAAACGTGCCAAATTCGAAATTTTTAAGCAAAAAAACGCAAAATTTGAATTTTTTGGCCAAATTCGAATTGTTTTCCTCAAAAAAAAGGGTGCAAAATTCGATCATTTTGCATTAAAAAAAAGTGCAAAATTCAAATTTTTCTCACCAAAAAAGGCGCAGAATTCAATTTTTTCGCGGAAAAATTTGGAATTTTTCACCATTTCTCACCGTACTGGCGTCCCTGGGCGACAAAAAAGTCACATGATGGCGATTTTGAGGGCTAATTTTTTCGCCCATTCTAGGCGAAAAAGTAGAATTTGAGTTGAAAAAACGACTTTTATTTTCGGATCGGAACGTGGCCAGGCTCGAATCGAAGCCATTTTTGGCGTTCAAATCGTTCAATTTCGATTGCATTTTGGCGATCAAACGGCTTTGGTTGGTTAATCGACGGCTAAACGACGAGGTCAGTTTAGCATCTTCTAATAAATCCATTTGAGAACTGGACGAAGCTCGATTTTCGTCTTGAACTACGATCTAAAAATAAAATTTTACAAAAATTTTGAAAAAAATTTACAAAAATTTTGAAAAATTTACAAAAATTTTGAAAATTTTACAAAAATTTTCAAGAAAATTTACAAAAATTTTGAAAAATTTACAAAAATTTTCCGAATAAAATTTCAAAATTTTACAAAAGTTTTGGGAAAGACTTGAATTTTTTTCAAAAATTTGAAAATTTTACAAAAGTTTTTTTTTCAATTTGGAAGGTTTACAAACATTTTGCAACCAAAATTTGAAAATTTTACAGAAAATTTGAAAATTTTACCAAGTTTTGTGAAAAATTTAAATTTACACAAAAATAGAGTAAAGAAAAGTTGGAAAATTTTACAAAATTTCTGTTAAAAAAAAAATTGAAAATTCTACCTATATTTCGTAAACCAAAATCTCACGAAAACAAAAATTTGAGAATTTTATAAGAATTTCAAAATTTTACAAAAATTTTGTAAAAACGATTTGGGATTTTTACCACAATTTTGCAAAAAAAATTTCCAAAATTTCACAAAAGTTTTGCGAAAGACTTGAATTTTTTTCAAAAATTTGAAAATTTTAGAAAAATTTTCAAGCAAATTTGAAAATTTTTGAAGAATTTACAAAAATTTTCCGAATAAAATTTGAAAATTTTATGAAAAAATTTGAAAATTTCACAAAAGTTTTGGGAAAGACTTGAATTTTTTTCAAAAAATTGAAAATTTTACAAAAGTTTTTTTTTTTAATTTGGAAGGTTTACAAACATTTTCCAATGAAAAATTGAAAATTTTACAAAAAATAGAAAATTTTACCAAGTTCTGAAAAAATTAAATTTACACAAAAAATAGATTAAAGAAAATTTGGAAAATTTTACAAAACTTCTGTTAGAAAAAATTGAAAATTCTACGAATATTTCGTAAATCAAAATTTCACGAAAACAAAAATTTGAAAATTTTATAAAAATGTCAAAATTTTACAAAAATTTTGTAAAAAATTTACAAAAATTTTGAAAAATTTACAAAAATTTTGAAAAATTTACAAAAATTTTGAAAAATTTTCCGAATAAAATTTGAAAATTTTACAAAAGTTTTGGGAAAGACTTGAATTTTTTTCAAAAATTTGAAAATTTTACAAAAGTTTTCTTTTTAAATTTGGAAGGTTTACAAACATTTTTCAATAAAAATTTCAAAATTTTACAGAAAATTTTACAAAAAAAAAGGAAATTTTACCAAGTTTTGGAAAAAATTAAATTTACACAACAATGAGGTAAAGAAAAGTTGGAAAATTTTACAAAACTTGTTTAAAAAATTGAAAATTCTACGAATATTGCGTAAACCAATCTCAAAATTTCACGAAAACAAAAATTTGGAAATTTTATAAAAAATTTCAAAATTTTACAAAAAATTTGTAAAAACGATTCGGGATTTTTACGACAATTTTGTAAAAAAAATTCCAAAATTTTACAAAAGTTCTGGGAAAGACTTGAATTTTTTTCAAAAATTTGAAAATTTTACAAAAGTTTTTTTTTTAATTTTGAAGGTTCACAAACATTTTGCACTAAAAATTTGAAAATTTTAGAAAAAAATAGGAAATTTTACCAAGTTTTGTGAAAAAATTAAATTTACACAACAATAGAGTAAAGAAAAGTTGGAAAGTTTCACAAAACTTCTGTTAAAAAAATTGAAAATTCTACGTATATTTCGTAAACCAAAATTTCACGAAAACAAAATTTTGAAAATTTTATAAAAATTTAAAAATTTTACAAAAATTTTGTAAAAAAAAATTTCCACAATTTCACAAAAGTTTTGAGAAAGACTTGAATTTTTTTCAAAAATTTGAAAATTTTATAAAAATATCAAAATTTTACAAAAATTTTGTAAAAAAAATCTCGAAAATTTTACAAAAATTTTGGGAAAGACTTGAATTTTTTTCAAAAATCTTAAAATTTTACAAAAGTTTTTTTTTTAAATTTAGAAAGTTTACAAACATTTTGCAACAAAAATTTGAAAATTTTACACAAAATTTGAAAATTTTACAAAAAAATAAGAAATTTTACCAAGTTTTGTGAAAAAATTAAATTTACACAACAATGAGGTAAAGAAAAGTTGGAAAATTTTACAAAACTTGTTTAAAAAATTGAAAATTCTACGAATATTGCGTAAACCAATCTCAAAATTTCACGAAAACAAAAATTTGAAAATTTTATAAAAATTTCAAAATTTTACAAAAATTTTGTAAAAACGATTTGGGATTTTTACCACAATTTTGCAAAAAAAATTTCGAAAATTTTACAAAAGTTTTGGGAAAGATTTGGATTTTTTTCAAAAATTTGGAAATTTTACAAAAAATTTGAAAATTTTACAAAAAATAGGAAATTTTACCAACTTTTGTGAAAAAATTAAATTTACACAAAAATAGAGTAAAGAAAAGTTGGAAAATTTTACAAAACTTCTGTTAAAAAAATTGAAAATTCTACGAATATTTCGTAAACCAATCTCAAAATTTCACGAAAACAAAAATTTGAAAATTTTATTGAAAATTTCAAAATTTTACTAAAAATTTGTAAAAACGATTTGGGATCTTTACGACAATTTTGTAAAAAAAATTCCAAAATTTTACAAAAGTTTTGAGAAAGACTTGAATTTTTTTCAAAAATTTGGAAATTTTACAAAAAATTTGAAAATTTTACAAAAAAATAGGAAATTTTACCAAGTTCTGAAAAAATTAAATTTACACAAAAATAGAGTAAAGAAAAGTTGGAAAATTTTACAAAACTTCTGTTAGAAAAAATTGAAAATTCAACGAATATTTCGTAAACCAATTACAAAATTTCACGAAAACAAAAATTTGAAAATTTTACAGAAAATTTGAAAATTTTACAAAAATTTTGTTGAAAAAAATTTCGAAAATTTTACAAAAAATTTGGGAAAGATTTGAATTTTTTTCAAAAATTTGAAAATTTTACAGAAAAGTTGAAAATTTTACAAAAAAATTAAAAATGTTACCAACTTTTGTGAAAAAATTAAATTTACACTAAAATAGAGTAAAGAAAAGATGGAAAATTTTACAAACCTTCTGTAGAAAAAAATTGAAAATTCTACGTATATTTCGTAAACCAAAATTTCACGAAAACAAAAATTTGAAAATTTTACAGAAAATTTGAAAATTTTACAAAAATTTTGTAAAAAAAAATTTCGAAAATTTTACAAAAAATTTGGGAAAGATTTGAATTTTTTTCAAAAATTTGGAAATTTTACAAAAAATTTGAAAATTTTACAAAAAAAAATGGAAATTTTACCAACTTTTGTGAAAAAATTAAATTTACACAAAAATAGAGTAAAGAAAAGTTGGAAAATTTTACAAAACTTCTGTTAAAAAAAATTGAAAATTCTACGAATATTTCGTAAACCAAAATTTCACACAAACAAAAATTTGAAAATTTTATAAAAATATCAAAATTTTACAAAAATTTTGTAAAAAAAATCTCGAAAATTTTACAAAAATTTTGGGAAAGACTTGAATTTTTTTCAAAAATCTGAAAATTTAAAAAAAAATTTTTTTTTTCAAATTTGGAAAGTTTACAAACATTTTGCAACAAAAATTTGAAAATTTTACACAAAATTTGAAAATTTTACAAAAAAATAGGAAATTTTACCAAGTTTTGTGAAAAAATTAAATTTACACAAAAGTAGAGTAAAGAAAAGTTGGAAAATTTTACAAAACTTCTGTTGAAAAAAATTGAAAATTCTAGGAATATTTCGTAAACCAAAATTTCACACAAACAAAAATTTGAAAATTTTATAAGAATTTCAAAATTTTACAAAAATTTTGTAAAAACGATTTGGGATTTTTACGACAATTTTATAAAAAAATTTCCAAAATTTCACAAAACTTTTCGGGAAAACTTGAATTTTTTTCAAAAATTTGAAAATTTTACAAAAATTTTCAAGAAAATTCGAAAATTTTCGAAAAATTTACAAAAATTTTCCGAATAAAATTTGAAAATTTTATAGAAAAATTTGAAAATTTCACAAAAGTTTTGGGAAAGACTTGAATTTTTTTCAAAAAATTGAAAATTTTACAAATGTTTTTTTCTTAAATTTGGAAAGTTTACAAACATTTTGCAATAAAATTTTGAAAATTTTACAAAGAATTTAAAAATTTTACAAAAAAATAGGAAATTTTACCAAGTTTTGTGAAAAAATTAAATTTACACAAAAATAGAGTAAAGAAAAGTTGGAAAATTTTACAAAACTTCTGTTTAAAAAAATTGAAAATTCTACGAATATTTCGTAAACCGAAATTTCACACAAACAAAAATTTGAAAATTTTATAAAAAATTTCAAAATTTTACACAAAATTTGTAAAAACGATTTGAGATTTTTACGACAATTTTGCGAAAAAAATTTCCAAAATTTTACAAAAGCTTTGCGAAAGACTTGAATTTTTTTCAAAAATTTGAAAATTTTAGAAAAATTTTCAAGCAAATTTGAAAATTTTTGAAGAATTTACAAAAATTTTCCGAATAAAATTTGAAAATTTCATGAAAAAATTTGAAAATTTCACAAAAGTTTTGGGAAAGACTTGAATTTTTTTCAAAAAATTGAAAATTTTACAAAAGTTTTTTTTAATTTGGAAGGTTTACAAACATTTTGCAACAAAAATTTGAAAATTTTAGAAAAAAATAGGAAATTTTACCAAATTTTGTGAAAAAATTAAATTTACACAAAAATAGAGTAAAGAAAAGATGGAAAATTTTAGAAAACTTCTGTTGAAAAAAATTGAAAATTCTAGGAATATTTCGTAAACCAAAATTTCACACAAACAAAAATTTGAAAATTTTATAAAAAATTTCAAAATTTTACACAAAATTTGTAAAAACGATTTGAGATTTTTACGACAATTTTGCGAAAAAAATTTCCAAAATTTTACAAAAGCTTTGCGAAAGACTTGAATTTTTTTCAAAAATTTGAAAATTTTAGAAAAATTTTCAAGCAAATTTGAAAATTTTTGAAGAATTTACAAAAATTTTCCGAATAAAATTTGAAAATTTCATGAAAAAATTTGAAAATTTCACAAAAGTTTTGGGAAAGACTTGAATTTTTTTCAAAAAATTGAAAATTTTACAAAAGTTTTTTTTAATTTGGAAGGTTTACAAACATTTTGCAACAAAAATTTGAAAATTTTAGAAAAAAATAGGAAATTTTACCAAATTTTGTGAAAAAATTAAATTTACACAAAAATAGAGTAAAGAAAAGATGGAAAATTTTAGAAAACTTCTGTTGAAAAAAATTGAAAATTCTAGGAATATTTCGTAAACCAAAATTTCACACAAACAAAAATTTGAAAATTTTATAAGAATTTCAAAATTTTACAAAAATTTTGTAAAAACGATTTGGGATTTTTACGACAATTTTGTAAAAAAAAATTACGAAAATTTTACAAAAGTTTTGCGAAAGACTTGAATTTTTTTCAAAAATTTGAAAATTTTAGAAAAATTTTCAAGCAAATTTGAAAATTTCTGAAGAATTTACAAAAATTTTCCGAATAAAATTTGAAAATTTTATGAAAAAATTTGAAAATTTCACAAAAGTTTTGGGAAAGACTTGAATTTTTTTCAAAAAATTGAAAATTTTACAAAAGTTTTTTTTTAATTTGGAAGGTTTACAAACATTTTGCAACAAAAATTTGAAAATTTTACGAATAATTTGAAAATTTCACAAAAATAGGAAATTTTACTAAGTTTTGTGAAAAAATTAAATTTACACAAAAATAGAGTAAAGAAAAGTTGGAAAATTTTACAAAACTTCTGTTTAAAAAAGTTGAAAATTCTACGTATATTTCGTAAACCAAAATTTCACGAAAACAAAAATTTGAAAATTTTATAAGAATTTCAAAATTTTACAAAAATTTTGTAAAAAAAAATTTCGAAAATTTTACAAAAGTTTTGGGAAAGACTTGAATTTTTTTCAAAAATTTGAAAATTTTACAAAAGCTTTTTCTTAAATTTGGAAAGTTTACAAACATTTTTCAATGAAAATTTCAAAATTTTACAGAAAATTTTACAAAAAAAGGAAATTTTACCAAGTTTTGGAAAAAATTAAATTTACACAGCAATAGAGTAAAGAAAAGTTGGAAAATTTCACAAAACTTCTGTTAAAAAAATTGAAAATTCTACGAATATTCCGTAAACTAATCTCAAAATTTCACGAAAACAAAAATTTGAAAATTTTATAAAAATTTCAAAATTTTACAAAAATTTTGTAAAAAAAAAAATTTCGAAAATTTTACAAAAATTAAAATTTTGAATTTTTTTTTGTATTTTTCTACCTCTAAATTTTCTTCGTTAACTGGATCTTCACCGCTTTTTTGATCTTCCATGGTAGAATTTTCGATAATTGATCTGAAAAAAGAGTAAAAATTATAATAAATAATACAAATTTTCAGAAACTAAATTTGCATATTTTTTCAACAATCAAATTTGCATATATATATCAGCATAATTTATCCAGAAAATTGAGCATACATTGGCAAATTTTTTGCAAAAAATTGGCACGTTTTTGGATATTTTTTCAAAAAATTGGCACATTTTTGGGTATTTTTTCAAATAAAATTTGCATATATTTTTTCCAGAATATTTTTTTCACATTTTTTCATAACAATTTTCATATATTTGCATATTTTATCCAAAAAAATTTGCATATTTTTTCAGGATATAACTCTGCACATTTTCTATGAAAATGGCATATTTTCCAAAAAAAAATGCATAATTTTCAGAAAAATTGCATTTTTCAAAAAAAAATTGGATATATTTGCATAATTTATTCAAAAAAGTTTGCATATTTTTTCAAATAAAAAATTTGTATATTAATTTGCATATTTTTCCAAGAAATAACTTTGCACATTTTCTTTAAAAATGGCATATTTTTCAAAAAAATTGGATTTTTTTAAAAAATAGCATAATTTTCAAAAAAATTGCATATTTTTTGGAAAACTTGCATTTTTTCAAAAAATTGCATATTGCATAATTTATTCAAAAAAGTTTGCATATTTTTTCAAATAAAAAATTTGTATATAAATTTGCATATTTTTTCAAGAAATAAATTTGCACATTTTCTATAAAAATGGCATATTTTTCAAAAAAATTGCATATTTTCAAAAAAATTGCATAATTTTCAAAAAAATTGCACATTTTTGAGAAAAATTGCATTTTTTTGAAAAAATTGGATATATTTGCATGTTTTATTCAAAAAAATTTGCATATTTTTCCAAATAAAAAATTTGTATATAAAATTGCATATTTTTTCAAGAAATAACTTTGCACATTTTCTATAAAAATGGAATATTTTTCAAAAAAATTGCATATTTTTTAGAAAAATTGCATATTTTTTAGAAAAATTGCATTTTTTTTTTCAAAAAAATTGGATATATTTGCATTATTTATTCAAAAAAGTTTGCATATTAATTTGCATATTTTTTTATGAAATGACTTTGCACATTTTCTTTAAAAATTGCATTTTTTTCAAAAAAATTGCATATTTTTCAAAATATTGCATTTTTTTCAGAAAAATTGCATATTTTCCAGAAAAATTGCATTTTTTTCAAAAAAATTGGATATATTTGCAAAACTTATTCAAAAAATTTGCATATTTTTTCAAATAAAAAATTTGTATATTAATTTGCACATTTTTTCAAGAAATAACTTTGCACATTTTCTATAAAAATGGCATATTTTCCAAAAAGAAGCATAATTTTCAGAAAAATTGCATATTTTTCAAAAAAATTGCATATTTTCCAGAAAAATTGCATTTTTTTCAAAAAAATGGGATATATTTGCATAATTTATTCAAAAAAGTTTGCATATTTTTTCAAATAAAAAATTTGCATATTAATTTGCATATTTTTTTATGAAATGACTTTGCATATTTTCTATAAAAATAGCACATTTTTCAAAAAAATTGCATATTTTTCAAAATATTGCATTTTTTTCAAAAAAACTGCATATTTTTTAGAAAAATTGCATTTTTTCAGAAAAATTGGATATATTTGCATTATTTATTCAAAAAAGTTTGCATATTAATTTGCATATTTTTTTATGAAATGACTTTGCACATTTTCTTTAAAAATAGCATATTTTTCAAAAAAATTGCATATTTTTCAAAAAAATAGCATAAATTTCGAAAAAATTGCATATTTTTTATAAAAATTGCATTTTTTCAAAAAAATTGGATATATTTGCATAATTTATTCAAAAAAGTTTGTATATCAATTTGCATATTTTTTCAAGAAATAAATTTGGACATTTTCTTCAAAAATGGCATATTTTTAAAAAAATTGCATTTTTCAAAAAAATTGCATTTTTCTCCAAAAAAATTGGATATATTTGCATAATTTATTCAAAAAAGTTTGGATATTTTTTCAAATAAAAAAAATTTGTATGTTAATTTGCATATTTTTTCGAGAAATAACTTTGAACATTTTCTATAAAAATATCACATTTTTCAAAAAAATTGCATTTTTTTCAAAAAAATAGCATAATTTTCAAAAAAATTGCATATTTTTTAGAAAAATTGCATTTAAAAAAAAAAAATTGGATATATTTGCATAATTTATTCAAAAAAGTTTGCATATTTTTTCAAATAAAAAATTTGTATATTATTTTGCAATTTTTTTCAAGAAATAACTTTGCACATTTTCTATAAAAATGGCATATTCTTCAAAAAAATTGCATATTTTCAAAAAAATAGCATAATTTTCAAAAAATTGCATATTTTTCAAAAAAATTGCATTTTTTTCAAAAAAATTGGATATATTTGCATAACTTATTCAAAAAAGTTTGCATATTTGCATATTTTTTCAAATAAAAAATTTTTATATTAATTTGCAAATTTTTTCAAATAAAAAATTTGTATTTTTTCTATAAAAATGGCCTATTTTTGAAAAAAATTGCATATTTTTCAAAAAAATTGCATAATTTTCAGGAAATTTGCATTTTTTTTTAAAAAAATTGGATACATTTGCATAATTTATTCAAAAAAGTTTGCATATTTTTTCAAGAAATAACTTTGCACATTTTCTATTAAAATGGCATATTTTTCAAAAAAATTGCATAATTTTCAGAAAAATTGCATATTTTTCAGAAAAATTGCATTTTTTTCAAAAAAATTGGATATATTTGCATAATTTATTCAAAAAAGTGTGCATATTTTTTCACATAAAAAATTTGTGTATATTAATTTTCATCTTTTTTTTATAAAATCAATTTGCGCATTTTCTACAAAAATGGCGTATTTTTCAAAAAAATTGTATAATTTTCAATATACTGCATTTTTTAAAAAAATTGATATATTTGCATAATTTGGTCAAAAAAGTTTGCTTATTAATTTGCATATTTTTTTGAATAAAAAATTTGTATATTAATTTGCATATTTTTTCAAGAAATAACTTTGCACATTTCCTATAAAAATGGCATTTTTTTCAAAAAAATTGCATAATTTTCAGAAAAATTGCATATTTTTCAAAAAAAATTGGATGTATTTGCATAATTTATTCAAAAAAATTTGCATATTAATTAGCCTATATGTAGTTTCTACATATTATAAAACCTCACCCTCTCCCATCCAAATCATCAAACTGATCTTGTCTAGAATTCGGCCTACTTCCGCCCAAACCACGGCTTATAAATGGTAGAATCTTGCGCCGTTTGCTAATTATAATTAGAATCGAAATTTTTTACTCCAAGATTAATTATCTTATGAGATGAAAAATTGCAGGTTTACTTATATAATCAAAATTTGTATCATTAATTGTCCAGGTTCAAAAAAAAATACAATAAAATGAAAAATCGATAAATTTTAGTTTGTTGCCTAGGAAACCAGCAGTATCGATTTTTGATTGGTCGGTGGAAAACGGCGCAAGATTAATTAGAATCAAAAATTCAAAAATTTGGGCGGGGCTTCGGGCAATTTTTTTGAAAATAGGCGGGGCTTTCGAATGTCCGAAATTTTCCAAGGGGGGGGGGTATTTTTATTGATTTTTTTTCTTTTTTTCTTGAAAGTGATGATTTTCTATTGAAAAATTGACATTTTTTATCGTTTTTCCTGTTCAAAAATGATAATTTCCTGCCGAAAAATTCGTTTTTTATGCAAAAAATGGTAAAAAATGTCGAAAAATCCGTTTTTTAAATTGATTTTTGCGTAAAAATCATTGAAAAATTGGCATTTTTCACCAGATTTTGTTGAAAAATTTGATATTTTTTAATGATTTTGTTTGGCAAAAATGACTATTTTCTTACGAAAAATCGATTTTTTCAACGTTTTTTTGTCCAAAATTGACATTTTCTGCCAAAAAATTGGCATTTTTCACCAGATTTTGTTGAAAAATTTGATATTTTTAATGATTTTGTTTGGCAAAAATGACTATTTTCTTACGAAAAATCGATTTTTTCAACGTTTTTTTGTCCAAAATTGACATTTTCTGCCAAAAAATTGACATTTTTCAACAGCTTTTTTGTTCAAAAATGATAATTTCCTGCCGAAAAATTCGTTTTTTAATTAGATTTTTGTGCAAAAATCATAAAAAAATCGGCATTTTTCAGCAGATTTTGTTGAAAAATTTGACATTTTTAACTGATTTTTCTGCAAAACTGATCATTCTATGATAAAAATTGACATTTTTCAACAGTTTTTTTTTTGTTCAAAAATGATTATAATCCCGCAGAAAAATTCTTTTTTCGAATTGATTTTTGCGTAAAAATTATTAAAAAATTAGCATTTTTTCAGCAAATTTTGTTGAAAAGTTTGATATTTTTTAATGATTTTGTTTGGCAAAAATGACTATTTTCTTACGAAAAATCGATTTTTTCAACGTTTTTTTGTCCAAAATTGACATTTTCTGCCAAAAAATTGACATTTTTCAACAGTTTTTGTTCAAGAATAACAATTTTCTACCGAAAAATCGAAATTTTTCATGGATTTTCTACAGTTTTTTTTCTTGAAAGTGATGATTTTCTATTGAAAAATTGACATTTTTCACCGTTTTTTCTGTTCAAAAATGATCATTTCCCGCCGAAAAATTCGTTTTACTGATTGATTTTTGCATGAAAATCATAAAAAATCGGCATTTTTCAGCACATTTTGTTGAAAAATTTGACATTTTTAACTGATTTTTTTTGCAAAACTGACCATTCTATGATGAAAATTGACATTTTTCAACAGTTTTTTTTGTTCAAAAATGATAATTTCCTGCCGAAAAATTCGTCTTTTAATTTGATTTTTGCGCAAAAAATGGTAAAAAAATGGAATTTCTCGGCAGATTTTCTCGGAAATTTGAGATTTTTTACTGTTTTTCTTCAAAAGTGAACCTTATCTGACGAAAATTCACATTTTCAACGGGTTTTTTGTTCAAAAATGATCATTTCCTACCAAAAAAATCGTTTTTTAAAATTGATTTTTGTGCGAAAATCATAAAAAATCGGCATTTTTCAGCAGATTTTGTTGAAAAATTTGACATTTTTAACTGATTTTTCTGCAAAACTGACCATTCTATGATGAAAATTGACATTTTTCAACAGTTTTTTTTGTTCAAAAATGATAATTTCCTGCCGAAAAATTCGTCTTTTAATTTGATTTTTGCGCAAAAAATGGTAAAAAAAATGGAATTTCTCAGCAGATTTTTTTGGAAATTTGAGATTTTTCACTGTTTTTCTTCAAAAGTGAACCTTATCTGACGAAAATTGACATTTTTCAACGAGTTTTTTGTTCACAAATGATCATTTCCTAACGAAAATTTTTTTTTTCTAATTGATTTTTGCGTAAAAATTATTAAAAAATTGGCATTTTTCAGCAGATTTTGTTGAAAAATTTCATATTTTTTAATGATTTTGTTTGGCAAAAATGACTATTTTCTTACGAAAAATCGATTTTTTCAACTTTTTTTTGTCCAAAATTGACATTTTCTGCTAAAAAAATTGACATTTTTTAACAGTTTTTGTTCAAGAATAACAATTTTTTACCGAAAAATCGACATTTTTCATTGATTTTCTACAGTTTTTTCTTGGAAGTGATGATTAACTATTGAAAAATTGACATTTTTCACCGTTTTTTTCTGTTCAAAAATGGTAATTTCCTGCCGAAAAATTCGTTTTTTAATTAGATTTTTGTGCAAAAATGGTAAAAAATGGAATTTCTCGGCAGATTTTTTCGGAAATTTGAGATTTTTTACTGTTTTTCTTCGAAAGTGAACCTTATCTGACGAAAATTGACATTCTTCAACGAGTTTTTCGTTCAAAAATGATAATTTCCCGCCGAAAAATTCGTTTTTTGATTTGATTTTTGTGCAAAAAATCATAAAAAATCGGCATTTTTCAGCAGATTTAGTTAAAAAATTTGACATTTCTAATTGATTTTTCTGCGAAAGCGACTATTCTATGACGAAAATTGACATTTTTCAACGGGTTTTTTGTTGAAAAATGATCATTTCCCGCCCGAAAAATTCGTTTTATACACTGATTTTTGCGTGAAAATTTTTAAAAAATTGGCATTTTTCAGCAGATTTTGTTGAAAAATTTGACATTTTTCACTGATTTTTCTGCAAAAATGACCATTCTATGATAAAAATTGACATTTTTCAATAGCTTTTTTGTTCAAAAATGATAATTTCCCGCCGAAAAATTCGTTTTTTAAATTGATTTTTGAGTAAAAATGATCATTTTCTTCCAAAAACTGACATTTTTCAACAAATTTTGTTTCAAAATTTGATATTTTTTAATAATTTTGTTTGGCACAATTGACTATTTTCTGACGAAAAATCGATTTTTTCAACGTTTGTTTTTGTCCAAAATTGACATTTTCTACCAAAAAATTGACATTTTTCAACAGTTTTTGTTCAAGAATAACAATTTTCTACCAAAAAATCGACATTTTTCATTGATTTTCTACAGTTTTTTTCTTGAAAGTGATGATTTTCTATTGAAAAATTGACATTTTTCACCGTTTTTTCTGTTCAAAAATGATAATTTCCTGCCGAAAAATCCGTTTTTTAACCGAAAAATCGTCATTTTTCATTGATTTTCTACAGTTTTTTTCTTGAAAGTGATGATTTTCTATTGAAAATTTGACATTTTTCACCGTTTTTTCTGTTCAAAAATGATAATTTCCTGCCGAAAAATCCGTTTTTTAACCGAAAAATCGTCATTTTTCATTAATTTTCTACAGTTTTTTTCTTGAAAGTGATGATTTTCTATCGAAAATTTGACATTTTTCACCGTTTTTTCCTGTTCAAAAACGATAATTTTTGTTTTTTTTAATTTTTTTCTTTTTAATTTCGTTTTTTAATTTGATTTTTGCTTAAAAATTTTTAAAAAATTGGCATTTTTCAGCAGATTTTGTTGAAAAATTTGAAATTTTTTACTACTGATTTTTCTTAAAAAATGACCATTCTATGATAAAAATTGACATTTTTCAACAGCTTTTTTGTTCAAAAATGATAATTTCCCGCCGAAAAATTCGTTTTTCAAATTGATTTTTGAGTAAAAATGATCTTTTTCTTCCAAAAACTGACATTTTTCAACAAATTTTGTTTCAAAATTTGATATTTTTTAATAATTTTGTTTGGCACAATTGACTATTTTCTGACGAAAAATCGATTTTTTCAACGTTTGTTTTTGTCCAAAATTGACATTTTCTACCAAAAAATTGACATTTTTCAACAGTTTTTGTTCAAGAATAACAACTTTCTACCGAAAAATCGACATTTTTCATTGATTTTCTACAGTTTTTTCTTGAAAGTGATGATTTTCTATTGAAAAATTGACATTTTTCACCGTTTTTTCGGTTCAAAAATGATAATTCCCTGCCGAAAAATCCGTTTTTCAATTTGATTTTTGTGCAAAAATCATAAAAAAATCGGCATTTTTCAGCAGATTTTGTTGAAAAATTTGACATTTTTAACTGATTTTTTTGCAAAACTGACTATTCTATGATGAAAATTGACATTTTTCAACAGTTTTTTTTTGTTCAAAAATTATAATTTCCCGCCGGAAAATTCTTTTTTCTAATCGATTTTTGCGTAAAAATCATTGAAAAATCGACATTTTTCAGTATATTTTTTACTGATTTTCTGCAAAAGTGACCATTCAATAACGAAAATTGACATTTTTCAACGTTATTTTTTCGAATTTTCCAGCGAAATATTGACATTTTTCATTGATTTCTGTGCAAAAAATGACAATTTCGTAGCAAAAATTTGACATTTTTCACCAGCTCCTGTTTAAAAATGACAATTTTCCAGCAAAAATCTGATATTTTTCATTGATTTTTGTGCAAAAATGATCTTTGTCTGATATATTCCAAGGTATTATATCCAAAAAATGATTAATTCTGGACAAGAAAAAGTTGAATAATGTCGATTTTTGTTCACTTTTGCAGGAAAATCAATAAAAAAGTCAAATTTTTGAACAAAAGCTGGTGAAAAATGTCAAATTTTTCCTAGGCGATAAAATCAATTTTTTGTAGAAAATTATGACTTTTGTTCAAGAAAAATGTTAATTTTTGTCAGATAATGGTCACTTTTGCACAAAAATCAATGAAAAACGTCGAGTTATCGGTAGAAAATTATGATTTTTGGACGAAAAACGACAAAAAATGACAAATTTTTGCTGGAAAATTTGTTATCTTTTGAAAAAACGGGCTAAAAATGACAAATTTCCGCTAGGAAAAGATAATTTTTAGCAAAAATGTGACATTTTTCACTGATTTTTTCTTTAAATTAAACTTTTGTGAGCCAAAATTGAAATTTTTGTGCGTTTTCTGTCCAAAAATCGTCATTTTCTACCGAAAAATTGATATTTTTCATCGATTTCTGTACAAAAGTTATCCTTTTCTAGCAGAAAACTGACATTTTTTTATTTAAGAATGATACTTTTCTGCCAGAAAATTGAACTTTTTGGTAGTTTTCGTTCAAAAAAAACAATTGCCAAACAAACGTTTGACATTTTTCACTAAAAAAATGACAAATTTCTGACGAAAATTTTCATTTTGTGCCGTTTTCTGTTCAAAAATCATCGTTTTCTATCGGAAAAAATTTTTTTTCACATGTTTTTATTAGAGTTTTATTTTTGTAAAAAATTCTTATTCTCTAATAAATGAAAAATATCGACGAAAATTCGATATTTTTCATCGTTTTTTTGTCAAAAATTAAAAATTTTCTTGCAAAAATTTGACATATTTTGTCCAAAAGTCATCATTTTCCACTGAAAAATTGACATTTATCTTAGATTTTTGTGCAAAAATAATTATTTTCTGACAAAAATTCGACATTCTTCATGGATTTTTGTACAAAAATTTCGCATTTTTTTGACCTTTTTCGTCTAAAAATCATCATTTTCTACCGAGTAATAAACAAAATTTGACATTTATAAACAGTTTTTTTGTCAAAAATATGCATCTTCTATCGCAAAATTGATGTTTTTCAAATTTTTTTCACGATTTTCTAACGATAAATTGACATTATTTTAATAAATTTTTGTTCAAAAATGAATATTTTATTAGCAGAAAATGGACGTTTTTGACAATTTTTTGCTTGAAAACAAAAGTTTTTCAACGAAAAATCAACATTTTGATTGAAAACCGAAATTTCTGCCAGAAACTTTGGATTTATTAGCTTTTTTTGGTTCAAAATCAACATTAAATTTTTTTAAAATTTTTGAGAGAAAATAATTATTTTTTATCGAAAAATTGGCATTTTTGAACATTTTCTTTTCAAAATTTATAGTTTCCTATGAGAAATTTGGCAATTTTAGGGGGATTTTTCTGCCGAAAAATAATTATGTTGAAAAATTAATGTTCCGGCGCTATTTTTTCGATCTTATATTTTAAATTTTCAGCGTTTTTTATATACTTTTATTTCGTAATTTCGTCTACTTTCGTTTCCATCAAGTTAAATTTTGAATCATTTGCTTAAAAATTATCAAACTATTAAATCGGACTTTTTTAAGTGCAAAATTTTCATTTTTTCTTCAATTTCTCGCGAATTAGCGGCCCTAAAAATGAATATTACTCAAAAACACATTAATAAAGTGAGCATTTTCAAGCGAAAAAAACGATTTTGGGAGAAATTCAGCATTTTTTCCAAAAAACAAAAAACACCAGTTGTCTGGTCTCGAGTTCATTTTTCATTCGACTGGGCGAAATTTTTGGATTTCCAGCCCCTAAAATGTCAAAAAATTGAAGAAGTTTAGCGCTTGATGAGCCAAAAATTTATTCCATTCGATACAAAGCCAGAATTTCTAGCGAAATAGAGGCAAAAACAGAAAATTTACTCTCCGTGAATTCGAAAGTACAGTACACATTATAACTTAGAAGACAACAACCCACCCTGTACAACTTGATGTTGTGACGCAAAAATCGCCATAAACTGTAAGTCAGTTTTCAAAGTAACAATAAATTATACACTACAATATTTTACAAAAATCGCAAAAAAAAAAATCACGTGATTTTATGTTTCAAAGTACACTTTCCTTGCTGCAAATGCTGAACTGGTATCGAAATTTTTTTCGTTTCAACTTTTTCTTGATTAATTTTGAAACCAATCTAAACATGAAAAACAAAATTTTGGAATAATATCGACTAATTAATTAATTATCTTTAGAAATTAATTACTTCTTTAGGACCGATGCTAAATATCACAGCTTGCATTTTGCCCATGTCCGGCGTCGTCAAAATGACGCATTGGCCGCGCAAATATCTAGAAAAATTAGCGAAAATCGATAGCTACAGTAATCCAAGAAAAAACCATGTACCTGAATATCAATTTACTTACAATTTTTTATGATAATACAATTTTCCTTTGGATTGATAAACTTGTTTATTGGTCGTTTTAGATATTTTCGTTTGCGAAATTTTCGAGTTTTGGCTTTGATTAGTTGTCGACGTAGATAAATCTGCGAAAAAAACAAAATTTGATGAATGAGAAAAAAAAGAAAACAAAAAAAAGAAAAGAAAAAGAAAAGAACAAAAAAAGAAAAAAAGAAAAAAATGGAAAAAGAAGAAAAGCAGGAAAAAGAAATGAACAAAGAAGAAAAAAGATAAGAAAGAAAAGAAAAGAAGAAAAAAAGAAGGAAAATAAACAAACAAAAGAGAAAAGAAAGCAAAACCGAAAGGAAGGAGGAAGAAAATAACAAATAAGAAAAGAAAAAACAAAAAAATAAAAAACAACAGAAAAGAAAAGCAAAAAAAAGAAGAAACATGGAAAAAAAGCAAAAAAAGAGAAGATAGAAAGAAAAAAAGAAACAAGAAACAAAACAAGAAAAAAAGAAAAAGAACAGAAAGAAAAAATAGATAGAAAAGAAAAGAAAAGAAAAGAAGAGAGAAAAAAGAAGAAAAAGAAAAGAAACGACAAAAAGGATAAAGAGGGGAAGAAGGCAAAAGAAAAGCATGAAAAAGATAGAAGAAAAAAGAAAAGAAAAAAAAACGAAAAGAACGAAAAACAAAGGAAGAAGAAAAAAGAAAATAAGGAAAAAGAAAAGAAAAAGAAAAGAACAAAAAAAGAAAAAAAGAAAAAATGGAAAAAAGAAGAAAAGCAGGAAAAAGAAAAGAACAAAGAAGAAAAAAGATAAGAAAGAAAAGAAGAAAAAAGAAGGAAATGGAAAAGAAGAAAAAAAGAAGAAAAATAAACAAAAAAAAGAGGAAAGAAAGCAAAACAGAAAGGAAGAAGGAAGAAAATAACAAATAAGAAAAGAAAAAACAACAAAAAAGAAAAGCAAAAAAAGAAGAAAGATGGAAAAAAGAAAAGCAGGAAAAGAGAAAAAAGAAAGAAAAAAGAAACAAGAAATAAAACAAGAAAAAAAGAAAAAGAACAGAAAGAAAAAATAAATAGAAAAGAAAAGAAAAGAAGAGAGAAAAAAGAGGAAAAAGAAAAGAAACGACAAAAAGGATAAAAAGGGGGAAGAAGGCAAAAGAAAAGCATGAAAAAGATAGACCAAAAAAGAAAAGAAAGAAAAACGAAAAACTAGAAAGAAAAAAAAGAAAATAAGGAAAAAGAGGAATAAAAAACCAAAATAAACGAAGAAGATATGTAGAGAAAACGAAGAAGAAAAAAGAAAAAGAGCAAGAAGAAGAAAGAAAAGAAGAAAGGAAGGAAAAAGAGAAGAAAAAATGGAAAAAACATAAACAAACGAAAAAACAAAAAAGAACAGAAAAAAAGAAAAGCGAAAAGAGAACAGACGAAAAAAGAAAAGATGAAAAACAAAAGGAAAAAAAAGAAAAGAAAGAAAAAGGAATAAAAGGTAAAAATCAGAAAGCAGAAAAAGCAAAAGAAGAAAAAATAAAAAGGAAAAGAAGAAAAAATAAAAAAGAAAAAGAAGAGAAGAAATGAAAACAACAAAAATGTACAAAAAAACATGAGGAAAAGACAAAAAGACAAAAAAGAACAGAAAAAAAAGATGAAAAACGAAAAGAAGAAAAACGCAAAAAAGAAAAAAGAAAATGAGAAAGGAACAAAAAAGAAAATAAGAAAAAAGAGAAAAGAAAAGAAGAAAAAATAAATGAAAACAACAAAAATGTACAAAAAACATGAGGAAAAGACAAGAAGACAAAAAAGAACAGAAGAAAAAAAAGATGAAAACGAAAAGAAGAAAAATGCAAAAAAGAAAAAAGAAAATGAGAAAGGAACAAAAAAGAAAATTAGAAAAAAGAAATGTAGAGAAAAGCGGACAGGAAAAAAATTTAAAAAAAGGAAGATAAAAAAGAAGAAAAGAGGAAAGGAGAAAAAATTGAGAGAAAAGAAATAAAAAGAACATAAGAGAAGAAAAAGAAAGCAAAGGAAAAAAGGAGAAAAGTAAAAAAGAAAAAAGGAATATATGAAGTAGAAAAAAGAAAAGAAAAAAGGAGAAAGGAGGAAAAAGAAAAGAAGAAAAAAGATCCCAACAAAAAGGAAAGAAGAAAGAAAAAGTAGAAAAAACAAAAAACAGAAAAACATAACAAAAAACAAAAAAAAAGCAAAAGAGAACAAAACACAACGAAAGAGGAAAAAGAACAAAGGAGAAAAGAGAAAGGAAGAAAAAAGAACAGAAAAAAAACGACAAAGGAAAAAAAGAGAAAGAAAAAAGAAAGAACAGAAATAGTAAGAAAAGAAAAAGGTAATAAAAAAAAACAAAAAACAAAAGAAGAAAAAAGAAGGAAAAAGAAGAAAAAAGAAGAAAAGAGCAAAAAAGAAAAGAAGGAAAAGAAAAAGAAGAAAAAGCGAGACAAAAAAAAGAGAAAAGAATATAAAAAAAGAAAATGAAAAAAGATATAAAGGAAAAAGAAAACAAAAGGAAGAAAATAAAAGAGACAAAAAGAAAAAAGGAGAAATTAAAAGAAAATATAAGAAAGAAAAGAAGGCAAAAAAGAAAAATAGAAAACAAAAAAAAACCACAAAAAAGAAGAGAAGGAAAAAACACAACTGAAGAAAAGCAAAAAAAAATGAGAAAAAAATCTCTACTTCTTTCTAAATTGGCCGCCGACGTTTTTCTGCTCGGCGTTTTTCCATCCACCGGCGTCATTTTTTTGCCGCAATTCGCCGCCGACGGATCGCCGTCGTCCAAATCCAAAATCGTTCTCGTCGTCGTCGTCGTCGGAAACGACGTCGACGACGCTCTAGGCGTCGAAAATTCATCTTGAAAATTTTCTTTTTTGACTGGCGATTTTCTTTCGGCGGCAACGTTCGACGACGCGGTGTTTTTTCCGTTGTCGTCATCATCGTTCGACGTTTCACCGTCGGACGAATCGTCGACGTCGTCAAATTTTCCGTTGTACGGATCGGGCGTCGTCGTAGCCGACGGCGGCGTTTTTTCCTTCGGCGTAGTCGTCGCCTTTTCCTTCAGCGTAGTTGTCGCTTTTTCCGCTAGCGTTGTCGTCGCCGTTTCGGTCGACGACGACGAAAATTGATTTATCCGTCGTAAATCGTTTTCGATGTCGGTTTCGTTCAACGAAACGTTGACGATCGGCGACGTTTTCCGCGGACGTTTATCGTTGCCGTTGAAATTTGACGACGAACCGTTGCTGACGGCGCCGCTGCCGCCACCGCAGGGGCCGGCGTCGTTGCGGCGACGTAAATTACGTTTGGGCGCTTGTTTGATATCAGAGCCGTCTGGTGACGAAAAAAATCAATTTTTTCTCAAACATGACATTTGTAGTAAAAAAAAACAAAAAAAAAGAGAAAGTGAAAGAAAGGAAAAAAATACAAACAGAACAGAATAAGAGAAAATAATGAAAACAAGCAACACACCAAAATAGAAAAAAGAAACAAAAAAGAAAAACAAACGAAAACATAAAAACATTAAAAAACAGAAAAAAATCAAAAAAAATCCAAAAAGATCAAAAGAAACGCAAAAACAGAGAAAAAAGAAAAAAAAAACAAAAAAAAAGAGAAAGTGAAAGAAAGGAAAAAATATAAACAGAACAGAATAAGAAAAAATAATGAAAACAAGCAACACACCAAAATAGAAAAAAAAACAAAAAAGAAAAACAAACGAAAACATTAAAAAACAAAAACAGAAAAAAATCCAAAAAAATCCAAAAAGAGGAAAACAAACGCAAAAACAGAAAAAAAAGAAAACAAAAACAGAAAAAAGAGAAAGTGAAAGAAAGGAAAAAAATACAAACAGAACAGAATAAGAGAAAATAATGAAAACAAGCAACAAACCAAAACAGAAAAAAATCCAAAAAAATCCAAAAAGAAGAAAAGAAACGCAAAAACAGAAAACAAAGAAAACAAAAACGGTAACATAGAGAAAGAACAAAACGAACATAAACAGAAAAAAATACAGAAAAAGGAAAAAGACAACAAGAAAAAAAACGAAACATACAAAAAGACGTTAAAAGAAAAAAAACAAAAACATAAAACATACAAAAAGAGAATAAGAGAAAATAATAAAAATAAGAAACACACCAAAACAGAAAAAAGAAAACCCAAAATCAGAAAAAACTATAGAAAACAAAAACATGACAACATAAACAAAAAAAACAAAAAACAAAAACATGACAACATAAACAAAAAAACACAAACAAAAAAAGTTTAAAATATGCGAAAAAACGTACAAAAAGAGAATAAAAGAAAAAACAGGAAGAGAAAATAGAAACATACAAAAACAGAATAGGAGAAAAGAAAAAATCATAAAAATAAGAAACATCCCAAAATAGAAAAAAGAAAAACAGAAGAAACATAAAGAAAGAAAACAAAAACACAAATAAAAAGCACACAAAAACAGAAAAAAAGACAAAGAAAACAGAAACAGCAAGATAAACTCCGAACAAAACCAGAAAAAACACCAACAAAAAAACCAGGAAAAGAAAAAAGAAAGAAAAAATAAACATACAAAACAGAATAAGAGAAAATGATAAAAATAAGAAACACACCAAAACAGAAAAAATGAAACGCAAAAAAAACGGGAAAAAGACAAAAACATAAAAACATACGAAGAAAAAAGAAAAGCAGAAAGAAAAAACAAAAGCAGAAGAAAAAAGAAACGCGCAAAAACAAAAAAAAATAGAAAACAAAAACAGTAACATAAAGAAAGAACATTAACAGGAAAATACAAGCAAAAAAATAGAAAAAGAGAAAAATAAAGGACCAAAAAAAACAGCAAAAAGAAACATACAAAAGAGAATAAAAGAAAAAAACAGAAAAAATAAAGAAAGAAAGACAGAAAAACAAAAACAGGAAAAAAATCAAAAAAGAAAGAAAAACCAGAGCAGAAAAAAAGAAATATGCATACAAAAGCAAAATGAGAGAAAAAGAAAAAAAAGAAACATAGCAAAATAAAAAAAAGAAAATAAACAAGAAACAAAAGAAGAAAAACAGGCAAAAACATAAAAACATATACAGGAAAATACACACACAGAAAAAGAACAGTAAAAAAGAAGAAAAAAACACAGAGAAAGAACAAAAACAGAAATAAGAAAAAACTAAAACAGAGGTAACAAAAAATATCAAAAAAGAAAAAAGCAAAAGAAGATCAAAACATAAAAATCGGAACAAAAAAAGAAAAAAAAACAAAAACAGAAATAATAAAAAACGTAGAAAAAGAAGCAAATCATCAATAAATGCAAAAAATTAAGAAATACAGTAAAAAGTCGAATAGAAACATAGAAAAAAATAAAAAACAAAGCATGAAAAGTAAAACACAAAAATACAAGAAAACAAAAAAAACAAAAACATATGAGAAAATGTAAATTAATTTTATTTTAATTTAAAAAAATTAAAATTTTATGAATAAATAAATAAAAAAATTTTCGGAAAATATAAAAAAAATTTAAAAAAGGAAATAAAAAAAATTATAACTATAAATTTGAGGAAAATTAAAACTAAAAAATTTTAAAAAAATTGAAAATCTAAAAAAATGAAAATAAAAAAAAAATAAATTTTAAAAAAATTTAAAATCTAAAAAAAATTAGAAATTTAAAAAAAATTTAATCATTCTCACCCCCGTTTAGATCACAACTGGCGTATTCGTGTTCAATTTGGCGTTTTCTTTCTTCTAATTCGTTTAAAAGACATTCTTTCATTTCGGCTTTTTTTTCCTGGAACAAAAAAAATTTTTTTTACAAAAAAGTGTAAAAAAGTTTTTTTTACAAAAAAGTGTAAAAAAAGTTTTTTTACAAAAAAATATAAAAAAATTTTCTCGAGAAAAAGTGTAAAAAATTATTTTACCAAAAAGTGTAAAAAAGTTTTTTTACAAAAAAGTGTAAAAAAGTTTTTTTACAAAAAAGTGTAAAAAAGTTTTTTTTCAAAAAAATGTAAAAAAGTTTTTTTACAAAAAATTGTAAAAAAGTTTTTTCACAAAAAAGTGTAAAAAAAGTTTTTTTTTACAAAAAAGTGTAAAAAAGTTGTTTACAAAAAGTATAAAAAAGTTTTTTACAAAAAATTGTAAAAAAGTTTTTTACAAAAAATTGTAAAAAAGTTTTTTACAAAAAATTGTAAAAAAGTTTTTTACAAAAAAGTGTAAAAAAGTTTTTTTACAAAAAAGTGTAAAAAAGTTTTTTTACAAAACAGTGTAAAAAAGTTTTTGTTACAAAAAAGTGTAAAAAAGTTTTTTTACAAAAAAGTGTAAAAAAGGTTTTTTACAAAAAAAGTGTAAAAAAGTTTTTTTACAAAAAATTGTAAAAAAGTTTTTTACAAAAAAGTGTAAAAAAGTTTTTTAACAAAAAAGTGTAAAAAAGTTTTTTTACAAAAACGTGTAAAAAAGTTTTTGTTACAAAAAAGTGAAAAAAAGTTTTTTTGCAAAAAAGTGTAAAAAAGTTTTTTTTACAAAAAAAGTGTAAAAAAGTTTTTTTTACAAAAAAGTGTAAAAAAGTTTTTGTTACAAAAAAGTGTAAAAAAGTTTTTTTACAAAAAAGTGTAAAAAAGTTTTTTTACAAAAAAGTGTAAAAAAGTTTTTTACAAAAAAGTGTAAAAAAGTTTTTGTTACAAAAAAGTGTAAAAAAGTTTTTGTTACAAAAAAGTGTAAAAAAGTTTTTGTTACAAAAAAGTGTAAAAAAGTTTTTTTACAAAAAAGTGTAAAAAAGTTTTTTTACAAAAAAGTGTAAAAAAGTTTTTTTTCAAAAAAATGTAAAAAAGTTTTTTTACAAAAAATTGTAAAAAAGTTTTTTCACAAAAAAGTGTAAAAAAGTTTTTTTTTACAAAAAAGTGTAAAAAAGTTGTTTACAAAAAGTATAAAAAAGTTTTTTACAAAAAATTGTAAAAAAGTTTTTTACAAAAAATTGTAAAAAAGTTTTTTACAAAAAATTGTAAAAAAGTTTTTTACAAAAAAGTGTAAAAAAGTTTTTTTACAAAAAAGTGTAAAAAAGTTTTTTTACAAAACAGTGTAAAAAAGTTTTTGTTACAAAAAAGTGTAAAAAAGTTTTTTTACAAAAAAGTGTAAAAAAGGTTTTTTACAAAAAAAGTGTAAAAAAGTTTTTTTACAAAAAATTGTAAAAAAGTTTTTTACAAAAAAGTGTAAAAAAGTTTTTTAACAAAAAAGTGTAAAAAAGTTTTTTTACAAAAACGTGTAAAAAAGTTTTTGTTACAAAAAAGTGAAAAAAAGTTTTTTTGCAAAAAAGTGTAAAAAAGTTTTTTTTACAAAAAAGTGTAAAAAAGTTTTTTTTACAAAAAAGTGTAAAAAAGTTTTTGTTACAAAAAAGTGTAAAAAAGTTTTTTTACAAAAAAGTGTAAAAAAGTTTTTTTACAAAAAAGTGTAAAAAAGTTTTTTACAAAAAAGTGTAAAAAAGTTTTTGTTACAAAAAAGTGTAAAAAAGTTTTTGTTACAAAAAAGTGTAAAAAAGTTTTTGTTACAAAAAAGTGTAAAAAAGTTTTTTTACAAAAAAGTGTAAAAAAGTTTTTTTACAAAAAAGTGTAAAAAAGTTTTTTTTCAAAAAAATGTAAAAAAGTTTTTTTACAAAAAATTGTAAAAGTTTTTTCACAAAAAAGTGTAAAAAAGTTTTTTTTTACAAAAAAGTGTAAAAAAGTTGTTTACAAAAAGTATAAAAAAGTTTTTTACAAAAAATTGTAAAAAAGTTTTTTACAAAAAATTGTAAAAAAGTTTTTTACAAAAAATTGTAAAAAAGTTTTTTACAAAAAAGTGTAAAAAAGTTTTTTTACAAAAAAGTGTAAAAAAGTTTTTTTACAAAACAGTGTAAAAAAGTTTTTGTTACAAAAAAGTGTAAAAAAGTTTTTTTACAAAAAAGTGTAAAAAAGGTTTTTTACAAAAAAAGTGTAAAAAAGTTTTTTTACAAAAAATTGTAAAAAAGTTTTTTACAAAAAAGTGTAAAAAAGTTTTTTAACAAAAAAGTGTAAAAAAGTTTTTTTACAAAAACGTGTAAAAAAGTTTTTGTTACAAAAAAGTGAAAAAAAGTTTTTTTGCAAAAAAGTGTAAAAAAGTTTTTTTTACAAAAAAGTGTAAAAAAGTTTTTTTTACAAAAAAGTGTAAAAAAGTTTTTGTTACAAAAAAGTGTAAAAAAGTTTTTTTACAAAAAAGTGTAAAAAAGTTTTTTTACAAAAAAGTGTAAAAAAGTTTTTTACAAAAAAGTGTAAAAAAGTTTTTGTTACAAAAAAGTGTAAAAAAGTTTTTGTTACAAAAAAGTGTAAAAAAGTTTTTTTACAAAAAAGTGTAAAAAAGTTTTTTTACAAAAAAGTGTAAAAAAGTTTTTTACAAAAAAGTGTAAAAAAGTTTTTGTTACAAAAAAGTGTAAAAAAGTTTTTGTTACAAAAAAGTGTAAAAAAGTTTTTTTACAAAAAAGTGTAAAAAAGTTTTTTTACAAAAAAGTGTAAAAAAGTTTTTTACAAAAAAGTGTAAAAAAGTTTTTGTTACAAAAAAGTGTAAAAAAGTTTTTTTACAAAAAAGTGTAAAAAAGTTTTTTTACAAAAAAGTGTAAAAAAGTTTTTTACAAAAAAGTGTAAAAAAGTTTTTTTACAAAAAATTGTAAAAAAGTTTTTTTACAAAAAAGTGTAAAAAAGTTTTTTTTACAAAAAAGTGTAAAAAAGTTTTTGTTACAAAAAAGTGTAAAAAAGTTTTTTTACAAAAAAGTGTAAAAGAGTTTTTTTTACAAAAAAGTGTAAAAAAGTTTTTGTTACAAAAAAGTGTAAAAAAGTTTTTTTTTACAAAAAAGTGTAAAAAAGTTTTTTACAAAAAAGTGTAAAAAAGTTTTTTTACAAAAAAGTGTAAAAAAGTTTTTGTTACAAAAAAGTGTAAAAAAGTTTTTTTACAAAAAAGTGTAAAAAAGTTTTTTTAGAAAAAAGTGTAAAAAAGTTTTTTACAAAAAAAGTGTAAAAAAGTTTTTTTACAAAAAAGTGTAAAAATAAAAAAAAAATATTTAAACCTCAAAATCTTTCAACGCAGCATTTTTGGCAGCTTCGTAATCGCCGGCGATTTTACGTTTCTGAAAAAAATTTGAAAAATTCGATTTACATTACAGATGGGTACCGGAATCGGGTCCGGGTCCAGATCCGAAATTTGAAGGATATCCGGTTTGGGTCCGGGTCCGACAAACGGGTCGGGTAATTTGGGATTTTGTTCCGGATCCGGGTACCTGATACATCTCTAAAACAGGGTACTATACCGGGTCCGGATCCAAAATTTGAAGAAAATCCGGTTTGGGTCCGGGTCCGACAAACGGGTCGGGTAATTTCGGATCTTGTTCCGAACCCGGGTACCTGATACATCTCTAAAACAGGGCAGCATACCGGGTCCGGATCCAAAATTTGAAGAAAATCCGGTTTGGGTCCGGGTCCGACAAACGGGTCGGGTAATTTCGGATCTTGTTCCGAACCCGGGTACCTGATACATCTCTAAAACAGGGCAGCATACCGGGTCCGGATCCAAAATTTGAAGAAAATCCGGTTTGGGTCCGGGTCCGACAAACGGGTCGGGTAATTTGGGATTTTGTTCCGGATCCGGGTACCTGATACATCTCTAAAACAGGGTACTATACCGGGTCCGGATCCAAAATTTGAAGAAAATCCGGTTTGGGTCCGGGTCCGACAAACGGGTCGGGTAATTTCGGATCTTGTTCCGAACCCGGGTACCTGATACATCTCTAAAACAGGGCAGCATACCGGGTCCGGATCCAAAATTTGAAGAAAATCCGGTTTGGGTCCGGGTCCGACAAACGGGTCGGGTAATTTGGGATTTTGTTCCGGATCCGGGTACCTGATACATCTCTAAAACAGGGTACTATACCGGGTCCGGATCCAAAATTTGAAGAAAATCCGGTTTGGGTCCGGGTCCGACAAACGGGTCGGGTAATTTCGGATCTTGTTCCGAACCCGGGTACCTGATACATCTCTAAAACAGGGCAGCATACCGGATCCGGATCCAAAATTTGAAGAAAATCCGGTTTGGGTCCGGGTCCGACAAACGGGTCGGGTAATTTGGGATTTTGTTCCGGATCCGGGTACCTGATACATCTCTAAAACAGGGTACTATACTGGGTCCGGATCCAAAATTTGAAGAAAATCCGGTTTGGGTCCGGGTCCGACAAACGGGTCGGGTAATTTCGGATCTCGTTCCGAACCCGGGTACCTGATACATCTCTAAAACAGGGCAGCATACCGGATCCGGATCCAAAATTTGAAGAAAATCCGGTTTGGGTCCGGGTCCGACAAACGGTTCGGGTAAGTTCGGATCTTGTTACGGATCCGGGTACCTGATACATCTCTAAAACGGGGTACTATACCGGGTCCGGATCCAAAATTTGAAGAAAATCCGGTTTGGGTCCGGGTCCGACAAACGGGTCGGGTAATTTGGGATTTTGTTCCGGATCCGGGTACCTGATACATCTCTAAAACAGGGTACTATACCGGGTCCGGATCCAAAATTTGAAGAAAATCCGGTTTGGGTCCGGGTCCGACAAACGGGTCGGGTAATTTCGGATCTTGTTCCGGATCCGGGTACCTGATACATCTCTAAAACAGGGTACTATACCAGGTCCGGATCCAAAATTTGAAGAAAATCCGGTTTGGGTCCGGGTCCGACAAACGGGTCGGGTAATTTGGGATTTTGTTCCGGATCCGGGTACCTGATACATCTCTAAAACAGGGTACTATACCGGGTCCGGATCCAAAATTTGAAGAAAATCCGGTTTGGGTCCGGGTCCGACAAACGGGTCGGGTAATTTCGGATCTTGTTCCGAACCCGGGTACCTGATACATCTCTAAAACAGGGTACTATACCGGGTCCGGATCCAAAATTATAAGAAAATCCGGTTTGGGTCCGGGTCCGACAAACGGGTCGGGTAATTTCGGATCTTGTTCCGGATCCGGGTGCCTGATAAATCTTTAAAACGGGGTAGCATACCGGGTGCAGATCCGGATCCAAAGTTTCGAGAATACCGGGTCCCGTTCCGGATCCAAAATTTTAAGGATATCGGGTTCGGGTCCGGGTCCGAGAAAATGGTCGGGTAATTTCGTCAAATTTTTGCTAGAAAAATTACGAATTTTGAACAAAAAACGGCGAAAAAGGTCAAATTTTTCTGTCTAAAATTATTTTTGATCAAAAAGTGGTGAAAAATTGTCTAATTTTCGTGAAAAAAATAGCATTTTTGCGAGAAAATCATCATTTTTAGACAAAAAAGGTCGAATAAAGATGAGTGGAAAATGTCAAGTTTTTGAGTAAAAAAGAAAAAAACGACAAAAAATACAGATTTTTTGTCAGAGAATGGTTACTTTTGCAAAAAAATCAATAAAAAAATGTCAATTTTTCGCTAGAAAATTGCCAATTCCGAACAAAAACTGGAAAAAAAATGTCAATATTTTGCTGGAAAATTAGTATTTTTGAAGAAAAATTTATAAAATGTCGCATTTTTGACAGAAAGTGGTCATTTTTGAACAGAAAAAAGGCGATAAAATCGGTTTTTTTTTTGTAGAAAATTATGATTTTGGCTCAAGAAAAATGTTAATTTTTGTAGGATAATGATTATTTTCGCACAAAAATCAATGAAAAATGAAAAATTTTCGGTTAAAAAATGATGATTTTTGGACAAAAGCGACAAAAATTAAAAATAAGAATTGGAAAATTTGAATTTTTGAAACAAAAAACAACGAAAAAAGTCAATTTTTTAAGAAAAATTATCATTTTTGGATAAAAAATTTGAAAAGTATAGATTTTTTCTCACAAAATATTCAATTTTGCAGAAAATTCAGTAGAAAATGTCAATTTTTTAGTAGAAAAGTTTCCAATTTTGAACAAAAAACGATGAAAAATATTGATTTTTGGTCAGAAAATGATCACTTTTGCAAAAAAAAAGAATGACAAATGTCAATTTGTCGCTAAAAAATTGTCATTTTTGAATAAAAACTGGAATCTTTTGCTAGAAAATTTGTGTTTTTGAAGAAAAATCTATGAAAAAGTGTCAAATTTTTGCTGTAAAGTTATCAGTTTTGGTAGAAAAGTCTGCGAAAAATGCAGAATTTTTGCTGAAAAATTGTTATTTTTGATCAAAAAGTGGTGAAAAATTGTCTAATTTGCGCAAAATTTGTATTTTTGAAGAAAAATCTTTTGTTCATCAGAAAATCAGAAATGTCAAATTTTTTCAAGAAAATTGAACTAAAACGGCGAAAAATGTCATTTTTTTACGAAAGTTATCATTTTTCGACAAAAACTTTGAAAAATATCGATTTTTTGTCAGAAAATGGTCAGTTCGGCAAAAAAAAATCAACAAAAAATGTCATTTTTTCGTTAGAAAATTGTCATTTTCGAACAAAAAACCGGAAAAAATGCAAATATTTTCCGAGAAAATTTGTATTTTTGAAGAATAATCTATGAAAAATGTCAAATTTTTGCTAGAAAACTGTTATTTTGGATCAAAAAGTGGTGAAAAATTGTCAATTTCCGCAAAATAAGTATTTTTGAAGAAATATCCATGGAAAATGTCAAATTTTTCCGAGAAAATTGAACAAAAAACGGCGAAAAATGTCAATTTTTTACGAAAGTTATCATTTTTCGACAAAAACTTTGAAAAATATCGATTTTTTGTCAGAAAAAGGTCACTTTTTCAGAAAAATCAACGAAAAATGTCAATTTTTCGGTAGAAAAATATGCGCCTGATACATGTCTAGTATCGGGTAGGATATCGGGTGGGGGTCCGGCTCCGAAATTTTGAAAATATCGGATCCGAGTCCAATAAAATAATCGGGTAATTTCGGATCCGCCGGGTATCCGATACACATGCCTAATTTACATTTAAAAAATTTAAAAATTTTTTTTTTTCGAATTTACCACAATTTTGTACGAAACTTCGTTACAAAATAGACGATTTTCTAAATCTTGTTCGACGAAAACTTTGGCGCGCAAAAAATCCGGGTGCGTCCGATCGGCCAAAGATTGCAATTTGGCCTTCAATTGTTGTAATTTTTGACTATAAATTCTGGAAAAAAATTGAAATTTAAAATTTAAAAATTTGAAAAAATTGAAAAATTTGAAAAAAATTAAAAAATCCGAAAAACTTACTGATCTTTAAAACTAATCGGAGTGTAAACTTTGCTATGCATTTTCGGAAAATTAATCGATTAATAAATTATATTTTCGAGCTTTGAACTAAAAAATTAGAAACAAAGTTTCAGGTTTAGAGTGTTGGCAGTCGAAAAATTAGGATTTTTATGCCAACCCCCCCCCCCCCCAGTTTGGAAAAATTTAGAAAAAATTCGCATTTTTTGGGAAAAATTTCGACTTTTTTCGACCCCCCCCCCCCCCCAACTGGTCGGACCTCTTACAGGTATGGGGGAGCTCCACCCCCAACTTGGTCAACCCTGCACCCAACCCCCCCCCCTCAAACTCGGAAAAGTTAAAAAAATTGGCTTTTTTTGGTAAATTTCCGAAATTTTTTCGACTTTTTCGGGGGTTTTTCGACCCCCCTTTCCAAAATTTTGGAAATGTTAGGAGGACCCCACCCCCAAAATTTTGGATTTACCCTCCCCCCAGCCAACTGGTCGGACCTTCTTAGAGGTATGGGGAAGAGATTTATTTTCCAGCGTTAGAATACTGAAATCCCAAATATTTAAATTTAGCCCAAAATTTATCATTTTCGATAATTCCAGATATGTCAAAAATAGAATTTTTTATGCAATTTAATTTTTTAGCTAGTTTTTTTTATTTCTATTTTACATAAAACGCAAAAACATTTAGGTTTTTTTTATGCATTTTTGATAAATTAATGACTGAAGAAGCTTAGAAAACGTTGAAAAAAGCTCAAAAATATTAAATTTGCGCATTTTTGAGCGAAAAAAAAACAAAACGACTAGGCAAAAATCGTGCGGAAAAATTTAGCTGTCTTTCGCTTCGCTCGCCAAATGGCGGAAAAATGCGAAAAAACGTCCCAAAATTTTTTTACACAATGAAAAATATGCTCCAAATTTTTTTCTATTTCCCAAAATACACGATTAGAGGGAAAAAATGACGTTTTTTAAGATATTGGAAAGGCGGCGCCTGACGTTATAAAAATGCGGAAATCTATCGGAATTCTCTACAGTACGTTTGACAATCACGCGACAAAACTCCAGCCTGTAACAACTTGCGTTTCAGAATATTTTTTAGACAACCTCCACAGCAGGTGAGAAATTCACAGCATAAACGAACATGGAGAATGTCCTGGAGCATTTTAATCTGACGAATGAGAAAATTCTTTTGGTGACTTTACACTATTTGACAATTTTGGCAAATTTGTCAATAAATCTACATTTTTGTTTACACTTTTTTCGACAACTTTACAATTTTCGGAACTTTTCCGACAACATTACATTTTTCAACAATTTTCCATAAATTTACAATTTTCCGATAACTCTAGATTATTTCGGTGACTTTACACTTTTTGGCAATTTTGACAATTTTTCGACAATGTAACAATTTCTCCGACAACTTTACATTTTTCAACAACTTTTTCGACAAATTCACAATTTTGAATAATTTTACTGTAAACTTTATGATTTTTAAAAACCGTTTCGATAACTTTACAATTTTGCACGACTTTACACTACATGGCAATTATCACGGATTTCTCTATAACTTTACATTTTTGAACACGTGTTCCGACAACTTTACATTTTTTGATGACTTTACACTTTTTAGCAACTATCACTACTTTATCCACAACTTTACAGTTTCCGAAAACTTTTACAGTTTACAATTTTTCAAAATAAGATTTTTACAATTTTTAAATATATTTTATAATTTACCATTTTTAAATATATTTTTTTGAGAATTTTTACAATTTTCGCAACTTTTTCTACAACTTCACAATTTTTGATGACTTTACACTACATGACAATTATCACAGCTTTCTCTATAACTTTACATTTTTGAACACGTTTTCCGACAACTTTACATTTTTTGATGACTTTACACTTTTTAGCAACTATCACTACTTTCTCCACAACTTTACAGTTTCCGAAAACTTTTACAGTTTACATTTTTTTAAAAAGTTTTTTGAGAATTTTTACAATTTTCGCAACTTTTTCTACAACTTCACAATTTTGCATGACTTTACACTACATGACAATTATCACAGCTTTCTCTATAACTTTACATTTTTGAACACGTTTTCCCACAACTTTACATTTTTTGATGACTTTACACTTTTTAGCAACTATCACTTCTCTTTCCACAACTTTACAGTTTCCGAAAACTTTTACAGTTTACAATTTTTTAAAATAAGTTTTTTACAATTTTTAAATATATTTTATAATTTACAATTTTTAAATATATTTTTTTGAGAATTTTTACATTTTTCGCAACTTTTTCTACAACTTCACAATTTTTGGTGACTTTACACTATTCGGCAATTTTGACAATTTTTTCAACAGCTTTACAATTTTGAATACTTTTTTCGTAAAGTTTACAATTTTCGACGATTTAAATACTATATTTGACAATTTTTGCAATTAATACTTTACAATTTTGAACAACTTCGACAAAATCGAAAAATATGAAATTTCCAAATTTTCAAGTCGAAAAATACGGAATTTACAAATTTTTCGCCAAAATTTTTCGGATTTTTTCGTCGAAAAATGTGAAATATTCGAATTTTTTCCTAAAATTTGCAAATTTTCAATCACAAATGTGAAACTTTATTTGGGAAAAATCAAGAATTCTAAAAAAAGTTTCTTAACAATTTTAGAATTTTTAAATTTTTGTTTAAAAAAAAAAATTTTCGAAATTTAAGTCGAAAAAAATGTGAAATTTTGTTTCACAAAAAAAAACATGAAATTCGAAAAATTTTGCCCGAAAATTTCCCAATTTTTAACCAGAAAAAGTTGAATTTCGAGTTTTCAAATTCAGAAATGTCAAATTTTTGAAATTTCAAATTTTCAAAATTTCAAATTTTATTATATTAATGAAAATTGAACCCATTACTTTTATATTTCAAGCCTGAATTATATCGCAATGTTTATGTTCATAGTATTTAAAACGGGTTTTGAATTCTTCCAAAAATTTAATAATTCAAGTTGTTGACTAAATAAATTTTTTCATTTTTTCAATTGAAAAAAAAAAATTTCATTGATCAAAATTGTACAACTTTACACTTTTATTTTGAAACTGAAAAATTACAGTTAACTACTTTACACTCTGATATTTCTTTAAAGTAGACTAAACTAAACTGTAGTAAACCACTTTACACTTCCCCGTTTTTTCTTCAGTGTAAACTGAACTAAAGTACAATGAACAACTTTACACTTTTGAATTTTTTTAAAACCAGACTGGACTAAACTACATTAAACTACTTTACACTTTTGCCAATTTTTTCATTAATGTAAACTAAACTAAAACTCGACTAAACTACAAAAAAAGACTTTACACTTTCGAATTTTTTTCTTTAAACTAGACCAAAGTGAACAACAACAACATACTACCTTAAATTTTTGCCTTTTTTCTTCAATGTTAACTATACTAAAAAAATTAAACTACTTTACACTTTTACGGATTATTTCTTCAATGTAAACTGAACGACACTGCAGTAAACTACTTTACACTGCTGTTTTTTCCTTTAAAGTAGACTGAACTCAATTATACTAGACTAATTTACACTTTTGCTTTTTTTCCTTCAGAGTACACTAAAGTAAAGTAAAAAAGTAAAGCTACAGTAAACTACTTTACACTTTTGCATTTTCTAAAGTTAACCAGACTGACCTACAGTTAACTACTTTACATATTCGAATTTTTCTCTTCAAAGTAGACTAAACTAAACTGCAGTAAACTACTTTACACTTTTGCCTTTTTCTGCGTTGTTAATTAAACTAAACCACAGTAAACTACTTTACACTTATACTTCGTTGATGTGTAAACTAAAGTGAGCTACTTTTACACATTCACTTTATCTAAAGTAGACTAATTTACACTTTTTTCTCTTTCAACGCCAAGAGTTTAAAGTGAAAAATCCATACAAAACTACATTAAACTACTTGACACTTCTATTCTTTTCGCTAACATAAAGTGTAAAGTGAAAATTCTGCGAAAAGTTACAGTAAGCTACTTTACACCTTTGCATTTTGTAAAGTTGACCCAACTGACCTACAGTTAACTACTTTACATATTCGAATTTTTCTCTTCAAAGTAGACTAAACTAAACTGCAGTAAACTACTTTACACTTTTGAACTTTTCTGCATTGTAAACTAAACTAAACTACAGTAAACTACTTTACACTTTTCCCCATTTTTCTTCAATGTAAACTAAACTAAACTGCAGTAAACTACTTTACACTTTTGCCTTTTTCTGCATTGTTAACTAAACTAAACTGCAGAAAACTACTTTACACTTTTGCTTTTTTTCTGCATTGTTAACTAAACTAAACTGCAGTAAACTACTTTACACTTTTGCCTTTTTTTTCTTCAATGTAAACTAAACTAAACTGCAGTAAACTACTTTACACTTTTGCCTTTTTCTGCATTGTTAACTAAAGTAAACTGCAGTAAACTACTTTACACTTTTTCCTTTTTCTGCATTGTTAACTAAACTAAACTGCAGTAAACTACTTTACACTTTTGCCTTTTTTTCTTCAATGTAAACTAAACTAAACTGCAGTAAACTACTTTACACTTTTGCCTTTTTCTGCATTGTTAACTAAACTAAACTGCAGTAAACTACTTTACACTTTTGCCTTTTTTTCTTCAATGTAAACTAAACTAAACTGCAGTAAACTACTTTACACTTTTTCCTTTTTTTGCATTGTTAACTAAACTAAACTGCAGTAAACTACTTTACACTTTTGCCTTTTTTTTCTTCAATGTAAACTAAACTAAACTGCAGTAAACTACTTTACACTTTTGCCTTTTTCTGCATTGTTAACTAAACTAAACTGCAGTAAACTACTTTACACTTTTGCCTTTTTTCTTCAATGTAAACTAAACTAAACTGCAGTAAACTACTTTACACTTTTTCCTTTTTCTGCATTGTTAACTAAACTAAACTGCAGTAAACTACTTTACACTTTTTCCTTTCTCTGCATTGTTAACTAAACTAAACTGCAGTAAACTACTTTACACTTTTGCCTTTTTTTCTTCAATGTAAACTAAACTAAACTGCAGTAAACTACTTTACACTTTTCCTTTTTCTGCATTGTTAACTAAACTAAACTGCAGTAAACTACTTTACACTTTTGCTTTTTTTCTGCATTGTTAACTAAACTAAACTGCAGTAAACTACTTTACACTTTTGCCTTTTTTTTCTTCAATGTAAACTAAACTAAACTGCAGTAAACTACTTTACACTTTTGCCTTTTTCTGCATTGTTAACTAAACTAAACTGCAGTAAACTACTTTACACTTTTGCCTTTTTTTCTTCAATGTAAACTAAACTAAACTGCAGTAAACTACTTTACACTTTTGCCTTTTTCTGCATTGTTAACTAAAGTAAACTGCAGTAAACTACTTTACACTTTCTCCTTTTTCTGCATTGTTAACTAAACTAAACTGCAGTAAACTACTTTACACTTTTGCCTTTTTTTTTCTTCAATGTAAACTAAACTAAACTGCAGTAAACTACTTTACACTTTTGCCTTTTTTTCTTCAATGTAAACTAAACTAAACTGCAGTAAACTACTTTACACTTTTTCCTTTTTCTGCATTGTTAACTAAACTAAACTGCAGTAAACTACTTTACACTTTTTCCTTTCTCTGCATTGTTAACTAAACTAAACTGCAGTAAACTACTTTACACTTTTGCCTTTTTTTCTTCAATGTAAACTAAACTAAACTGCAGTAAACTACTTTACACTTTTTCCTTTTTCTGCATTGTTAACTAAAGTAAACTGAAGTAAACTACTTTACACTTTTGCCTTTTTTTCTTCAATGTAAACTAACTAAACTGCAGTAAACTACTTTACACTTTTTCCTTTTTCTGCATTGTTAACTAAACTAAACTGCAGTAAACTACTTTACACTTTTGCCTTTTTTTTCTTCAATGTAAACTAAACTAAACTGCAGTAAACTACTTTACACTTTTGCCTTTTTTTCTTCAATGTAAACTAAACTAAACTGCAGTAAACTACTTTACACTTTTTCCTTTTTCTGCATTGTTAACTAAACTAAACTGCAGTAAACTACTTTACACTTTTTCCTTTCTCTGCATTGTTAACTAAACTAAACTGCAGTAAACTACTTTACACTTTTGCCTTTTTTTCTTCAATGTAAACTAAACTAAACTGCAGTAAACTACTTTACACTTTTTCCTTTTTCTGCATTGTTAACTAAAGTAAACTGAAGTAAACTACTTTACACTTTTGCCTTTTTTTTCTTCAATGTAAACTAACTAAACTGCAGTAAACTACTTTACACTTTTGCCTTTTTTTTCTTCAATGTAAACTAACTAAACTGCAGTAAACTACTTTACACTTTTGCCTTTTTCTGCATGGTTAACTAAAGTAAACTGCAGTAAACTACTTTACACTTTTGCCTTTTTTTCTTCAATGTAAACTAACTAAACTGCAGTAAACTACTTTACACTTTTTCCTTTTTCTGCATTGTTAACTAAAGTAAACTGCAGTAAACTACTTTACACTTTTGCCTTTTTTTTCTTCAATGTAAACTAACTAAACTGCAGTAAACTACTTTACACTTTTTCTTTTTTCTGCATTGTTAACTAAAGTAAACTGCAGTAAACTACTTTACACTTTCTCCTTTTTCTGCATTGTTAACTAAACTAAACTGCAGTAAACTACTTTACACTTTTGCCTTTTTTTTCTTCAATGTAAACTAAACTAAACTGCAGTAAACTACTTTACACTTTTGCCTTTTTTTCTTCAATGTAAACTAAACTAAACTGCAGTAAACTACTTTACACTTTTTCCTTTTTCTGCATTGTTAACTAAACTAAACTGCAGTAAACTACTTTACACTTTTTCCTTTCTCTGCATTGTTAACTAAACTAAACTGCAGTAAACTACTTTACACTTTTGCCTTTTTTTCTTCAATGTAAACTAAACTAAACTGCAGTAAACTACTTTACACTTTTTCCTTTTTCTGCATTGTTAACTAAAGTAAACTGCAGTAAACTACTTTACACTTTTGCCTTTTTTTTCTTCAATGTAAACTAAACTAAACTGCAGTAAACTACTTTACACTTTTGAACTTTTCTGCATTGTAAACTAAACTAAATTACAGTAAACTACTTTACACTTTTGCCTTTTTCTGCATTGTCAACTAAACTAAACTGCAGTAAACTACTTCACACTTTTGCTTTTTTTTCTTCAATGTAAACTAAACTAAACTGCAGTAAACTACTTTACACTTTTGCCTTTTTTTTCTTCAATGTAAACTAAACTAAACTGCAGTAAACTACTTTACACTTTTGCCTTTTTCTGCATTGTTAACTAAACTAAACTGCAGTAAACTACTTTACACTTTTCCCCGTTTTTTCTTCAATGTAAACTAAACTAAACTGCAGTAAACTACTTTACACTTTTGCCTTTTTCTTCAATGTAAACTAAACTAAACTGCAGTAAACTACTTTACACTTTTGCCTTTCTCTGCATTGTTAACTAAACTAAACTGCAGTAAACTACTTTACACTTTTGCCTTTTTTTTCTTCAATGTAGACTAAACTAAACTGCAGTAAACTACTTTACACTTTTGCCTTTTTCTGCATTGTTAACTAAACTAAACTGCAGTAAACTACTTTACACTTTTGCCTTTTTCTGCATTGTTAACTAAACTAAACTGCAGTAAACTACTTTACACTTTTCCCCGTTTTTTCTTCAATGTAAACTAAACTAAACTGCAGTAAACTACTTTACACTTTTGCCTTTTTCTTCAATGTAAACTAAACTAAACTGCAGTAAACTACTTTACACTTTTGCCTTTCTCTGCATTGTTAACTAAACTAAACTGCAGTAAACTACTTTACACTTTTGCCTTTTTTTTCTTCAATGTAGACTAAACTAAACTGCAGTAAACTACTTTACACTTTTGCCTTTTTCTGCATTGTTAACTAAACTAAACTGCAGTAAACTACTTTACACTTTTGCCTTTTTCTGCATTGTTAACTAAACTAAACTGCAGTAAACTACTTTACACTTTTTCCTTTTTCTGCATTGTTAACTAAACTAAACTGCAGTAAACTACTTTACACTTTTTCCTTTCTCTGCATTGTTAACTAAACTAAACTGCAGTAAACTACTTTACACTTTTGCCTTTTTTTTCTTCAATGTAGACTAAACTAAACTGCAGTAAACTACTTTACACTTTTTCCTTTTTCTGCATTGTTAACTAAACTAAACTGCAGTAAACCACTTTACACTTTACTTCTTTGATGTGTAAACTGAAGTGAGCTACTTTAACACATTCAATTTATCTAAAGTAAACTAATTTACACTTTTTTCTCTTTCAACGTAAAGAGTTTAAAGTGAAAAATCCATACAAAACTACATTAAACTACTTGACACTTTTATTTTTTTGGCTAACATAAAGAGTGTAAAGTGAAAATTCTGCAAAAAAACTACAGTAAACTACTTTACACTTCCACTTTTTTCCTGTGTGAACTAAAGTGAGCTACTTTACACTTTTATTTTATCTTTCAACTTAAAAATGTAAATTTAAAATGTTACGAAAAATTACAGTAAACTACTTTACACTTTTACTGTCTGATTGAATTTCTGCATTTTTCGTCCAATTATTGTTGTAAAGAAAATTTTCCGAATATACTTTAGAAAAATGTAAAATTATTGTAAAGCTTACTTTACACTTTTTTGTGTAAACTAACTCACTCTTTAAATTTTCTTCCATTTCTTTACATTTTTGGGTGAAAATTTAACGTTCGGCTTGGACCTTAAACAATTTTTTTTGTTGAAAACTTCCATTTTCCGATTTTAAATCCAAAATTTTGTCGACGATAATTTTCTTGCAAAATTTTTCTTTTCCTACATTTTGCGGTAATTTTTGTAAAATTCATCTCCCGCGGGAGACAAAAATTGAAAAAAAATCTTTAAAATTTTTTAATATTTTAAAATTTTTGGCCAAAATTTCCAAATTTCTTGCCGAAAAATGTAAACTTTTCGAAGTTTTGACGAAAAATTTTCGAATTTCTTGCCGAAAAATGTAAAACCTTCCATTCCTTTACTCCAGAATTATCAAATTTTTCAAAAAAAAAAAGAAAATATTTTTGAAAATGTCGAAAAATGGTTTGAAGGGTGAAAAAATTGTAAAATTCCCAAAAACGTGAGAAAAAAAGTTGTCAAAAAATGTAAATTAGTTTGGAAAACTTGTCAATAATATTGTAAAGTCGTCGCGAAGAGTTGTCAAAACATGGTCGACAAATGTAAAATTGTCAAAAATTGACAAAAAAAGTTGAAAAAAATTGCCTAATTTATGGAGAAAAATATTGTCAAAAATTGAAAAAGTTGTAAAGTTCTAAAAAAATCGTCGACAAATGTAGATTTGTTAAAAAGTGTTAAAATGTGTAGAGTTACCATAAATTGAAAAGAATTTTCGAAAAACTTGTTGAAAATAGTAAAGTCGTTGAAAAATGTGTCCAAAATTGTAAATTGTCGGGAAAATCATTGAGAAGTGTAATGTTGTCGAAAAAAATTCCAAATTGTAAAGTTGGTGAAAAATATGTTGAAAAGTGTAATGTCCAAAAAAAATTGAAAATTGTAAAGTTGGTGAAAAATATGTTGAAAAGTGTAATGTCCAAAAAAAATTGAAAATTGTAAAGTTGGTGAAAAATATGTTGAAAAGTGTAATGTCCAAAAAAAATTGAAAATTGTAAAGTTGGTGAAAAATATGTTGAAAAGTGTAATGTCCAAAAAAATTGAAAATTGTAAAGTTGGTGAAAAATATGTTGAAAAGTGTAATGTCCAAAAAAATTGAAAATTGTAAAGTTGGTGAAAAATATGTTAAAAAGTGTAATGTCCAAAAAAATTTGAAAATTGTAAAGTTGGTGAAAAATATGTTGAAAAGTGTAATGTCCAAAAAAATTGAAAATTGTAAAGTTGGTGAAAAATATGTTGAAAAGTGTAATGTCCAAAAAAATTGAAAATTGTAAAGTTGGTGAAAAATATGTTGAAAAGTGTAATGTCCAAAAAAAATTGAAAATTGTAAAGTTGGTGAAAAATATGTTGGAAAGTGTAATGTCCAAAAAAATTGAAAATTGTAAAGTTGGTGAAAAATATGTTGAAAAGTGTAATGTCCAAAAAAATTTGAAAATTGTAAAGTTGGTGAAAAATATGTTGAAAAGTGTAATGTCCAAAAAAAATTGAAAATTGTAAAGTTGGTGAAAAATATGTTAAAAAGTGTAATGTCCCAAAAAATTTGAAAATTGTAAAGTTGGTGAAAAATATGTTGGAAAGTGTAATGTCCAAAAAAATTGAAAATTGTAAAGTTGGTGAAAAATATGTTGAAAAGTGTAATGTCCAAAAAAAATTGAAAAATGTAAAGTTGGTGAAAAATATGTTAAAAAGTGTAATGTCCAAAAAAAATTGAAAATTGTAAAGTTGATGAAAAATATGTTGGAAAGTGTAATGTCCAAAAAAATTGAAAATTGTAAAGTTGGTGAAAAATATGTTGGAAAGTGTAATGTCCAAAAAAATTGAAAATTGTAAAGTTGGTGAAAAATATGTTGGAAAGTGTAATGTCCAAAAAAATTGAAAATTGTAAAGTTGGTGAAAAATATGTTGGAAAGTGTAATGTCCAAAAAAATTGAAAATTGTAAAGTTGGTGAAAAATATGTTGAAAAGTGTAATGTCCAAAAAAAATTGAAAAATGTAAAGTTGGTGAAAAATATGTTAAAAAGTGTAATGTCCAAAAAAATTGAAAATTGTAAAGTTGGTGAAAAATATGTTGAAAAGTGTAATGTCCAAAAAAATTTGAAAATTGTAAAGTTGGTGAAAAATATGTTGAAAAGTGTAATGTCCAAAAAAAATTGAAAAATGTAAAGTTGGTGAAAAATATGTTAAAAAGTGTAATGTCCAAAAAAAATTGAAAATTGTAAAGTTGGTGAAAAATATGTTGAAAAGTGTAATGTCCAAAAAAATTTGAAAATTGTAAAGTTGGTGAAAAATATGTTGAAAAGTGTAATGTCCAAAAAAAATTGAAAAATGTAAAGTTGGTGAAAAATATGTTAAAAAGTGTAATGTCCAAAAAAAATTGAAAATTGTAAAGTTGGTGAAAAATATGTTGAAAAGTGTAATGTCCAAAAAAATTTGAAAATTGTAAAGTTGGTGAAAAATATGTTGGAAAGTGTAATGTCCAAAAAAATTGAAAATTGTAAAGTTGATGAAAAATATGTTGGAAAGTGTAATGTCCAAAAAAATTTGAAAATTGTAAAGTTGGTGAAAAATATATTAAAAAGTGTAATGTCCAAAAAAAATTGAAAATTGTAAAGTTGATGAAAAATATGTTGGAAAGTGTAATGTCCAAAAAAATTGAAAATTGTAAAGTTGGTGAAAAATATGTTAAAAAGTGTAATGTCCAAAAAAATTGAAAATTGTAAAGTTGGTGAAAAATATGTTGAAAAGTGTAATGTCCAAAAAAATTTGAAAATTGTAAAGTTGGTGAAAAATATGTTGAAAAGTGTAATGTCCAAAAAAAATTGAAAAATGTAAAGTTGGTGAAAAATATGTTAAAAAGTGTAATGTCCAAAAAAAATTGAAAATTGTAAAGTTGGTGAAAAATATGTTGAAAAGTGTAATGTCCAAAAAAATTTGAAAATTGTAAAGTTGGTGAAAAATATGTTGGAAAGTGTAATGTCCAAAAAAATTGAAAATTGTAAAGTTGATGAAAAATATGTTGGAAAGTGTAATGTCCAAAAAAATTTAAAAATTGTAAAGTTGGTGAAAAATATATTAAAAAGTGTAATGTCCAAAAAAAATTGAAAATTGTAAAGTTGATGAAAAATATGTTGGAAAGTGTAATGTCCAAAAAAATTGAAAATTGTAAAGTTGGTGAAAAATATGTTAAAAAGTGTAATGTCCAAAAAAATTGAAAATTGTAAAGTTGGTGAAAAATATGTTGAAAAGTGTAATGTCCAAAAAAATTTGAAAATTGTAAAGTTGGTGAAAAATATGTTGAAAAGTGTAATGTCCAAAAAAAATTGAAAAATGTAAAGTTGGTGAAAAATATGTTAAAAAGTGTAATGTCCAAAAAAAATTGAAAATTGTAAAGTTGGTGAAAAATATGTTGAAAAGTGTAATGTCCAAAAAAATTTGAAAATTGTAAAGTTGGTGAAAAATATGTTGGAAAGTGTAATGTCCAAAAAAATTGAAAATTGTAAAGTTGATGAAAAATATGTTGGAAAGTGTAATGTCCAAAAAAATTTGAAAATTGTAAAGTTGGTGAAAAATATATTAAAAAGTGTAATGTCCAAAAAAAATTGAAAATTGTAAAGTTGATGAAAAATATGTTGGAAAGTGTAATGTCCAAAAAAATTGAAAATTGTAAAGTTGGTGAAAAATATGTTGGAAAGTGTAATGTCCAAAAAAATTGAAAATTGTAAAGTTGGTGAAAAATATGTTGGAAAGTGTAATGTCCAAAAAAATTTGAAAATTGTAAAGTTGGTGAAAAATATGTTGAAAAGTGTAATGTCCAAAAAAATTTGAAAATTGTAAAGTTGGTGAAAAATATGTTGAAAAGTGTAATGTCCAAAAAAATTTGAAAATTGTAAAGTTGGTGAAAAATATGTTGGAAAGTGTAATGTCCAAAAAAAATTGAAAATTGTAAAGTTGGTGAAAAATATGTTGAAAAGTGTAATGTCCAAAAAAATTTGAAAATTGTAAAGTTGGTGAAAAATATGTTGGAAAGTTTAATGTCCAAAAAAAATTGAAAATTGTAAAGTTGGTGAAAAATATGTTGGAAAGTGTAATGTCCAAAAAAATTTGAAAATTGTAAAGTTGGTGAAAAATATGTTAAAAAGTGTAATGTCCAAAAAAATTTGAAAATTGTAAAGTTGGTGAAAATTATGTTGAAAAGTGTAATGTCCAAAAAAATTTGAAAATTGTAAAGTTGGTGAAAAATATGTTAAAAAGTGTAATGTCCAAAAAAATTTGAAAATTGTAAAGTTGGTGAAAAATATTATTGGAAAGTGTAATGTCCAAAAAAATTTGAAAATTGTAAAGTTGGTGAAAAATATGTTGGAAAGTGTAATGTCCAAAAAAATTTGAAAATTGTAAAGTTGGTGAAAAATATGTTGAAAAGTGTAATGTTCAAAAAAAAATTGAAAATTGTAAAGTTGGTGAAAAATATTATTGGAAAGTGTAATGTCCAAAAAAATTTGAAAATTGTAAAGTTGGTGAAAAATATGTTGGAAAGTGTAATGTCCAAAAAAATTTGAAAATTGTAAAGTTGGTGAAAAATATGTTGAAAAGTGTAATGTCCAAAAAAAATTGAAAAATGTAAAGTTGGTGAAAAATATGTTAAAAAGTGTAATGTCCAAAAAAAATTGAAAATTGTAAAGTTGGTGAAAAATATTATTGGAAAGTGTAATGTCCAAAAAAATTTGAAAATTGTAAAGTTGGTGAAAAATATGTTGGAAAGTGTAATGTCCAAAAAAATTTGAAAATTGTAAAGTTGGTGAAAAATATGTTAAAAAGTGTAATGTCCAAAAAAATTTGAAAATTGTAAAGTTGGTGAAAATTATGTTGAAAAGTGTAATGTCCAAAAAAATTTGAAAATTGTAAAGTTGGTGAAAAATATGTTAAAAAGTGTAATGTCCAAAAAAATTTGAAAATTGTAAAGTTGGTGAAAAATATTATTGGAAAGTGTAATGTCCAAAAAAATTTGAAAATTGTAAAGTTGGTGAAAAATATGTTGGAAAGTGTAATGTCCAAAAAAATTTGAAAATTGTAAAGTTGGTGAAAAATATGTTAAAAAGTGTAATGTCCAAAAAAATTGAAAATTGTAAAGTTGGTGAAAAATATGTTAAAAAGTGTAATGTCCAAAAAAATTTGAAAATTGTAAAGTTGGTGAAAAATATGTTGAAAAGTGTAATGTCCAAAAAAATTTGAAAATTGTAAAGTTGGTGAAAAATATGTTGGAAAGTGTAATGTCCAAAAAATTTGAAAATTGTAAAGTTGGTGAAAAATATGTTGGAAAGTGTAATGTCCAAAAAAATTTGAAAATTGTAAAGTTGGTGAAAAATATGTTAAAAAGTGTAATGTCCAAAAAAAATTGAAAATTGTAAAGTTTGTGAAAAATATGTTGGAAAGTGTAATGTCCAAAAAAATTTGAAAATTGTAAAGTTGGTGAAAAATATGTTGGAAAGTGTGATGTCCAAAAAAATTTGAAAATTGTAAAGTTGGTGAAAAATATGTTGGAAAGTGTAATGTCCAAAAAAATTTGAAAATTGTAAAGTTGGTGAAAAATATGTTGGAAAGTGTAACGTCCAAAAAAATTTGAAAATTGTAAAGTTGGTGAAAAATATGTTGAAAAGTGTAATGTCCAAAAAAAATTGAAAATTGTAAAGTTTGTGAAAAATATGTCGGAAAGTGTAATGTCCAAAAAAATTTGAAAATTGTAAAGTTGGTGAAAAATATGTTAAAAAGTGTAATGTCCAAAAAAATTGAAAATTGTAAAGTTGGTGAAAAATATGTTAAAAAGTGTAATGTCCAAAAAAATTGAAAATTGTAAAGTTGGTGAAAAATATGTTGGAAAGTGTAATGTCCAAAAAATTTGAAAATTGTAAAGTTGGTGAAAATAATGTTGGAAAGTGTAATGTCCAAAAAAATTTGAAAATTGTAAAGTTGGTGAAAAATATGTCGAAAAGTGTAATGTCCAAAAAAATTTGAAAATTGTAAAGTTGGTGAAAAATATGTTGGAAAGTGTAACGTCCAAAAAAATTTGAAAATTGTAAAGTTGGTGAAAAATATGTTAAAAAGTGTAATGTCCAAAAAAAATTGAAAATTGTAAAGTTTGTGAAAAATATGTTGGAAAGTGTAATGTCCAAAAAAATTTGAAAATTGTAAAGTTGGTGAAAAATATGTTGGAAAGTGTAATGTCCAAAAAAATTTGAAAATTGTAAAGTTGGTGAAAAATATGTTGGAAAGTGTAATGTCCAAAAAAAATTGAAAATTGTAAAGTTTGTGAAAAATATGTTGGAAAGTGTAATGTCCAAAAAAATTTGAAAATTGTAAAGTTGGTGAAAAATATGTTGGAAAGTGTAATGTCCAAAAAATTTGAAAATTGTAAAGTTGGTGAAAAATATGTTGGAAAGTGTAACGTCCAAAAAAATTTGAAAATTGTAAAGTTGGTGAAAAATATGTTAAAAAGTGTAATGTCCAAAAAAAATTGAAAATTGTAAAGTTTGTGAAAAATATGTTGGAAAGTGTAATGTCCAAAAAAATTTGAAAATTGTAAAGTTGGTGAAAAATATGTTGGAAAGTGTAATGTCCAAAAAAATTTGAAAATTGTAAAGTTGGTGAAAAATATGTTAAAAAGTGTAATGTCCAAAAAAAATTGAAAATTGTAAAGTTTGTGAAAAATATGTTGGAAAGTGTAATGTCCAAAAAAATTTGAAAATTGTAAAGTTGGTGAAAAATATGTTGGAAAGTGTAATGTCCAAAAAATTTGAAAATTGTAAAGTTGGTGAAAAATATGTCGAAAAGTGTAATGTCCAAAAAAATTTGAAAATTGTAAAGTTGGTGAAAAATATGTTGGAAAGTGTAATGTCCAAAAAAAATTGAAAATTGTAAAGTTGGTGAAAAATATGTTAAAAAGTGTAATGTCCAAAAAAAATTGAAAATTGTAAAGTTTGTGAAAAATATGTTGGAAAGTGTAATGTCCAAAAAAATTTGAAAATTGTAAAGTTGGTGAAAAATATGTTGGAAAGTGTAATGTCCAAAAAAATTTGAAAATTGTAAAGTTGGTGAAAAATATGTCGAAAAGTGTAATGTCCAAAAAAATTGAAAATTGTAAAGTTGGTGAAAAATATGTTGGAAAGTGTAATGTCCAAAAAAATTGAAAATTGTAAAGTTGGTGAAAAATATGTTGAAAAGTGTAATGTCCAAAAAAAAATTGAAAATTGTAAAGTTGGTGAAAAATATGTTGGAAAGTGTAATGTCCAAAAAAATTTGAAAATTGTAAAGTTGGTGAAAAATATGTTGAAAAGTGTAATGTCCAAAAAAATTTGAAAATTGTAAAGTTGGTGAAAAATATGTTGAAAAGTGTAATGTCCAAAAAAAATTGAAAATTGTAAAGTTGGTGAAGAATATGTTGGAAAGTGTAATGTCCAAAAAAATTTGAACATTGTAAAGTTGGTGAAAAATATGTTAAAAAGTGTAATGTCCAAAAAAATTGAAAATTGTAAAGTTGGTGAAAAATATGTTAAAAAGTGTAATGTCCAAAAAAATTGAAAATTGTAAAGTTGGTGAAAAATATGTTGAAAAGTGTAATGTCCAAAAAAATTGAAAATTGTAAAGTTGGTGAAAAATATGTTAAAAAGTGTAATGTCCAAAAAAATTGAAAATTGTAAAGTTGGTGAAAAATATGTTGGAAAGTGTAATGTCCAAAAAAATTGAAAATTGTAAAGTTGGTGAAAAATATGTTAAAAAGTGTAATGTCCAAAAAAATTGAAAATTGTAAAGTTGGTGAAAAATATGTTGAAAAGTGTAATGTCCAATAAAAATGAAAATTGTAAAGTTGGTGAAAAATATGTTAAAAAGTGTAATGTCCAAAAAAATTGAAAATTGTAAAGTTGGTGAAAAATATGTTAAAAAGTGTATTGTCCAAAAAAAATTGAAAATTGTAAAGTTGGTGAAAAATATGTTGGAAAGTGTAATGTCCAAAAAAATTGAAAATTGTAAAGTTGGTGAAAAATATGTTAAAAAGTGTAATGTCCAAAAAAATTGAAAATTGTAAAGTTGGTGAAAAATATGTTGGAAAGTGTAATGTCCAAAAAAATTGAAAATTGTAAAGTTGGTGAAAAATATGTTGAAAAGTGTAATGTCCAAAAAAATTTGAAAATTGTAAAGTTGGTGAAAAATATGTTGGAAAGTGTAATGTCCAAAAGAATTTGAAAATTGTAAAGTTGGTGAAAAATATGTTGAAAAGTGTAATGTCCAAAAAAATTTGAAAATTGTAAAGTTGGTGAAAAATATGTTGGAAAGTGTAATGTCCAAAAGAATTTGAAAATTGTAAAGTTGGTGAAAAATATGTTAAAAAGTGTAATGTCCAAAAAAATTTGAAAATTGTAAAGTTGGTGAAAAATATGTTGAAAAGTGTTCCTCTGATACTGTCAGCCGACACCAGCCAGATTCTGAGAACTCGGCCAGCACTGGAGACTAACCCGAGTGGACTCCGGTCAACTCCAGCTGGTGTTGGCCGACAGAGCTGCTTTACTCCTGCAATCAGGTGTTGGCCCGCATTAGCTGACAAGCGAATAACTGCAACAACTAGTGGTTGTTGACCTGCAGTCAGTTAACAACAATGTAGTTAACAAAAAGTATTGTGGTCTACTGCTCCCTGAATCGAATAGCTGTTAACTGTGAATCTGCAGGCCTTTAGCATTTAAATAAATGAGAACACACCTATCATAAACCTTACCTTGTGAATAACTCTAATAAGAACGCGCAGTTAACCTGCAGTCTTTTAAAAATAGGCTTGTTAACCCAAGGTATTGTTTTGAAGTAACTGCAACTGTCCTTAACTGTGAATGTACAGTCGCAGTTGCTTAGCTCCAGCCATGTTGAAAATAAGTACTGTTCCTAACTAACCCAACAGTTGTCAAGCATGAATCTGCAACCTTTTAACAATTGCATAACTAATTACAGATACATTTTCCACTGCATTTTGGAAATAAATTCAACACTGCAACAGTTTTTAACTGCGAATTTGCAGTCATTTAGTAGTTTTGTAAAGAATCATCACCATATTATCAAATGTATTTTGTGAATAACAAGAGATAAGAACTGGCAGTTAACCTGTAGAGTTTTAGCAATAGGTTTGTTAACCAAAGGTGTGTTGTAGTGTGTTTTCCGCCGATTTTTCATTATTTGTCAAAACGCGTCACAGGCCCGCAGGTGGCAAGTGGAGAGAGCAACGCGGACCACTAGTGGCCATCTTACTGTAGCGCACGTCGGTACGCGTGCGCTGGTCTCTCTCTTCATCATTATTCGTTACGTATACTTTACGTGTATTTTATTTTTCTTTACTAGTTGTGTGCCCCGCCGGCCACCACTAGTACGCATTAGCCGCCTCCCACCACGTCTCTTTCGTCTTTGCTCGCCCGTGCGTGGGAGTAGAATTATTATTATCATTTTATTTTCGTCTCGCCCGTAGCGTTTTGGTCACGTAAGTTTTCGTACGTTTTCGTATAATAATAAATAGGTAGGAGAGAGTCTCTTTACTTTAGTTAGTGAGAAAAGAAGGGAGACAATTAAAGAAACTAGGTTTTCTTTAATTGTTGGGGTAATTATTGTCGGGGTTTAAGTACTAGTAATTACGTAATCGGGTAAACGTGGGCGTGGGACGCACGTACATTAAGGACGCAACCTCGGAATCCCAATCCTGCTCACGCCGCATCATCCCCGACCTCAAAGCAAGATATAACACTGGTGACCGTTTGGATTGTACGTTGCCGCTCCCCGCTGTTGCGTTGCATCCGAAAAAGACTTCAAAATTCGACCCCGCCGTAGCTGCGCCAAAGGGTACAAACGAGGTTACTATACCTTGAGAAAAAAGATGCCAACGGTAAGCCACACACCGCCGGACTTCACTCGATTTCCGTCGCGTTCCAGTTCTCCGAACACCGCCACAGCCGCACGCCACGCTTTAAGTTTTGACCAGATGATGTTGCCGCGACCGTCAAATATTACGCAATCGACAGCGGTACCCACGGTAAGCTTCCCGCCCCATAATCCGCCCTTGTCTAATTTCACCACCCCCGCGCTGGACGGGACGGCACAGCCGCAAGCACCGCTCATTCCCGCAACTGCGGCGACGAATATTTCCCAAACTCCGCGGCTTGTAAACCAAAACCTTCATGCCGCCGCCGAAAATCGCCTCAACGCGCCGCCCGCATCGCAAATGCCGCCACCGCCCGCGCCGGCTCGAAATAATGATGACCAAATTGTCGCCAGAACCGACTCTTCCGAATCCTTTGTCAATATCGAACCACCGCAAGCCCCAGCCGCCACCCCTGCTTCAGCAAATGATCACCGCAGCAGTTTCGCCATCGCAAACGCCAATGAAGTCCAAAATTTTCGAATTGAAGCACGCGACGCGCTGGAACAACTCAACACCGCCGCCGCGCGTATAACCAACAATGTCCCCACGGTACAAACCATCGATCAAATTATCGGCGCCGTTTCTGATCAATTCCAAGCCCAACAATTACGCGTTCAACGCGAGATTCAAGAACAAACAAAAGCAACTAACGCGCGTTTGCCGCGCTCGCCGAGCAAATGCAACACTTGATTTCCACAACCGCCGCCGCGACGCACGCGCGTAATCCGCCTACACCAAGACCGCCGCCGGTGTCCTCACGGTTTCACGGCGAGGAAACAAGAGATGTTTATATCCCTAACGAAACTCTCCGTGAAACTGAACCGGCTCCAGTCTTTGGCAGGCTACCAAACCAAGTCAAACCCAAAGCACCGTCGACGGATAACTTATATAATAACGAATTCGCCCGCAATACGCGCGCCGATGAAGATTTACACCGCTCCGCGCTTCAAAGACGCCCACCGCCCGCGGCAAACCAATTTGGCTTTTCAGATTATCCACCCGAGGATTATTATGAACACCCGCACCCTCGGTACGACATGCCGCGCACGTCTCATCGTGAGGAAGATAGCTGCATCAAAACAATCGTCGACAATATGCATCCATTGATAATTGACGGCGCCGCAAAAAATAAACGTCTGTTACGCTTCTTCATACGACTGGAAAATGAATTTGGCTACGACGCCTCCAACCACGTAAAGATGAGTGCCCTCCGCCGACTTACCCCCGATACGCCGAGCGATATGATCCAAGATATGACGCGGTATGAAGACGCCAAACATTTGCTCATGTTCCAGTTGGCGCCCGATTGCAATCCGATGACCCTTAAACGCGAACTTGCGTCAATCACGCCAGAAGCCGGAGAGGAACCCGCCGCATTCCTTAGTAAGGTAATGACTTATGTACAACTATTGTATCAGCATGAAGATCAAACTTTTCGGCATAAACAAGTAATTGATACCTTTTTGACCAAAATGCCTGTTTTCTATCAACTCACAATTGGTGAACAAGCAAAGGGTTTCACAAATGTTCAACAATTGGCCGACGCCGTAGCCAAAGCCCGTAGTGTCCTCAACGCAACTAAAGCCGAAATCGGAACCGCGGAACGACCCATTCTGGTAAATCAAGCCGATCAAGATGCACCACCTCCGAAGTCGCCGCAACCGTTCGATCGCCGTTTTGAACGCCGCCGCAGCATGGACCGTCCCCAAAATCGCTACCGCGAGCGCTCTCCCTCGATGGACCGCAGGACGCAAAACCAGCCACTAAATTCGTCTCTTTCCAACCACAAGCAATTGAGCCACCGCCGCCGCAACCGCCGCGCACAGAGATGCTTCTGGAACAATTGATTCAACAATACGACCGCGACTATGAAGAAAGAAAATCTCGACAACGCCCTGAAGAAACGGTACCCAACAATAGGCAACAAAGTCCGCGCCATCAATCTCAAAACAGAGAGCCCTACTCAAACCGTTTTGACCGATCCGCCAGCAGAGACCGCGCACGCCCGACGCAACCTACAGGTTTGTGGTGCGACGCTCACAAATCCCGCACCCACAACACTGAAGATTGCGTCTGGCTCAAACGGCAAAACGCTCAACAATCAGCCCGACTTGAACCAAATCGCTCAAATTACGCCGCCCAACCACGGCAAGTTGACCTCCGAAACAACTCGAACGACGTCCGCGGACAACGCGATTGGCGACCCCGCCGCGGAGGACCGCCCCAACGTGGAGCGAACTACGCCCGCGGCGCGCGAAACCATTTCTATGAAGGTAACTCTATACAACGCCCAAATGATTTTGTTCAGAACACATACGCCGTCTACCCGAACCACCAATTTCCGGCGCCGTGGGAACAACATATTCATTACAATGCGGTACCTACTCCTTACGTCACAACGCCGACGGATTCATCGCGCGCTAGTTCTCAATCTTCAGAAATGCAAATTACCCTACCCGCCCTTCCGGCACCAAACACCGCGCCCGTACCGGCGCTCGAAACACGCGTCAACAATCATTCAACGTCCGCGGCCAATATGGTTGTTCCATCCAAAGAAATCGCTTCCGCCGCACCCATTGTCAGCCCCGGCATCGTCCGTTGGAACGCAACAGGCCGCGCTTTTCAAGATCCCTGTCATATTCGTTCGTCCGTTTGTCAAATCGATAATCTCACGCCATCTTCCAAATCGTTTGTCCGCAAGTACGCTTCTACGAGAGCCTTTCAAATCCCAATCAAAATTGGAGCCGTCAAAGCACACGCGCTCATCGATACAGGTGCCCAATGTTCCGTACTATCATCAGGTTTGGTCAAACGCGCTTTCGACAAGCAATCGCTCCAACTCCCGATTTGTGGAAAAATTAAAGTAGCCGACGGCGCCGTAGTCAACGCTCACGGCCCGGTAGTTGTCACAATGGAATCCGCCTTCGGAGAGCACATGATCAAATGCGTAACTCTTGACGACGACGGAAACGATCAATTCATCATCGGAACCGATTTCCTCGCGCACCCCGATATCCACGCCATTTTAAATTTCAAAGACAATTATATCGAAATTCAAGACGTTAAACTGCCGCTCAAGGTAATCGCCTCGATCCGCCCGCAAACGGAATTATTTCTCAACGCCGCTAACGACAACGTTTTAGAAGAGATACCAGAAGACGAACGAGTAAGTTGTTATGATGATAAATCTGATATTTTTAGTCAACCCGAAGAAATCGAAGTCGAACAACCGATACGGCAGGCTCAACCTGGTCCACACCAACCGCCCCCTAGGCGGTTGGAGGTTACTGAGCTGGCCGAACCGATTTTTCTCGTCGCCCAAGTTTCCGTTTCGATCTCTCCGCACTGCCAACAATGGGTCAAAAGTAGCGTTTTTCCCACAACATCGGCGACAGTGCCCGATGTGATTGTACAACCACTCGCCACGGATAACGTTGCCGCAGAGCTCCCAGTCGAAACCGCAGTGGTCAACATCACCAACGGTCATTGTCCGCTCCTTTTCATCAACAATACGCCGAACAGTATCAAACTCCGACCAAATCAACTCATTGCGATGGCAAAGCACGCGCTGGAGTATTCCGAAACCCACGCCGATTGTCAGATAGCAACCGCCGCCGCCGACCGCGACTTAACCGACCACGAACCGGCCGCATTGGACAAATCATTCCCAGGCAACACCGCACAACAAAAGCTGGAATACGCCTTGAACAAAATGACGGAAAAGACGTACGTTTCTACCGCGCAAAAAGCGAGAGCCCTAAGGATGCTCCGACAGCACCGCGATGTTTTCAGTCTCCCCGGCGATAAACCAACCATCACTAGCGAGTTGACCATCAGCATCGACACCGGCACCGCAAAACCAGTTTCCCGCCATTATTACCGCGCCGCGATGGAGCAAAGACCGATTGTACGTCGCCATATTCAAGAAATGCTTGACAACGATTTTATCGAACCATCCCACTCACCCTGGGCCGCACCGCTATTTTTGGTAAAGAAAAAAGACGGCTCATGGAGACCCGTTGTTGACTACCGCGGAATCAACGATGTTACGCCGAGCGACAAATTCCCAATCCCGCGCATCGACGACTACTTAGACGCAATGGGACACGCGAAATTCTTCACCACGCTCGACCTCAAAGCTGGGTATTGGCAAGTACCCCTCGACGTCGATTCCCGCGATAAAACAACCTTCATTTGTCAAGAAGGTTTGTTTCGATTCAAAGTTTTACCCTTCGGCTTGAAGAACGCGCCCGCGGAATTTCAACGCTTAATGGAACGAATTCTCCGCCCCTATATTTGGAAAATTTGCCTCGTTTACATAGACGATATTATTATTTTTTCGAATTCGTTTGAAGAGCATTTGGAACACCTTCAAATCGTTTTTGACGCCCTCCGCGCTGCCAACCTTACGCTCCGACCAGAGAAATGGGAGTTCCTGCCACCGCAAGTCAAATTTTTGGGACATCTACTTAGCGCCCGCGGAATCGCCGCCGATCCCGAGAAAGTCAAAGCGATCGCCGAATACGAATTTCCGAAGACTAAAAAAGGTATGCAAAGTTTTTTAGGTCTAGTTCAATGGTGCAAGCGATTCATCCCAAATTTGGCGACCTTGTCCAGTCCTTTGTACGGACTCCTACGAAAAGACGCCCAATATTTCGCCACGGATGAACATCACGCCGCTTTCAAAGGCATCAAAACAGCCCTTACGTCGTCGCCCTTTCTCCGTTACCCCGTTTACGATGGCAAAGCTCAATTTGTTATTCAAACCGACGCTAGTACGACCGCCATCGGAGCAATTCTGTATCAAGAAACCGAAAACGATCAATGGGTCATCGCCTACAATAGTCGCGTACTCACCGATGCCGAAACCCGCTACAGTACAACTGAGCGTGAATGCCTCGCCATTGTATACGGCTTCCGGATGTACCGCCACTATGTGTACGGCCAGAAAGTTATCGTCCGCACCGATCACAAGCCCCTCGAATGGCTCAAAGACGAGAAACACCGCAACTCACGACTCCAACGCTTCGCGATCAGTCTACAAGATTACGATTACAAAGTGGAATATGTTAAGGGTAAGGATAACGCTTGCGCTGATTTTCTATCTAGGAAAGATGACCGCGACAAATGCCCGATCCAGAACGCTGAAAACTTGACCGCAAAGATCTTCCGTGAAAATTTTCACCCTGCTGGTGCAACTACGGAAGCCGACCTAACGGCACCGGAAATACGCCCAGCAGTGGCTTCACTATCCACGGAGGTCGACGCCGAAATCAACGCCATTACCCGTGCGATGACGAGAAAGACCATCAGTTCACCCACACTCTCTAATTCAATGCCTAAGGATGCCGACCACGAACCGCCTCCGGCCGAAGTAATTACGATCGCCGCCCACAAAGAAGTTTTAGAAGCTCAAGCCGCAGATCCAGCCATAACGAAAATTGTCGCCACCCTCAAAGCCGATAACGCCGCCAAACACCCGCCGATTTTCTTCCTCGAAGATCAACTTTTATACCGGCAAATTAAAGATGTCAAGCAATTAGTCGTACCTGCCTCCATGGTCGACCAAACTCTTCACCAATTCCACGGCGCCAAAATTTTGAATCATCAAGGGACAAACCGGACGCTAGCCGCCATTAAAGCTCACTTTTGGTGGCCCCGCATGGAAGAGGACGTTCGGGATTGGATAAAAACCTGCAAAATTTGCCAACTAACAACGCCGCGCACGTCACCGCCTCCGCCCTTGTTGCCAATTCAACCCAAACACCCATTCGAAATCGTGGCAACCGACATCGTCAACATTTCGCCAGTAGGTGAGAAGCGTCCCTACGTTATTGTTTTTCAGGATTACTTTACGAAATTCGTATCCGCGCAGAAAGCCTCAACAATAGTGGAATGTTTTATCAACAACGTCGTCCTCACGCACGGTAGCCCACTTGTACTCCTTTCCGATCAAGGTGGATGCTTTACGTCAAAACTCATGCAAGATATTTGTGAACTTCTCAAAATTCGAAAAGTCAAAACAACAGCGTACCACCCCCAGTGCAACGGAATGGTCGAACGTTTCAATCAAACATTGATCGCCCAACTCAAAAAGTATACCGCCGACGATCCAGACAACTGGGAGCGATACCTGCCCTACGCCGTGTTCGCTTACAACGCCACGCCACATACAGCCACACGACATTCGCCGTTCAGTTTATTACGAGGATATGAACCGCGCATCACCTTCAACTACGATTGCGCCCGCCGCCTCACCTTGCCGTTGAATTACGACGCTTATCAACATATTCTAACGCAAGCCCAACTCAAGATGCACGAAAAGATCAAAGCTAACCTCAATGCCGCAGCCGCCGCCAGCAAAGAATATTTTGACCGCAAAGCTCGACGACGCGATTTCGCCGTCAACGACTTAGTTCTTTTGACCAACACGCGAAAAGCCAACAAGATTCAACCCGATTTCATCGGGCCTTTCCTCATCACGGACGCTTCCCGCGCAGCTGAAAACGTTGTTACCATTGACGCACTCGACGCGCCCGGCCGCCCGCAGACCGTCTCCATAACGCGTCTAAAACCGTTCATCCCACGACCGGCAAAGAATACTTTTGACAACGAAGAAGGTGGACCCCGCACGCCCCACACTTCCCGCCGGCAATAGTTCGCTTTGAAAATTTCCCTTTGTGATACGGCGCTCATCACGCCGCGTTGTAAATAATCTTTGTGTTTGTTTAATTTAGATCATGGCGACCCCGATAACGAGCAAGGATGCACGGCAGTTTCAACACGTTTCCACTTAATCAGCCGTTTTTGCCTTCCACCGACTTTACAATGTCACTTTACATCCGGTCCCGGTTTCCACACTTTCGCAATAGGAGGGGGTTTCTTCCATAATGTTAGGTTCTGTTGGCGCGAGGCCATTCGGTTTATTTCCGCCCGACCCTGGCCGCTATCACTCTCATAAGACTAATTGGGAAAGGTTGATTTTACTCTCCATTAACATAGTGGTGTTTGTGTTGCTTTTCGTAATGATAGTGTTTGCATTTTCCTACTTTACACTTTCTTCACCTTTCAGCGGCTCATTCTTTTTACTATTTCATTTCCATCTTTCGCTTCCATCAGCAATAGTCGCATTTTCCAGCCGCTCTCAAAAATTTTATTTTTCAATATGACGACGCCGTCGACCGCATCATCCTCCACGGCCGACGACCCTCCGCCGTATCGCGAATCGATAAACGTAAACGAACGTTACGTCCGCTGGGCCGAACAGCAGCCCCACCAGAACGACTTAAGTTTCGCCTGCGACGGTATTTTCTCATTTTATGCTTTTGCTGCTTATACTTGCATGCTTTTGCTTGGGACCCCATGGGTATCTCCCCCTCTGTAGTCTTGGGTCAGAGTTCCATGGTCAGCCGCCGCGATCCCGTCATCGTCAAGTTGTGGCCTTCTCAGTCCACAACCGGCCGCTGCCTTGATTTCCGCATACCACAACTCTCGTTATCTCGCTATCGTAGCCCGATCCAGTTGTCCACGTGCGCCCATCAAGGTGACATCGCCGCCCAAGCCAATGCCGCCTCAAAGCATGTGTTCTTCTAACGACTTGACAACACCGCACCGCTTCCCTCTTCGTCCATGTTTACATCATCCTTCAAACCCCATGTCGTTCATTCGACGTGGTGTCCCATGTGTCACTGATGAGTATCGCATTCGCTCTTGTTTAGAAAACAACGTCAAACGCCTAACTCGCGTCGCCGATTTGGAGTCGTGGTACATTTCCATGTACGCGCGACCCCGGAACGTCTTGCCGCCGCCGATTTTCCTTTCACCCGGAAGTTTGGGGCAGGCCTTGGCCGCCCAACCCACACCAAACTTCCGTGGCTACACGCTGGTCGGCTTTGACACCGAATCCATCTCGGCCGCCGATTTCAAACAATTTCAATGCACAGTTCAAATGCCAGCCGACCCCAACGCGTCTAGTTACCCCCGCTACGTTCAACTCGCGTTTCCGAATGGCACGATGTTCGTCTTCGAAACGTTCACCGCCACCCCAGAAGACTGGACCGCGCTTTTCGCCCTAGTCGACGGCGACCACACCATCGTAGTTTCTTTCGATGGAGCCGACGACTGGGCGGGAATCTACGCGCTTCTGGGCACTCAATTTCGCACCGACCGGCAAAAGAAGAACAAAGATCCCGTCGTGAAAGCAATCCACTTCGACGCGTACCGCGTCATTCGCAATATCGACATATCTCCGTCACTGTACGAGTTGGCCCGCCGAATCGGTTTCTTTCCGGAAAAACGCACGCTCAAAGCCACAGCTTCTGCAATGTGGGCGCTGGACGTGTCAAAGCTCACCTTATGCTTTCCCCACGCTCTACGCTTTTTCAACAATCCAACAACGTCGTTCCTACAATCCGACGTCCTGGCATACGCGGCTCTCGACGCCTATTATCCGCTGCTATTGTTCTTGGCATTTGGTCGTTACGGCTTCATCCCCGAGGTCTACAACGCACCCGCGTTGTCTCCCCACGACTCGTTGGATGCCGCCGAAATCGATCATCTCGCCGAGTACGTCATCGCCACCTTTCACAACGTCGCGCTGTCGGATGTCTTGCCTCCCGACTACGCCAACCGGATCTACCCGACTACATCGCAAGTGGCCTTGCCCGCAATCATGCGAGATGAAGTTCTTTCGGCTTATAAATTTTTTATGTACGATTGCACATCGTCCGACCACGGTCGGTCTTTCTGTTTAGGTACGGTTCCCAACGGCTTCCGGGACGTCAAACCCTTGACGCGGACAACTCACCCGAAGCTTCTCCCCGTTCCGAAAGTGCCGAAAAAGAAGAAAAAGAAACAGAAGGACGAATGGAACAAGTCACCAGACGTCTCCGACGACGAAGACCCGGCTCTAAAACCACAATCGGTGTTCGATGATCCTAAACGTCTTCAAGCAGCCGTCACGTCGGCTATGAAAAGCAATATCATCCATCGAATCATCGAGCTGCTCAACTTTCCGCTTTCACCGATATACAAGTTGGCCGTCCGCGATCGTATGCCTTACAACGACCCCAACTTGCCGCCGCTTCCGCACGAAGTTGAAGATCTTTGGACCGAACGCGTAGCCGCCGACCAACCCCTACGCGAGCGCACTTATAACGGTACCCATTATCGTTATCACCCTTCAACCATCCTTAACTTTTTACAGGTTGACGGAGAATGGTTCCGGAAGCTAACGTCTTTTATGCCGTTAGCCGCGCTCCTAGCTTCACCATGTTCCGCCGCGGAATACGCCTGGGTCAACGACGTCCTCCTCCGCCACGCGCAATCGATGACGCCAGATATACGCGCCGCGTTTTACGAATGCATGTGGTACCGCAGCGACGGCAACCCCAATTCGCTTCTCACGAATTGGATGAACCGCATACCGGAAAGCGAGCCCAGTTTTTCGGCCGACCCAAGCACGTACATTTGCAATCGCTTTGCATTACGCCCGATTGTGTTCAACGAAGACTTCCATATGGAAACGTCGGTTGAAGAAATTGAAATTGATGAGAACGACTATACGGCCAACCCGCACAGCCGTTTCCATTTCTATTCAATGTTCATCGCGCTCATCGACCATCAAAACCGTCTTTCGTTCCCCGCGCCGGTGTATGCGTACCCCATGCCGACTACGGCTTCGGTGCAAACGCTCACCGCCGAGGAACTCCTCGACCGCCCTATCGACGTCGAAGTTGAACCCGCCGACGATGAACTACTTGAAACGCCAATCTTCGATCTCAACATAGCGAAGCTGCCGCCGTCAATGGACGTGTCGGCCCTTCCTATGGTCCCTTCCGATATAACCGCAACCGCCACGCAAATCAACGATTTCCTGAAATTGACGCTCGATGAAATTTCCAACATCGCTCCGGCTCCGATGGACGAGTCCACACCCATCCAACCCGCCGCGATTGACTCCGAGACGTTGACGTCAGAACAAATGTTGACCGACATACCCGAAGAAAGTACGGTGGATCAATCCACGTCTATGGACGTCGCCTCTATGGAACCAGCCGCTGCGACAATCACCACGGCACCCGCCGTGGATCCACGAATATACTTGGCGACGCCGGCAGTTTTGCTGGGACCTCCGATCATTGCTACTGTTGCCGCAGCCAGGTATAGTGCTCCTGTACGTTTTTCTCAACAAATTATTTCAGCTACGCAATGGGACGCCTTGGCCGCAGCACTGGCCGCGTATCATTTTCGGCCACCGCCGCCCGGTATGTTGTTTCCCGAACATCACTGGAAAGACTACCCCGAAGCATTGAAAGAACAGATACAACAAATTTTGTTGCCTTCGCCGATGTTGATCGCCCCGGCCCCACAAGTCGCCCAAATGGCTCCTGCGGTGGCCCAACCCGTCGCGCAACCACCGATCCCGTTACCGCCGCCAGTATCGCAACCGCAAACGATCCCGCAACCGCCGCAACCAGCGATTCTACCGCCGCCGACGGCGCCTGTGGATGTCCAAACCCCACAGGCATCCAGCACGTCCGTGCCGGCCTTAGATCGCTATGGCAATCCCATCCGAAGACCCGGCCGGTATGAACATTCAATCAAACGAAAACAACAACTCCAGGACGAATCGGCGTACCGAAAATCTCACAAGACGAAAACATCGGATGAACCGAGTACACGGCGTACGCCACCACCCAGCACTTCGCGTGCTGAGCGCGGCCGAACGCCCAGCGAGCGTACCACTCGACGTCGTGAACAACGCGATAAGCAAAGAACCCGCGAGGAAGCCGAACGTTCTTCGCACGCTACGTCAACGCCGAAACCCAAACGCGATTCTTCCAAAACAGCAGCGTCGGCAACGTTACCGCCGCCTGCTCACAAGCCAGACAGCCACCGTTCACACCACGAGTCTCATTCTCGTGATGACCGCCACCGTAAAGAAACGAAACAAACTCCGGCAACCGGCAGGGAAAGCCGCCAACACGAACGCCGCGATGACGCACCGCCGCATCGTACTCAGAGCGAACAAACCCGTAAGGTGCACACGACGGGTTTCTACGAAGAACACTATCGCCACGGTTTCCGCCGTTCACCTACGAAATTAACCGACTATATTAGCCCATTGCACCGAGACGCCGAAATCCAGCGCCGCCTGGAAGCTCTAAAGAATCCGCCGAAAGATGAATTTAAAGCTCCACTTCCGCCGCCTCCTATGGACGTGGAGCCCGCAACACCTTCGACTACGCCTACGGTAACGTCGCAGCCGCCTACGGCTCCGACAACCGCCATAACGACCACGGTAACCCACACCACGTCGCTGCCGCCTACGGCCCCGACGTCGGCTCCGGTTCCTGCGGTCAGTCAGCCGCAAATGATAATCGCCACCAAACCGGTCCTTGGAGTTCCGTTGCCACCAAGCTCCGCACCAGCAATCAAGCCCAGGTTGCCTAGCGAGGCTACGCACTTGCCGAACTATACGCGATTCCGTACTACCGATAAGCCGCATGCTGTTACGATTGTCACGCCGGGCTATCCGCCACATATTGACCCGGCCGTCGAATTCTTCTCACCACGCACAATGCACGAGATGGTGCTGATCAATTTTTTCGGGCGCCTTCGCATCCACATCACAATGCCCGTGCACATACGCGCCACGAACGCTTCGCTGGCGTTGTACCAATATTTCCGCGACCACTACCGCCCCTCATACGTCGAACAACAACCACCGATTTCGCACGCCGTTGCCACAGTGATATTGAAATGGGTCGCCAGTCTTTGGGCCGAGGAGCTCGGCGTCGTTGACGCCGTTCACACCGCCCACTTGACTCTTTTCCTTTACGAAGCCCGCGGCCTGGATAATCCTTCGTGCCTGCTCCAAGCCTATAACACCGCTGTCGGACTTATCGACAGCTGGATGGCTTACCCGAGCTACGCACCGTTTCCACAGCCACCCGAAATCGCCGACATTCGAAGAATTTATTTGCAATACCACAGCGAGACTGATCGCCCCGCGCCCCTGCTGCGTCGGCACGACTTTTCTGCCCGGTGGAATCTTTTGCCACCGCGACCGCTGCCGCCAACAGGGACGCCGTCCGACAAACCGTCGTTAATTGCCACTCAATTGCCAGCACCCGGTGTCAACCCGCTATCACCGCTTCCACCTCAAACATCAACCTCATCGTCGCGCCGCCGGGACACCTCTAACTACGGTCGATCTCGTTATTCCCGTAACATCCGTTTTGATGATCACGACGACCCGTATGATCCCCACGGCTACGATAGCTACCGCCGAAACGAACGCGACCGCCGCGATCCGCAACGAAATCACCGCTCCGCATCCGACACCCGTTATCGCCGCCGCCATTGACAAGAGCTTTTTGTACAGTAACATTGTTTCTTTTCTTCGCTTTTGTGTTTCTTAACCTCACTTTTGATCCGGTTGTTTCATTTCTAATCTCGTTTTTGCTTTATATTTTGTACTAGTTTCCAGCGCACGTGCAGCCGACGCTGCAAGCACACAGTAAGTTGACCGCCGGTGGCCCGCTACACGCCCCCACTTGCCCCGTTTTGTCCGTACACTCCGCCGCTGGGCTTATGGTCGCTGCCCCAAAATCGGCTCAAACTACCCCAACAACTCCGCCAGCCCCGCTGTGTGACGCCGAAGACTCTTCGGCAACCCCGGCGACGGCCTGTAATGGCGGAGCCCTTCCCCTTGCACGTTCTTTTCGGTATTTCCTGACGATCGCTTAGGGCGATCTACTGCAAGGGGGGAGGGGTGTTGTAGTGTGTTTTCCGCCGATTTTTCATTATTTGTCAAAACGCGTCACAGGCCCGCAGGTGGCAAGTGGAGAGAGCAACGCGGACCACTAGTGGCCATCTTACTGTAGCGCACGTCGGTACGCGTGCGCTGGTCTCTCTCTTCATCATTATTCGTTACGTATACTTTACGTGTATTTTATTTTTCTTTACTAGTTGTGTGCCCTGCCGGCCACCACTAGTACGCATTAGCCGCCTCCCACCACGTCTCTTTCGTCTTTGCTCGCCCGTGCGTGGGAGTAGAATTATTATTATCATTTTATTTTCGTCTCGCCCGTAGCGTTTTGGTCACGTAAGTTTTCGTACGTTTTCGTATAATAATAAATAGGTAGGAGAGAGTCTCTTTACTTTAGTTAGTGAGAAAAGAAGGGAGACAATTAAAGAAACTAGGTTTTCTTTAATTGTTGGGGTAATTATTGTCGGGGTTTAAGTACTAGTAATTACGTAATCGGGTAAACATGGGCGTGGGACGCACGTACATTAAGGACGCAACCTCGGAATCCCAATCCTGCTCACGCCGCATCATCCCCGACCTCAAAGCAAGATATAACAGGTGGTGTTTTTAAGTAACTCCAACAGCTGATAACTGTTGTTCTGCAGTTTTTTAACAGTTGCATAATTGATCACCGGGATATTGTCCAGCCTATTTCAGGGTTAACTGGAAGAACTAGTGTTTGTTAACTGGCAGTCTTTGAGTAGTAGCCCAGTTAACTAAAGCAATTGTGGTCCAATACTTCCTTAAAATGACTCTAATAGTTGCATCATCATCAATTTGCAGTCATTTAGGTAATTAATTACAGGCATGTTATCCACTAGATGGATTAAAACTGGCAGTTAACTTGTGATTACTTGACAAAATCATTTTTACGCGAAGGATATGTGGTCTAACTGCAACAGTTATTAACTATGAAATTTTTTCAGCAGCCATATAATTTATTAAAGGTGTATTACCACTGGAATTTGGAAATAACTGCTACAACTAGAAGTTTTTAACTTCTAGTCACTTAACTATAGCACGGTTAACCATAGGTATTGCGCTTTGATGCTTTTTGAAAATGACTCTCATATAGCTGTTAACTATGAATCTGCAGTCTTTTAGCAGTTGCATAATTCGTTACTGGCATATTGTTAATTACATTTTGGGAATAACTGCAACCACTAACAGTTAATAACCTGTAGTAAATGAGTGGGACTATCACAGTTACATGATATTATAACTTTGGCAGGTAGTTTTTGGAAAAAGCATTGTTCAAAACATGACAAAAAATGCTTAAAACTAGTTGCATCAGGAAAGTAATTCTTCAATTAAAAATCTATATTTTCATCTATTGTAGGCCTGACCATTTTGGTTTTCTAGGCGTTTGAATTGTTCAAGCAGAGAGTCATTATTGTGAAATTATTATCTACTTGTTTTTTACTATATTTTATATCTTGCCATTCTGGAAGTTAGTTCGAAAATTGGGTTACCATATTATTGGAAAAGAAATCTACAATGAGTCAAACAAACTTTAAACAATTGTAACTCTATTAAAAATATAGATAAATATGTTAAAGATATATTTGGAATTGTTTTTCCATTGAAAATAAAGCTGCACTTGTAGATCATTGCCGTGACGAATTAAATTTCGAAGATGATGTATTAGGCACGGTGCGGGACTTGAACCACAGGACCTTGCCCTTATTGTCAACACATTCTAACCAACTGAGCCATATCAGCAATGAGAAAGGCCCTCTCAAATTGCAACAATCCTTAGTTGTGTGGACTTGTGGTCGATATGCCCTCAGCTATCCTTTTAATGGTTCTTCGGAGATTCCCCACTCAATTCTCTGACACTTGACGTAGATTTCGTGACCATTCTGTGCATCTGACGCACAACCAATCCTTTCTTGGGGCACAATCTGATTGGTCCCAGTCACCATTAATATGGATTTAGGCACTTCGAATCAAATTTATGTGCATGTGATCTACAACCCAGCTGCTGGTGCCATCCATTAAAATATCATTGCATATGATGAGCAATGCAACCAATCATCCCTTTTTCTTGGAACAATATGATTGGTCATCTTCATCGTGGGTCGGGGTGTGAATCTGACTTTAACGGCAGCCGCAACAATGCCAGTTACAACAACCAATCAGATTCAATATCACTTTTTCATGATGCAATCTGATTGGCTGCAGCAGCTGCTGTGGTTACAGCTGTTTTTTTTTTTAAATATGCGAATTCAAATTTTCAAACTTTTGGTTTTCCAATTTCAGTTATTATGGGAGCAAGGACAAGCCACTGCAATCAGCTGTTTTACTTAATTTAATAATGAATATAAGCTCAAATACAATGCATATAAAAGTTCACAAATTTAAAAAACAAAAACAAACATGGAGCAACAAGAATAACAACGCATTAGAAAACTTAATCTGATATCGAAAATCATGGTGGGTGTAAACTAACAAACTCGTAAAGTCACATACAAAGTATTATATAAATGCGTAAATATGAAAAACAAATATGCAAATCATGTGGAAAAAAGAGCAACAAGAATAGCAATTGATAATAAAAAATATTTTGCTATGTGCAAACATGGCAGGTGTAAACATAAAAAGTTGTAAAGTTACATTAAAAATTTTACAATACATTTATATGTGCACGAGTTTGAAAAACAAATATGCAAATCAGGTGAAAATTGAACAACAACAACAACAATTTATAATAAAAACTAATCTGATATGTGCAAACATTGCAGGTGTGAACTAAAAAAGTTGTAAAGTTGCATACAAAGTTTTACAATACATACATAAGCACACAAATTTGAAAAACAAATATGCAAATCAGGTGATAATAAAGCAAAAAAATAACAACACAAACTAAAAACTACCAAGCTTTATGCAAATACAGTGGGTGTAAACTTACAGTATTGCAAAGTTGGATACAAAATTTTACAATACATTTACAAGCAGGAATTTTAAAAACAGATACACAAATCAGGCAAAAATGGAGCAACAAGAACAGCAACACACAAGAAAAACCAATCTGCTATGTGCAAAAGAGTTTTGGTGTAAACTTACAAAGTTGTAAAGTTGTATACAAAATTTTACAGCACATAAAAATGTCCTGTTTTTCAGTCTCAGAGGCGCCATCAAATGGAGATCATAAACGATGCCCAGCCAATGAAAAATATAGCAATTGTGCCCATTTGCCGACAAAGTGTCAACATTTGTGCCCTGATGCGCCACTTGTAGGCATTCAATGCATGCAAATGTGTGCCAAAGGATGCGTATGCAAGCCAGGCTACGTGCATAATCCGAGCAAAGATTACAAGTGTGTGTTGGTGGCCAACTGCAAAAAAAAAGGGTTGAAAAAATATGTAAATGTTGTCATTTCATCGATATTGATTAGAAAGTTACATGTTTTGCTTAGCCTTACTGTATCTAAAATTGAATCCCTTGCCTGAAAATCCAGTAATTTTGTTTGTTGTGGATAAACAATGAAAAAAGCAAGGGCCGGGACCTGACGCATCAGCCATCAATAATCATGGAAAATATCGATAAGTTTGAAGAATCAATCAACATGGCTGAAATGAGACACAATGGCTGGAATAACATATGATAACTTGAGAGGGCCGAGTTCAGCAGCCAGTTTTACTATATGTTGCTAAAGGAGCACTCCCATATGAAAATACTAAAATTTTTTTTCTGAACTTTATCTTACTGTAATTGTTTAGATTTTGAAATTGCAATAAATTTTCCAAAAATTTGTCTTACTGTAAGTATGCAAATTATGATTCTAATGTTTTTCCATGTTTCTGTCTTACTGTGCATTATCTTTTCTGCCTGGAATGACAGCTTGAGATGCCCAGGTTTTGCTGTTTTCATCTTTACATTCCTGCATGAAATTTCAGTACCTATTTTAAATTTTTTTTCAAGGCTTGTCTTACTGTAACCATGCAAATTTATGTTCTCATACTTTTTGCATGTTCTTGCAAGTTCATGTTCTCCTTTTTTTGTAGGTTCATGTGGGTCCTTTTTTCTTACTGTACTTTTTATTTCTATATTTTATTCTTGCTGTGCTATTTTATTATTGTACTTTTTTTCTTCATGCACTTTATTCTTTAATGCACTTTTTTTAATGTTGTACTTTGTACATTTTTTGGTACAGTACATATTTATTTCTGTACTTTTTTCTTACTGTACTTTTTTTTGCTCAAAGGACAACTGCTCTAGCTACTTATCGGTATGCCCATTAATTAATTAATGCTTACATAATACCTTGCTGTAGGTACACACACCCTACTTGGTAATGCCTTATAAGCTCCACCCCTTTACTATACTCTACCACACATATATTCTTAACCATATCCTCAAGGTTGGCATCCATTACTACTGGAACCTGACCCTAGAAATCTTGAGCATACCGGGCAAATGTAATGCACATTGAATTGGAGTTACACTGCCAATGAACTGTTTGATTGTCAAACCCTGGTGAAGTGTACATACCCTAGTCAAAGACTATGGCCGCTGAAGAGACCATGGTGGCTGCAAAGACTTTTGATGCCAGTAGAGACCCTGGTGGCTGTAGAGCCCCCTGGTGGTGATAGAGACATAGTGGTGGTTAAAACTAGTGGCAGTAAAGACCCTGGTGGTGGTAAAGAACCTGATGGTCGTAGAGACCATGGTGTTGATAAAGACTGGTGGCAGTAGAGACCCTGGTGGCTGTCTAGATGCTGGTGGCTGTAGAGACCCCAGTGGTAGTAGAGACCTAGTGGCCTTAAGCTCATTCTCACAGGTCATGTAATCTTGGTCATGTGATATTGGCTGCATCCTTCCCTTTCCTACACTTCAACCTGTGTATATCTTTAACTGTACGTTCCATACGATCCAGCACGGCTACTGGAAATGTGTTGCTGTTGTAGTGCGTTTCGCCTAATTTAGGCAGATTTTGTTATAATTTGGCAACTATTCGAAGTTGCCAGCAGGTGCACATCAGATCAGCCATTCTGGGACATTCCAATAGCACTTACTGTAGCTTCAGATTTGTTCAGCAGCAGTAGATGTTCTTTCTTCTATAAAATTGGTTTAAATGTACCCTACTTTTTGCTAGTTTACACACAAAGAACTTTGTGTCCTCAAATTATAAACTAACTGACAAAGCAGGCAAATAAAATGATATTGAGTTTAAACATAACTTTTTATAGATCATGTATGTAAAGTTACAGCTTTTGTGTGCTATGGCTGAGGAAAGTTAACAATTTTGAAATGCCAAACAATTTTTTTGCTGTTTTTAAAACACTTTACACTTTCTGAGTGCAGGATGTAAAGTATGTAATTAACGCTATTTGATAAAGAATATTCCAAACGATAACAGAACAAATTTGTGGTTTTTTTGGAAAAAATGCTGCAGAATTATAATGATTTGAAACTGGCCATATGTGCAATAATATTTGTCGGTATTCCGTCAATCAGTTTAGCCTAGCTTTACGAATACAGCAAATCACAGGCTAATATTCTAGAAATTTTTATTTAAGACATGTGAGGTTCTTTACACAATATTTCAGCAAAATCTGAAAGAGTTGTGCAGAGCTAGATTACTTTACATGGAATGATCCAAAAGTTGTGTTCTATTTGATGTTATTGATCTTCTGGACTTTACCAGACAATAGATTTTTGCCCCATACTTTAAGATAAGATTTCTCACATCTGATGACCGAGGATAAGGGCTTTAAAATGCATTAACAAAGTATGTAGGATAAGGGACAAAAAGTCAGTGCTAGGGAAACATGGTATTTTTCTATTTTTTCGAAGAGACAGCGTGATTGACAAGTGACGGTCTACATTTTTCACATAATGTAGATATACTAGTTAGAGCAAATAAGCTTTTTTCAACACACCTTTGTCAAACATTGAAAGGTAAACATTAAAGAATGGTATGATTTGTCAGGCAATTTTTGATTAATCTCCATTATACGAAATAGTCGCCAGCTCTTCGTATTCGATCATCGCAAAGTTGAGGTGCAAATTATTCCCATCATCTCCTAAATTGAGAGAATATGTTTCTAGAGTTTTTGCTAATTGTATCGTTAAACGCTATCAATTGTGATATAGGTAAGTGAGTTGGACATCATCCTGGTGTATGTACAGGGTGTTGCATAATGATTTGCCCTACCCCTAAAGCTATATTTGCACAACATGAATGTGCAATATGTCATCATTCTGCATTTCACACAGTATTTTACAGAGTTTGGATAGAGGGGGTGGCCAGGGTCTCAGGTTAACCCCCTTACCTGAGACCCTGGCCACCCCCCCTCTAGCAAAAAATCATCAAACAGCCCGCCTGAACTTTCCAAGACAGGTTTTTTGATGATTTTTGTGCATATTCAATATGAAAAACAGGCTTACAGAACTTTTTTTGCTCACCCACCCCCCTACCCATACCCTGGGAAAAAGTCCATGGTGCCTCCTACTGGAAAGTTTTCACCATGCATGTCTGTTTTCGACAATTAAAAATTTTCTGTTGGTAGTCCCTTTTTACACGTATAGTTGCAGGGATAGGGCAAATGGTATAGCTGCAAATCTGCAGGGTTAAGGCAAATCATTATGCAATACCCTGTACATGTGTTTTTTGGGTATGCAAATTTCACCCACCAACCTACATAAATTTGTGTATGCGTTCTTTTCTGTGTATGAATAGTTGGACCTTTGGCCAACTACTCATTGGTTCAATTTGTCCCACTCAGAGGGGTGGCCTTTCAGGTATGGGGGCTCACTCCCCCTACCCCCTATGTGCATGTATAATTCTATTGCAGGGTTATCCTCCGACATGCTTATGAATACAGATTGCAATTATGATGCCAATGATATTTCGAACGTGAAAGTTACGACAGCTAAATACTGAGCAATCTTATGCACCAATGATAGCCTGTACAATATATATATTTGATCCCATAAAATGTATTTTATTTTATTTTTTTGTGTTTTACTTAATTTGACCGGTTTTATTTGCTTTTTTATATAATTTTACAGTTTTATGGCTTTTTTGGAGTTTTAGGTTTTGTTCACTCAAATTCTTAAATTTCATGCGTTTTCCAAAAATAGTTTTTTTTCCTCGAGAAGTTTATGTTTTTTGCAATTTACACATTTTTTCTAATTTTATTTTCTTGTAGAAGTTGACAATTTTATAGTTTTTAAAGTTTATATTTTTTTGACTTTTTCAGTTCTTGATTTGTTAAATTTAAAAATTTTAGACATTTCTTGAATTTTATTTATTTTTCTTCACATTTTGATGTTTTCAATGATTTTGTACAGTTTTTCCTGAATTTTATTCATTTTCACACAACTTTATAGTTTTATGGTATTAAAGGATTATATTTTCAAAGACTTTTCCACTTCTTTTTGTGTTAAATTCCAAAATTATATGCATTTTCCAGAATTTGGTTTTTTTTCTTCAGAACTGTTTTGTTCTACATGGGGTGGGGGGAGGTAAACTCTCCTACATCAGACCCTGTACACCCCTCCCTGGCCTGAAAAAAATCATCAAACAGTCCTCCCTGAACTTTTTTGAAGATACTTTTTTTTGATATTTTTGATGCATATTTTGTATGAAAAGCGTGCTTGTATAACTTTTTTATCTTTTTTTGCTCACTTACCCGCATCCGGCCCTCCATTGAAAGTCCGAGGACCCTCCCCCTTGAAAATTATTGCCGTGCATGTCTGCCGTCCAGGTACCATTTTTACTATGGGCCTTGAAACTGACCAACGAGAGGTGAAGAAGGAAACTGTGAGCAGGACTTTTACCTTTTTTGGTGTGACCTACTACTGGATGCCAACTCCATAAAAAGATTATGATCTGACCCAGAAGGGTGTACGGGTCATAATTGTCATGACCTGAGCCTGAGGGGTGTACAGGTCATGATTGGAAAATCTGAAAACTATGGCTCAGAATCTGCACACCATAAGATAAAAATTCTTGAGCTCAGATAATAAGCAAGGCTAAGCAAAGAATTATACCCAATAAAAAGCATGGACAAATTTCGAGATTTGTAATTTTCATACTTTTCTGAGTATATCAAAATGGGATAATCATTTCCCAAAATCGATTACATTTGTCATTTGTGAGAAAGATCAGCAAGTTTGTGCCAAAGAACAAAGAAGATCGTGTTGAGAATACCCAAAGGGGCGTGGCTACTGTAGCCGGAGAAGTGATGAAAGATTTTTCATTGTTGGTTTTTTGTTGTGCTACCGAGTGGTTAGTTTTTTGTGTGTTGCTGTGCGTGCGTTACATTTTTTCATTTGCCGGGTAAGTTAGCACATTCCAAGTTTCTGTTGTGCAGTTCTTTCCTTAAGGGTTTAAGAAAAGCTTGGTTCTGGTCTGAACTGACCTGTTAGAGCTAATTCCTTGGCTATGCCTCAGAGATTGCGCAACAGTCCAGTTCCCCCAGACCTGGCAACAGGTTTTTTGTCCATTTTTGAAAGAAGTGTGCAGGTACAAAGTTGAGTGAGCGACACAGACCATCGAGAGACGTCTTACTGTAGCACAATTTGACGGCAGTTTTGAACGTATTTGAATGAGCTTAATGAGATTGACTAAACTATACACACATTTTGGGCAGAAAAATTTATCATCATGACGAGCATTTCAATTAAAAAGTGGGCAAAATTCACTATATAATTTTGATTAAAAAACTTTTATAACAACATTTCAAACAACAAATTACAAATGGCGCAGATTAGACATTGAAGCAGTGCATATACTTTATAGATTCCCGGCCCTGCATGCTTAACCAAATTCGGATTGTATTACATCATCGACCATACTTTCTACACGCCTGTATTCCCCCACACATTATATGAATTCGGGATGGCTAGCCTTCTAATGGTTCTTGGTAGATTCATGACTTGATTCTCTGACATAGATTTGATGACGATTCTGTGCATCTGATGCACAAATAATCCTTTTTTGGGGCACAATCTGATTGGTCCCAGTCACCACTAATATGGATTTACGCACTTCCAATCAAATTTCTGTGCATGTGATCTAGAATCCAGCTGCTGGTGCCACCCATTAAAATATCATTGCATCTGATGAGCAATGCAACCAATCATACTTTTTCTTGGAACAATATGAATGGTCATCTTCATCGTAGGCCGGGTTGAGATGTGGAGTGTGAATCTGACTTTGACGGCAGCCACAACAATGCCAGCTACAACAACCAATCAGATTCAATATCACTTTTTCATGATGCAATCTGATTGGCTGCCGCAGCTGCTGTGGTTACAGCTGTTTTTTTTTAATATGCGAATTCAAATTTTCAAACTTTTGGTTTTCCAATTTGAGTTATCATGGGAGCAAGGACAAGTCACTGCAATCAGCTGTTTTACTTAATTTAATAATGAAAATAAGCTCAAATACAATGCATATAAAAGCTCACAAAATTAAAAAACAAATATAGAAATTAGGCGAACATGGAGCAGCAAGAACAACAACACATTAGAAAACTTAATCTGCTATTGAAAATCATGGTGGGTGTAAACTGACAAACTCGTAAAGTCACATACAAAGTATTATATAAATGCGTAAATATGAAAAACAAATATGCAAATCATGTGGAAAAAAGAGCAACAAGAATAGCATAATATTCGTTGGTATTCCGTCAATCAGTTTAGCCTAGCTTTACGAATATAGCAAAACCTTGCTAATTTACAATATTCAATCATTGTAAAATACAAAACAGAAAAATCGATTTTTAGGAAATCATGCAAATTTACACTTTTTTCCAAAATTTGTCTTACTGTAACTATGGAAATTTTGATGTTCAGGTTCTTCAACTTTTTTGTCTTACTGTACTTTTTTTTCTCCAAATAGCATATGCTAGTTTGAGCACCCAGTTCAGCAACCAGTTTTGCCAATTAAAGTAACTATTGTGAAATTTTTCAGAAAATTTGTCTTACTGTAACTATGCAAATTTTGATATTCAGGTTCTCAAATTTTTTTGCCTTACTGTACTTTTTTCATCAAATAGCATATGCTAGTTTGAGCACCCAGTTCAGCAACCAGTTTTGCCAATTACAGTAACTATTGTGAAAATTTTCCAAAATTTGTCCTACTGTAACTATGCAAATTTTGATATTCAGGTTCTCAAATTTTTTTGCCTTACTGTACTTTTTTCATCAAATAGCATATGCTAGTTTGAGCACCCAGTTCAGCAACCAGTTTTGCCAATTACAGTAACTATTGTGAAAATTTTCCAAAATTTGTCCTACTGTAACTATGCAAAGTTTGATGTTCAGGTGCTTCAACTCTTTTTGTCTTACTGTACTTTTTTCTCAGAACGACATATGCAATGTTTGAGGGCTCAGTTCAGCAACCAGTTTTGCCATTTACAGTAACTATTGTAAAAATTTTCAAAAATTTGTCTTACTGTAACTATTGTAAAAATTTTCCAAAATTTGTTTTACTGTAAGTATGCAAATTTTGATGTTTATGTTTTTCTACTTATTGTCTTACTGTAGTTTTTTTCCTAAAACAACACCTTGAGGGGCCCAGTTCAGCAACCAGTCTCCCTGTTGCTTATTGTATGTTCATATACGAAATTACAGTAACTATTGTGAAATTTTTTCACGAAATTTGTCTTACTGTAAGTATGCAAATTTTGATGTTCAGGTTCTTCAAATTTTTTGGCTTACTGTACTTTTTTCTCCAAATAGCATATGCTAGTTTGAGCACTCAGTCCAGCAACCAGTTTTGCCAATTACAGTAACTACTGTAAAAAATTTCCAAAATTTGTCTTACTGTAACTATGCAAATTTTGATGTTCAGGTTCTTCAACTTTTATTGTCTTACTGTACTTTTTTCTGCAAATGACATATGCCAGTTTGAGCAACAAGTTCAGCATCCACTTTTGCCAATTACAGTAACTATTGTAAAAATTCTCCAAAATTTGTCTTACTGTAACTATGCAAATTTTGATGTTCAGGTTCTTCATTTTTTTGTCTTACTGTACTTTTTTCTCCAAATAGCATATGCTAGTTTGAGCACACAGTTCAGCAACCAGTTTTGCCAATTACAGTAACTACTGTAAAAATTTTCCAAAATTTGTCTTACTGTAACTATGCAAATTTTGATGTTCAGGTTCTTCAACTTTTATTGTCTTACTGTACTTTTTTCTCCAAACGACATATGCCAGTTTGAGCAACAAGTTCAGCATCCACTTTTGCCAATTACAGTAACTATTGTGAAAATTCTCCAAAATTTGTCCTACTGTAACTATCCAAATTTTGATGTTCAGGTTCTTCAACTTTTTTGTCCTACTGTACTTTTTTTCTCTGAATAGCATATGCTAGTTTGAGCACCCAGTTCAGCAACCAGTTTTGCCAATTAAAGTAACTATTGTGAAATTTTTCAGAAAATTTGTCTTACTGTAACTATGCAAATTTTGATATTCAGGTTCTCAAATTTTTTTGCCTTACTGTACTTTTTTCATCAAATAGCATATGCTAGTTTGAGCACCCAGTTCAGCAACCAGTTTTGCCAATTACAGTAACTATTGTGAAAATTTTCCAAAATTTGTCCTACTGTAACTATGCAAAGTTTGATGTTCAGGTGCTTCAACTCTTTTTGTCTTACTGTAACTATTGTAAAAATTTTCCAAAATTTGTTTTACTGTAAGTATGCAAATTTTGATGTTTATGTTTTTCTACTTATTGTCTTACTGTAGTTTTTTTCCTAAAACAACACCTTGAGGGGCCCAGTTCAGCAACCAGTCTCCCTGTTGCTTATTGTATGTTCATATACGAAATTACAGTAACTATTGTGAAATTTTTTCACGAAATTTGTCTTACTGTAACTATGCAAATTTTGATGTTCAGGTTCTTCAAATTTTTCGGCTTACTGTACTTTTTTCTCCAAATAGCATATGCTAGTTTGAGCACCCAGTTCAGCAACCAGTTTTGCCAATTACAGTAACTACTGTAAAAAATTTCCAAAATTTGTCTTACTGTAACTTTGCAAATTTTGATGTTCAGGTTCTTCAACTTTTATTGTCTTACTGTACTTTGTTCTGCAAATGACATATGCTAGTTTGAGCACCCAGTTCAGCAACCAGTTTTGCCAATTACAGTAACTACTGTAAAAATTTTTAGAAAATTTGTCTTACTGTAACTATGCAAATTTTGATATTCAGGTTCTCAAATTTTTTTGCCTTACTGTACTTTTTTCACCAAATAGCATATGCTAGTTTGAGCACACAGTTCAGCAACCAGTTTTGCCAATTACAGTAACTACTGTAAAAAATTTCCAAAATTTGTCTTACTGTAACTATGCAAATTTTGATGTTCAGGTTCTTCAACTTTTTTGTCCTACTGTACTTTTTTTCTCTGAATAGCATATGCTAGTTTGAGCACCCAGTTCAGCAACCAGTTTTGCCAATTAAAGTAACTATTGTGAAATTTTTCAGAAAATTTGTCTTACTGTAACTATGCAAATTTTGATATTCAGGTTCTCAAATTTTTTTGCCTTACTGTACTTTTTTCATCAAATAGCATATGCTAGTTTGAGCACCCAGTTCAGCAACCAGTTTTGCCAATTACAGTAACTATTGTGAAAATTTTCAGAAAATTTGTCTTACTGTAACTATGCAAATTTTGATATTCAGGTTCTCAAATTTTTTTGCCTTACTGTACTTTTTTCATCAAATAGCATATGCTAGTTTGAGCACCCAGTTCAGCAACCAGTTTTGCCAATTACAGTAACTATTGTGAAAATTTTCCAAAATTTGTCCTACTGTAACTATGCAAAGTTTGATGTTCAGGTGCTTCAACTCTTTTTGTCTTACTGTACTTTTTTCTCAGAACGACATATGCAATGTTTGAGGGCTCAGTTCAGCAACCAGTTTTGCCATTTACAGTAACTATTGTAAAAATTTTCAAAAATTTGTCTTACTGTAACTATTGTAAAAATTTTCCAAAATTTGTTTTACTGTAAGTATGCAAATTTTGATGTTTATGTTTTTCTACTTATTGTCTTACTGTAGTTTTTTTCCTAAAACAACACCTTGAGGGGCCCAGTTCAGCAACCAGTCTCCCTGTTGCTTATTGTATGTTCATATACGAAATTACAGTAACTATTGTGAAATTTTTTCAGGAAATTTGTCTTACTGTAACTATGGAAATTTTGATGTTCAGGTTCTTAAACTTTTTTTTGTCTTACTGTACTTTTTTCTCAAAACGACACATGCAATGTTTGAGGGCTCAGTTCAGAAGCGAAGTTTTCCTATTACAGTAACTATTGTAAAATTTTTTCCAAAATTTGTCTTACTGTAACTATGCCAATTTTGATGTTCAGGTTCTTCAACTTTTTTGTCCTACTGTACTTTTTTTCTCTGAATAGCATATGCTAGTTTGAGCACCCAGTTCAACAGCCAAGTTTTCTTTTTACAGTAACTATTGTAAAATTTTTTCTTACTGTAACTACGCAAATTTCGATTTTCATGTTTTCTTTATTTTTCCTGTCTTACTGTACTCTTTTCTGACTGTTGGAAAAAAACACGCCGGGTCACGACCTCGAGCATCTCAGGTTGTTTGATCATAAAAAAATTCCTACAGTAAACCAAACTTTATGCAAAATGTTGCAGGCAAAAACTTGTCGATCAGTTTGGGAAAAAAGACAATATGCAAATTTTATTCGCTATCATTCGAACTACTACTACCGTAATCGCACAAAATATTTTGTAAACTTTGCTTTTTGATCTGATTATCATGATCGTCAAGTTTTTCTTGATCGGCGGATGGCAATTTTTTCCTGACGATCAAATTTTTTATCAACTTTTTTTGATCAACGACGCCAATTTTTGCTTTTTTTATTTGTTTTTCTTCTTTTGGTTTGATTTTCGGCTAAAAAACAAACAAAAAAATAAAAAAAGAAAAAGAAAAAACAAAAAAAATAAAAAATTGGAAAAGAAATGTAAAAAAAGCGAAGAAGAAAAAAGAAATGAAAAAAAATCAGAAACAAAAAAAAAATAGAAAAAGAAGCTAAAAACAAAAAAGAAATATAAAAAACAAAAAAGAAAATAGGAATCAAAAAGCAAAAAAAAATACAAAGAAAATGAAAAGAGAAAAAATATGCAAAATAAAAAACAAAAAAGAAATATAAAAAACAACGAAAAGCATATTCAAAATTAATAAATCGCCTTAAAAACAAAAAAATCAAAGAAAATAACAAACAAAAAAAACAATTGATAAGAAAAATATGAAAAAAAGAAAAACATAAAACACAAAAATTTCGCTGTATTAGTAGAATAAAACGCAGAGAATAAAGTTAACAAAAAAAAGAAAAAAATCAAACAAAAATGGACAAAATACAACCAAAAATAAAGAACCAAAAAAAAATAAAAAGAAAAAAGAACAACGAAAATATAAAACAAAAAAAAGATAGAAAACAAAAATGGAAAAAAACGAAAAGATTGCAGAGAATAAAGAACAGAGAGAATAAAAGAACAAGAAAAAAAAGAAAACACACAAAAAATAGTGAAGAAAATAGACAAAAAAATTAAAAGAATAGAGCTAAAAACAAAAAAAACAAAGGAAATTAAAAAAAAGACAGACAAAATGGAAAAATAGAGAGCAGAGTAAAAAAGAAAGAAAATAAACAAAAAAAAAGAAAAGGTGAAAAAAAGAAAAAAAAGAAAGAAAAAAAGAAAAGGTGAAAAAAAAACAAAAAACAAAAGAAAAAATGGGGGGAAAATCAAAAAGTGAGGAAATCAAAAATATAAAGTTACGTTTGAAAATCAAAGAAAATAAAAAAATGAAAAAACAAAGAAAAAACAAACACAAAATTAAAAAAAGAACAAAAAAACTAAAATGAAAAAAAAACATAAACATAAATAAAAAGAGAACGAAGAAAATGAAAAAATTAAAAAAGAATAGGGAAAATGAGCAAAAATAAAAAAAGAACAGAAGAAAGAGACTAAAGACAAACATTGGAAAACAAAGAAAATAGAATAAGGAAAAATAAGCACAAAAAAATAACAAGAAAACGAAGAAAATGGAAAAAGAAAAAAAAGAGAAATTAACAAAAAAGAACAAAGAAAATCTGAAAAGAAAGAGGGAAATAAAAACAAATAAAAATGAAAATTAGAAAAAAATAAAAGAAAAAATACCAAAAAGAAAACAAAGATGAAAAATAAACAACAGAGAAAATATAAAAAAAAGAAAGAAAATAAAAGAAAAATTTTTAAAAAATTAAAGAAAAGAAAAAAAAAACAAAAAAAAGATTACTGTAGAAAATTCGCTTGATGTTGAAGGTCCTAAATCTTCGATTTTTTCTCCTTCTTGTTTTTCGACCATTCGTTTTTGCCCAAAAACTGCTCTAAAAATAGCAACATTACAACAACAAAAAAATTTACAAAAAAACTACAGTAAACTCACTTTACAAAATCTTCGTCTTCTTGTTCTTGACGTTTCAAATTTTCTTGCTTCTCTTTTTCCATATCTTTCAAGATTTTTTCGTAATTCGGTTTCAATTTTCGCATATTAATTTCGCGTAATTCTTCCAATCTTTCTATGAAAAATAAAAATTTTGTAAAATTTTGAATTTCAAAAAATTTAAAATTCTAAAAAATTGAAATTAATTCGAATTTAAAAAAAAAAATTTGTTAGAAAAAAATTCATCAAAATTGTGGCAAAATTTTTTTCGAAAATTTTCCTTAAAAATTCAATTTTTGTCAAATTCAATTGAAAAATTCAAAATTTTCAGTTTTTTTTCCTAGCGAAAAATCTTGAAAATTTCTATTTTTAGTGCAAAAAAAATCCATTTTTGGAAATTTTTCCCAAAAAGTTTAAACTTTGTCGTTTTTCTGATAAAAATTCTAAATTTATTTCTCAAAAGGAAATCTTGAAAAATTCTTATTTCTAATGCAAAAAAATCACTTTTGGAATTTTTCCACAAAAATTCAATTTTTTCCGTAGAAAAACAAAATTTTTCGTCCTTTTTTCGCGAAATTCTACCGAAAAAGTCTGAATTTTCACTTTTTTCCAGCAGAAAATCTTTAAAATTCTCTTTTTTAGTGCGAAAATGGATTTATTTTCGGAGTTTTTCCAAAAAAATTTAAATTTTGGCACAGAAAAAGTGGAATATTTTACAAAATTCTAATGAAAAATTATAAAATTTTAAGTTTTTTCAGGGAAAATCTTGAAAAATTTTGATTTTTAGTGCAAAAAATCTATTTTTGGAAATTTTTCCTGAAAATTCAAATTTTGTCATTAAAAAATAGAATTTCGAACAAAATTATGATGAAAATTCTCAACTTTTTGTTGTTTTTTTGGCAGCAAAAAATTCTAATTTTTAATGCAAAAAAATCATTTTTGGAATTTTTTCCCAAATATTCAAATTTTTCTATTAGAAAATAAAATTTTTAACAAAATTCTGATGAGAATTCTAAACTTTTTGTTTTGTTTTTGTCAGCAAAAAATCTTTAAAAATTCCAATTTTTAGTACACAAATTAATCATTTTTCGGAATTTTTTTATCAAATATTCAAAATTTTCTCTATGAAAACCGACTTTTGAAAAAATCTGCAGCAAAATTCTACGAAAATTTCCAATTTTTTTGACAAAATTTCTCAAAAATGATCATTTTTTTTAAAAAAAAGGTTGAATTTCCCAAATTTTGCTCAATGATTCAATTTTTTGCCATTGAAAAACAGAATTTTCAAACTGCAAAATTCTGGCGAAAAATTCTAGTGTTTCAACAGAATTTCTTTAAAATTGTAATTTTTGTAAACAAAAAAGTTGAATTTTACGAATTTTGCTGAAGAATTTTCAAATTTTCTACAAAAATTGCAGAATTTCGTAAATTTTTCGGCAAAATTCTTAGGAAAAGTTCTAGTTTTCCGACAAAAATTTACAAAAATAATCATTTTTTGTGCAAAAAAGGGTTGAATTTTACCATTTCTGCTAATTTTTTAGAAAAAAAAACGAATTTTCAAATTTTTTTTCTACAAAATTGTGCCAAAAATATCTAATTTTTCAGCAGAATCTCTCAAAAATTATCATTTTTTGTGCAAAAAATATTCCAATTTTCGCTCGAGAATTCAATTTTTTTGCATAAAAATCGAATAATGAAGCTTTTTTCTACAAAATCGTGCCGAAAAAAATCCAATTTTTTAACAGAATTTCCCAAAAATCATCATTTTTTGTGCAAAAAATATTCCAATTTTCGCTCGAGAATTCAATTTTTTTGCATAAAAATCGAATAATGAAGCTTTTTTCTACAAAATCGTGCCGAAAAAAATCAAATTTTTTAACAGAATTTCCCAAAAATCATCATTTTTTGTGCAAAAAATATTCCAATTTTCGCTCGAGAATTCAATTTTTTTTGCATAAAAATCGAATAATGAAGCTTTTTTCTACAAAATCGTTCCGAAAAAATCAAATTTTTTAACAGAATTTCCCAAAAATCATCATTTTTTGTGCAGAAGATTGTTGAATTTTGCAATTTTTGCTCAAGAATTTCAATTTTTTCCAATTTTTTTCGGGCAAAATTTCCATCAAAAATTCAAATTTTCCAATAGAATTTCTCAAAAATTATCGTTTTTTGTGCAAAAAATGTTGTTTTTTGTTTAAATTTTTGTCGTATAAAAACCAAATTCTGAGCTTTTCTGAAAGATTGTGGCAAAAAATTCTAATCTTTCAGCAGAATTTTTCGAAATTTTTTTGAGCAAAAAAGTTGATTTTTCAATTTTTGCTAAAAAATTTCCAATTTTTTCGGAAAAAATTGGAATTTTGTAAATTTATGCTTTCTATCAGAAAAAAACAAATTTTCAAACTTTTACCAACAAAATCGAATATTTTTAAAAATAATAATTTTTTGTGCAAAAAGGGGTTGAGTTTTCTAGTTTTTGCTCAAGAATTCTAATTTTTCTCATAAAAAACGGAACTTTGAGAATTAATGCTGCAAAATTCTGGTGAAAAATTCTAATTTTTCTGGAAAATTCATAGAAAAATCATTTTTTGTACAAAAAAAGTTGAATTTTCGAATTTTTTATCCAAAAATTACATTTTTTTTATAAAAAACCGAATTTTAAAATTTTCCAACAAAGAATGCAAATTTTAAAGAAAAATTTCCCTAAAATAATCATTTTTTGTACAAAAAAGGTTGAATTTTCCAAATTTTTGCTCAATTTTTAAGAAAAAAAAAACAATTTTAAATGTTTTTTCTACAAAATTCTGACGAAAAATTCCAAGTATTTTGCAGAATTTCTCTGAAATTATCATTTTTTTGTGCAAAAAAAATTGAATTTTTCAATATTTCTTGGAATTTTTCCAGTGAAAAACAGAATTTCAAAGCTTTTTCAATCAAAATTGTGACAAAAAATTCCAATTTATAGCAGAATTTCTGAAAAATTATCATTTTTTTGTGCAAAAAAATTGAATTTTTCAATATTTCTTGGAATTTTTCCAGTGAAAAACAGAATTTCAAAGCTTTTTCAATCAAAATTGTGACACAAAATTCCAATCTATAACATAATTGCTGAAAAATCATGATTTTTTGTGCAAAAAAGTTGAATTTTCGAATTTTTGATCGAAAATTACATTTTTTCATAAAAAACCGAATTTTAAAATTTTCTAACAAAGAATGCAAATTTTAAAGAAAAATTTCCCTAAAATGATCATTTTTTGTAAAAAAAAAGGTTGAATTTTCCAAATTTTTGCTCAATTTTCAAGAAAAAAAAAACAATTTTAAAACTTTTTTCTACAAAATTCTGACGAAAAATTTCAATTTTTTGCAGAATTTCTCTGAAATTTTTTTGAGCAAAAAAGTTGATTTTTCAATTTTAGCTGAAAAATTTTCAATTTTTCCGGAAAAAATTGGAATTTTGTAAATTTATGCTTTTTATCAGGAAAAAGAAAATTTTCAAACTTTTACCAACAAAATCGAATATTTTCAAAAATAATAATTTTTTTGTAAAAAAAAGTGGTCGAGTTTTTTAATTTTTTCTCAAGAATTCTAATTTTTTTCATCAAAAAACCGAACTTTGAGAATTAATGCTGCAAAATTCTGGTGAAAAATTCTAATTTTTCAGCAAAATTCATAGAAAAATCATTTTTTGTACCACAAAAAAAGTTGAATTTTCGAATTTTTTATCGAAAAATTATATTTTTTTCATAAAAAAACCGAATTTTAAAATTTTCCAACAAAGAATGCAAATTTTAAAGAAAAATTTCCCTAAAATGATCATTTTTTGTACAAAAAAGGTTGAATTTCCAAATTTTTGCTCAATTTTTAAGAAAAAAAAAACAATTTTAAATGTTTTTTCTACAAAATTCTGACGAAAAATTCTAATTTTTTTGCAGAATTTCACTGAAATTATCATTTTTTTGTGCAAAAAAATTGAATTTTTCAATATTTCTTGGAATTTTTCCAGTGAAAAACAGAATTTCAAAGCTTTTTCAATCAAAATTGTGACGAAAAATTTCAATTTTTTTGCCGAATTTCTCTGAAATTATCATTTTTTTGTGCAAAAAAAATTGAATTTTTCAATATTTCTTGGAATTTTTCTAGTGAAAAACAGAATTTCAAAGCTTTTCCAATCAAAATTGTGACAAAAAATTCCAATCTATAGCAGAATTTCTGAAAAATCATAATTTTTTGTGCAAAAAAAATTTGAATTTTTCAATATTTCTTGGAATTTTTCCAGTGAAAAACAGAATTTCAAAGCTTTTTCAATGAAAATTGTGACGAAAAATTCCAAGTTTTTTGCAGAATTTCTCTAAAATTATCATTTTTTTGTGCAAAAAAATTGAATTTTTCAATATTTCTTGGAATTTTTCCAGTGAAAAACAGAATTTCAAAGCTTTTTCAATCAAAATTGTGACAAAAAATTTCAATCTATAGCCGAATTTCTGAAAAATCATGATTTTTTGTGCAAAAAAGTTGGATTTTCGAATTTTTTATCGAAAAATTATATTTTTTTCATAAAAAAAACCGAATTTTAAAATTTTCCAACAAAGAAAGCAAATTTTAAAGAAAAATTTCGCTAAAATTATCATTTTTGGTACAAAAAAGGTTGAATTTTCCAAATTTTTGCTCAATTTTTAAGAAAAAGCCGGATTTTAAAACTTTTTTCTACAAAATTCTGACGAAAAATTCCAATTTTTTTTGCAGAATTTCTCTGAAAAATCATGATTTTTTAGGCAAAAAAATTGAATTTTTCAATATTTCTTGGAATTATTCCAGTGAAAAACAGAATTTCAAAGCTTTTTCAATCAAAATTGTGACAAAAAATTCCAATTTTTTTGCAGAATTTCTGAAAAATCATGATTTTTTGTGCAAAAAAAACTGGATTTTATAATTTTTGCTCAAAAATTCAAATGTTTGGCCATAAAAATACAGAATTTTCGAACCTTTTTCTGCAAAATTCTGGCGAAAAATTCCAATTTTTCAAAAATTATCATTTTTTTGAACACAAAAAAAGTTGAATTTTTAGAATTTTGGTTAAGAATTTTCAATTTTTCCACGAAAAGACTACAATTTGATGAATTTTTCTGTAAAATTCCGTCAAAAAAATTTGGTTTTTCAACAGAATTTTTGAAAAAAATTCAATTTTTAATCCAAAAAAAAAACAACTTACCCAACGATTCCATTTCGAAACGACTCATTTTGGTTCGGGTTTCGAGCATTTTCATGGGATTAGTTTTGTCTTCCTCCTCTTGCTTTTGGACTTTCTCCTGCTCTTGCCTCAACAATTTTTCCGCCTCGAAAAGTCGAGTGGCGCCGTGTTCTTGGGTGTAATCGCAATTTTTCAAATCGGTCTATGAGAAAGAGAAAATTTTCATTCTAGTGTAAACAAAGTAAAAATTTTTTTCCAGTGTAAACCATGCTCAAGTTTTTTCCTACTGTAAAGTGTAAACTAGTGTAAACCTTGTTCAATTTTGCTTGCTAGTGTAAACTTTTTCACGCCTTTTCACTTGGTGTAAACGTCATTCAAGTTTTTTCTAGTGTAAACCATGTAGAAATTTTTTCATAATGTAAACCATTTGGGAATTTGTTTCTAGTGTAAACCATACTCAAGTTTTTTCCTACTGTAAACTTAATTCAGTTTTTTTAGTGTAAACCTTGTTCAAAATTTTTCTAGTGTAAACCATGTAGAAATTTTTTCCTAATGTAAACCATTTGGAATTTTTTTCTAGTGTAAACCATGCTCAAGTTTTTTTAATGTAAACTCTGTTCAGGCCCTCTTTCTAGTGTAAACCTTGCCTATTATGCTTTTTTCTGTGTAAAGCTTGTAAACTCCTCTTTCTTCTGTAAACACTATCAAATTTTTGTAAAATACAAAATTGTAAAATCGATTTTTCTGTAGATTTTGCAAAATTACAATTATTCAATTTTTGTAAACCAAGTTTTTTGTGAATTTTATCGATTAACAATATTAAATTTTTGTAAAGTAGTAAAAAAAGATATGTTTTGAAAATCTTGCCGATTTGCACTACTCAATTTTTGTAAAATACAAAATTCGAAAATCGTTTTTTTTGTTGTAGATTTTACTGATTTATCAATTTTTGTAAACCGAATTTTTTCCGAATTTTATCGATTTTATAATAATAAATTTTTGTAAAGCAGTACAAAAATGTTATTTTTATTTTAAAATCTTGCCGATTAACACTATTCCATTTTTGTAGAATACAAAATGAGATAATCAATTTTTTTGTAAATATTACAAAATTACACTATTTAATTTTTGTAAAATACAAAATTGGAAAATCGATTTTTTTTGTAAATATTTCAAATTTACAATATTCAATTTTTTGTAAAATACAAAACAATTTTTTTTTTGTAAATCTTACTAATTTACAATATTCAATTTTTGTAAAATACAAAATTGGAAAATCGATTTTTGTGAATATTGCAAATTTACAATATTCAATTTTTGTAAAATACAAAATTGGAAAATCGATTTTTTGGAAATATTGCAAATTTACACTATTCATTTTTTTAAAATACAAAATTTGAAACCCGATTTTTGTAAATATTGAAAATTTACACTACTCATTTTTTGTAAAATAGAAAACAATGTTTTTTTTGTAAATCTTACTAATTTACAATATTCAATTTTTGTAAAATACAAAATCGGAAAATCGATTTTTGTAAATATTACAAAATTACACTATTCAATTTTTGTAAAATACAGAACAATGTTTTTTTTGTAAATCTTACTAATTTACAATATTCAATTTTTGTAAAATACAAAATTGGAAAATCGATTTTTTTTAATCTTGCAAATTTACAATATTCAATTTTTGTAAAATACAAATTTGGAAAATCGATTTTTTTGTAAATATTTCAAATTTACACTATTCAATTATTGTAAAATACAAAATCGGAAAATCGATTTTTTTAAACCTTGCTAATTTACAATATTCAATCATTGTAAAATACAAAACAGGAAAATCGATTTTTTGGAAATCATGCAAATTTACACTATTCAATTTTTGTAAAATACAAAATTGGAAAATCGATTTTTGTAAATATTGCAAATTTACACTATTCATTTTTTGTAAAATACAAAACAATGTTTTCTTTTGTAAATCTTACTAATTTACAATATTCAATTTTTGTAAAATACAAAATTGGAAAATCGATTTTTGTGAATATTGCAAATTTACAATATTCAATTTTTGTAAAATACAAAATTGGAATTTTTGTAAACCGAATTTTTGCGAATTTTATCGATTTTATAAAATAAATTTTTAGTACAAAAACAATATTTTTATTTGTAAATCTTACTAATTTACAATATTCAATTTTTGTAAAATACAAAATTGAAAATCGATTTTTGTAAATATTGGAAATTTACAATATTCAATTATTGTAAAATACAAAATTGGAAAATCGATTTTTGTAAATATTGCAAATTTACACTATTCATTTTTTGTAAAATACAAAACAATGTTCTCTTTTGTAAATCTTACTAATTTACAATATTCAATTTTTGTAAAATACAAACTTTGAAAATCGATTTTTGTAAATATTGGAAATTTACAATATTCAATTTTTGTAAAATACAAAATTGGAAAATCGATTTTTGTGAATATTGCAAATTTACAATATTCAATTTTTGTAAAATACAAAATTGGAAAATCGATTTTTGTAAATATTGCAAATTTACACTATTCATTTTTTGTAAAATACAAAACAATGTTTTCTTTTGTAAATCTTACTAATTTACAATATTCAATTTTTGTAAAATACAAAATTGGAAAATCGATTTTTGTAAATATTGCAAATTTACACTATTCATTTTTTGTAAAATACAAAACAATTTTTTTTTTGTAAATCTTACTAATTTACAATATTCAATTTTTGTAAAATACAAAATTGGAAAATCGATTTTTGTGAATATTGCAAATTTACAATATTCAATTTTTGTAAAATACAAATTTGGAAAATCGATTTTTGTAAATATTGCAAATTTACACTATTCATTTTTTGTAAAATACAAAACAATGTTTTCTTTTGTAAATCTTACTAATTTACAATATTCAATTTTTGTAAAATACAAACTTTGAAAATCGATTTTTGTAAATATTGGAAATTTACACTATTCAATTTTTGTAAAATACAAAATTGGAAAATCGATTTTTGTAAATATTGCAAATTTACACTATTCATTTTTTGTAAAATACAAAACAATGTTTTCTTTTGTAAATCTTACTAATTTACAATATTCAATTTTTGTAAAATACAAAATTGGAAAATCGATTTTTGTAAATATTGCAAATTTACACTATTCATTTTTTGTAAAATACAAAACAATGTTTTCTTTTGTAAATCTTACTAATTTACAATATTCAATTTTTGTAAAATACAAACTTTGAAAATCGATTTTTGTAAATATTGGAAATTTACAATATTCAATTTTTGTAAAATACAAAATTGGAAAATCGATTTTTGTGAATATTGCAAATTTACAATATTCAATTTTTGTAGAATACAAAATTAGAAAATCGATTTTTTTTGTGAATTTTGCCAATTTACAACGTTAAATTTTTGTAAATATTGTATTTTTTTGTAAACTTTGGTGTAAAGTTGGAAAAAATGCCTCACTTTGAACGTAATTTCGGCCAAACAACCCGGGCATCGTATATAAAAACGAAATAAAGATAAACCCAAATAATCTTCGTCTTGTACGGTTTCTCGACGGGCGTTGAATTTTTTCCCTTTGTAAATATATTCGCCGCAAGTATTACACCTACATTAGAAAAAAAATGTAAAGTTTACAAAAAAAATTTTAAAAATTTGTAAAGTGGAAAAAAATAAAAAATTTTACAAAAATTTGTAAAAATTAAAATTTTTAAAATTGTAAATTTTCGACAAAAAATTATCATTTTTTGTAAAAAAAAAATGTAAAATTTACAAAAATTTGTAAAGTGGAAAAAAATGAAAAATTTTACAAAAATTTGTAAAGTATAAAAAAATAAAATTTTTAAAATTGTAAATTTTCGACAAAAAATTGTCATTTTTTGCAAAAAAAAAAGGTAAAATTTACAAAAATTTGTAAAGTGGAAAAAAAATAAAAATTAAATAACAAATTTTACAAGAATTTTTAAAGTAAAAAAATTTCTAAAGTGGAAAAAAATAAAAAAATTTACAAAAATTTGTAAAGTATAAAAAATTATCATTTTTTGCAAAAAAATGTGAAATTTACAAAAATTTGTAAAGTGGAAAAAAATAAAAAATTTTACAAAAATTTGTAAAGTATAAAAAATTAAAATTTTTAAAATTGTAAATTTTCGACAAAAAATTATCATTTTTTTGCAAAAAAAATGTAAAATTTACAAAAATTTGTAAAGTGGAAAAAAAATAAAAATTAAATAACAAATTTTACAAGAATTTTTAAAGTAAAAAAAAATTGAAATTTAAAAAAATTTCTAAAGTGGAAATAAATAAAAAAATTTACAAAAATTTGTAAAGTATAAAAAATTATCATTTTTTGCAAAAAAATGTGAAATTTACAAAAATTTGTAAAGTGGAAAAAAATAAAAAATTTTACAAAAATTTGTAAAGTATAAAAAAATAAAATTTTTAAAATTGTAAATTTTCGACAAAAAATTGTCATTTTTTGCAAAAAAAAAGGTAAAATTTACAAAAATTTGTAAAGTGGGAAAAAATAAAAATTTTACAAGAATTTGTAAAGTGAAAAAAATTGAAATTTTTTTTTAAAAATTTTCAAAGTGGAAAAAATAAAAAATTTTACAAAAATTTGTAAAGTATAAAAAATTAAAATTTTTAAAATTGTAAATTTTCGACAAAAAATTATCATTTTTTGCAAAAAAATGTAAAATTTACAAAAATTTGTAAAGTGGAAAAAAAAATTTTACAAGAATTTGTAAAGTAAAAAAAATTAAAATTTTTTTTAAAAAAATTTTTAAAGTGGAAAAAAATAAAAATTTTAAATAAAAAATTTTACAAGAATTTGTGAAGTAAAAAAAGTTAAAATTTTTTAAATTGTGAATTTTCCACAAAAAATTTTTTGTAAAAAATTTGTAAATTTTTTGTTTTGTAAAAATTTTTGTAGAAAAAATCGTCGAAAATATAAAGTTTTCGGTATGAAATTCTAATTTTTTGCAGAAAGAATAGTCAAAAATTTAAATTTTTCAGTTTTAAACTGTCATTTTTCGAGCAAAAAATTGTCGAAAATTTAAATTTTTCGGTTGTAAATTGTTGTTTTTCGGACAAAAAATTGTTAAAAATGCAAAGTTTTTTGAAGAAAATTGTCATTTTAGTGAAAAAAATTGTCGAAAATTTAAACTTTTCACTAAAAAAACTGTCATTTTTTGCAAGGAAAATGGTCAAAAATATCAATTTTTCGGTTGTAAATTGTCCTTTTTGTAAAAAGTGGTCGAAAATATCCATTTTTCGATTGTAAATTGTTACTTTTCAAGCAAAAAATCCCAAAAATGTGAGGTCTTTTTTGTTGAAAATTGTCGTTTTTTGTATTTAAAAAAAGGTCAAAAATATCAGTTTTTCGCTTGTAAAATGTCATTTTCCGATCAAGAAATGGCGAAAAAAGTAAATTTTACAGTAAAAATTGCAATTTTTGTAGAAAAATGATCAAAAATGTAAAAAATTGTCATTTTTCTAAAAAAAAAAAATCAGTCAGAAATGTGAACTTTCTGGCAAATTATAGTCAGAAAATTCTATTTTTCGGTTGAAAAAATTTATTTTTGGACAAGATGTGACAAAAATGTCAGTTTTCGACTTTAAAAATATCATTTTCGACACTTATTTTCTCAAGTTCAAACGGTCAAAAATACAAAATTTCAATAAAAAAAATCAACATTTTCGAAGAAAAATGATCCAAAACGCTAATTTTCACTGGGAAAAAATCATTTTTGAAGCAAAAAAAACTACACTTTTGATGAGAAAAAGGTCGAAAATTACAGTTTTCGATTGAAAATCAAAATTTTTCATGCAAAGAAAAACCAAAATTTCAACGAAAAGTTTTAATTTTCATAGAAAAATTGGCCCGAAACGTCAATTTTTAATGTTGAAAACGGTCAAAAAATGTAGACTTTAAGGGAAAAATTATGATTCCCGAAAAAAAAACTGGTCGAAAATGCCGAATTTCGCTTGAAAATCATGATTTTTGGAAGCAAAAAGCAATAATTTTCCTGGAAAAAAGCTCGAAAATTACAGTTTTTAGTCGAGAATCATCATTTTCGAAGCAAAAAAAACGGTCAAAAATGTATAATTTCAGTTTAAAATTATAATTTTCAAGCATAAATGTTCAAAAATGTCGATTTTCGCTTGAAAATAATCATTTTCGAAGCAAAAAAAAACGGCCAAAAACGCTATTTTTAAGCAAAAATCTGTCTTTTCCAATCTTCGAACGATTTAGATAAAAATTTTGACGTTTAATCAACCGGAATTTCGGTCAATCTAGGCTCAAAAGCATACCTGTACTTGGGAAGGGGGGTTAGGGGACCCCCCCCCCCAACCCCCCCCCCTCCCCAGTTGGGGAAAAACTAAAAAAATTTGGCAAAAAGTGTATTTTTTGGTCTTTTTTGGGAAAAATTTCGACTTTCTTCTACCCCCCGTCCCCAAAATTTCGGATTTATCCCCCCCCCCCCCCCCAACCATACCTGTAAGACCTCCGACCAGTTGGGGGGGGTAAATCCGAAATTTTGGGGGGGAGTAGAAAAAAGTCGAAATTTTTCCCAAAAAAAGGCCAAAAAACATACACTTTTTGGCAAATTTTTTTAATTTTTTCCCAACTGGGGGGGGGGTTTGGGGGGGGAAATGATTTTGGGTACAGGGTTGGCCGAGTTGGGGGGGCCCCCCCCCAACCCCCCCCCCCCCTACTACAGGTATGGTCGGAGGTCTTTATGCTCAAAAGCGGCGATTTTAATACCTCATATTAAACGGCGCCATACAACGAATAACGTATTGGCGATTAGGTTCGAAACGACCTTTCGGAATTTTACGTGGGTCGAAATCGGGTGGATAATATTTCTAAATTTGAAAAAAGGTCGAAAATGTGAAAAAAAAACTTAAAAAATCGAAAAAAACCTTACGTTCAAAGTTTTACGTTCCGTGCCCGTCATCGTTTAAAAAATTAGGGAAAAATTCCGGAAAAAAAGTAGAAAATTCAGCCTAAAATTGGGTAAAAATTATTTTCTCCATATTTTCACCGAAATTTGCGCTCAAATTGACGATTTTACGAATTTTTCCGATTAAAAATAGAGAAAAAAATGAATGAATTTCATTAAAAAAAAAACCAATTCTAGCGCCGAAAACCAAAAAATTTCAATGATTTTTGAGGGAAAATCGGTGTTCGAAAAATTGGAGGCGAAAAAAACGGTGCGATTATCGGCGAATTTTAAACGAAAAAAGAGCGAATAAAATTCACCAGGCGCCAAAAAATCGATAACGCGTATTTCGAATTTTCTACAGTAAACTGTTCCCTTGGATAATTAATTCGATAAAACAACAAACGTGCCAACATTTCTGCATAATATACACAAATGGAAACTCCGACTTTTTTCGTGAATAATTTTTATGCAAATTTAAATCACGACGAGATATGATAAAATGAGGAATAAAAAACGTCTAATCGAGCTTCGCCGAACAAAACCACGATCTCGGCACGAAAAAATCGACAAATTTATTTTCCTAAAATTGGGGAAAAAATAGAAAATTTATGCAATTTTTTTTTTTTTGTAAATTTTTTTTGTGTTTTTCAATGAATGTTTTTTGTTTCATTTATTTTTTTCTGTTTTTCTGTTTTTTTTTATTTCTTTTGTTTTTTCGCTTTTTTGTTTTTGTTTGTTTTCTTTTTGTTTTTGCCTTTTTTCTTTTTGTTTTTGCCTTTTTTCTTTTAGTTTTTCTTGTTTGTTTTCTTTTTTCTTTCTTTCTTCTATTGATTTTTTCAAGTTTTTTTCTATATTTTCATTTTTCTCTTTGTTTTTTTGTTGTTTTTCTTTATTTTTTGTTTTTTTTGTTTTTTCGCTTTTTTGTTTTTGTTTGTTTTCTTTTTGTTTTTGCCCTTTTTCTTTTAGTTTTTCTTGTTTGTTTTCTTTTTTCTGTCTTTCTTCTATTAATTTTTTTTCTATGTTTTCATTTCTCTCTTTGTTTTTTGTAGTTTTTCTCTATTTTTTGTTTTTTTATTGTTTTTCTTTTTTTTGTTTTTTGCTTGTTTTTTTCTGTGTATTTTCTTTTAATTTTTCTTTTTTCTCTGTTTTCATTTCTTTGTTGTTCTTTTGTTTTCTTTTTTTACGTGTTTTATTTGTTTTATTTTCTGTCTTTCCTTGATGTTCTTTTTTTGTCTATTTTCATTTTTTATTTGTTTTTTTTGTTTGTTTTCTTTTTGTTTTCCTTTTTTCTTTTAGTTTTTCTTGTTTGTTTTCTTTTTTCTGCCTTTCTTCTATTAATTTTTTTCAAGTTTTTCTTTCTATGTTTTCTTTTTTCTCTTTGTTTATTGTCGTTTTTTCTTTATTTTTGGGTTTTTTATTTTTTACTTTTCGTTTGTTTCCATTTTTTGTTTTTTCTTCTTTTATCTTTGTTGTTCTTTTTTTGTTTTTTTTACCATTTTTCTTTTTTTTGTTTGTTCTTTTTACGTTATTTTTTTGTTTCTTTTTCTTAATATTGTGTTTTTTCTATTTTTTGCTTGTTCTTTGTGTCCATTTTTTGTTCTTTCTTGTTTTCTTTTTGTTCGTTGTTCTTTTTTGTTTTTTCACAATTTTTCTTTTGTTTGTTTGTTTTTTGTTTTTATTTTTTTCTCAATATTGTGTTTTTTGTATATTTTTTACTTTTTGTTAGTTTCCATCTTTTGTTTTTTCTTCTTTTGTTTTTTGGTTTTTTTGCTGATTTTTTGCAGTTTTTCTTTTATTTGTTTGTTTTTTTCCGTTTGTTTCTTTTTTTTAATATTGTGCTTTTGTCTGTTTTCTAGTTTTCGTTTGTTTCAATTTTTGTTTTTTCTTTTCTTTATGTTTTTGTTCTTTTTTTGTTTTTTTGCAATTTTTCTTGTATATATTTGTTCTTTTTTTCTCTTTTTTGTTTCTTTTTCTCAATGTTGTGTTTTTATTCTTTTTTTTTCCTTTTCGTTTGTTTTCATTTTTTTCTTCTTTTTTGTTTTTTTTTTGTCATTTTTCGTTTATTTGTTTGTTTTTCTATTTTTCCATTTTTTTCTTTTCTTTTTTTTGTTTGTTTGTTTGTTTTTCTTTTTTTTATTTTTTTATTTGTTTGTTTTACTTTTTTTCCATTTTTTTTCTTTTCTTTTTTTTATTTGTTTGTTTTTCTTTTTTTGTTTGTTTTTTTACATTTTTGTTTTTTTTTAAAATAACTTACAAAAGTTGGTCGACAATTCCGTCTGGCGAAATATTCCATGGCGTAGAGGCTCAACGACAATCCTATTCCGGTCGTTATCGTCAACCAAAAGAGAGAATTGGCCAAAAATTGACCAGATTTCAAACATTTGGTCAAAAATAAAATTGGAACTGTAAAAAAAACTAGTTTACACATAATTTACATTTTTTGGATTCTTCAATTTACACCTAATTTGCATATTTTTAGATTTACACTTAATTTGCATATTTCTTAGTTTTTAATTTACACCTAATTTGCATATTTTCAAATTTTTGATTTAAACCTAATTTGCATATTTTAAAAATTATCGATTTACACCTAATTTGCATATTTTTTGAATTTTCTATTTACACCTAATTTGCATATTTTCAAAATTTTTGATTTACCCCTAATTTGCATATTTTTAAAATTTTTGATTTACACCTAATTTGAATATTTTTGAAGTTTTCTATTTACACCTAATTTGCATATTTTTGATTTTTCTAATTTACACCTAATTTGCATATTTTTAGAATTTTTGATTTACACCCGATTTGAATATTTTTGAAAATTTTTATTTACACCTAATTTGCATATTTTTGAAAATTTCAATTTACACCTAATTTTCATATTTTAAGAATTTTCTATTTACACCTAATTTGAATATTTTTGAAGTTTTCTATTTACAGCTAATTTGCATATTTTTAAAATTTTGGATACACCTAATTAGCATATTTTCAACGTTTTTGATATAAACCTAATTTGCATATTTGTAGAATTTCCTATTTACACCTAATTTGCATATTTTTGATTTTTCTAATTTACACCTAATTTGCATATTTTTAAATTTTTTGATTTACACCTGATTTGCATATTTTTAAAATTTTGGATTTACACCTAATTTGCATATTTTTAAAATTTTGGATTTACACCTAATTGGAATATTTTCAAAATTATCGATTTACACCCAATTTGGATATTTTTGAAATTTTTGATTTGAACCTAATTTGCATATTTTTAAAATTTTGATTTACTCCTAATTTGCATATTTTTGAAAATTTTTGATTTACACTTAACTTGCATATTTTGAAGTTTTCAATTTACACCTAATTTGCATATTTTTAGAATTCTGGATTTACACATAATTTTAATATTTTTGAAGATTTCGATTTACACCTAATTCCCATATATTGGATTTTTTGATTTACACATAATTTGCATATTTTTTAGTTTTTAATTTACACCTAATTTGCATATTTTTAAAATTTTGGATTTACACCTAATTGGAATATTTTCAAAATTATCGATTTACACCTAATTTGCATATTTTCAAAATTATCGATTTACACCCAATTTGCATATTTTTGAAATTTTTGATTTGAACCTAATTTGCATATTTTTAAAATTTTGATTTACTCCTAATTTGCATATTTTTGAAAATTTTTGATTTACACTTAACTTGCATATTTTGAAGTTTTCAATTTACACCTAATTTGCATATTTTTAGAATTCTGGATTTACACATAATTTTAATATTTTTGAAGATTTCGATTTACACCTAATTCCCATATATTGGATTTTTTGATTTACACATAATTTGCATATTTTTTAGTTTTTAATTTACACCTAATTTGCATATTTTTAAAATTTTTGATTTACACTTAATTTGCATATTTTTGAAATTTTTGATTTAAACCTAATTTGCATATTTTCAAAATTTTTGATTTACACCTAATTTGAATATTTTTGAAGTTTTTGATTTACACCTAATTTGCATATTTTTGATTTTTCTAATTTACACCTAATTTGCATATTTTTAGAATTTTTGATTTACACCCGATTTGAATATTTTTGAAAATTTTTATTTACACCTAATTTGCATATTTTTGAAAATTTCAATTTACACCTAATTTGCATATTTTAAGAATTTTCTATTTACACCTAATTTGAATATTTTTGAAGTTTTCTATTTACACCTAATTTGCATATTTTCAAAATTATCGATTTACACCCAATTTGCATATTTTTGAAATTTTTGATTTGAACCTAATTTGCATATTTTTAAAATTTTGGATTTACACCTAATTTGCATATTTTAGATTTTAATTTACACCTAATTTGCATAATTTATATTCAAAACTTGCATATCTCTATGTGGAAAATTTGGCTACAGTAACCAGGAGTAAAATTTCGACAGAAAAAAAATTTTTTCAAATACAATAAACTTACCACTCAAAATAAAAAATTGCACGAATAAAACCGGGTAGCAAAATTTGAAAGCCAAAATTATTAAATATTCGTGAAAAATAGCCGACAAATTGAAGACCAGGACTGCGGCGAAAGCCGGTTTTAAGCTTAAAATCTGAAAAAAAGGGAAGAAAATTGAGAAAAAAACAAAAAAAAACAAAAAAAAAAAAGAAAAAAGAAACAAAAAGAAAAGAAAAAAAGAAAAGAAAAAAATTTTTTTTCCTTTCTTTTTTTTCTTTTTTTTCTTTTTTTCTTCTTTTCTTTTTTCATTTTTAGTTTTTTCTTTTTCATTTTTTGTTTTTCAGTTTTTTTAATTTTTTTATTTTTAATTTTTTTGTTTTTTTTTCTTTTTTTCTTTTCTTCTTTTTTTTCTTTTTTTCTTGTTTTCTTTTTTCATTGTTTCCATTTTTTCCCATTTTTTGTAGTTTTTTCTTTTATCTGTATTCATTTTTTCCATTTTCTTTATAATTTGTTTTTTTCCACATTTTTCTATTTTTTGTTTTTTAGTTTGATCATTGTTTTTTCTTTTTTTTTTCGTATTTCTTCCAATTTTTTTATTTTTTACTTTTTAGTATTTTCTTTTTTCTTTTTTAGTTTTTTCTTTTTTCTTTTTTAGTGTTTTCTTTTTTCTTTTTTTTGTTTTTTAGTTTTTTTCAATTTTTTTATTTTTTCTTTTTTTATTTTTTTTCTTTTTTTTCTTGTTTTCTTTTTTCATTTTTCCATTTTTTCCCATTTTTTGAAGTTTTTTTTATTTGTATTTATTTTTTCCATTTTCTTTATAATTTGTTTTTTTTCTGCATTTTTCTATTTTTCCTCTTTTAGTTTGATCATTGTTTTTTCTTTTTTCGTATTTCTTTTAATTTTTTTTATTTTTAACTTTTTACTTTTTTTGTTTTTTTTCTCTTTTCTTGTTATTCAATTTTTTCCATTATTTTTTTTTTGTTATTTTTCAATTTTTTTCCACATTTTTCCATTTTTTTATTTTGTTTTGTTTTTTCTTTTCTTTTTTTTATGTTTCTTCTAATTTTTTCTATTTTATTTATTTCAACTTTTTCTTGATTTTTCTCGTTTTGTCGACTTTTTCCATTTTTTTTGTTTAGTTTTTCCTTTTTTAGTGTTTTCTTCATTCTTTTTTAGCGTTTTCTTTTTTTTTCTTTTTTAGTTTTTTCTTTTTATTTTTTTTATTTTTTGTTTTCTTTAATTTTTTAATTTTTTCTTTTCTTTTCTTTCCTTTTTTTCTTTTTTTTCTTTTTTCTTGTTTTCTTTTTTGATTTTTCCATTTTTCCATTTTTTCCCATTTTTTGTAGTTTTTTTCTTTTATCTGTATTCATTTTTCCCATGTTCTTTATAATTTGTTTTTTTCCGCATTCTTCTATTTTTTCTTTTTTAGTTTGATCATTGTTTTTTCTTTTTTTCGTATTTCTTTTAATTTTTTTTTAATTTTTAACTTTTAACTTTTTTTTTCTTTTTTTCTCTTTTCTTGTTATTCAATTTTTTCCATTATTCTTTTTTGTTATTTTTCAATTTTTTTCCACATTTTTCCATTTTTTATTTTGTTTTTTCTTTTCTTTTTTCGTGTTTCTTTTTTCTATTTTATTCTTTTTCAACTTTTTCTTGGTTTTTCCCGTTTTTTTCGATCATTTTCCATTTTTTTCTGTTGTTATTTTTTCTCTTTTAGTGTTTTCTTTTTCTTTTTTACTTTTCCTTTTTTCTTTTCTAGTTTTTTTCTTTTTCTTTTTCAATTTTTTTTCTTTTTTTGTTTTTTTCTTTTTTAGTTTTTTTTCTTTCTTAGTTTTTTCCCTTTTCCTTTTTGGTTTTTTCTTTTTTTGTTTTTTTCTTTTTTAGTTTTTTCTTTTTTTAGATTTTTTTTTGTTTTTTAGTTTTTGCTTTTTTCCTTTTTAGTTTTTTCATTTTTAGTTTTTTCTTTTTTCTTTTTTTTTCTTTTTTAGGTTTTTTTCTTTTTTTAGTTTTGTCCTATTTCCTTTTTAGTTTTTTCTTTTTATTTTTTTCCTTTTTCAGTTTTTTTTCTTTTTCACTTTTCCTTTTTTCTTTCCTAGTTTTTTTTCTTTTTCAATTTTTTCTTTTCTTCTTTTTTTAGTTTTTGCTTTTTTATTTTTTAGTTTTTTCTTCTTTTAGTTTTTTGCTTTTTTTTTTAATTTTTTTCTTTTTTAGTTTTTCCCTCTTTTCTTTTTTAGTTTTTTTTCTTTTTTAGTTTTCTCCCTTTTCCTTTTTAGATTTTTCTTTTTTAGTTTTTTCTTCTTTGGTTTTTCCCTTTTTTCTTTTTTAGATTTTTTTGTTTTTTTGTTTTTTCCTTTTTCCTTTTTAGTTTTTGCTTTTTTCCTTTTTAGTTTTTTCTTTTTTCTTTTTTTTTCTTTTTTAGGTTTTTTTTCTTTTTTTAGTTTTGTCCTATTTCCTTTTTAGTTTTTTCTTTTTATTTTTTTCCTTTTTCAGTTTTTTTTTTCTTTTTCACTCTTCCTTTTTTCTTTCCTAGTTTTTTTTCTTTTTCAATTTTTTCTTTTCTTCTTTTTTTAGTTTTCGCTTTTTTATTTTTTAGTTTTTTCTTCTTTTAGTTTTTTGCTTTTTTTTAATTTTTTTCTTTTTTAGTTTTTCCCTCTTTTCTTTTTTAGTTTTTTTTCTTTTTTAGTTTTCTCCCTTTTCCTTTTTAGATTTTTCTTTTTTAGTTTTTTCTTCTTTGGTTTTTCCCTTTTTTCTTTTTTAGATTTTTTTGTTTTTTTGTTTTTTCCTTTTTCCTTTTTAGTTTTTGCTTTTTTCCTTTTTAGTTTTTTCTTTTTTCTTTTTTTTTCTTTTTTAGGTTTTTTTCTTTTTTTAGTTTTGTCCTATTTCCTTTTTAGTTTTTTCTTTTTATTTTTTTCCTTTTTCAGTTTTTTTTTCTTTTTCACTTTTCCTTTTTTCTTTCCTAGTTTTTTTTCTTTTTCAATTTTTTCTTTTCTTCTTTTTTTAGTTTTTGCTTTTTTATTTTTTAGTTTTTTCTTCTTTTAGTTTTTTGCTTTTTTTTTTAATTTTTTTCTTTTTTAGTTTTTCCCTCTTTTCTTTTTTAGTTTTTTCGTTTTTTCTTTTTTAGTGTTTTCTTTTTTCTTTTTTTCTTTTCTAGTTTTTTCTTTTTCTTTTTTTTTTTTTTTTTATTTTTTATCTTTTCAATTTTTTCTTTTTTTTCTTTTTTTCTTGTTTTCTTTTTTCATTTTTTTAATTTTTTTCTATTTTTTGTAGTTTTTTCCTTTTATCTGTATTCATTTTTTCCATGTTCTTTATAATTTGTTTTTTTCTGCATTTTTCTATTTTTTCTTTTTTAGTTTGATCATTGTTTTTTTGTATTTCTTCCATTTTTTTTTATTTTTTACTTTTTACTTTTTTTTCTTTTTTTTCTCTTTTCTTGTCATTCAATTTTTTCCATTATTTTTTTTGTTATTTTTCAATTTTTTCCACATTTTTCCATTTTTTTTATTTTGTTTTTTCTTTTCTTTTTTCGTGTTTCTTTTTTCTATTTTATTCTTTTTCCATTTCTTTGTGTAATTTTTTCTCTTTTAGTGTTTTCTTTTTTCTTTTCTACTTTTCCTTTTTTCTTGTGTAGTTTTTTTCTTTTTCTTTCTCAATTTTTTTTCTTTTTTTAGTTTTTTCCTTTTTTCTTTTTTAGTTTTTTTTCTTTTTTAGTTTTCTCCTTTTTCCTTTTCAATTTTTTTCTTTTTTAGTTTTTTTTCTTTCTTAGTTTTTTCCCTTTCCTTTTTGGTTTTTTCTTTTTATTTTTTTCCTTTTTCAGTTTTTTTTCTTTTTTAGTTTTTTCCTTTTTCCTTCTTAGTTTTTTCTTTTCTTTTTCAGTTTTTTCTTCTATTTTCTTTTTTAGTTTTTCCCATTTCCTTTTTAGTTTTTTCTTTTTTAGTTTTTTCTTTTTTGATTTTTTTTTCTTTTTTCTTTTTTTTGTTTTTTAAGCTTTTTTTATTTTTATTTTTTTTTATTTTTTATTTTTTTTCTTTTATTCTTTTTTTTTTTATTTTTTTAGTTTTTTTTTCTTTTTCTTTGTTTTTTAAGCTTTTTTTATTTTTATTTTTTTATTTTTTATTTTTTTTTTCTTTTTTTCTTTTTTCCTTTTTTTCTTTTTTTTATTTTTTTTATTTTTCATTTTTTTTCTTTTTTTCTTTTTTTCTTTTTTTTCTTTTTTCTTTTTTATTTTTTTCAAACCTGAACAGCGTCCAAATAAACGTAATCGTGCAGCCAATCGTGAACTATGACGTTCCATTTTCTATAGTATGTGCTCAAGTTATGGGCCGTCCACCAATCCTGCAAAATTTGCAACAAACGTCAAAATTACTACAGTAACCCGTCATGATGCAGGCTAAAAAGTTACAGTAAGAAACTAGAGTATTACAGCGAAAAACTACAATTAGGAACTACAGTAAGAAACTACAGTAAGAAACTACAGTAAGAAACTACAGTAAGAAACTACAGTAAGAAACTACAGTAAGAAACTACAGTAAGAAACTACAGTAAGAAACTACAGTAAGAAACTACACTAATTATTTTCATTCTCTTAACTTTTCAATTTTGCCAAAAAATCTTTGAACGTAAAATTACAAAAAGCAGTTACAGTAAGAAACTACAGTATTACAGCGAAAAACTACAATTAGAAACTACAGTAAGAAACTACAGTAGGAAACTACAGTAACAAACTACACTAATTATTGTCATTCTCTAAACTTTTCAATTTTGCCAAAAAAATTCTGAATGTAAAATTACAAAAAAAGTTACAGTAAGAAACTACAGTATTACAGCGAAAAACTACAATCAGAAACTACAGTAAGAAACTACAGTAAAAAATAACAGTAAGAAACTGAAGCTACAGTAGGAAGCTACAGTAAGAAACTAGAGTCAGGAACTACAGTAAGAAACTATTATAAAAAACTACAGTAAGAGACTACAGTAGAAAACTACAGGGAGGAACTACAGTGAGGAACAAATTACAAAAAGCAGTTACAGTAAGAAACTACAGTATTACAGCGAAAAACTGCAATTAGAAACTACAGTAAGAAACTACAGTAAGGAACTACACAATTGATTGTCATTCTCTAAACTTTTCAATTTTGCCAAAAAAATTTCTAAATGTAAAATTACAAAAAAACTTACAGTAAGAAACTACAGTAAGAAACCGGGGTAAAAAATTGCTGTAAGAAACTTCAGTAAGAAACTACAGTAAAAAATAACAGTAAGAAACTGAAGCTACAGTAGGAAGCTACAGTAAGAAACTAGAGTCAGGAACTACAGTAAGAGACTACAGTAAGAAAATACAGTAGAAAACTACAGGGAAGAACTACAGTGAGGAACAAATTACAAAAAGCACTTACAGTAAGAAACTACAGTATTACAGCGAGAAACTACAATTAGAAACTACAGTAAGAAACTACGATGAAGAACTACAGTAAGAAACTACGATAAGAAACTACAGTAAGAAACTACAGTAAGAAACTACAGTAGAAAATTACAGAGAAGAACTACAGTGAGGAACAACAATAAGGAACTACAGTAAGAAACTACAGTAAAAACTAACAGTGAGAAACTGTAGCTACAGTAAGAAGCTACAGTAAGAAACTACAGTGAGGAACTACAGTAAGAGACTACAGTAAGAAACTACAGTAGAAAATTACAGTGAGGAACAACAATAAGAAACTACAGTAAGAAACTACAGTAAGAAACTACACTAATTATTGTCATTCTCTAAACTTTTTAATCTTGCCAAAAAAAATTTTGAATGTAAAATTACAAAAAAAGTTACAGTAAGAAACTGCAGCTACAGTAAGAAGCTACAGTAAGAAACTACAGTAAGAAACTACACTAATTATTAACATTCTTTCAGTTTTCCAATTTCAACAAAAAATTTTTAAATGTAAAATTACAAAAAAGTTACAGTAAGAAACTGCAGCTACAGTAAGAAGCTACAGTAAGAAACTACAGTAAGAAGCTACACTAATTATTGTCATTCTTTCAGTTTTCAAATTTCGCCAAAAAATTTTTAAATGTAAAATTACAAAAAAGTTACAGTAAGAAACTGCAGCTACAGTAAGAAGCTACAGTAAGAAACTACAGTAAGAAACTACACTAATTATTGTCATTCTTTCAGTTTTCAAATTTCGCCAAAAAATTTTTAAATGTAAAATTACAAAAAAGTTACAGTAAGAAACTGCAGCTACAGTAAGAAGCTACAGTAAGAAACTACAGTAAGAAACTACACTAATTATTGTCATTCTTTCAGTTTTCAAATTTCGCCAAAAAGTTTTTGAATGTAAAATTACAAAAAAAAGTTACAGTAAGAAACTACAGTATAACTACAGTACCCCCTCACTTCGTAGAATAATCTATCGCCGAAACGTAAAATTTCCGCCGTCACATTGTGCCAAGAATGTAAAATGAGAAAAAACATGACCAAAAAACAAGCCGATGCCGGAATTATACTTTTAAACCACGAAAGCACAAATTCTTTGAACGAAACGTGTTGAACGTTGAAATTTTGAAATTCGGCCACGCAAAAATGCCTACAAAAGGCAGTTAACTATCAAAGTTCCAACATTTTGTCATAGTCTGTTGAACAATTGATTGAATAACTTCATCAAGAGTTAACAACCCAAAAATAACCAAATAGTTAACTCTATCAGTAGTTAACTACATGTGTAGTTAACTGTGTGGATAGTTAACTTCATGATTATGTGCATTGGTGTGACACAAACGATCAAAGTAATAAGTGCCTATCAAAGTTCCAGTTCTGGAACTACGCTTGATCAAGAATTAACTACCTAAACAGTACTTACAGGATATCCAGTTAACTTGAAAACTAGTCAACTCCGTTACTAGTTAACTACATGACTCGGTACTTTGAGTGTGCCCAACTGTTCAAACAATGGGCGACAAAAGCACAATATCAGGACAAAAATTACAGTCCTGAAAATATGCCTATCTAAGAGTTAACTGCTGAACTAGTTGTTAAAGGTTATTTATCTAAGTGCATGACTAGTTAACTGCACGACTTGGTACATTACTGTGCCAGACTGTTTAAACAATCATCAGCAAATGCATGAAGTCAGGACCAAAGTTACAATTATGAAACTACACCTATCTAAAAGTTAACTACTGAAACAGTGGTTATAGGTTAGCTAGTTAACTGCATCACGAGTTAACATTTTAATGCCAGACTACTCACGTGAGACATTGACATCAGGACCAGTTTCAGTTCAGAGACAATACTTGACAAACAGTTGACTATTGAAGTAGTTTTCACAAATTATCTAGTTAACTACATTGGTAGTTTACTGCACGATCAGTCAACTGAATGACTAGTTAACTGCATGAATTGTTACTTTGATTATGTCCAACTGTACAAACAATCAGTAACAAATGCATGAAGTCAGGTCAGTAGCTTCAGTTCTGAAACTGTAGCTAACCAGAAGTTAACTCCTGAAACAAGTGTTACAAATTATCTAGTGAAACACAGAACTATTTAACTGCTTGTTTAGTCAACCACATGACTAGTTAACTGCATGACTTGGTATTCTGATTGTGCCCAACTATTCAAACAATCAGCAACAACTGCACAAACTCAGGACCAAATTTACACTTTAGAAGCTATAACCAAAAGTTAACTACCAAAAGATGTCTTACAGAGTATATAGTTAACTACAGGACTGATTCACATCACTTTATGCTTTGAAGGTGTTAAACTGTTCAAACAAGCAGCAACAAATGCCTACCAAAGTTCCAGTTCTGAAACTGCACTTGACCAAAAGCTGACTACTGAAATGGTTGTCACAGTATATCTAGTTAACTTCAGGACCAGTTAACTTCAAGAACAGTTAACTTCATGTTTAATCAACTGCACGACTAGTTAAGTGCATGACTTGCTACTGATTATTCAAACAATCAGTCACAAATGCATGGAGTCAGGACAAAAGTTACAGTTCAGTAACTACACTTTACCGAGAGTTAACTACTGAAACAGTTCCTTGAGAATATCTAGTTAACTACATGGAGCAATTTTTCGGTTGAGCGACACTATTGAACAATCAACGGCAAATGACTATATTAATACAAGGTCAGAGCTTCGAATTTAGGAACTTGACCAAGAGTTAACTATCAAAAGGAGAATCAAAGTTTTAACAAACATAGCTTAAGAACAGCAATCTGATCACAGTTAACTACTAAAATAACTACAAAAGTTATAACACTTAAACATAGCTTGAGTTCAGCAATCCGATCACACTTAACTATTAAAATAACTACAAAAGTCATAACACCTTACATTTTCTGTTGAACACACATTTGTTAGATTTCATGAACTAACCTAATCTAGTTAACTAGTTAACTATCAAAGTTTTGAGCTTCTGGGAATCCCAATTTTGTTCCAACTTGAAGTTGAAAATTTCCATTCAGGACATGATCGAGAGTTATGGAAAAAGTTGTTGAGTTGTTGACTATCGGAAAATTGAGCAGTTAACCGATTTCATGCAGTTAACTACAAAACGTGACATAACTAATTGACGTTTGAACCATCTTTTCTGACATGGGGACTAGATCCTCTAGTTTTTTGGTTTTCAGTTAACTATCCTAGTATATTCGATTTATTCACAATCAAAATAACTGCTCGATAGTTAAGCTGATTTGTTAACTATTATTGTCTTCAACTTCTGGGTAAAATAATCTTGTTCAAACTTTCAGGTGCAAATTTCTATTCGGTGAAATGATCCATATTTCTAAAATCGAATTTTTCAGTTAGTTAACTATCAGTTATTTGAGCAATTAACTCAAGTCCAGGCAGTTAACTACAAAATAAAAATTTGTAAAATCTTACGCAAAAATGTAGTGCACAGCCAATAGGCACATGACAATTTGCACCAAACTTTTCACAACTTCGCACCATCTGGTTTTGGGGGTCCTGTAAAAAAATTCACTTGTACAAAAAAGTACAGTATACCTACAGTGAACCTACAGTATACCTGTGGTATACCTACAGTCAACTTACAGTAAACCTACTGTATACATACAGTACTAATACAGTATATTTAGAGTCTACCTACAGTATTAATACAGTATATCAACGTACACTCACAGTATAGCTACAGTATACCTAAAGTATATTTGCAGTATACCTACAATCTATACGTACAATCCCACAATATACCTACAGTATACCTACAGTATACCAATAGTGTACCTACAGTATACATATAGTATACCTACAGTTTATCTACAGTATACCTACAGTATGCCCAAAGTGAACCTACGGTATACCGGCAGTATAACTACAGTATACCTACATTATACCTAAAGTATACCTACAATATACCTGCAGTATACCTACAGTATAGCTACAGCATACCCATGGTATACCTAAAGTACACCTACGCTATTCGTACAGTATACCTACAGTATACTCACAGTGAATCTACAGTATACCGACGGTATACCTACAGTATATCAAAAATATACCTTTAATATACTCACAGTATACCTACAGTATACCCATAGTATACCTATAGTATATCTACACGAAGCTACAGTATACTTACAGTACTAATACTGTATATTAACAGTATACTTGGAGTACACTCACAGTATAATTACAGAACACCCACAGTATACGTACAGTATAGCTATAGTATACCTACAGTACACCTTAAGTATACGTGTAGTATACCCACAATATTGCTACAGTATATCTACAGTATAGCTACCGTATACCTACAATATACCTATCGTATACCCACAGTATACTTACACTATACGAACCATATACCTACAGTATACCTTGAGTATACCCGCAGCATATCCATAGTATACCTACAGTATACGCAGTGAAATTACAGTATACCTGCAGTATACCTACAGTATACTTACAGTGAACCTACAGTATATCCACAGTGAACCTACAGTATACCCACAGTGAATCTACAGTATACCTACAGTATCTTGACAGTGAACCTACAGTATAGATACAGCATAGCTACAATATACCAACAGTATACCAACAATATACCTAGAGTATAGCTACAATATACCTACAGTATACCTACAGTATAGCTGTAGTATACCTACAATACATCTACAGTATATCTGCAGTGTATCTACAGTATACCTACAGTGTACCGACAGTATACCTAGAGTATACCTAGAGTATACCTACAGTAGAGCCAATGAAATTACAGTATACCTACAGTATACCTAGAGTAAACCTAGAGTATACCTACAGTATACCTACAGTATAGTTACAGTGAACCTACAGTATATCCACAGTGAACCTACAGTATAGTCACAGTGAATCTACAGTATACCTACAGTATCTTGACAGTGAACCTACAGTATAGCTACAGCATAGCTACAATATACCTACAGTATACCAACAATATACCTACAGTATAGCTACAATATACGTACAGTATACCTACAGTATAGCTGTAGTATACCTACAATACATCTACAGTATATCTGCAGTGTGTCTACAGTATACCTACAGTATGCCGACAGTATACCTAGAGTATACCTAGAGTATACCTACAGTACAGCCAATGAAATTACAGAAGACCTACAGTATACGCAGTGAAATTAAAGTATACCTACAGTATACCTACAGTATACTTACAGTGAACCCACAGTATATCCAAAGTGAACCTACAGTATAGCAACAGTGAATCTACAGTATACCTACAGAATCTTGACAGTGAACCTACAGTATAGCTACAGCATAGCTACAATATACCTACAGTATACCAACAATATACCTAGAGTATAGCTACAATATACGTACAGAATACCTACAGTATAGCTGTAGTATACCTACAATACATCTACAGTATATCTGCAGTGTGTCTACAGTATACCTACAGTGTACCGACAGTATACCTAGAGTATACCTAGAGTATACCTACAGTAGAGCCAATGAAATTACAGTATACCTACAGTATACCTAGAGTAAACCTAGAGTATACCTACAGTATACCTACAGTATAGTTACAGTGAACCTACAGTATATCCACAGTGAACCTACAGTATAGTCACAGTGAATCTACAGTATACCTACAGTATCTTGACAGTGAACCTACAGTATAGCTACAGCATAGCTACAATATACCTACAGTATACCAACAATATACCTACAGTATAGCTACAATATACGTACAGTATACCTACAGTATAGCTGTAGTATACCTACAATACATCTACAGTATATCTGCAGTGTGTCTACAGTATACCTACAGTATGCCGACAGTATACCTAGAGTATACCTAGAGTATACCTACAGTACAGCCAATGAAATTACAGAAGACCTACAGTATACGCAGTGAAATTAAAGTATACCTACAGTATACCTACAGTATACTTACAGTAAACGTACAGTATATCAACAGTGAACCTACAGTATATCGAAAGTGAACCTACAGTATAGCAACAGTGAATCTACAGTATACCTACAGAATCTTGACAGTGAACCTACAGTATAGCTACAATATACCTACAGTATACCTACAGTATGGCTGTAGTACACGTACAATACATCTACAGTATATCTGCGATGTATCTACAGTATACCTAGAGTATACCTACAGTATACCTACAGTATACCCAGTGAAATTACAGTATACCTACAGTATACCTACATTGGGTAATTGTCCCTGTATATCAATGTTGGAGCAACTAAAAAATACAAAAAAGTGGAGAACGGAGGGCACGGATTGGCGTAATCTTCTCCATTGCCCGTCGAATGATTATCATTTTCGCCTAATTTGCCTATAAATTATGCAAATTAGGCTAAAAATTCCGATATCAACTTTTTGATGATTTTTTTTTTTACTTTTAATATTTTGTCTAAAATCGCAAATTTTTCGCGCATTTTCTCTCGTAAATGAATGTAATTTCATAAGTAGGCGTAACTTTAAAAAAACTACAGTATACCATTTTGTATTTGATCGTCAAGTTTCACGCAAATTTTACTTGTTCGCATAGAACGATAAAAGCCGACGCTCTAGCCAAATTGTTATTGATCACAAAAATTGGAGGTAAAATCAACATACCCGATACGTAAAGGCAATAAATGATCGTCAAGGTTTTATCTACAGTATCTGAAAAAGTGTAAACAAAATTTTCACTTTACAAAAAATTGCATAAAATTTGTCAACTTTACAAAAAAATTGCATAAAAATTTTCAACTTTACACAAATTTTGCATAAAAATTATCAACTTTACACAAAATTTGTAGAAATTTGTGAAAAGTTTGAAGAAGTTTGCAAAAAATTTTTTTAAACTTTACAAAAACTTTGCATAAAAATTTCGAACTTTACAGAAAATTTGCATAAAAATTTTCGGAAAGTTTGAAAAAGTTTGCAAAAATTTTTTTAAAACTTTACAGAAACTGCATAAAAATTTTCAACTTTAAACAAAATTTTCATCAAAATGATCAAGTTTACAGAAAAATTAGCATAAAAAATGTGAACTTCACAAAAAATTTGCATAAAATTTGTCAACTTTAGAAAAATTTGCATAAAAATCATCAACTTTACAAAAAAAATTTACATGAAACTAAGAATTCGAAAAAATTGTAAACAAATATTTGCTTAATTTACAAAAAATTGGGTGAAAATTGACAACTTTATACGAAATTTGCATAAAAATTGTGAATTTTACACAAAATTTGCATAGAAATTTTCAACTTTACAAAAAATTTGCATGAAATTTGTCAACTTTACAAAAAATTTGCATAAAAATTGTCAACCTTAGAACAAATTTGCAACAACATTCTCAACTTTACACAAAGTTTGGTTTGAAATTGACAACTTTACACTAAAATTCCATAATATTTTTAACTTTTAACAAAATTATCATAAAAATTGTCTACATTACAATTAATTTGCATGAAAATTGTAAATTTTACGAAAAATTTTCATAAAATTTGTCAACTTTACACAAAATTTACATAAAAAATTATTCAACTTTACACTGAATTCGCATAAAAAATTGTCAAATTTACCCAAAAAGTGCTTGAAAATTTCAAATTTACACAAAATTTTCATGAAAAATTGTCTACTTTACACAAAGTTTGCATAAAAATACCAACTTTACGCAAAATTTGCTCAAAAATCGTCAGTTTTCGAAAGCCAGAAAATTCAATTTTACACCAAATTAGCATAAAAATATCCAACTTTACAGAAAGTTTGCAAAAAACTTTATAACTTCACAAAAAAAATTTGCATAAAAATTTTCAACTTTACACAAAATTTGTATAAAATTTGTCAACTTTACAAAAAATCTGCATAAATATTTTCGAAAATTTTTAAAAAGTTTGCAAAAAAATTTTTAGAAACTTAACAAAAAATTTGCATAAAAATTGTCAACTTTACATCAAGTTTGCATAAAAATTGTCAACTTTACAGCAAATTTGCTTAAAAATTGTCAACTTTACACAAAATTTACGTAAAAAATTATTCAACTTTACACTGAATTCGCATAAAAAATTGTCAAATTTACCCAAAAAGTGCTTGAAAATTTCAAATTTACACAAAATTTTCATGAAAAATTGTCTACTTTACACAAAGTTTGCATAAAAATACCAACTTTACACAAAATTTGCTCAAAAATCGTCAGTTTTCGAAAGCCAGAAAATTCAATTTTACACAAAATTAGCATAAAAATATCCAACTTTACAGAAAGTTTGCAAAAAACTTTATAACTTCACAAAAAAAATTTTCATAAAAATTGTCTACTTTACAATTGATTTGCATAAAAATTTTCAACTTTACACAAAATTTGCATTAAATTTGTCAACTTTAGAAAAAATTTGCATAAAAATTTTCAACTTTACACAAAATTTGTATAAAATTTGTCAACTTTACAAAAAATCTGCATAAATATTTTCGAAAATTTTTAAAAAGTTTGCAAAAAAATTTTTAGAAACTTAACAAAAAATTTGCATAAAAATTTTCAACTTTACAAAAAATTTGCATAAAAATTGTCAAGTTTACACAAAATTTGCAAAAAATTGTCATTTTTATACAAAAGTTTCATAAAATTGTCAGCTTTACATAAAATTTGCATAAAAATTGACAACTTTACATCAAGTTTGCATAAAAATTCTCAAGTTTACACAAACTTAAAAAAAAAATTTCTACTTTACACAAAATTTGCATAAAAATTGTTAACTTTACATCAAGTTTGCATAAAAATTGTCAACTTTACAGCAAATTTGCTTAAAAATTGTCAACTTTACACCAAATTTACATAAAATTTTTGAAAAGTTTGAAAAAGTTTGCAAAAAATTTTTTAAACTCTTCAAAAAATTGCATAAAAATTTTCAAATTTACAACACAAAATTTGCGTAAAAATTTTCAAATTTACACAAAATTTGGATTAAAATTTTCAACTTTACACAAAATTTGCATAGAAATTTTTCAAGTTTACACAAAATTTGCATAAAAATTATCAACTTTACAAAAAATTTGTATAAAATTTGTCAACTTTACAAAAAAATTGCATAAAAATTATCAAGTTTACACAAAAATTTGCATAAAATTTGTCAACTTTACAAAAAATTTGCATAAAAATTTTCAAGTTTACAAAAAATTTGCATAAAAACTTGTCAACTTTACAAAAATTTTGCATAAAAATTTTCAAGTTTACAAAAAATTTGCATAAAATTTGTCAACTTTACAAAAAATTTGCATAAAAATTATCAACTTTACAAAAAAATTCACATGAAACTAAGAATTCGAAAAAATTGTAAACAAATTTTTGCTTAATTTACAAAAAATTTCTGTGAAAATTCACAACTTTATACGAAATTTGCATGAAAAATTGTGAATTTTACACAAAATTTGCATAAAAAATATTTAAATAAATTTTCATAGGAGCATCTGGAAAAAATTGTAAAGAAACTTTTTCTACTTTTCAAAAAATTAGGATAAAAATTGTCAACTTTACACAAAATTTGCATAAAAATTGTCAACTTTACACAAAATTTGGATTAAAATTGTCAACTTTACACAAAATTTGCATGAAAATTTCCAACTTTACACCAAATTTGCATAAAAATTGTTAACTTTACACAAAATTTGCATAAAAATTGTCAACTTTACACAAAATTCACATAAAAATATTCAACTTTACACAAAATTTGCATAAAAATTTTCAACTTTACACCAAATTTGCATAAAAATTATACCAAAGCCGACAATGTTCGTCCTGCCGGCCCAATAATGGAATAAAGGATAGAAAGCCAACGTTAAACTGGCGAACATGATCGAACAAGCTTTGATGGCTAAATCCAATTTTTCGAAACTAAATTTCATGAGATCAAAATCGAAATCGATGCTTAAAAAAATGGAAAAAATTTGGATACAAAAATCTACAGTAATCTTTTTTTTTGGTTACTGTAGAAATTTCGCTGCTATGTGTGTAAACCTGCGGTCGACTTTAAAATGTTGCACTGTTGTAAACTATGTTGATGTGTTGTAAACTACATTACACTGTTGTAAAGACAAAAATGTAAAACTTTGTTACACTGTTGTAAAGTTATGTTGTAAACTTCGTTTCACTGTTGTAAACTTGTGTTGTAAACCATGTTAAACCGTTGTAAACTGGTGTTGTAAACTATGTTTTACTGTTGTAAAGTATGTTGTACTGTTGTAAAGATAAGAATTTAAAACTTCGTCTCTGTTGTAAACTTGTGTTGTAAAGTATGTGATACTTTTGTAAACTTAGTAGTCAAAATAAAATCAATATGATAGAACATTGTTGTAAAGTTTGCAACAACTTTACACTACACGAGTGAACTGTGACTAAAGTCATTGATCTGTGAATATTTGCATAATCAAAAATTGACGATTTAATCATATTTCAATGGTGTAAAGTGTCCAATCAAAATTTAGTATCAGTGTGATAAAGCATTGGTGTAAAGTTTACAACAACTTTACACTATTAGTGTAAACTGCGACTATAGTCGTTGATTTATCAATGATTGACTATTATTGTAAACCTACAAACGCTAGAAAAATTTGTCTATTGTTGTAAAATCTACAGTAACCGCATGATAAAAGTGTAAAGTTACAGTAAACCTGAAAATCATAATCTTACTGTAGTATAACTTACTATCCTTTTTCGAATAAATCCACAACCATCGTCCTAATTACGAAACTAATTAAAAAAGCCACGGCTACATTGTAAATAGTTCGTATATGATCATTTTTGAATAAATCGCTGTAAAATTTACAAAAAAAAAAGAAAAATTTGCATAATTTTTATGCTAATTAAAGAAAAAAAATTAAATTTAATTACGTTAGCAACGAATTTCTGCACAAAAAAATTTTCCTATTTTGATGGCGCGACATACTGATAATGAAAAAAAAGAACACTTTTAGGATTTTTAACCAACTTTTTCTTATCAGTAAGAACAAAAAGACTGTGCTGCTGATAAGAAAATGTAAGAAAATTCACGTGGTCGGTAAGGTGGGATTTTGAAAAGTTAAAAAAATTCACGTGGTCGGTGATATGGAATTTGAGAATTCAACGAAATTTCTACTGGTCGGTAAAATGGGATTTGAGAATTCTACGAAATCGCAACTGGTCGGTAAAGTGGGACTTCGAAAATTTACAAAAAATTGACGTGGTCGGTGATATGGAATTTGAGAATTCAACGAAATTTCTACTGGTCGGTAAAATGGGATTTGAGAATTCTACGAAATTGCAACTGGTCGGTAAAATGGGATTCCAGAATTCTACGAAATTTCACCTGGTCGGTAAAATGGGATTTGAGAATTCTACGAAATTTCACCTGGTCGGTAAAGTGGGATTTCGAAAATTTACAAAAAATTTGACGTGGTTGGTGATATGGGATTTAAGAATTCTACGAAATTTCACCTGGTCGGTAAAATGGAATTTCAGAATTTTACGAAATTTCACCTGGTCGGTAAAATGGGATATGAGAATTCTACGAAATTTCACCTGATCGGTAAAGTGGGATTTCGAAAATTTACAAAAAATTGACGTGGTCGGTGATATGGGATTTGAGAATTCTACAAAATTTCACCAGGTCGGTAAAATGGGATTTGAGAATTCTACGAAACTTCACCTGTTCGATGAAATGGGATTTGAGAATTCTACGAAATTTCACCTGGTCGGTAAAATGGGATTTGAGAATTCTACGAAATTTCACCTGGTCGGTAAAGTGGGATTTCGAAAATTTACAAAAAATTGACGTGGTCGGTGATATGGGATTTGAGAATTCTACAAAATTTCACCAGGTCGGTAAAATGGGATTTGAGAATTCTACGAAATTTCACCTGGTCGGTAAAGTGGGATTTCGAAAATTTACAAAAAATTGACGTGGTCGGTGATATGGGATTTGAGAATTCTACAAAATTTCACCAGGTCGGTAAAATGGGATTTGAGAATTCTACGAAATTTCACCTGGTCGGTAAAATGGGATTTGAGAATTCTACGAAATTTCACCTGGTCGGTAAAATGGGATTTGAGAATTCTACGAAATTTCACCTGATCGGTAAAGTGGGATTTCGAAAATTTACAAAAAATTGACGTGGTCGGTGATATGGGATTTGAGAATTCTACAAAATTTCACCAGGTCGGTAAAATGGGATTTGAGAATTCTACGAAATTTCACCTGGTCGGTAAGGTGGGATTTTGGAAGTTTACAAAAAATTTGCGTGGTCGGTGATATGGGATTAGATAATTCTACGAAATTTCCCCTGGTCGGTAAAATGGGATTTGGAAAGTTTACAAAAAATTAACGTGGTCGGTAATATGGGATTTGAGAATTCTACGAAATTTCAACTGGTCGGTAAAATGGGATGTAAGAATTCTACGATATTTCCTCTGGTCGGTAAAATGGGATTTGAGAATTCTAAAAAATTTCAACTGGTCGGTAAAATGGGATTTGAGAATTCTACAAAATTTCACCTGGTCGGTAAAATGGGATTTCAGAATTCCACGATATTTCAAATGGTCGGTAAAATGGCATTCGAGAATTCTAGGAAATTTCAACTGGTCGGTAAAATGGGATTTTGAAAGTTTACAAAAAATTAACGTGGTCGGTAATATGGGATTTGAGAATTCTAGGAAATTTCAACTGGTCGGTAAAATGGGATTTGAGAATTCTAAAAAATTTCAACTGTTCGGTAAAATGGGATTTTGAAAATTTACAAAAAATTAACGTGGTCGGCTATACGGAATTTGAGAATTCTGCGAAATTTCACCTGGTCGGTAAAATGGGATTTGAGAATTCTACGAAATTTCTACTGGTCGGTAAAATGGGATTTCAGAATTCTACGAAATTTCACCTGGTCGGTAAAGTGGGATTCCGAAAATTTACAAAAAATTAACGTGGTCGGTGATACGGAATTTGAGAATTCTACGAAATTTCACCTGGTCGGTAAAACCTGATTTGAGAATTCTACGAAATTTCAACTGGTCGGTAAAATGGGATATGAGAATTCTACGAAGTTTCAACTGGTCGGCATAGTGGGATTGTAGAATTCTACGAAATTTCACCTGGTCGATAAAATAGGATTTGAAAATTCTACGAAATTTGACCTGGTCGGTAAAATGGGATTTGGAAAGTTTACAAAAAAATAGCGTGGTCGGTGATATGGGATTTGAGAATTCTACGAAATTTCACCTGGTCGGCAAAGTGGGATTTCGAAAATTTACAAAAAATTGACGTGGTTGGTGATATGGGATTTAAGAATTCTACGAAATTTCACCTGGTCGGTAAAATGGAATTTCAGAATTTTACGAAATTTCACCTGGTCGGTAAAATGGCATATGAAAATTCTACGAAATTTCACCTGGTCGGTAAAGTGGGATTTCGAAAATTCACAAAAAATTGACGTGGTCGGTGATATAGGATTTGAGAATTTTACGAAATTTCAACTGGTCGGTAAAATGGGATTTGAGAATTCTACGAAATTTCACCTGGTCGGCAAACTGGGATTTCGAAAATTTACGAAAAATTGACCTGGTCGATAATATGGGATTTGCAAATTTTACAAAAAGTTGCGCGTCGTCGGTAAGATGGGATTTAGAAAAAAATTTACGTTATGATGTAGCCAAAAAAGAAGAAAAAACAAAATCCGAAAAATGAAAAAAACAAAAAAGAAGAAAAAACAAAATCAGAAAAAAGGAAAAAAAACAAAAAAGCAATAGCAGAAAACGAGAAAAAACAAAAAATAACAAAAAAACTGAAAAAAAGAGAAAAAATAAAAGAAGCGGAAATGTAAGAATAAAATGAAAAAAGTATACAAAAAGTCAAAAATGATTAAAAAAAGAAAACAGGGAACAAAAACTAAAAATTCAAGAAAAGAGGCAAAAAACAAAAAAAACAAAAAAAAACAAAAAAATACAAGAAACAAAAAAAACAGAAAAAAAACAAAAAAAAATTATACAGTAAGATTATCAATAAAACAAAACATAAATCTAAGCAAAGAAAGCAAATATACCAAAACCACAAGAAAAATAAAGAAAAGAAAACAAAAAAGTCAAGAAAAAAAACAAATAAGCAAAAAAATTAAGGGAAGAAAACAAAAAAATGAAAAAGAAAACAAAGCAAACAATAAACAAAAAAAGCACAAACCAGGAAAATAAAAAAAATCCAAAAAAAGAAAATAAAAAAAAAATCAATAGCCCAAAAAATGAGAAAAAGAGAATAAAAACAAAAAATCAGCAGAAGAAAACAAACAAAAAAATGTAAACAAAAAACTATAAATAATCGAAAAAACAACAAACGGAAATAATAAATAAAAATAATACAAAAAAAGATGAAAACAATCAAGAAAAAAAGAAACAAATAAAAAAATATAGAAAAAAAAGGAAAAAAAATAAACAACAAAATACAGAAAATAACATAAATCGAGAAATCAAGACAAAAAAAATTTTTAAAAGAAAAATAAAAAACTCAATAAAATAACATAAAGGAAGAAAATTAAGAAAAAAACGAAATTTATCAGATAAAGAAAAATCAAGAAATGAACGAAAAAAATAAAATATGAAGAAAAAACAAAAAAATTAAGAAAAACAAAAAAAAATCAAGAATTGTATAAAAACAAGGAAAAATCAAGGCAATAGGAAAAAATAACAAAAAACTCATAAGGAAAAAATATATAAACAAGAAAAAATTTAAAAAAATATGAGAAAAACTCAAAAATTTACAGAGGAAATGAAACAAAAACAAAAATAATACCAAAAAAAAAACAGAAAAAACGGAAAAAATTGAGCGAAAATCAAAAAAAAAAATTTATATATAAACAAAAAAAACAAAAAAATTTGAAAAAATATGAGAAAAACTCAAAAATTTACAGAGGAAATGAAACAAAAACAAAAATAATACAAAAAAAAAACAGAAAAAACGGAAAAAATTGAGCGAAAATCAAAAAAAAAAATTTATATATAAACAAAAAAAACAAAAAAATTTGAAAAAATATGAGAAAAACTCAAAAATTTACAGAGGGAATGAAACAAAAACAAAAATAATACCAAAAAAAACAGAAAAAACGGAAAAAATTGAGCGGAAATAAAAACGAAAAAACAAAAAATTTGAAAAAATATGAGAAAAACTGAAAAATTTACAGAAAAAAATGAAACAAAAACAAAAATAATAGCAAAAAAACAGAAAAAAGGGAAAAAATTGAGCGAAAATAAAAAAAAACAAAAAATTTGAAAAAATATGAGAAAAACTCAAAAATTTACAGAAAAAATGAAACAAAAATAAAAATAATAGCAAAAAAACAGAAAAAACGAAAAAAATTCAGCAAAAAAAAAAGAAATATAAACAAAAAAATAAATATATAAACAAAAAATACTCAAAAAAAATTGAAAAATATGAGAAAAAATTCAAAAAAATTTGACAAAAAAGCAACAAAAAAGAAAAAAATAAACAAATAAACAAAAAATACACACAAAAAAATTTGAAAAAATCCGAGCAGGAAAGTACGAAAAAATACAAAAAAGAAACAAACAAAAAAACAGAAAAATCAGAGAAATTATGAAAAAACTAAAAAATTGACAAAAAAGAAACAAAAACCAAAATAATACGAAAAAACAAATAAACAAAAACAATAGAAAGAAGAGAAAAAAAATAAACAAAAAATTATACAAAAAGAATGGAAAAAAGTCCATGTAGAATTGACCTGGAAAAAAACGGAAAAAAAGACAAAAAAATAAAAAAAAGAAAATCACAGAAAATAAAAAAAAAAAAAAAAAAAAAATAAAAAAAAAAACAAATAAACCTAAAAATATTCGAAAAAAACGGAAATAAAAAATCAGGAAAAAAACAAAACTGCTTAAAAACAATCATGAGAAAAGCGAAAAAAGTAAAAAATAAAAATAAAAACAGAAAAGAAAAATAACAACAAATGACTGATCTTACTGTATAAAAAAATTTCTACAGTAGGAAACTTTGTTCGACTACAGTATACTATTGAAAAAAGATTAGCAAGATCGAAACTGCAAAAAAATAAAAGCCCAATCCCCACCCGCTCGTTTATTAAACCGTAAAAAAACAACAAAAAGTGATTTTCAGGTACCATAAAAAAAATGTCTTACTGTAACATCTGAACGCGAGAAAATTTTCACAAAAAAAGTTTTTCCGTCGCCAGGCAAAATTTTCGTTCGAAATTTTCGTCCGAAAAACGTCGACAAGAAATTTTGGCCATTTTTCTTATGGAATCACGTTCCAAAGGCTTCATTTTTAAAATTTGGATAATTTTTTCGACGTATTCGGCGGCGTTTTCGGCCAAAAATCCGTCGCGACCGTCGTCAATGATGTCGGCCAGGGGGCCGCCGCTTTTATGGGCGATCGTTATAAGACCGGCGGCTAAACATTCTACGACGCCTAGAAAATAGGAAAAGCTGTCGAAAATGGAAGAAAAAATGCGTAAAATTAAAAAAAAACAAACAAAAAAGATAAAAATTAAAAATTTTACAAAAAAATGTGAATAAAAATATTTAAACAAAAATATAAACAAAAACAAAAAATTTAAAAAAAATATAAACAAAAACAAAAAATAGAAAATAATTAACAGAAAAAATGAACAAAAACTATAAAAAATTGACAAACAAAAAATATAAGAAAGAAAACAAACAAAATTGGAAGAAAAAATACTTGAAATCGAAAACATAAAGAAACAAAATTGAAAAAATGATACAAATGGAAAATTTTGCAAAAATTGAAAAAAAACAAAACAAAAAAATAAAAAAAACAAAGAAAAAAGGAAAAGCTGTCGAAAAATGGAAGAAAAAATGCGTAAAATTGAAAAAAAACAAACAAAAAAGATAAAAATTAAAAATTTTACAAAAAAGTGTAAACAAAAAAAAACAAAAAATTTAAACAAAAACAAAAAATAGAAAATAATTAACAGAAAAAATGAACAAAAACTATAAAAAATTGACAAACAAAAAATATAAGAAAGAAAACAAACAAAATTGGAAGAAAAAATACTTGAAATCGAAAACATAAAGAAACAAAATTGAAAAAATGATACAAATGGAAAATTTTGCAAAAATTGAAAAAAAACAAAACAAAAATATAAACAAAAGAAAGAAAAAAGGAAAAGGTTCTCGAAAAAGAGAAGAAAAAATGCGTAAAATCTAAAAAATAAAAAAAAACAAAAATAAAAAATTTTTGAAAAAATGCAAACGAAAAAAACAAAAAATGTAAAAAAAACAGAAAAATCAAAAAATTTAATCAAAAACATAAATATAAACAACAACAGAATAAGAAAAATATGAACAAAAACAAAAAAGAAAAACAAAAAACATAAAATGCGTGGAAAGAATAGGAAGAAAAATAAAAAAGGAAAAAGCAAAGAAAAAAAATAAAATGCACAGAAAAAAGAAAAAATAAAAAATAAAGAAAGCACAGAAAAAAAGAAAAACATAAAATGCACAGAAAAAATAGGAAAAATTGAATAAAGAGAAAAAAATATCGAATGCTTAGAAAAAAAAGAAAAACCATGAAATGCATAAATAAGCATAAAATGTTCAGAAAAATAGGAAAAAATAAAAAAGCAACGAAAAAAATAAAAAAGCAGAGAAAAAAAAGCAAAGAAAAAACATAAAATGCGCAAAAAAAAAGGAAAAAAACTAAAAGTAAAAAAAAATTAAATGCACACAAAAACATAAAATGCACATAAACATTGGAAAAAAGAAAAAAATGGGAAAACGGAAAGAAAAGGAAAAATTGTCAAAAATGCAGAAAAAATGAAAAAACTAAAACAAAAAAAAAACATAAAATGCAAAGAAAAAATAGAAAAAGAAGAAAAAGCAAAATAAAAAAATATACAGAATGAAAAAAAACCACAAAAAAATATAAAATGCGCATAAAAGTAAGAAAGAAAAAAGAAAAAGGGGAGAAAAAAGAGAAATAAAAAAAAGACAAAAACAGAAAATGCATGTAAAAGTAGGAAAAAAAAAGAAAAGGCAAAAACAAAAAAAAACACAAAATAAACAGAAAAAAAGAAAAACAAAAAAGGAGATAAAGAAAAACAAGAAAAAAAAACATAAAAAGGACAGAAAAGAAGGGGAAAAGAAGAAAATAAAAAACAAAAAAAAACATAAATGCATAGAAAAAAAAGGAAAAAATACAAGAAAAAAAGAAAAAAGAAAAACAAGATGAAGAAAAAACATAAAATGCAGAGCAGAGTAGGGAAAAAGAAGAAAAAACAAAAACAAAAAACACTAAATGCGCGAAAAAAAGAGAAACAAAAAAAGGAAAGAAGAAAAAAAAAGAACAAGAAAAAAAAACATAAAATGGACAGAAAAAAACAAAAACAAAAAAAAGGAAAAACAAAGAACGAGAAAAAGAAAAAATATAGAATGCACAGAGAAACGTAGGGGAGAAGAAAAAAAGAGAAAACAAAAAAAGGAAAAAAAAAGAAAAACAAAAAAGGAAAAAAAAGAAAAACAAGAAAACAAGTTAAAAAACACAGAAAAGTAGGAAAAATAAAGCAAAAAAACGGAAACGAAATAAGAAAAGTTCGAAAATAATAGAATCAAATGATTTTTAAAATTAAAAATTTGAAATTGAAAAATTTAAAATAATTAAAAAATTTGAAATTAAAAAATTTAAAATTAAAAAATTTAAAATTAAAAATTTTAAAATTAAAAAAATTTAAAATTAAAAAATTTAAAATTGAAAAATTTAAAATTGAAAAATTTAAAATTAAAAAATTTAAAATTAAAAAATTTAAAATTAAAAAATTTAAAACTAAAAAAATTTAAAATTAAAAAATTTAAGATTAAAAGCTTCGAAATTAAAAAATTTAAAACGGAAAAAAATTTAGAATTAAAAAAATGTAAAATTAAACAGAAAATGCATGTAAAGGTAGGAAAAAGAAAGAAAAGGCAAAAACAAAAAAAACACAAAATGCACAGAAAAAAAGAAAAACAAAAAAGGAGATAAAGAAAAACAAAAAAAAACATGAGATGGGCAGAAAAGAAGAAAAAAAGAAGAAAATAAAAAACAAAAAAAAAACCATAAATGCATAGAAAAAAAGGAAAAAAATACAAGAAAAAAAGAAAAATAAGAAAAAAATATAAGATACACAGAAAATTAGGGGAAAAAAAAGAAAAGAAAAACAAAAAAACACAAAATGCGCAGAAAAAAAGAAAAACAAAAAAAAAGGAAAGAAGAAAAACAAAAAAAAGGAAAAAGAAAAACAAAATGCACAGAAAAAAAGAAAAACAAAAAAGGAGATAAAGGAAAACAAGAAAAAAAACATGAAATGAACAGAAAAGAAGGGAAAAAGAAGAAAATAAAAAACAAAAAAAACCATAAATGCATAGAAAAAAAGGAAAAAAATACAAGAAAAAAAGAAAAACAAGAAAAAAAACATAAAATAGACAGAAAATGAGGGAAAAAGAAGAAAATAAAAAACAAAAAAAACCATAAATGCATAGAAAAAAAAGGAAAAAATACAAGAAAAAAAGAAAAATAAGAAAAAAATATAAGATACACAGAAAATTAGGGGAAAAAAAGAGAAAGGAAAAACAAAAAAAAACACAAAATGCGCAGAAAAAAAACAAAAACAAAAAAGGAAAAAAAAGAAAAACAAGAAAACAACAAAAAGAACGAAGAACGAAAAAAAGAAAAAATATAGAATGCACAGAGAAACGTAGGGGAAAAGAAAAAAAGAGAAAACAAAAGAAAAGAAAAAAAAGAAAAAAACTTTAAAAAACACAGAAAAGTAAGGAAAAAGAAAGCAAAAGCGGGAACGAAATAAGAAAAGTTCGAAAATAATAGAAACAAATGATTTTCAAAAATGAAAAATTTGTAATTAAAAAATTTAAAATTAAAAAATTTAAAATTAAAAAATTTGTAATTAAAAAATTCAAATTTAAAAAATTTAAAATTAAAAAATTGAAAATTGAAAAATTTAAAATTAAAAAATTTGAAATTTAAAAATTTAAAATTTTAAAATTAAAAAATTTAAAATTAAAAAATCACCTATTCCAAAATGTTCATTTTTCATGGAATGTAAACCGATCAAAGCTCGACTAAATTCTTCTTTTAAAACATCAAAATCGACGTTCAATTTAAACTGGACAAAATCGGCCACGCCCAAATTCTCCGCCTCTTTTTTTAGCCAATCGACTCGTCGAGCGTCGTCGTCGTTTCTACATCCACCAATCAAAATCAATTTTATGGATTTTGTTGTAAAGTGCGGATTTTTAATCAATAAGTGTAAAGTTTCCAATTGTTGTAAATGATTTTTTTCCGGTCTAAATTGACCGACGGAAATTAATCGAATTTTTGACTTTTCCAACAATAAATTTTCCGATTTTGATTGAAAATTTTCGAAATTTCCCACATCGCAAGGCGGATAGACAATTTTTGTAAAATCGGGCATCGACCATAAATTGATCAAGTGATTAAAAGTCCATGTAGAATTGACCTGAAAAAAAAACGGAAAAAATTGAGCAAAAATAAAGAAAACAAATAAAAAAAGAAAAAAAAGCAAAAAATAAATATATAAAGAAAAAAAACAAAAAAAAATTTGAAAAAAAACACGAGAAAAACTCAAAAATTTACAGAAAAAATGAAGCAACAAACAAAAATAATACCAAAAAACCAGAAAAAACGGAAAAAATTGAGCGAAAAAACAAAAAAACAAAAAATTTTAAAAAATATGAGAAAAACTCAAAAATTTACAGAAAAAATGAAACAAAAACAAAAACAATACCAAAAAAACAGAAAAAAACGGAAAAAATTGAGCGAAAATCAAAAAAACAAATAAAAAAGAAAAATAAAGCAAAAAATGAATATATAAACAAAAAAGAACAAAAAATTTGAAAAAATATGAGAAAAACTCAAAAATTTACAGAAAAAATGAAGCAAAAACAAAAAAAATACCAAAAAAATAGAAACAACGGAAAAAATTAAGCGAAAATAAAAAAAACAAAAACATTTGAGAAAAAATATGAGAAAAACTCAAAAATTTACAGAAAAAATGAAACAAAAACAAAAAACATACCAAAAAACCAGAAAAAAATTGAAAAAATTGGGCGAAAATAAAAAAAAATAAAAAATTTATAAACAAAAAATAAAAAAATTTGAGAAAAATATGAGAAAAACTCAAAAATTTACAGAGGAAATGAAACAAAAACAAAAATAATACCGAAAAAACAAAAAAAAAAACGAAAAAAATTGAGCGAAAATAAAGAAAACAAATAAAAAAAGAAAAAAAAACAAAAAAACAAGAAAATTTGAAAAAAACAGAGGAAATGTAACAAAAACTAAAATAATACCAAAAAAACAGGAAAAACGGAAAAAAATGAGCGAAAATAAATAAAAAACAAAAAATTTTAAAAAATATGAGAAAAACTCAAAAATTTACAGAAAAAATGAAACAAAAACAAAAATAATACCAAAAAAACCAGAAAAAACGGAAAAAATTGAGCAAAAATAAAGAAAACAAATAAAAAAAGAAAAATAAAGCAAAAAAATAAATATATAAACAAAAGAAAAACAAAAAAAATTTGAGAAAAATATGAGAAAAACTCAGAAATTTACAGAAAAAAATGAAGCAAAAACAAAAATAATACCAAAAAACCAGAAAAAACGGAAAAAATTGAGCGAAAATAAAGAAAACAAATAAAAAAAGAAAAAAAGCAAAAAAATAAATATATAAACAAAAAAAAACAAAAAAAATTTGAGAAAAATATGGGAAAAACTCAAAAATTTACAGAGGAAATGAAGCAAAAACAAAAATAATAGCAAAAAAACAGAAAAAACGAAAAAATTGAGCGAAAATAAAAAAAAGAAATATAAACAAAAAAATAAATATATAAACAAAAAATATTCAAAAAAAATTAAAAAATATGAGAAAAAATTCAAAAAAATTTGACAAAAAAGCAACAGAAAACAAAAGTAATACAAAAAAGAAAAAAATAAACGAAAAATACACACAAAAAAATTTGAAAAAATCCGAGCAGTAAAGTACGAAAAAATACAAAAAAGAAACAAACAAAAAAACAGATAAATCAGAGAAATTATGAAAAAACTGAAAAATTGACAAAAAAGAAACAAAAACGAAAATAATACGAAAAAACAAATAAACAAAAACAATAGAAAAAAAAGAAAAAAAATGAACAAAAAATTATACAAAAAGAATGGAAAAAAGTCCAAGTAGAATTGATCTGGAAAAAAAACGGAAAAAATTGAGCAAAAATAAAGAAAAGAAATAAAAAAAAGCAAAATAGAGCAAAAAATAAATATATAAACAAAAAATACACAAAAAAAATCGGAAAAAATATGAGAAAAACTCAAAAATTTACACAAAAAATGAAGCAAAAACAAAAAAAATACCAAAAAACCAGAAAAAACGGAAAAAATTGAGCGAAAAAAACAGAAAAATTTGAAAAAAATATGAGAAAAACTCAAAAATTTACAGAAAAAATGAAGCAAAAACAAAAATAATACCAAAAAACAAAAAAAAAACGGAAAAAATTGAGCGAAAATAAAAAAAAGAAATAAAAAAAGAAAAATAAAGCAAAAAAATAAATATATAAAGAAAAAAAACAAAAAAAATTTGAAAAAATCTGGGAAAAACTCAAAAATTTACAGAAAAATGAAGCAAAAACAAAAATAATACCAAAAAAAACAGAAAAAAACGGAAAAAATTGGGCGAAAATAAAAAAAATTTAATTATTAAATTATTAAAATTAAATTATTAAATTATTAAAATTTAATTATTAAATTATTAAAATTTAATTATTAAATTATTAAAATTAAATTATTAAATTATTAAAATTAAATTATTAAATTATTAAAATTTAATTATTGAAAAATTTAAATTTATCAATCCTTACCATCACGACCATATTCGATTTGCCCGATAAACCGTACATTTTGGCGAAAAATCGATAATAGATCAACTTACAGTAGGACAAAACGGCGTTATCGGAAATGAAACGTCTAAAAAAAAAATCGACAAACACCGTTCCAACAACGCCCCGCCCATTTTTTAGGGCGGAGTTGTCAAAAGTCACGTGACGTAAAAACTTATATAGTACCTATTGTTAAAATTTTCCCGCCTTTTTTCCACCAATGACAACATATCCATCGATATGGTTGGATAATGAACGTACGAGGCGGTCCTACAATTGGCCAAATAATAAAAAAGGGGCGTGACGAAACTATAGCCCATCGAATCGATAAAAACGTCAGGTACGAAATTGAATATAGCTTCCAGGCCCAATATCAGACCGCCTAAATGCAAAAGAGGCGTGGTTTGTAGAATAGTGGGCGGGGCTACTTGAAAAAAGACTGGTTGCTGAATTGATATAGTTGCCGTTTCCACGCCGAATAAGAGACCATCTATGTGGAAGAGGCGTGGTTTAGTAAAAAGTAGGCGGAGCTACCTGCAAGAGGCGTGGTTTAGTAAAAAGTAGGCGGGACTACCTTTGCTTGGTATAATAAAAAAACAGTGTCTGAAAAGTCCCGGAGTCTCAGTTGATGTGAGGCACGAGACTAGCAACAGCTTCCAGACTTAATCAGGGACCGCCCAAATGGAAAAGAGGCGTGGTTTAATAGAAGGTAGGTGGAGCTACCTGCCTTTCCTATAAAAAAACAATAGATGAAAAGCTCTGGTGGCTCAATCAATGTCAGGCATGGAACCAAAAATGGCTTCCAGGCCCAATAGGAGACAGCCTAAATTGAAAAGAGGCGTGGTTTGAAGAAGAGTGGGCGGGGCTACTTGGAAAAAGACCGGTTGCTGAATTGATATAGTTGCCGTTTCCACGCCAAATAAGAGACCATCTACGTGGAAGAGGCGTGGTTTAGTAAAAAGTAGGCGGAGCTACCTGCTCTACGTAAAAACGGTAGCTAAAAGTCCAAAAAGAAGCGTGGTTTAGTAAAAAGTAGGCGGGACTACGTTTTACCTCGTATAATAAAAAAACAGTGCCTGAAAAATCCTGGAGTCTGAGTCGATGTGAGGCACGAGACTAGCAATAGCTTCCAGACTCAATCAGGGACCGCCCAAATCGAAAAGAGGCGTGGTTTAATAGAGGGTAGACGGAGCTACATGCGTTTCGTATAAAAAACAATAGATGAAAAGCTCTGGTGGCTCAATGTCAGGCGGCTTCCAGACCCAATAAGAGACCGCCCACGTGGGAAAGAGGCGTGGTTTACTAGCAAGTAGGCGGCGCTAACTGCATTTCCTATGCGAAAAAAACCAGTGGCTGAATTGCGACAATGGCTGAAAAGCCCTAGTGGTACGAAACTAAAAATAGCTTCCAGGCCCAATGAGAGACCGCCCACGTGGGAAAGAGGCGTGGTTTACTAGCAAGTAGGCGGCGCTAACTGCATTTCCCATATGAAAAAAAACCAGTGGCTAAATTGCGACAATGGCTGAAAAGCCCTAGTGGCACGAAACTAAAAATAGCTTCCAGGCCCGATAAGAGACCCCGTGAATGGAAAAAAGGGCGTGGTTTAGCAAAAAGTGGGCGGGGCTACTTGGATTTCGTACAGAAAAAAGCAGTAGCTGAATTGAGACAGGGTGAAAATTGAATCTAAAAAAACAGCCAGGCCCAATAAGAGACCGCCTACGTGGAAAAGAGGCGTGGTTGGATAAAAAGTAGGCGGAGTTACCTGCTTCTAAAAAACAGTGGCGGAAAAGTCCGGGTGGCTTAATCGACACTCATATTGAAATTTTCACGTGGAAAAAAGGCGTGGTTTGGTGAAAAGTAGGCGGGGCTAAGTACATTCACAAATTTCCACTCACCTAAACTTTGACCCAATAACGTGAAATAAGGGTAGAGGCGGGCTTCCACTAAACTCCGCCTTTTCAAATATATAAACTCCACCCCCGAAATTCTAGCCAATCCGAATCGACCTTCCGCTTTGGTCAAAATTTCATTGGGCGTAACGTCCGTATCGCCCGTATAAACGTAACATTTGATAACACTGCCGTACCTGCAAAAAATGAGGGGGCGTGGCTAACTCTATTTTCATCGATGCAAAGAGGCGTGGCTAACTATTTTGATTGGTCCGCTTACTTTTTTTGTAAAGCCCGGATAGCCAACCACAATACGCGTTCGCCGCCGCCCCCGGCGTTACAGTAAGGATGGAAAAAAGCTACAGTAATAGGGGGTTTTTCGTCGCCGACAATTTTTTGGCGCCATTTTCGAAAAATGAGCCAAAATTTGAGAAAAAAGTACAATAATACAGTAAGAACGACTATTACTGTAGCCGAAAAAATTAAAAAATATAAAACCATAGTTTAAAGTGCTGAAAAACAAAAAAAACAACAAATTTGTAATCTTCAAAAAATACACAAAAATGCAGAAAAGAAATAATGTAAAAAAAACATAAAAAACAATAAAAAGTATAAAAAACAAAAAAAACAAAAAAGAACAATAAAAAGCTAAAAAAATAAATAACAAAAGAAAAACACAAAAAAGAAACAAAAATAATAAAAAATCGAAAAAAGAAAACATACACTAAAATGTACGCAAAAACTTTAAATAATTAACCAACAAAAACCATGAAAAAAAGAAAAAATACATAAAAATTCATAAAAAACAAAAAACAAAAATAAAAAAACACAAAAAAATATCGAGCAAAATACTCGATACAAAAAAAACAAGAAAAACACAAAAAACAGAAGGAAAACGTGAAAAAGAAAAAAAACATAGAGAAGAAACAAGTATTAAGAATCTAAAAAAGAAAACATAAACAAAAATGTAGAGAAAAATATTCGATACCAAAAAAACAATGAAAAGTAAAAAAAAACATAAAACAACAAAAATAACACAAAAAAATACATAAAAATTCATAAAAAACAAAAAACTAAAATAAAAAAAACACACAAAAATATCAAGCAAAAGCAAAAAACATACACAAAAATGTAAAACAAAATACTCAATACAAAAAAACGAAAAATTTAAAAAAAAGTAAAAACAAAAAACATACACAAAAATGTAAAACAAAATACTCAATACAAAAAAAAACGAAAAATGAAAAAAAACTTAAAAACAAAAAATATACACAAAAATGTAAAACAAAATACTCAATACAAAAAAAACGAAAAATTAAAAAAAGTAAAAACAAAAAACATACACAAAAATGTAAAACAAAATACTCAATACAAAAAAACGAAAAATTAAAAAAAAAGTAAAAACAAAAAACATACACAAAAATGTAAAACAAAATACTCAATACAAAAAAACGAAAAATTTAAAAAAAGTAAAAACAAAAAACATACACAAAAATGTAAAACAAAATATTGAATACAAAAAAAACGAAAAATGAAAAAAAACTAAAAACAAAAAATATACACAAAAATGTAAAACAAAATACTCAATACAAAAAAACGAAAAATTTAAAAAAAAGTAAAAACAAAAAACATACACAAAAATGTAAAACAAAATACTCAATACAAAAAAACGAAAAATTAAAAAAAAAGTAAAAACAAAAAACATACACAAAAATGTAAAACAAAATATTCAATACAAAAAAAAACGAAAAATGAAAAAAAACTTAAAAACAAAAAATATACACAAAAATGTAAAACAAAATACTCAATACAAAAAAAACGAAAAATTAAAAAAAGTAAAAACAAAAAACATACACAAAAATGTAAAACAAAATACTCAATACAAAAAAACGAAAAATTAAAAAAAAAGTAAAAACAAAAAACATACACAAAAATGTAAAACAAAATACTCAATACAAAAAAACGAAAAATTTAAAAAAAGTAAAAACAAAAAACATACACAAAAATGTAAAACAAAAAATTCAATACAAAAAAAACGAAAAATGAAAAAAAACTAAAAACAAAAAAAATACACAAAAATGTAAAACAAAATATTCAATACAAAAAAAAACGAAAAATAAAAAAAAAACAAAAAAGTAAAAACAAAAAACATACACAAAAATATAAAATAAAATACTCAATACAAAAAAAACGAAAAATTAAAAAAAACAAAAAACAAAAAACATACACAAAAATGTGAAACAAAATACTCAATACAAAAAAAACCAAAAATTAAAAAAAACAAAAAAGTAAAAAAAAAAACAGACACAAAAATATAAAACAAAATACTCAATACAAAAAAAACGAAAAATTAAAAAAAACAAAAAACAAAAAACATACACAAAAATGTAAAACAAAATACTCAATACAAAAAAACGAAAAAGTAAAAACAAAAAACATACACAAAAATGTAAAACAAAAAACTCAATACAAAAAAAAACGAAAAATTTAAAAAAACGTAAAAACAAAAAACATACACAAAAATGTAAAGCAAAATACTCAATACAAAAAAACGGAAAATTTAAAAAAAAACAAAAAAGCAAAACAAAAAACAAACACAAAAATGTAAAACAAAATACTGAATACAAAAAAAATAAAAAAAAAACAAAAAAAGTAAAAACAAAAAACATACACAAAAATGTAAAACAAAATACTCACAAAAAAACGAAAAATCAAAAAAAAAAACAAAAAAGTAAAAACAAAAAACATACACAAAAATGTAAAACAAAAAACTCAATACAAAAAAAACGAAAAATTTAAAAAAAAACAAAAAAGTAAAAACAAAAAACATACACAAAAAAGTAAAACAAAAAACTCAATACAAAAAAACGAAAAATAAAAAAAAAACAAAAAAGCAAAACAAAAAACAAACACAAAAATGTAAAACAAAATACTCAATACAAAAAAAAATAAAAAAAAAACAAAAATAGTAAAAACAAAAAACATACACAAAAATATAAAACAAAATACTCAATACAAAAAAACGAAAAATAAAAAAAAGTAAAAACAAAAAACATACACAAAAATGTAAAACAAAAAGTACTTAGTATATAAAATACCAAAAAAGTAAACAAACAAAAAGAAAACAAAACAACAAAATTTTATTTACCAACAAAAAAAATAACAACAAAGAAAAAAACAAAAAACAAAAAAACCGAAATTCAAAATCGAGATCCATATTTCCGGACCCGGATCCCAAAAATCCGGGGTTTGGTCAAGCCAAAAAGTCCATTATGGAACCGGTGGCGTTTTTTTCGCCCCCCGCGGCCCCTGGACGCGCGGGACGTTGCGGCGGTCGACGACGCCCAGCGGCCGCCCCTGGAACCGCGTCCGCGTTTAGGCGTTTTGGCCGGCCTAGGGTCCGAATCATCGTCCACCAGGAACAAATCCGGTTCCGGGTCGTGGTCAAGCGCCGAATGACCATTTTTCCGGGACGTCGTCCGGACGACGGCGTAGTCGTCGGCGTCGTCGTCGTCGCCGCTTCCGTCGACGGACGAATTGTGTCCGTTATGATCGATTTTTGAAGATGCTAAAAATAGAAAATATAAAAAAGAAATAAAAAAACAACATCAACAACAAAGAAAATATACAAAAAGAAACAAATATATGAAAATGAAGAGACGAAATAAAAAACAACATCACAAAAGAAAACATAAAAAAAACAAAACATCAAAAAATAAAATATACAAAAAGAGAAACAAATATATATAAAAATTCAAAAATAAATAAAAATCAAAAAACGAAAAAATTGAGAAAAAGTAAAAAAACAACATCAAAAAAGCAAATAACCAAAAAAAGAAAAAAACAAAAAAAGAAAAATACAACAAAAATTGAAAAAAACAAAAAATGAATAGATGAAAAAATAAAAAAACAACAATTAAAAAAAAAACAGAAAAATGATAACAATGAACAAAAAATAAAAAATAAAGAAAAAAATAAAAGAAAAGAAAAAAATAAAATAAAAGAAAAAAATTTCAAAATGAATCAAATAAACAAAAAATGAAGAAAAAAACAAAAAATTCAACAAATGAAGAGAAAATCAAAAAATTAAAAAACTAACAAGAACAGGAAAAAAACAAAATACAAGCAAAAAATTACAAGCAGAACAAAATAATGATAAAAAGAAACAAAAAAAACACATAATGAATAAACAATAAATTCAAAAATTAACAAAAAAAGCAAAAATGATCAAAATAAACAAGTCAGAAAAAAAGAAAAAAAAATTAAAAAATAGAAAAAAATATAAAAACAAAAATTGGAAAAAGAGAAAATGATAGAAATAAACGAAAAAAATCAAATAAAAATGAAAAGTAAACAAGAATAAAAGAACCGACAAAAAATTGAAAGATTGAAAGGAAAAAAAATAAAAAAATAAAAAAAAGAAAAAAATAAAAAAAAGAAAAAAATTGAAAAACTAACAAAAACAGAAAAAAACAAAATACAAGCAAAAAATTACAAGCAGAACAAAAAAATGATAAAAAGAAACAAAAAAAAATAATGAATAAACAATAAATTCAAAAATTAACAAAAAAAAGACAAAAAATGATCAAAATAAACAACAAAGTCAGAAAAAAAGAAAAATGAATTAAAAAAAAAGAAAAAAAACAAAAATTGGAAAAAAGAAAATGATGGAAATAAACAAAAAAAAAAAATAAAAATGAAAAGTAAACAAGAATAAAAGAATCGAAGATTGAAAGGAACAAAAAAAAGAAAAAACATAAAAAACTGAAAAAGCAAAAGAAAAATAAAAGAAAACAATAAAATTGAAAAAAACATCAAAAAAAACGTATTAGAATGAAAAAAAAGAAAAAAACCACAAAAATATGTACAAAAAAAAAACAAAAAATAAAAAAAAAATATTTAAATTTTTTAAAAATTTTTTCAACTTTTTCAAAAAAAATTTTAAATTTTTTAAAAATTTTTTCAACTTTTTAAAAAAAATTTTAAAATTTTTTAAAATTACTTTTATTTTTAGATTCTTCCAACGCTTGATCAATATCTTTTTGATCTTCTTCCAAAGCCGATTTGTCTTTTTTCAATCTCAATTCGTGAATTTTTTTCAACATTTTTTCCACCGATTCTTCGTCCAAATTGTCGAATTCTTCTTTCTAAAATGGAAAAAAAGAAAAAAAAGTAAAAAAAAATGAAAAAAAAAACAAAAAAAAGGGAAAAAAAGAAAAAGATAAAAATTAAAAACAAAACTAGAGAAAAATTACAATGGAAAAAAATAGAAAAAGAAAAAAGACATAAAAATTATGGGAAAATAGAATAAAACAGAAAAAAAAGAAAGAAAAGCAAATTATAATGGAAAAAAAGAAAAAAAAATTGGAAACATAGAAAAAAATTAAAAACATGAAAAAAGGAGAAAACTAGAAAATAAGAAAAAATAGAAGAAAAGAAACAAAAAAAAAGAAAAATAAATTAAAAAAAAAAACTTGGGAAAAAAGAACAGAAAATTGAAAGAATCCGAAAATTTAGAAAAAATAAAAGATTTAAGAAAACAAAAAAAAGAAAAAAAGAAAAAAGAAACAAAAAACATAAACACGAAAGTTTTGAAAAGCCTTTTTACAAAAATATGAAAAAAGTAAAAAAAAAATTGAGAAAAAACACAAAAAATTGGGAGACGCAGGAAAAATTAGCAAAACATAAAAAAACTAAAAATGAAGAAAAAATAAAAGAAACTAAAATAGAAAGATTACAAAAAAAGAAAAGAGAAAAAAAATTGAAAAATTGAAAAAAATAAAGTAAAAAAATTGAAAAACTAAAAAAATTTGATAATTTGAAATTTTTGAACATTTTAAGAATTTAAAAAACTGGCCACGAACATTGAGCAAAAAATTTTTTTTTTTTGGAAAAAAACAAAAAAATTGACAGAAGTAGCGAAAATGAACAAAATATAAAAAAGGCGAAAAAACAAAGAAAACAAACAAATTTACAAAAATTAAAAAACTAAATAAAAGAAAAGTAAAAGAAACTAAAATAGAAAGATTAGAAAAAAAGAAAAGAAAAAAAAATTTGAAAAATTGAAAAAAAGGAAAAAAACGGGAAAACATAAACATAAGAAAAAATTAAAAACAAAACTGGAAAAAATTAAACAATAACAAAAATAAAAAAAAAACAGAGAAAATTAGAAAAAAACAAATAAAGAAGAGTTTTAAAAAACTGAAAAAATAGAAAAAGAGAGGAGACACAAAAATTAGGAAAAAAATAGAATAAAACATAGAAAAAAATAAGAAAAAACATAAACATGAAGCTTGTCAATAAATTTACAGAAAAACAAAAAAAAGAAAAGAAAAAAGCAGTAAAATAAAAATACAAAAATTAGAAAAGAAAAAATGAAAAAGCAAAGTAAATAAAAAAAAATAATAAAAAAGAGAACAGAGAAAGATTTAAAAAAATTCAAAAAATTTAGGAAAAAGAAAAATAGAAGACAAAAGAAAACGAAAATAAGAAAAAAATAGAAAAAATAAATCATAAAAAAGTTAAAAAACAGAGAATTGCAAAAAATTAGGAATAAGCACGAGAAAATGTAAATACAAAAACATAAAATAAAAAAATGACATAGAAAAAAAAATGGAAAAAAATGATAATTCAAGAAACGAAGAAATTCAAAAAAAAGAAAAAATTAAAGAAAAAACAAGAAAACGAGAAAAATTGGCAAATAAAAAACAAATCATGAACCATAAAAATGCGAAAAAAAGAAAACTGGAATAAAAGAGAAAAAGAAAAAAAATTGATAAAAGCAGTAAAAATTAGCAAAATACACGAATAAAAACTAAAAGCCAAAAAAAAGGAAAACAGACAAATCTAGAAAAAATTAAAAAAGTAATTTAAAAAAATAAAAAAAAGGGTAAATGTGCTTAAAACAAATGAGAAAAATTGAAAAAAATTTAAAAAAAGAAAAAACATAAACATTAAAGTTTTGAAAAGTCTTTTTAGAAAAATATGAAAAAGATAAAAAATAAAATTAGACAAAAAGAAAAAACACAAAAAAAAAGAAAAGAAAAAAGCAAGAACGGGAAAAATTTTTAAAACAAAAAAAAACAAAAAATTACAAAATAAAAAAGAAACTAAAATAGAAAGAAAACAGGAAAAAATTTTAAAATTCAAAAAAGCAAAAAAAGTTAAAAATTTAAAAATTGAAAAAAATTTAAAAATCGAAAAAAATTAAAAAAAAAGAAAAAAACATAAACATTAAAATTTTGAATAGCCTTTTTACAAAAATACGAAAAAGATAAAAAGTAAAAAAATAAAATGAGACAAAAAGAAAAAACACAAAAAAAGAAAAGAAAAAAGGAAGGACGCGAAAAATTTTTGGAATTTAAAAAAACTAAAAATTACAAAATAAAAAAAAGAAACTAAAATAGAAAGAAAAAACGAAAAAATTTTAAAAATTCAAAAAAGCAAAAAAAAAATTAAAAATTGAAAAAAATTTAAAATTCTCGAAATTTAAAAATTAGGAAAAAAATTTCAAAATTTGAATTTTTGAAAATTCTAAAATTCAAAAAAAAATTTTTTTTCAAATTTTAACCAACCTGTATAAAAAAAAAAAAACAGAAACATAAAAAAACGAAGAATTAAAATGTTAAAATACTGATTTAAAAAAAAACAAAAAAAAAACAAATATGCTTGAAGTGAATAAGAAAAATGGAAAAACAGAAAAATTGTAAAAAATTAAAAAAAGAAAAAAACATAAACATGAAAGTTGTGAATGGCTTTTTTAGAAAAATATAAAAAAGGGTAAATATGCTTTAAAAAAATAAGAAAAATTGAAAAAAATTAAAAAAAAGAAAAGAAAAAAGGAAAAATAGGAAAAATTTTTGAAATAAAAAAACTAAAAATTACAAAATAAAAAAAGAAACTAAAATAGAAAAAAAGGAAAAAATTTTAAAAATTCAAAAAAGCAAAAAAAATTGAAAATTGAAAAAAATTAAAAAAAAGAAAAAACATAAAATGTGAAAAAATATATAAAAAGTAAAAAGATAAAATGAGACAAAAAGAAAAAACACAAAAAAAGAAAAGAAAAAAGGAAAAATAGGAAAAATTTTTGAAATAAAAAAACTAAAAATTACAAAATAAAAAAAGAAACTAAAATAGAAAAAAAGGAAAAAATTTTAAAAATTCAAAAAAGCAAAAAAAATTGAAAATTGAAAAAAATTAAAAAAAAGAAAAAACATAAAATGTGAAAAAAATATATAAAAAGTAAAAAGATAAAATGAGACAAAAAGAAAAAACACAAAAAAAGAAAAGAAAAAAGGAAAAATGGGAAAAATTTTTGAAATAAAAACACTAAAAATTACAAGATAAAAAAAGAAACTAAAATAGAAAGAAAAAAGGAAAAAATTTTAAAAATTCAAAAAAGCAAAAAAAATTAAAAAATTAAAAATTGAAAAAAAATTAAAAAAAACATAAACATTAAAGTTTTGAATAGCCTTTTTAGAAAAATATGAACAAAATATATAAAAAAGAAAAAAAATTAAATGAGACAAAAAGAAAAAACACAAAAAAAAGAAAAGAAAAAAGGAAGAACAGGAAAATTTTTAAAACAAAAAAAAACAAAAAATTACAAAATAAAAAAAGAAACTAAAATAGAAAGAAAAAAGGAAAAAATTTTAAAAATTCAAAAAAGCAAAAAAAATTCAAAAAAGCAAAAAAAATTAAAAATTTAAAAATTGGAAAAAAAATTAAAAATTGAAAAAAATTTAAAAATTCTCGAAATTTCAAAATTTGAATTTTTAAAAATTCTAAAATTCAAAAAAAAATTTTTTTCAAATTTTAACCAACCTTTAGCCTATGTTTACACCTGGCCAATTGGTGTTGTAGTAAAGTGGCTATAGCGTCTTTTTCGTCCTTGTCGACGAAATGTTTCAACGATTCGGCTAAACCGCGTTCGGTCAAAACGACCATTTGTTTATCGTCCGAAACGTTGGCGAAATATTTTACGACCTAAAAAATAATACATGACGAGGATTACTGTAGGAAACTTTACAACCTGAATTTTACACGAGAAATTTTGTTTACACTGGCTACAGTAACCTTTAAAATTTTGGTTTACAACAATTAAACCATGGTCACGTGACACACTTTACACTACAGCACAAAACCTAACCATGAACATTACAGTAGGATTTTTCCGTCAGCTACAGTAAACTCGAGAATTTTGGTTTACACTAATTAAACGCTGGTCACGTGACGCACTTTACGCTACAGTAAAGAACCTGGCCATCAACATTACAGTAGGATTTTTCCGTCAGCTACAGTAAACTTGAGAATTTTGGTTTACACTAATTAAACGCTGGTCACGTGACGCACTTTACACTACAGTACAAAACCTGACCCTGAACATTACAGTAGGATTTTCCCGTCAGCTACAGTAAACTTGAGAATTTTGGTTTACACCAATTACACGTTGGTCACGTGACGCACTTTACACTACAGTACAAAACCAGACCATGAACATTACAGTAGGATTTTTCCGTCAGCTACAGTAAACTTGAGAATTTTGGTTTACACTAATTAAACGCTGGTCACGTGACACACTTTACACTGTAGTACAAAACCTAACCATCAACATTACAGTAGGATTTTTCCGTCAGCTACAGTAAACTTGAGAATTTGGTTTACACTAATTAAACCATGGTCACGTGAAGCAGTTTACACTGCAGTACAAAACCTGACCATGAACATTACAGTAGGATTTTTCCGTCAGCTACAGTAAACTTGAAAATTTTAGTTTACACCAATTAAACGTTGGTCACGTGACGCATTTTACACTACAGTACAAAACCTGACTATGAAAAATTACAGTAGGATTTTTCCGTCAGCTACAGTAAACTTGCGAATTTATGTTTACAGTAACTTGTATGCAGGTCACGTGACGACACACACTTTACACTATTTCGCTACAGTAATCCCGTTTACTGTAGTTCACTTTACAACATTCAAAAATTCTCACATAATCTTCCACCCTGGACGACAAAGCCTTGGCGGCCACTCGGTCGACCAACTCCCGATCGACGCCGGCGCCCACGCGCGCCCTTTGCTCCCGGTGCCGGTGGAATAGTACCAAATCTTTGGGATTGGCTACTCGACCCAAAAATTGTTGACCGAAACGGACGACGTTGAAAATCTAGGCGGAGTTTGAGCGTTGTAGGGTGCGGTAAATTTTGGCTCCGCCCACAAGGGGCGGTTTTTGGTTTTTTAACTCCGCCCAAATATTAGCTCCGTCCGAATTATAACCCCGCCCTTATCGGGTGATTAAATTTTCCAACTCCTCCCAGATTTTAGCTCCGCCCTAAAGGCCAAATGACCAAACTATTCTCCCTTAGCTCCGCCCATAATACCCACTCATAGAATTTTTCTTTATCAACTCCGCCCACAAGATGCGATACTCTGATTAAAGAATCCAATCATCAATTCCTCTTTTTTAGCCCCGCCCATATTCTGACTCCGCCCAGAATATCTAGCTATAGAATCATTTTTTTAACTCCACCCAAAATCTAACTCCGCCCAGAATATTCGGCCATTAAATTGTTTTTTCAACTCGGCCCATTTCCTAGCTCCACCCCAAAAGATACATTAAGGAGAATCTTTTTCTTAGCTCCGCCCATGATATCCGTCATTACATCTTTTTAAACTCCGCCCACAAAATCCAGTTGCTTTTACAACTCTTGCTCAAAGAATCCAATCATTATATTCTTCTTTTTTAGCTCCGCCCAGAATATTTTCTACCTCCATCAAAATTTTAGCTCCGCCCAAAAGACTATTTTTCCTTAGCTTCACCTAAGTTCTAACCCCGCCCAGAAAACCAAGTGATTAAATTTTTTCAACTCCGCCCTTTTCTTGGCTCCGCCCACTATATTTTGGGATTAAACGTTCTTTTTCTTGACTCCGCCCGACTTTTAGCTCCGCCCACTATATCAGGGGATTGATTTTTTTCAACTCCGCCCCTTTCTTGGCTCCGCCCACTATATTTTGCGATCAAATGTTCTTTTTCTTGACTCCGCCCGAGTTTTAGCTCCGCCCACTATATCAGGTGATTGATTCCTTTTTTTTTAACTCCGCCCAAAAGATCGATTAATCGCATTCGATTGGTGGATAAAAAACTTACGTCATCAAATCCGAGCCAAAGATCGACGGACAAACGAATCAAAGGTTCTTTGGGCTGTTTACTACAACCGGAATGTTCACTGCGAGCCTGGGCCAACAAATCCTCGACTTTTTGCCGGCAAAATAGTTCCATCTAAAAAAAGAAGAAAAAAACTTCAAAAAAAGAAAAAAATAGAAAAAAAAGAAAAAAGTAGAAAAAAAAGAAAAAAAACTTCAGAAAAAGAAAAAAATAGAAAAAAAGAAAAAAATGAGAAAAAAAAGAAAAAAAGAAAAAAAAGGAAAAAAGGAAAAAGAAAAAAAAAGAAAAAGAAAAGAAAAAAATGAAAAAAACAAGAAAAAATATGGAGAAACAGAAAAGAAGAAAAAAACAAAAAAAAGAAGCAACAGGCAAAAAAGTACAAAAAGATATGAAAAAAGAAAAAAGAAAAGAGAAGATAAAAGAAGAAAAAAACAAAAGAAGAAAAAAAGAGGAAAAAACTTCAAAAAAAGGAAAAAATAGAAAAAGAAAAGAAAAAAATGAAAAAAAACAAGAAAAAATATGGACAAACAGAAAAGAAGAAAAAACAACAAAAAAAAAGAAGCAACAGGCAAAAAAGTACAAAAAGATATGAAAAAAGAAAAAAGAAAAGAAGGAGGAAAAAACTTCGAAAAAAGAAAAAAATAGAAAAAGAAAAGAAAAAAATGAGAAAAACAAGAAAAAACATGGAGAAACAGAAAAGAATAAAAAAACAAAAAAAAGAAGCAACAGGCAAAAAAGTACAAAAAAGAAAAAAGAAAAGAGAAGATAAAACAAGAGAAAAAGAGGAAAAAAACTTCAAAAAAAGAAAAAAATTGAAAAAAAAGAAAAAAATGAAAAAAACAAGAAAAAATATGGAGAAACAGAAAAGAAGAAAAAAACAAAAAAAAGAAGCAACAGGCAAAAAAGTGCAAAAAAATATGAAGAAAAGAAAAAAGAAAAAAAAGATAAAACAAAAAAAAAAGATGAAAAAAAACTTCAAAAAAAGAAAAAAATTGAAAAAGAAAAGAAAAAAATGAAAAAAACAAGACAGGCAAAAAAGTGCAAAAAAATATGAAGATATGAAAAAAGAAAAGAGAAGATAAAACAAGAAAAAAAAGAAGAAAAAAAGGAGGAAAAAAACTTCAAAAAAAGAAAAAAATTGAAAAAAAAGAAAAAAATGAGAAAAACAAGAAAAAATATGGACAAACAGAAAAGAAGAAAAAACAAAAAAAAGAAGCAACAGGCAAAAAAGTACAAAAAGATATGAAAAAAGAAAAAAGAAAAGAGAAGATAAAAGAAGAAAAAAAGGAAAAAAGAAGGAAAAAAAGTTCAAAAAAAGAAAAAAATAGACAAAGAAAAGAAAAAAATGAAAAAAATTTCAAAAAAAGAAAAAAATAGAAAAAAAAGAAAAAAACAAGAAAAAACACGGAGAAACAAAAAAGAAGAAAAAAAACAGAAAAAAGAGGCAACAGGCAAAAAAGTACAAAAAGATATGAAAAAAGAAAAAAGAAAAGAGAAGATAAAAGAAGAAAAAAACAAAAGAAGAAAAAAAGAGGAAAAAACTTCAGAAAAAGGAAAAAATAGAAAAAGAAAAGAAAAAATGAAAAAAAAGAAAAAATATGGACAAACAGAAAAGAAGAAAAAAACAACAAAAAAAAGAAGCAACAGGCAAAAAAGTACAAAAAGATATGAAAAAAGAAAAAAGAAAAGAAGGAGGAAAAAACTTCGAAAAAAGAAAAAAATAGAAAAAGAAAAGAAAAAAATGAGAAAAACAAGAAAAAACATGGAGAAACAGAAAAGAATAAAAAAACAAAAAAAAGAAGCAACAGGCAAAAAAGTACAAAAAAGAAAAAAGAAAAGAGAAGATAAAACAAGAGAAAAAGAGGAAAAAAACTTTAAAAAAAAGAAAAAAATTGAAAAAAAAGAAAAAAATGAAAAAAACAAGAAAAAATATGGAGAAACAGAAAAGAAGAAAAAAACAAAAAAAAGAAGCAACAGGCAAAAAAGTGCAAAAAAATATGAAGAAAAGAAAAAAGAAAAAAAAGATAAAACAAAAAAAAAGATGAAAAAAAAACTTCAAAAAAAGAAAAAAATAGAAAAAGAAAAGAAAAAATGAGAAAAACAAAGGAAGAAAAAACAAAAAATTGAAAAATTAAGAAAAAAGTGGAAAAAAAGAAATTAAAAATAAGAAACAAAAAAAAATAAAAATAGAAAAAAGAAGAGAAATGAAGAAAAAAGAGAAAACAAAAGAAAACAAGAAAAACGAAAAAACAACAAAACAAACAAAGAAAGAACAAAAAAAAAAAGAAATCGAAAAACATAATATTAGCAATTTTCTCAAAAGCAGAAAATAGGAGAAAGCAGATGAAAAAAAGAAAAATGGAAGAAAAAAGAAAACATAATAAAAAAGAAAAGAGAAAAAAATATGAAAAAATACAAAAATAAAGAAATAAGAGGAAAAAAGAAAATAGAAAAAAAAAGAAAAGGGACAAAAATTAGAAAAAAAGGAGAAAGACGGAAAAAGAAAGAAGAAAAAATAAACAAGGTTCTTGTAACAAAGAATAAATAAAAATTTGACCCGAAAAAAATATAAAACTAAAAAGGTTCAAAGGAAAAAAAGAAAAAAAAGAAGAAAAAGAGAATGAAAGAGGAAAGAAAAGCAATGAAAAAAAAGAAAAAACGAGAAAAAAGAAAAAAATAATAAAAGAAAAAAGGAAAAGGAAAAAGGAAAAAGTAGCAAAAAATAGAAAAGAATTAAAAAATAAAAAAGAAAAGGGAAGAAAAGAAAAAAAAACAAAAAAGAGAAGAAAACAAACAAAAAAAGGACCAAGAAAGTAGAAAAAAGAAGAAAAAGAAAAAAGGAAGAGAAAAGAAGAAAAAAAGATGCAAAAAAAGAAAAGAAGGAAAAAAGAAGGAAAAATAAACAAACGAAAAGGAAAAAAGAAAAACAAACAAAAGAAAGGACCAAGAAAGTAGAAAAAAGAAGAAAAAGACAGGTGGAAGAGGAAAAAAGAAAAAGAAAGAAAAAAAGAAGCTAAACAAAGAAAAAAGAAGGAAAAAATAATCAAACGAAAAGGAAAAAAGAAAAACAAAAAAAGAGAAGAAAACAAACAAAAGAAAAGACGAAGAAAGTAGAAAAAAGAATAAAAATAAAGAAGAAGAAAAGAAGAAAAAAAGAGATCAAAAAGGGAAAAAGAAGGAAGAAAAGAAAAAAGGAAAAAAAGGAAAAAAAACAAAAAAAAAAAGAAAAAAGAGAAAAAATAAAAAGAAAGAAGGAGAAGAAAGGAATAAAAAGGAAGCAAAACAAGAAAAGAAGAGAAAAAGAAGCAAACAAGAAGAAAAAAGAAAAGAAGGAAAAAAGAAGGAAAAAAAGAAAAAAAAGGAAAAAACAAAAAACAAAGAAAAAGGAAGAAGAAGAAAAAAGAGAAAAAAGAAAAAAAGAAGGAAAAAAGAAGGAAAAAAAGAAGGGAGAAAATAAAAAGAAAGAAGGAGAAGAAAGGAATAAAAAGGAAGCAAAACAAGAAAAGAAGAGAAAAAGAAGCAAACAAAAAGAAAAAAGACAAAAAAGGAAAAAAGAATGAAAAAAGGAAAAAAGAAGGAAAAAAGGAAAAAAAGAAGGGAAAAAAGAAAAAACAACAAAAAAAGAAAGAAGAGAAAAAATAAAAAGAAAGAAGGAGAAGAAAAGAATAAAAAAGAAGCAAAACAAGAAAAGAAGAGAAAAAGAAGCAAACAAAAAGAAAAAAGAGAAAAAAGGAAAAAAGAAGGAAAAAACAAAAAAACAAAGAAAAGAAAAAAAAGAAAACAACAAAACAGAATACAAAAATTTTTCCTACTTTTTGCACAGTATCCGATCTGAGCTAGGAAACATAAGGAATAAAAGGAAGAACAAAGAAGAAAACAGAAGAAAAAGGAAGAAGAAAAGAGAGAAAAGAAGCAAACAAAAAGAAAAAAGAGAAAAAAGAAGGAAAAAAGGAAAAAAAGAAGAGAAAAAATAAACAAAAGAAGGAAAAGAAAAGAATAAAAAGGAAGCAAAACAAGAAAAGAAGAGAGAAAAAGAAGCAAATAAAAAGAAAAAAGAAAAAAAGAGAAAAAAGAAAAAAGGGAAAAAAAGGAAAAAAAGAAGGAAAAAAGAAAAAAAAGAAAAAAGACAAAGAAAATAAAAAAAAGAAAACAACAAAACAGAATACAAAATTTTTTTTCCTACTTTTTGTACAGTATCCGATCTAAGCAAGAAAAAAGAAGAAAAAAGGAAAAAAGAAAGAAAAAAAGAAAAACAAAGAAAAAACAAAAAACAAAGAAAAGAAAAAAAAGAAAACAACAAAACAGAATACAAAATTTTTCTTGCTGCTTTTTGTACAGTATCCGATCTAAGCAAGAAAAAAGAAGAAAAAAGAGAAAAAAGGAGAAAAGAAAGAAAAAAAGAAAGAAAAAAAAGAAAAAAACAAAAAAAAAGGAAAAAAACAAAAAAAGAAAAAAAGAAAACAACAAAACAGAATACAAAATTTTTTTTCTTACTTTTTGTACAGTATCCGATCTAAGCAAGAAAAAAGAAGAAAAAAGAGAAAAAAGGAAAAAAGAAAGAAAAAAAAGAAAAAAAAGAAAAAAACAAAAAAAAAGGAAAAAACAAAAAAAGAAAAAAAGAAAACAACAAAACAGAATACAAAATTTTTTTCCTACTTTTTGTACAGTATCCGATCTAAGCAAGAAAAAAGAAGAAAAAAGAGAAAAAAGAATGGAAAGGACAAACAAAGAAGAAAAGAAGGAAAAAAGAAAAAAAAACAAAAAACAAAGAAAAGAAAAGAAGAAAACAACAGAACAACAAAACAGAATACAAAATTTAAAAAAGAATAAAAAAAAAGAAAAAAGAATGAAAAGGACAAACAAAGAAGAAAAGAAGGAAAAAAGAAAAAAAACAAAAAACAAAGAAAAGAAAAGAAGAAAACAACAGAACAACAAAACAGAATACAAAATTTTTTCCCTACTTTTTGTACAGTATCCGATCTAAGCAAGAAAAAAGAAGAAAAAAGAGACAAAAGGAAAAAAGAAAGAAAAAAAAAGAAAAAAAAGAAAAAAACAAAAAAAAGGAAAAAACAAAAAAAGAAAAAAAGAAAACAACAAAACAGAATACAAAATTTTTTTCCTACTTTTTGTACAGTATCCGATCTAAGCAAGAAAAAAGAAGAAAAAAGAGAAAAAAGGAAAAAAGAAAGAAAAAAAAGAAAAAAAAGAAAAAAACAAAAAAAAAGGAAAAAACAAAAAAAGAAAAAAAGAAAACAACAAAACAGAATACAAAATTTTTTTCCTACTTTTTGTACAGTATCCGATCTAAGCAAGAAAAAAGAAGAAAAAAGAGAAAAAAGGAAAAAAGAAAGAAAAAAAAGAAAAAAAAGAAAAAAACAAAAAAAAAAGGAAAAAACAAAAAAAGAAAAAAAGAAAACAACAAAACAGAATACAAAATTTTTTTCCTACTTTTTCTACAGTATCCGATCTAAGCAAGAAAAAAGAAGAAAAAAGAGAAAAAAGGAAAAAAGAAAGAAAAAAAAAGAAAAAAAAGAAAAAAACAAAAAAAAAGGAAAAAACAAAAAAAGAAAAAAAAAAAACAACAAAACAGAATACAAAAATTTTTTTTCCTACTTTTTGTACAGTATCCGATCTATTGGGCGTTATTTTCGTTTCGGACATGGTTAAACGTTGAAAATAAAATTGGCGGACGGTTTTTAGCTTGAATTTTTCCACTTTAAAATCTTTGCCCTTAATTTTCAAGATGGCGACGAATTTGTCGCCGGCTTCTCCTTCGCTCAAAGCCGTGGCCACACTGCTGCCCGGTTGCATGACGAAAAATTCGTTTTCGGCCGAAGGGGTGGGATCTAGAAATAAAAAAAAAAATTATACTAATGAAAATAGACCTTCGATTTTGATTGGTTCAAAAATTCGGACGGAGGGGCGGATCCTAGCAAAAAAACATCAATAAAAATGGACCCACGATTTTGATTGGTTCGAAAATTGTGTGGATGGGCGGATCTTAGCGAAAAAGACATCAATGAAAATGGACCCACGATTTTTATTGGTTCTAGGAAAAAGCACCAATGAAAATTCACCTTCGATTTTGATTGGTTGGAAAATCAGGGTGCAGGGGCGGATCCTAGCGAAAAATCATCAATGAAAATGGACCCACGATTTTCATTGGTTCGAAAATCAGGGTGGATGGGCGGATCCTAGCGAAAAAACATCGATGAAAATGGACCCACGATTTTGATTGGTTCAAAAATTCGGACGGAGGGGCGGATCCCAGCGAAAAAAACATCAATGAAAATGGACCCACGATTTTGATTGGTTCGAAAATTGTGGTCGAGGGGCGGATAAAAAAAAAAGTCACATGACCACTGACCTACCGATTTGAATGACCTGTTCCTAAAAACGTCACGTGACCATTGACCACTCTATTTTGATGACCAGTTCCCAGAAAAACGTCACGTGACCATTGACCACTTGACTTTGATGAACAGTTCCAAAAAAAATACTGACCACTGGATTTTCATTGGTCATTCGCTCCAATTTTGTGTTCGTGACCCCAGATGACCAGTTCCCAGAAAAACGTCACTTGACCATTGACCACTTGATTTTGATGACTAGTTCCCGAAAAACGTCACGTGACCACTGACTACTCGATTTTGATGACCAGTCGAAAAAATGTCGAGTGACCATTGACCACTTGATTCTGATGACTAGTTCACATTGATTTTGATGACTAGTTCCCAAAAAACGTCACGTGACCAATGACCACTCGATTTTGATGACTAGTTGCCAAAAAAACGTCACGTGATCATTGACCACTTGATTTTGATGACTAGTTCCCGAAAAACGTCACGTGACCACTGACTACTCGATTTTGATGACCAGTCGAAAAAATGTCAAGTGACCATTGACCACTTAATTTTGATGACTAGTTGCCAAAAAAACGTCACGTCACCACTGACTACTCGATTTTGATGACCAGTTCCCAGAAAAAAGTCACGTGACCACTGACCGCTCGATTTTGATTGGTCAATTTCGAAAAAAAAATTTCCTCCTTCTAACCTATAAAACAAGGGTGTTCGTGACCTTAGATGACCAGTCGAAAAAAACGTCACGTGACCACTGAGCGCTCGATTTTGATTGGTCAATTTCGGAAGAAAAAAAAATTTCTTCCTTCTAACCTATAAAACAAGGGTGTTCGTGACCCCAGATGACCAGTCGAAAAAAACGTCACGTGACCATTGACCACTTGATTTTGATTGGTCCATTTGAAAAAAGAACACAAATTTTCGCTCAAATTTCGTGTTCGTGACCCCAGATGACCAGTTCCCAGAAAAACGTCACGCGACCACTGACCACTCTATTTTGATGAACAGTTCCATGGAAAACGTCACGTGACCACTGACCACTCGATTTTTATTGGTCTATTTGAAAAGAGCAACTTTTCTCTCAAATTTCGTGTTCGTGACCCTAGATGACCAGTCGAAAAAAACGTCACGTGACCATTGACCATTCGATTTTGATTGGCCAATTTCGGAAGAAAAAAAAAATTTCTTCCTTCTAACCTAATAAACAAGGGTGTTCGTGACCCCAGATGACCAGTCGAAAAAAACGTCACGTGACCATTGACCAGTCTATTTTGATGACCAGTTCCAAAAAACGTCACGTGACCATTGACCACTTGATTTTGATGACCAGTTCCCAGAAAAAAGTCACGTGACCACTTACCGCTCGATTTTGATTGGTCAATTTCGAAAGAAAAAAAATTTCCTCCTTCTAACCTATCAAACAAGGTTGTTCGTGACCCTAGATGACCAGTCGAAAAAAACGTCACGTGACCATTGACCAGTCTATTTTGATGACCAGTTCCAAAAAACGTCACGTGACCATTGACCACTCTATTTTGATGACCAGTTCGCAAAAAAACGTCACGTGACCATTGACCACTTGATTTTGATGACCAGTTCCCAGAAAAAAGTCACGTGACCACTGACCGCTCGATTTTGATTGGTCAATTTCGAAAGAAAAAAAATTTCCTCCTTCTAACCTATCAAACAAGGTTGTTCGTGACCCTAGATGACCAGTCGAAAAAAACGTCACGCGACCATTGACCACTCTATTTTGATGACCAGTTCCAAAAAACGTCACGTGACCATTGAGCACTTGATTTTGATGAACAGTTCCAAAAAAAACTGACCACTGGATTTTGATTGGTCATACGCTCTAATTTTGTGTTCATGACCCCAGATGACCAGTTCCCAAAAAAACGTCACGTGACCAATGACCACTCGATTTTGATTGGTCAATTTCGGAAAAAACCAAATTTCCTCCTTCTAACCTATAAAACAAGGGTGTTCGTGACCCCAGATGACCAGGTCGAAAAAATCGGGCAACATTTTTTCGGGTATATAATTGGTTTGTCCGTGTTTGGCTCGATTTTGGTGTAAAACGAACATATTGAACCATTCCCGGCAGGCGGCCGTTTTGTCGGCCAACGTCAAAAATTTGACCTCGAAGAAAAAAAAAAATTGACCCCTAGAGTGGACATCGATAAAAATGACCAATGAGTGACCATTCGAAATAGATATACTTTACTTTATCTTGCAAAAACATTCGGTGCAATCGTTCGTCGCGCACGGCGCCCAATCCGAACAGGGCTAAACGCGTTTCGTCTTTTTTGAGTAGGAGGGGCGAAATCTGCAAAAAATGACCATTATGACGTCATACAGACAACCCCCATTTTAAATTGACCAATCGAAACGGAGGAATTTTGTTGCCAGTTTGAGAAAATAAACCACGCCCCTTTTTGCAAAAATGCAATTGGCCGTTTTTTACGAATCGAAAAGCAAATCCCGCCTCTTTTCATTCATCAAAAAACATCCCCGCCCCTTTTTACGAATGGAAAAATCCCGCCTTTTTTATAAATCGGAAAATAAACCCCACCCCTTTATAAGGTTCGGAACATAAACCCCGCCCCTCTTCACGAATCGAAAAATAAACCCCGCCCCCTGTTTACGGGTTGACAATCAATCTCGCACTTTTTACGAGTTGTACAAAATCCTGCCCCTTTTTACGAATGGAAAAAATCCCGCCTTTTTTATAAATCGGAAAATAAACCCCACCCCTTTATAAGGTTCGGAACATAAACCCCGCCCCTCTTCACGAATCGAAAAATAAACCCCGCCCCCTGTTTACGGGTTGACAATCAATCTCGCACTTTTTACGAGTTGTACAAAATCCTGCCCCTTTTTACGAATGGAAAAAATCCCGCCTTTTTTATAAATCGGAAAATAAACCCCACCCCTTCATAAGGTTCGGAAAATAAACCCCACCCCTTTATAAGGTTCAGAACATAAACCCCGCCCCTCTTTACGAATCGAAAAATAAAGCCCGCCCCCTGTTTACGGGTTGACAATCAATCTCGCACTTTTTACGAGTTGTACAAAATCCTGCCCCTTTTTACGAATGGAAAAAATCCCGCCTTTTTTATAAATCGGAAAATAAACCCCACCCCTTTATAAGGTTCGGAACATAAACCCCGCCCCTCTTCACGAATCGAAAAATAAACCCCGCCCCCTGTTTACGGGTTGACAATCAATCTCGCACTTTTTACGAGTTGTACAAAATCCTGCCCCTTTTTACGAATGGAAAAAATCCCGCCTTTTTCATAAATCGGAAAATAAACCCCACCCCTTCATAAGGTTCGGAAAATAAAACCCGCCCCTTTATAAGGTTCAGAACATAAACCCCGCCCCTCTTTACGAATCGAAAAATAAAGCCCGCCCCCTGTTTACGGGTTGACAATCAATCACGCACTTTTTACGAGTTGGACAAAATCCCACCCCTTTTTACGAATGGGAAAAAACCACTGCCCCTATATATTGGTCCAAAAAATAAATCCCGCCCTTTTTTTACCAGTCGACAAAACTCCGCCTTTTTGCAAGTCGAGAATAAAGCACACCCTTTTTTTGTGTCAAAAAATAAAGCCCGCCCCTTTTATGGATTCCAAAAATATATACTCCGCCCCTATTTGAGGGTATAAAACAAATCCCACATAATCGACAAAACCCCGCCCCTTTAAACAAGTCGAGAAATAAATCTGTAACAAATCAGAAAATAAACCCCGCCTCTTTTTTTTAGAAGTCGAAAAAACGCTCCACCCTTTCTTATGAATCAAAAAATAAACCCTGCCGTTTTCACAAGTCAACGAAACCTCACCTTTTTACATGTCAAATAATAAACTCCGCCCCTATTTATGCGTCGATAAAACCCCGCCCCTTTTAACATGTCGAAAAACAAAGTCCGCCCTTTAAATTATCGAAAAATAAACCCCGCCTCTATTCACGGTTCAAAAATCAACCCCACCCTAATTTACAGGTAGAAAATAAATCCCACCCCTTTTTCAGCAGTCGACAAAACCCCGCCCCCTTTTACGAGTTGAACAATAAACTCCGCCCCTTTTTACCATTCGAACAAAATATCCCGCCCTAACTCCGCCTCTTGGACGAAAATAAACCCCACCCTTTTCACAAGTCAGGAAAGAAACCCCGCCCCTAATTACGAGTCGACAAAACCATGCCCGTTTTTACGAGTTGGACAATAAACTCCGCCCCTTTTGGCCAGTCGAACAATAAACCAGGCCCCAACTCCGCTGCTTGGACGAACATAAACCCCGCCCTTTTCATGAGTCAGGAAAGAAACCCCGCCCCTATTTACGAGTAAACTAAACCACGCCCGTTTTTACGAGTTGGACAATAAACTCCGACCCTTTTTACCAGTCGGTCAATAAACCCCGCTTTTTTCTACGAGTCGGAAACGAACCCCCCCCCATTTTTCACCATTTTTTAAGGAGTGGAAAAATAAACTATTTACAAGTCGACAAAACCGCGTGTCTTAATACTTGTAGGTCATTAAACCCCGCCCTTTTTTACGAGTTGGACAAAAAACTCCGCCCCTTTTTTCCAGTGGAACAATAAACCCCGAACCCAACTCCGCCCCTTGGACGAAAATAAACCACGCCCTTTTCACGAATCAGGGAGGAAACCCCGACCTTATTTATGAGTCGACTAAACCACACCCGTTTTTACGAGTTCAACAATAAGCTCCGCCCCTTTTTACCAGTCGAACAATAAACCGCGCCCCTTGGACGAAAATAAACCACGCCCTTTTCACGAATCAGGAAGAAAACCCCACCCCTGTAAACGAGTCGACAAAACCACGCCCCTTTTTACGAGTTGGACAATAAACTCCGCCCCTTTTTACGAGTTGGACAATAAACACCGCCCCTTTTTACGAGTTGGACAATAAACTCCGCCTCTTTTTTACCATTCGACCAATGAACCCCGCCCTAACTCCGCCCCTCGGACGAAAATTAGCCACGCCCACTCGCCTCCTCACCGTTATCTGCTCGACGCTGGAATATTTGCCGAAAAAATTGACCAATCCGCATTCGTGTAAAATATCCAAGACGCACAAATTTCGACCGGCGCCGAAATCGTCGTGATTTCCGTTGATGGTAAAAATGGGCGTGCCGACGTTCAAATTTTCGTCCCGGTAATTCGGATGACGGAATTGGCTGTGGGCGAAATTTTGCCGAGGGTCGCTCAAAAAATCGAATCGGACCGGTTTGGACGATAGGCAATATTTGCGCAATAGACGCACGCATTCGTGCATAACGAATTGGCTGGGTTTATTTTCGTGGAAAAGATCGCCGCCTTTTTTGGGGAAAAAATGAAAAATTTTTAAATTTTTTTACAAAATTTTACAAAAATGAATTTTTTTTCCAAAATTTTACAAAAATTAATTTTTTTACAAAATTTTGAAAAAAATGAATTTTTTTACAAAATTTTGAAAAAATGAATTTTTTTACAAAATTTTCAAAAAAATGAATTTTTGTACTAAATTTTCGAAAAAATGAATTTTTTTACAAAATTTTGAAAAAAAATTAAATTTTCTAAAAAAATTTTGAAAGAAATTTGAGAAAAAAAATAAATTTTGTAAAAAAAATTAAAAAATGAAATAAAATTTCGCAAAAAATTTAAAAAAATTTCGTGGAAAATATCGCCGCCTTTTTTGAGCAAAAAATTTATATTTTTAAAAAATTTTTTTGAATTCAATTTTTTCACAAAATTTAAAAAACGAATTTTTTTACAAAATTCAAAAAAATGAATTTTTTTACAAAATTTTGAAAAAAATGAATTTTTTTACAAAATTTTGAAAAAATGAATTTTTTTACAAAATTTTCAAAAAAATGAATTTTTGTACTAAATTTTCGAAAAATGAATTTTTTTACAAAATTTTGAAAAAAAATTAAATTTTCTAAAAAAATTTTGAAAGAAATTTGAGAAAAAAAATAAATTTTGTAAAAAAAATTAAAAAATGAAATAAAATTTCGCAAAAAATTTAAAAAATTCGTGGAAAATATCGCCGCCTTTTTTGAGCAAAAAATTTATATTTTTAAAAAATTTTTTTGAATTCAATTTTTTCACAAAATTTAAAAAAACGAATTTTTTTACAAAATTCAAAAAAATGAATTTTTTTACAAAATTTTGGAAAAAATGAATTTTTTTACAAAATTTGAAAAAATGAATTTTTTCACAAAATTTTTAAAAAAATTCAATTTTCTACAAAAGTTTTGAAAGAAATTTGTGGAAAAGATCGCCACCTTTTTTGGGGAAAAAATGAAAAATTTTTAAATTTTTTACAAAATTTTACAAAAATGAATTTTTTTCCAAAATTTTACAAAAATTAATTTTTTTACAAAATTTTGAAAAAAATGAATTTTTTTACAAAATTTTGAAAACATGAATTTTTTTACAAAATTTTCAAAAAAATGAATTTTTGTACTAAATTTTCGAAAAAATGAATTTTTTTACAAAATTTTGAAAAAAAATTAAATTTTCTAAAAAAATTTTGAAAGAAATTTGAGAAAAAAAATAAATTTTGTAAAAAAAATTAAAAAATGAAATAAAATTTCGCAAAAAATTTAAAAAAATTTCGTGGAAAATATCGCCGCCTTTTTTGAGCAAAAAATTTATATTTTTAAAAAATTTTTTTGAATTCAATTTTTTCACAAAATTTAAAAAAACGAATTTTTTTACAAAATTCAAAAAAATGAATTTTTTTACAAAATTTTGGAAAAAATGAATTTTTTTACAAAATTTTGAAAAAAAATTAAATTTTTTAAAAAAATTTTGAAAGAAATTTGAGAAAAAAAATAAATTTTGTAAAAAAAATTAAAAAATGAAATAAAATTTCGCAAAAAATTTAAAAAATTCGTGGAAAATATCGCCGCCTTTTTTGAGCAAAAAATTTATATTTTTAAAAAATTTTTTTGAATTCAATTTTTTTCACAAAATTTAAAAAAACGAATTTTTTTTACAAAATTCAAAAAAAATGAATTTTTTTACAAAATTTTGGAAAAAATGAATTTTTTTACAAAATTTGAAAAAATGAATTTTTTCACAAAATTTTTAAAAAATTCAATTTTCTACAAAAGTTTTGAAAGAAATTTGTGGAAAAGATCGTCACCTTTTTTGGGGAAAAAATGAAAAATTTTTAAATTTTTTACAAAATTTTACAAAAATGAATTTTTTTACAAAATTTTACAAAAATTAATTTTTTTACAAAATTTTGAAAAAAATGAATTTTTTTACAAAATTTTGGAAAAAATGAATTTTTTTACAAAATTTTCAAAAAAATGAATTTTTGTACTAAATTTTCGAAAAAATAAATTTTTTTACAAAATTTTGAAAAAAAATTAAATTTTCTAAAAAAATTTTGAAAGAAATTTGAGAAAAAAAATAAATTTTGTAAAAAAAATTAAAAAATGAAATAAAATTTCGCAAAAAATTTAAAAAAATTTCGTGGAAAATATCGCCGCCTTTTTTGAGCAAAAAATTTATATTTTTAAAAAATTTTTTTGAATTCAATTTTTTCACAAAATTTAAAAAAAACGAATTTTTTTACAAAATTCAAAAAAATGAATTTTTTTACAAAATTTTGGAAAAAATGAATTTTTTTACAAAATTTGAAAAAATGAATTTTTTCACAAAATTTTTAAAAAAATTCAATTTTCTACAAAAGTTTTGAAAGAAATTTGTGGAAAAGATCGCCACCTTTTTTGGGGAAAAAATGAAAAATTTTTAAATTTTTTACAAAATTTTACAAAAATGAATTTTTTTCCAAAATTTTACAAAAATTAATTTTTTTACAAAATTTTGAAAAAAATGAATTTTTTTACAAAATTTTGAAAAAATGAATTTTTTTACAAAATTTTCAAAAAAATGAATTTTTGTACTAAATTTTCGAAAAAATGAATTTTTTTACAAAATTTTGAAAAAAAATTAAATTTTTTAAAAAATTTTGAAAGAAATTTGAGAAAAAAAATAAATTTTGTAAAAAAAATTAAAAAATGAAATAAAATTTCGCAAAAAATTTAAAAAAATTTCGTGGAAAATATCGCCGCCTTTTTTGAGCAAAAAATTTATATTTTTAAAAAATTTTTTTGAATTCAATTTTTTCACAAAATTTAAAAAAACGAATTTTTTTACAAAATTCAAAAAAATGAATTTTTTTACAAAATTTTGGAAAAAATGAATTTTTTTACAAAATTTGAAAAATGAATTTTTTCACAAAATTTTTAAAAAAATTCAATTTTCTACAAAAGTTTTGAAAGAAATTTGTGGAAAAGATCGCCACCTTTTTTGGGGAAAAAATGAAAAATTTTTAAATTTTTTACAAAATTTTACAAAAATGAATTTTTTTCCAAAATTTTACAAAAATTAATTTTTTTACAAAATTTTGAAAAAAATGAATTTTTTTACAAAATTTTGAAAAAATGAATTTTTTTACAAAATTTTCAAAAAAATGAATTTTTGTACTAAATTTTCGAAAAAATGAATTTTTTTACAAAATTTTGAAAAAAAATTAAATTTTCTAAAAAAATTTTGAAAGAAATTTGAGAAAAAAAATAAATTTTGTAAAAAAAATTAAAAAATGAAATAAAATTTCGCAAAAAATTTAAAAAATTTCGTGGAAAATATCGCCGCCTTTTTTGAGCAAAAAATTTATATTTTTAAAAAAATTTTTTGAATTCAATTTTTTCACAAAATTTAAAAAAACGAATTTTTTTACAAAATTCAAAAAAATGAATTTTTTTACAAAATTTTGGAAAAAATGAATTTTTTTACAAAATTTGAAAAAATGAATTTTTTCACAAAATTTTTAAAAAAATTCAATTTTCTACAAAAGTTTTGAAAGAAATTTGTGGAAAAGATCGCCACCTTTTTTGGGGAAAAAATGAAAAATTTTTAAATTTTTTACAAAATTTTACAAAAATGAATTTTTTTCCAAAATTTTACAAAAATTAATTTTTTTACAAAATTTTGAAAAAAATGAATTTTTTTACAAAATTTTGAAAAAATGAATTTTTTTACAAAATTTTCAAAAAAATGAATTTTTGTACTAAATTTTCGAAAAAATGAATTTTTTTACAAAATTTTGAAAAAAAATTAAATTTTTTAAAAAATTTTGAAAGAAATTTGAGAAAAAAAATAAATTTTGTAAAAAAAATTAAAAAATGAAATAAAATTTCGCAAAAAATTTAAAAAAATTTCGTGGAAAATATCGCCGCCTTTTTTGAGCAAAAAATTTATATTTTTAAAAAATTTTTTTGAATTCAATTTTTTTCACAAAATTTAAAAAAACGAATTTTTTTTACAAAATTCAAAAAAAATGAATTTTTTTACAAAATTTTGGAAAAAATGAATTTTTTTACAAAATTTGAAAAAATGAATTTTTTCACAAAATTTTTAAAAAATTCAATTTTCTACAAAAGTTTTGAAAGAAATTTGTGGAAAAGATCGCCACCTTTTTTGGGGAAAAAATCAAAAATTTTTAAATGTTTTACAAAATTTTACAAAAATGAATTTTTTTACAAAATTTTGAAAAAAATGAATTTTTTTACAAAATTTTGGGAAAAAAAAATTTTTTTACAAAATTTTGGGAAAAAAATTAAATTTTCTACGAAAATTTTGAAAGAAATTTGTAGAAAAGATCCCATCTTGTCCTTTTTTTACTTTTTCATTTTGATTTTGAAAACGAAGAAAAAGCGCCAAAAAAAGAAAACGAAAAATAAAAAAAAGTAAAAAGTACAAAAAAGGAAAGAAAAAGTACAAAAAAGGAGAGAAAAAAGTAAAAAATTGAAAAATGAACGAAAAAACCAAAAAAAAGAAAAGAAAAAATATAAAAGAAAAAAAAATTTATATTAAAAAAACTTAAATTTTAAAATTTTCATAAAATTTTGAAAAATTTGAAAAAATTAAAAAATTTTAAAAAATCTACATTTTGACGTTGTGAAATTTGTAAAATTTCTTCGAAAGTTTCGATCGAATGAAAAACAGAAGAAGAAACCCCAAAAAAGAGAGAAAAATATGCAAAAAAGTAAAAAGTACAAAAAAGGAAAGAAAAAAGTTAAAAAAAATTGAAAATAAAGAAAAAAACCCAAAAAAAGAAAACGAAAAATGCAAAAAAGTAAAAAGTACAAAAAAGGAAAGAAAAAAGTAAAAAAATTGAAAATGAACGAAAAAAACCAAAAAAAAGAAAAATGAACGAAAAAAACAAAAGAAAAGAAAAGAAAAAATAAAAAAAGAAAAAAAATTTTAAATTAAAAAAATTTTAAAATTTTTATAAAATTCAAAAAATTTTTAAAAATTTAAAAATTTTTTTTCTCACCCAACAATATAAAATCGACATTTTGACGTTGTGAAATTAAAGTAAACAAAAGTAAACAGTACAAAAAAGGAAAGAAAAAAGTAAAAAAAAATTTAAAAATGAACAAAAAAAACCCAAAAAAGAAAAGAAAAAATATAAAAAAAGTAAAAAGTGGAAATTAAAAAAAAATTTTAAATTGAAAAAAATTTAAATTTTAAAATTTTTATAAAATCTTAAAAAATTTAAAATTTAAAAAAAATTTTCTCACCCAACAATGTAAAATCTACATTTTGTACAAAAAAGGAAAGAAAAAAGTAAAAAAATTGAAAAATGAACAAAAAAACCAAAAAAATAAATAAATAAAAAAAGTAAAAAGTGGAAAAGAAAAAAAAATTTGTAATTAAAAAATTTAAATTTTAAAAATTTTAAAAAATTTAAAAAAATTTTCTTTTACCCAACAATATAAAATCGACATTTTGACGTTGTGAAATTTGTAGATTTTCTTCGAAAGTTTCGATCGAATGAAAAACAGAAGAAGAAACCCCAAAAAAGAAAGAACAAAAATGCGAAAAAGTAAAAAGTACAAAAATTGAAAGAAAAAGTAAAAAAAATTGAAAATAGAGAAAAAGCCCCAAAAAAAGAAAACGAAAAATGCAAAAAAGTAAAAAGTAGAAAAAAGGAAAGAAAAAAAAATGAAAAATGAACGAAAAAAACCAAAAAAAGAAAAATGAACGAAAAAACCAAAAAAAAAGAAAAAAAAGTATAAAAAGAAAAAAAATTTAAATTGAAAAAAATTAAATTCTAAAATTTTTCTAAAATTTTTATAAAATATAAAAAATTAAAAAAAATTTTTTTCTCACCCAACAATATAAAATCTACATTTTGACGTTGTGAAATTAAAGTAAACAAAAGTAAACAGTACAAAAAAGGAAAGAAAAAAGTAAAAAAAAATTTAAAAATGAACAAAAAAAACCCAAAAAAGAAAAGAAAAAATATAAAAAAAGTAAAAAGTGGAAATTAAAAAAAAATTTTAAATTGAAAAAAATTTAAATTTTTTTAAAAGAGAAGAAAAAAGTAAAAAAATAAAAAACAGAAGAAGAAACCCCCCAAAAAAAAGAAAAATATGCAAAAAAGTAAAAAGTAGAAAAAAGGAAAGAAAAAAGTAAAAAAAAATTTGAAAATAAAGAAAAAGCCCCAAAAAAAGGAAGCGAAAAATGCAAAAAAGTAAAAAGTACAAAAAAGGAAAAAAAAAGTAAAAAAATTGAAAAATGAACAAAATTAACCAAAAAAAAGAAAAGAAAAAATATAAAAAGAAAAAAAATTTTAAATTAAAAAAATTTAAATTTTAAAATTTTTATAAAATTTTAAAAAATTAAAAAAAAATTTTTCTCACCCAACAATATAAAATCGACATTTTGACGTTGTGAAATTTGTAAAATTTCTTCGAAAGTTTCGATCGAATCGCGGCATCGTAGGGGGTCATTTTCGGCGTAACCCAAATGTATATCGGTGGCGATTAAAATTTTAAATCCGTCCCAATTTTCTTCAACGTCCATGATTGTTAATTAATTATAATATTCTAATTATAGAAAATTAAAAAATTTAGTCACGTGATCAAAAAAAATTTTTTTTCAATTTTTCGAAATATCATCGCGAAAAGTTCAAAATTAATTAAAAAAAAATTTAAAATTTAATAAAAAATTTATTTTTAAACAAAATAATTAATTTACAATTTAAAATTAAACTCATCTATTAATTTCTTGTTTACATTTTCCCATTTGTTTGGGCATTTTTTTATTAGTCGAATCTTCGATTTCTTTTTGTTTATAATAATGCGGGGCCACTTCCAATAGCCAATTACTTTCGATTTCGACGACCTGAAAAAAAAATTTTTTTTCAAAACCCGTCGAAATGATGTTTCAATTTTTGAATATTCGAGGACAGGAAATTCAAAAAATTTACACTTTTTTGTAAATTGAATTTTTACTTTTTGGAAAATTTGTAAAAAATTTTACAAAAAAAAAAATTAAAAATTTTACATTTTTCAAAAATATTAATTTTTAAGAACAAATTTTGAACTTTTTACTGGGAAATTTCGAAAAAATTTTACGTAAAATTCCAAGAATTTTGAATTTTTCTGAAATAATGTTTCAATTTTTTTTTTGAGAAAAAATTTGAAACTGAAAAAATGACACTTTTTTAGAGAATTCTGAAGAAATTTTACTAAAAATTCGCATTTTTTGAAAATAATAGTTCAACTTTTATGAAAAAAATTGAAATTGACAAAAACGATGTTTCATTTTTTTTCATAAATTTTGGAGAAACTTACCGAAAAATTAATAAAAATTTGCATTTTTTTCAAATAATTTTTCAATTTTTTTAAAGAAATTTGAAGCCGACAAAAAGATGTTTCATTTTATTGGGAAATTTTCAAAAAAAAATCGGCAAAAAATCCAAAAAATTTAGCATTTTCCCCACGAAACTTTTCATTTTTTTTGAAAAAATTTCACATAAAAATTCGCAAAATTTGCATTTTTTTCCAAATAATTTTTCAATTTTCATGAAAAATTTTGAAACCCGATAAAATGATGTTTCAATTTTTGAAAATTTTTGATAAAACTTTTCGAAACATTCAGAAAAATGTGCATTTTTCCAAAAAAATGTTGAATAATTTCAACCTTCAAGAAAAAATTTTGAACCTGACAAAATGATTTGAAAATTTTTGATGAAATTTCTCGAAAAATTGAAAAAAAATCTGCATTTTTCAATAAAAATTTTTCAATAATTTGAACTTTTAAGGAAAAATTCTGAACCTGACGAAAGGATGTTTCATTTTTTTGGAAAATTTTTAAAAAATTTGAGGAAAAAATTTACAAATTTTGAATTTTTTCAAATAATTTTTCATTTTTTTAAATTTTAAGCTGAAAAATGATGGTTTCATTTTTTTTGATAATTTTGAAAAAAATCGAAAAAAACAATGATTTTACTTTCAAAAAAAATTTTTTTTCGAATTTTTAAGAAAAACTTTTGAATCTGACGAAAAGATGTTTAATTTTTTTGTAAAATTTGCATTTTTCTGAAGTAATTTTTCAATTTTTTTGAAAAAAATTCCAACCTGACGAAGAAATACTATCTTTTTTTAGGAAAAATTTGAAAAATTTTGAAGTTTTGAAGAAATTTTTTCGGAAATTTATCTAGAAAAAATGAAAACGACAAAATTTTTTTTTGAAATTTATGAAATTTGGACAAATTTTAAAAAAAAAATTCAATTTTCATTTTTTTAAAATTCAAAGTTGAAAAATGTATATGTTTCAAAATTTTGAAAAAAAATTCGAAAAAAACAATGATTTTACTTTCAAAAAAAAAATTTTTTTTTTGAATTTTTAAGAAAAAAATTTGAATCTGACGAAAAGATGTTTCATTTTTTTGTAAAATTTGCATTTTTCTCAAGTAATTTTTCAATTTTTTTGAAAAAAATTCGAACCTGATGAAAAGATACTTTCTTTTTTTTAGGAGAAATTTGAAAAATTTTGAAGTTTTGAAGAAATTTTTTCGGAAATTTATGAAATTTTTGGACAAATTTTACAAAAACAAAAAAATTCAATTTTCATTTTTTTCAAAATTTTTGAAAAAATTTACTAGAATATTTTGCATTTTTTCAACAAAATTTTTTAATTTTTTTGAAAAATATTTGAACCTGGCGGAAAAGTGTCTTTTTTCTGGAGAATTTTGAAAAAATTTCACGAAAAATTCTAAAAATTTTGAATTTTTATAAATAATTTTTCATTTTTTAAAATTTGAAGCTGAAAAATGAAAAAATGCTAAAAATTTTAAATTTTTTTTCAAACTAATTTTTCAATTTTCATGAAAAAAAACTGAGACTGACAAAACGATGTTTCATTCTTAGAAATTTTAAAAAAAAATTTCACGAAAAATTCATTCAAATTTGCATTTTTTCCCGAAAAAATTTAACCATTTTTTAATTTTTTTAAAGAATTTTTTAAAAATTCGACGAAAAAATTTAAAAATTTTGAATTTTTTAAAATTTTGAAAAAATTTTACGTAAAACTATAAAAGTTTATCATTTTATTCAATTTTTCAACTTTTTCGAATAAAATTTTAAGCTGAAAAAATGATATTTCATTTTTCTTGAAAATTTTGAAAAAATTTGACTAATTTTTCAATTTCATAAAAAAATTTGAATCTGACGAAAAAATGTTTCATTTTTTTTGTAAAATTTGCATTTTTCTCAAGTAAATTTTCAATTTTTTTGAAAAAAATTCGAACCTGACGAAGAGATATTTTCTTTTTCTTAGGAAAAATTTGAAAAATTCTGAAGTTTTGAAGAAATTTTTTCGGAAATTTATGTAGAAAATTTTTTTTTTGAAATTTATGAACTTCAGACAAATTTAAAAAAAATTCAATTTTCATTTTTTTTAAATTCGAAGCTGAAAAATGTGTATGTTTCAAAATTTTGAAAAAAAATTCGAAAAAACAATGATTTTACTTTCAAAAAAAAATTTTTTTTTTTGAATTTTTTTAAGAAAAAAATTTGAATCTGACGAAAAGATGTTTCATTTTTTTCTAAAATTTGCATTTTTCATTTTTTTTTGAAAAAAATTCCAACCTGACGAAGAGATACTTTCTTTTTTTTAGGAAAAATTTGAAAAATTTTGAAGTTTTGAAGGAATTTTTTCGGAAATTTATGAAATTTTCGGACAAATTTTACAAAAAAAAATCGAATTTTCATTTTTTTCTGAAACCTGCAAAATGATGTTTTACTTCTCGCATAAATTCTTTGGTCGTGAAAACCAATTCGTGGTAGATCAACCAACGGGGCCTGTCCTCGAAAAGGCAACTATTCGGGTGAACGTAGACCGTATTATGATTCTTGGCCGTCTGATATTGACCTCCTTTACTCAAACGACTAGTGTGGTAAAAATAGCCTGAAGTTATAGCCTTAAAAAAAAAATTTTAAAAAATTCTAAATTTTGAAAATTAAATTTCAAAAAAAAAAATTTTGAAATTTTAAAAAATGAATTTTTCTACAAAATTTCAAAAAATGAATTTTTTCACAAAATTTTGAAAAAAATGAATTTTTTTACAAAATTTTGGAAAAAATTGAATTTTCTAGAAAAATTTTGAAAAAAAATTTGTGGAAAAGATCGCCACTTTTTTTGAGGAAAAAAATCAAAAATTTTAAAATGTTTTACAAAATTTTACAAAAATAAATTTTTTTACAAAATTTTGAAAAAAATTAATTTTTTTACAAAATATAAAAATATGAATTTTTTTACAAAATATAAAAAAATGAATTATTTTACAAAATATAAAAAAAAATTAAAAACAAAAGCAGGAAAAGACTACAAAAGAACAAAACACAAAAATAAGCAGAAAAAAACAGAAAAAATGGTAAAAAAAACAAAAAACGACAAAAACAACAGAAAAACAATCAAAAAAGTAAAAAAAATGTAAAATTCGTTAAAAAAAGTAAAACAACAAAAACAGGAAAAATAGTGAAAAAGAAAATATAAGAAAAAGGCAACAAAAAACAATCAAAAACACAAAAAAAACAACGAGATATTCGAGGAAAAAGACTAAAAACAAAAAGAAACAAAAAAGCATCAGGAAAAAAAAGAAAATATAAGAAAAACACAACAACGAAAACAATCAAAAACAAGAAAAAAAACGAAAAAAAGAACAGAAAAAAAGAAGAAAAAAAAACTGGAAAATACTAAAAAAAGAACACAAAAAAAGAAAAAAAAGAAAACACTAAAAAAAACACAGAAAAAAAACAGGAAAATACTAAAAAAAGAACAGAAAAAAAGAAAAAAAACAGGGAAATACTAAAAAAAGAACAGAAAAAAAGAAAAAAAACAGGAAAATACTAAAAAAAGAACAGAAAAAAAGAAAAAAACAGGAAAAATACTAAAAAAAGAACAGAAAAAAAGAAAAAAAACAGGAAAAATACTAAAAAAAGAACAGAAAAAAAGAAAAAAAAACAGGAAAAATACTAAAAAAGAACAGAAAAAAAGAAAAAAAACAGGAAAATACTAAAAAAAGAACAGAAAAAAAGGAAAAAACAGGAAAATACTAAAAAAAGAACAGAAAAAAAAGAAAAAAACAGGAAAAATACTAAAAAAAGAACAGAAAAAAAGAAAAAAACAGGAAAAATACTAAAAAAGAACAGAAAAAAAGAAAAAAAAACTGGAAAATACTAAAAAAAGAACTGAAAAAAAGAAAAAAAAAACAGGAAAAATACTAAAAAAAGAACAGAAAAAAAGAAAAAAAAAACAGGAAAATACTAAAAAAAGAACAGAAAAAAAGAAAAAAAACAGGAAAATACTAAAAAAAGAACAGAAAAAAAAGAAAAAAACAGGAAAAATACTAAAAAAGAACAGAAAAAAAGAAAAAAACAGGAAAAATACTAAAAAAAGAACAGAAAAAAAGAAAAAAAAACAGGAAAAATACTAAAAAAAGAACAGAAAAAAAGAAAAAAAACAGGAAAATACTAAAAAAAAGAACAGAAAAAAAGAAAAAAACAGGAAAAATACTAAAAAAGAACAGAAAAAAAGAAAAACAAACAGGAAAATACTAAAAAAAGAACAGAAAAAAAGGAAAAAACAGGAAAATACTAAAAAACAGGAAAATACTAAAAAAAGAACAGAAAAAAAGAAAAAAACAGGAAAAATACTAAAAAAGAACAGAAAAAAAGAAAAAGAAACTGGAAAATACTAAAAAAAGAACAGAAAAAAAACAGGAAAAAGACAGGAAAAATACTAAAAAAGAACAGAAAAAAATTAAAAAAAACAGGAAAATACTAAAAAAAGAACAGAAAAAAAGAAAAAAACAGGAAAAATACTAAAAAAGAACAGAAAAAAAGAAAAAGAAACTGGAAAATACTAAAAAAAGAACAGAAAAAAAACAGGAAAAAGACAGGAAAAATACTAAAAAAGAACAGAAAAAAATTAAAAAAACAGGGAAAATACTAAAAAAAGAACAGAAAAAAAGAAAAAAAACAGGAAAATACTAAAAAAAGAACAGAAAAAAGAGAAAAAACAGGAAAATACTAAAAAAAGAACAGAAAAAAAGAAAAAAAAAAGAAAAACAACAAAAAAAACGAAAAAAATGCAAAATTCTAACTTTATATATAAAAGAACAAAACACAAAACAAACAGAAAAAAACGAAAAAAAACAGAAAAACAACAAAAAAAGCAAAAAAAAAACAGAAAAACAAAAAAAAACGAAAAAAATGCAAAATTCTAACTTTATATATAAAAGAACAAAACACAAAACAAACAGAAAAAAAACGAAAAAAAACAGAAAAAAAGAGAAAAACAACAAAAAAAGCAAAAAAAAAACAGAAAAACAACAAAAAAAAGCGAAAAAAATGCAAAATTCTAACTTTATATATAAAAGAACAAAACACAAAAACAAATAGGAAAAAACGAAAAAAAACAAAAAAAACAGAAAAACAACAAACAAGCAAAAAAAAACAGAAAAACATCAAAAAAAGGGAAAAAAATGCAAAATTCTAACTTTATATATAAAAGAACAAAACACAAAAACAAACAGAAAAAAAACGAAAAAAACAAAAAAAAAACAGAAAAACAACAAAAAAAGTAAAAAAAAAACAGAAAAACAACAAAAAAAAAGCAAAAAAATGCAAAATTTCAACCTTATATATAAAAGAACAAAACACAAAAACAAACAAAAAAACAACAAAAAAAAAGCAAAAAAAAAATGCAAAATTCCAACTTTACATATAAAAGAACAAAACACAAAAACAAACAGAAAAAAAACGAAAAAAAACCAAAAAACACCAGAAAAACAACAAAAAAAGCAAAAAAAAAACAGAAAAACAACAAAAAAAGTGAAAAAAATTCAAAATTCTAACTTTTTATATAAAAGAACAAAACACAAAAACAAATAGGAAAAAACGAAAAAAAACAAAAAAAAACAGAAAAACAACAAACAAGCAAAAAAAAACAGAAAAACAACAAAAAAAAGCGAAAAAAATGCAAAATTCTAACTTTATATATAAAAGAACAAAACACAAAAACAAACAGAAAAAAACGAAAAAAACAAAAAAAAAACAGAAAAACAACAAAAAAAGTAAAAAAAAAAACAGAAAAACAACAAAAAAAGCAAAAAAAAACAGAAAAACAAAAAAAAAAGTGAAAAAAATTCAAAATTCTAACTTTATATATAAAAGAACAAAACACAAAAACAAACAGAAAAAAAACGAAAAAAAACAGAAAAAAAGAGAAAAACAACAAAAAAAGCAAAAAAAAACAGAAAAACAACAAAAAAAAAGCGAAAAAAATGCAAAATTCTAACTTTATATATAAAAGAACAAAACACAAAAACAAACAGAAAAAAACGAAAAAAACAAAAAAAAAACAGAAAAACAACAAAAAAAGTAAAAAAAAAAACAGAAAAACAACAAAAAAAAGCAAAGAAATGCAAAATTTCAACCTTATATATAAAAGAACAAAACACAAAAACAAACAAAAAAACAACAAAAAAAAGCAAAAAAAATGCAAAATTCCAACTTTATATATAAAAGAACAAAACACAAAAACAAACAGAAAAAAAGGAAAAAAAACAAAAAAACAGAAAAACAACAAAAAAAGCAAAAAAAAACAGAAAAACAACAAAAAAAGCGAAAAAAATGCAAAATTCTAACTTTATACATAAAAGAACAAAACACAAAAACAAACAGAAAAAAAACGGAAAAAAAACACAAAAAAACAGAAAAACAACAAAAAAAGCAAAAAAAAAAACAGAAAAATAACAAAAAAAAAGCAAAAAAAAATGCAAAATTCCAACTTTATATATAAAAGAACAAAACACAAAAACAAACAGAAAAAAACGAAAAAAAACAAAAAAACAGAAAAACAACAAAAAAAGCAAAAAAAAAACAGAACAACAACAAAAAAAGCGAAAAAATGCAAAATTCTAACTTTATATATAAAAGAACAAAACACAAAAACAAACAGAAAAAACGAAAAAAACAAAAAAAAAACACAGAAAAACAACAAAAAAAGCAAAAAAAAACAGAACAACACAAAAAAAGCGAAAAAAATGCAAAATTCTAACTTTATATATAAAAGAACAAAACACAAAAACAAACAGAAAAAAACGAAAAAAAAACAAAAAAACAGAAAAACAACAAAAAAAAGCAAAAAAAACAGAAAAACAACAAAAAAAAGCAAAAAAAATGCAAAATTCCAACTTTATATATAAAAGAACAAAACACAAAAACAAACAAAAAAACAACAAAAAAAAAGCAAAAAAAATGCAAAATTCCAACTTTATATATAAAAGAACAAAACACAAAAACAAACAGAAAAAAACGAAAAAAACCAAAAAACACCAGAAAAACAACAAAAAAAGCAAAAAAAAAACAGAAAAAACAACAAAAAAAGCGAAAAAAATGCAAAATTCTAACTTTATATATAAAAGAACAAAACACAAAAACAAACAGAAAAAAACGAAAAAAACAAAAAAAAACAGAAAAACAACAAAAAAAGCAAAAAAAAAACAGAAAAACAACAAAAAAAGCGAAAAAAATTCAAAATTCTAACTTTATATATAAAAGAACAAAACACAAAAACAAACAGAAAAAAACGAAAAAAACAAAAAAAAACAGAAAAACAACAAAAAAAGCAAAAAAAAAACAGAAAAAACAACAAAAAAAGCGAAAAAAATTCAAAATTCTAACTTTATATATAAAAGAACAAAACACAAAAACAAATAGGAAAAAACGAAAAAAAAACAAAAAAAACAGAAAAACAACAAACAAGCAAAAAAAAACAGAAAAACAACAAAAAAAGGGAAAAAAATGCGAAATTCTAACTTTATATATAAAAGAACAAAACACAAAAACAAACAGAAAAAAACGAAAAAAACAAAAAAAAACAGAAAAACAATCAAAAAAGCAAAAAAAAATGCAAAATTCCAACTTTTCTAATGGCGATCGGATCGGAATTCGAAACAATTTCAATTTCGACCCTGGTCATTAAACCTTCCAATTGATCACGGACGTCCCTGGCTCGTTTCATCGATCGATGTTGAATAAAATTTTCGTAACACCATTGAGTAGAATAATCCGTATTTTTCCACTAAAATTTTCAAAAAAAATCGATAAATTTCAAAAATTCTAAAAAAAAATTTAAAAAAAAAATTATTTAAATTTGGTATCAAAAAAAAAGAATTTAGAAATCTCTATGCAAAATGTAAACTTTAGAATTTAAAATTGAATTTCAAACGAGTTATCGCCATTTGAAATTCGAAATTCTGAAAAAAATTATAATTTTGTAAGCTAATTTTAAATTTTTTTGAGAATTTCAAAATCAATTTTTTTAATTTTACACTTTTCCTAAAAATTCTAATTTTTAAAATTCAAAAATTTCGGAATTCTAATTTCTTATAGAATTCTGAAAATTTATATTGATTGAGCTTAGAAAATTTAAAATTCTAATAAAAACATATCAATTTTGAGAAGAATGTTAAATTTTTTTCAGAATTCTGAATTTTTTTCAAAATTCTAAATTTTTTCAGAAAAATTCTAGTTTTTGAGCTCCAAACAATTTGAAATTCTAGAAAATCATGTCAATTTTCAAACGGATACAGGAATTTTTTTCAGAATTCTAAATTTCCCAAAGAAAATTCTAGTTTTTGAGTTTCAAAAAATTGGAAATTCTAAAAAGTCATATCAATTTTCAAGCGAATTTTATAATTGCTTCGAAATTTCAAAAAATTTCAAAATTCAAAAAGAAATTTTTGGAGATTTCAATTTTTGAGATTCGAAAAATTTAAAATTGAAGAATTATGTTAATTTTCAAGCGAATTCTACAATTTTTTCAAAATTCTAAAATCATTTTTTGAAAACTTTAATTTCTAAGCTTAAAAAATTCAAAATTCCAAAAAGTAATGTCACTTTTGAAGCGAATTCTACAATCTTTTTCAAATTTATTTTTCCACTAAAATTTTAAAAAAAAATCAAGAAATTTCAAAAATTCTAAAAAAAATTCTAAAAAAAACTAAAAAAAAAATTATTTAAATTTGGTATCAAAAAATAGAATTTAGAAATCTCAATGCAAAATGTAAATTTTATAATTTAAAATTGAATTTCGAACGGGTTATCGCCATTTGAAATTCGAAATTCTGAAAAAATCTCAATTTTGTAAGCTAATTTTAAATTTTTTTGAGAATTTCAAAATCAATTTTTTTAATTTTACACTTTTCTTAAAAATTCTAATTTTTAAAATTCAAAAATTTCGGAATTCTAATTTCTTATAGAAATCTGAAAATTTTTATTGATTGAGCTTAGAAAAATTCAAAATTCTAATAAAAACATATCTATTTTAAGAAAAATGTTAAATTTTTTTCAGAATTCTAAATTTCCTAAAGAAAATTCTAGTTTTTGAGTTTCAAAAAATTGGAAATTCTAAAAATTCATATCAATTTTCAAGCGAATTTTATAATTGCTTCGAAATTTCAAAAAATTTCAAAATTCAAAAAAAATTTTTTGCAGATCTCAATTTTTGAGATTCGAAAAAATCAAAATTGAGAAATTTCTGTTAATTTTCAAGCGAATTCTACAATTTTTTTCAAAATTCTAAAATTATTTTTTGAAAACTCCAATTTCTGAGCTTAAAAAATTCAAAATTCCAAAAAGTAATGTCACTTTTGAAGCGAATTCTACAATCTTTTTCAAATTTATTTTTCCACTAAAATTTTAAAAAAAAATCAAGAAATTTCAAAAATTCTAAAAAAAATTCTAAAAAAAACTAAAAAAAAAATTATTTAAATTTGGTATCAAAAAATAGAATTTAGAAATCTCAATGCAAAATGTAAATTTTATAATTTAAAATTGAATTTCGAACGGGTTATCGCCATTTGAAATTCGAAATTCTGAAAAAATCTCAATTTTGTAAGCTAATTTTAAATTTTTTTGAGAATTTCAAAATCAATTTTTTTAATTTTACACTTTTCTTAAAAATTCTAATTTTTAAAATTCAAAAATTTCGGAATTCTAATTTCTTATAGAAATCTGAAAATTTTTATTGATTGAGCTTAGAAAAATTCAAAATTCTAATAAAAACATATCTATTTTAAGAAAAATGTTAAATTTTTTTCAGAATTCTAAATTTCCTAAAGAAAATTCTAGTTTTTGAGTTTCAAAAAATTGGAAATTCTAAAAATTCATATCAATTTTCAAGCGAATTTTATAATTGCTTCGAAATTTCAAAAAATTTCAAAATTCAAAAAAAATTTTTTGCAGATCTCAATTTTTGAGATTCGAAAAAATCAAAATTGAGAAATTTCTGTTAATTTTCAAGCGAATTCTACAATTTTTTTTCAAAATTCTAAAATTATTTTTTGAAAACTCTAATTTCTGAGCTTAAAAAATTCAAAATTCAAAAAGGTCATGTCAATTTTGAAGCGAATTCTACAATCTTTTCCAAATTTCTAATTTGTTTTGAAAATTCTAATTTCTATAGATTCAAAAAATTTCAAAATTCTAAAAAAATCATTTTTTTCAAACGAATTCTAAATTTTTTTAATTTTTTTTAAAGATTTAATGTTTCGAGTTTAAGATTATTATTCTCGTTTTTAATTTAAAAAATTCAAAATTCTTGAAAATCATATGAATTTAGTGAGCCAACTTTGAGTTTTTTAAGAATTTCAATTTTTTTAGATTTTTTTGAATTTTAGAATTTTTCTGAAAAATTCCAATTTAAATTTCAAAATTCTAATTTTGTTCCAAAATGATAAGAATTCATATTTTTGAGCTTCAAAAAATCCGAAATTCCAAAAATTCATGTCAATTTTGATGAGAATTCAAAATTTTTTTTCTTTCAATAAACTTAGTGAAGAATGATATTTTTTTAACCTTTGAAATAAAACAAATTTAAAAAAATCTATTTTTTTAAGCGAATTCTGAAATTTTCTTGAAATTCTAAATTTTTCAGAATATTCTAATTTTTATGCTTCCAATTCGGATCAAAATTGACTTTTTTACAATTTCGAATTTTTTTCGGAAAATTTTCATTTTTGATTTTCGAGAAATTTGAAATTTCTCGAAAATCACATCGATTTTCTGACGAATTCTAAATTTTTTTTACGATTCCAGTTTTTGAGCTTCCCAAAATTCAAAATTTTAAATGATCATGTCAATCTTCAAACGAATTTTACCATTTTTTCAAAATTATAAAAAATCATGTCAATTTTTAAAAAAAATCTAAAATTATTTTTAAAATTCTAAATTTTTTTGAGAACCATAAGTTTTGAGCTTCAAAAAATTCCAAACTCTAAAAAATCATATCAATTTTCGGGCGAATTCTATTTTTTCAAATTGTAAATTTTTTTGGAAATTCTAATTTTTCGAGCTTCAAAAAATTCGAATTTCTGAAAAATGATATCAATTTCCAAGGGAATTCTAAATTTTGTTTTGGAAAATTCCTATTTTTGATCTTTCAAAAATTCAAAATTTAAAAAAAGCATCTCAATTTTCAAGCAAATTCTCTGATTTTTTAAACTTCAATTTTTGGGCTCCAAAAAACTCAAAATTCAAAAAAATCATATCAATTTTCGAGCGAATTCTGATTTTTTTGAAAATTCTGGTTTTTGAGCTTCGAAAAATTCGAAATTCTGAAAAATCATACCAATTTCCAAACGGATTCTGAATTTTTTGAAAAATTATGAATTTTTTTTGAAAATTCTAATTTTTATAGCTTCGAAAAATTTTAAAATTCTAAAAAAATCATGCAATCCCGAAAAAATCCAAAATTCTAACAAATGATTTCAATTTTCAAGTCAATTTGATTATTTTTTCAAAATTCTAAACTTTTTTTTAAAATTCTAATTTTTGAGCTCGAGAAAATTCAAAATTCTAAATGATCATGTGAACTTTCGAACGAATTCTATAATTTTTTGAAAATTCTAAATTTTTTTCCAAATTTTAAATTTTTTTTAAATTCTAGATTTTGGTTCAAAATTCAAGAATTTTTTTTGAAAATTCCAATTTTCGGACTGCAAAAAAAATCAAATTCTAATTTTTGAGCTTCGAAAATTCAGAATTCTAAAAAACCATGTTAATTTTACGGCTAATTTCAATTTTTTTTTTAAAATTCTGAAATTTGTTTTCAAAAATTCCAATTTTTTGAACTCCCAAATATTTCAAATTTTAAAAAATCATCAATTTTCAAGCGAATTCTACAATTTTTTCGAAATTATAATTCTTGAGCTTTTAAAGATTCGAAATTCTAAAAAAATCATGCCAATTTTCAAGCGAATTCTACATTTTTTTCGAAATTATAAATTTTTTTTTCTGGAAAATTATAATTCTTGAGCTTTTAAAAATTCGAAATTCTAAAAGATCATAGCAATTTTTTAACCAATTCTACAAGTTTCAAAAATTCTAACAGTTTTTTGAAAAATTCTAATTTTTGAGCTTCGAAAAAGATTCGAAATTCTAAAAAATCATATTTTATTTTCAAACAAATTCTAAATTTATTTTTAAAAATTCTAATTTTTAGAGGTTAAAAAAATTCGAAATTCTTAAAAATGATATCAATTTTCAAGCGAATTCTGATTTTTTTTAGGAAAATTCGTATTTTTGAGCTTAGAAAAAATTCAAAATTCTAAATGATCATGTGAACTTTCGAACGAATTCTATAATTTTTTGAAAATTCTAAATTTTTTTCCAAATTTTAAATTTTTTTTAAATTCTAGATTTTGGTTCAAAATTCAAGAATTTTTTTTGAAAATTCCAATTTTCGGACTGCAAAAAAAAATCAAATTCTAATTTTTGAGCTTCGAAAATTCAGAATTCTAAAAAACCATGTTAATTTTACGGCTAATTTCAATTTTTTTTTAAAATTCTGAAATTTGTTTTCAAAAATTCCAATTTTTTGAGCTCCCAAATATTTCAAATTTTAAAAGATCATCAATTTTCAAACGAATTCTGATTTTTTTAGGAAAATTCTGATTTTTGAGCTGAGAAAAAATTCGAAATTCTAAAAAATCATGCCAATTTTCAAGCGAATTCTACATTTTTTTCGAAATTATAAATTTTTTTTTTCTGGAAAATTATAATTCTTGAGCTTTTAAAAATTCGAAATTCTAAAAGATCATAGCAATTTTTTAACCAATTCTACAAGTTTCAAAAAATTCTAACAGTTTTTTGAAAAATTCTAATTTTTGAGCTTCGAAAAAGATTCGAAATTCTAAAAAATCATATTTTATTTTCAAACAAATTCTAAATTTATTTTTAAAAATTCTAATTTTTAAAGGTTAAAAAAATTCGAAACTCTTAAAAATGATATCGATTTTCAAGCGAATTCTGATTTTTTTTAGGAAAATTATGATTTTTGAGCTTGGAAAAAATTCGAAATTCTAAAAAATCATGCCAATTTCCAAGCGAATTCTACATTTTTTTCGAAATTATAAATTTTTTTTTCAGGAAAATTATAATTCTTGAGCTTTTAAAAATTCGAAATTCTAAAAGATCATAGCAATTTTTTAACCAATTCTACAAGTTTCAAAAAATTCTAACAGTTTTTTGAAAAATTCTAATTTTTGAGCTTCGAAAAAGATTCGAAATTCTAAAAAATCATATTTTATTTTCAAACAAATTCTAAATATATTTTTGAAAATTCTAATTTTTAGAGGTTGAAAAAATTCGAAATTCTAAAAGATCATAGCAATTTTCAAATCAATTCTACAAGTTTTAAAAAATTCTAACAGTTTTTTTGAAAAATTCTAATTTTTGAGCTTCGAAAAAGATTCGAAATTCTAAAAAATCATATTTTATTTTCAAACAAATTCTAAATATATTTTTGAAAATTCTAATTTTTAGAGGTTGAAAAAATTCGAAATTCTAAAAGATCATAGCAATTTTCAAATCAATTCTACAAGTTTTAAAAAATTCTAACAGTTTTTTTGAAAAATTCTAATTTTTGAGCTTCGAAAAAGATTCGAAATTCTAAAAAATCATATTTTATTTTCAAACAAATTCTAAATATATTTTTGAAAATTCTAATTTTTAGAGGTTGAAAAAATTCGAAATTCTAAAAGATCATAGCAATTTTCAAATCAATTCTACAAGTTTTAAAAAATTCTAACAGTTTTTTTGAAAAATTCTAATTTTTGAGCTTCGAAAAAGATTCGAAATTCTAAAAAATCATATTTTATTTTCAAACAAATTCTAAATATATTTTTGAAAATTCTAATTTTTAGAGGTTGAAAAAATTCGAAATTCTAAAAGATCATAGCAATTTTCAAATCAATTCTACAAGTTTTAAAAAATTTTAACAGTTTTTTTGAAAAATTCTAATTTTTGAGCTTCGAAAAAGATTCGAAATTCCAAAAAATCATATCAATTTTGAAATTCTGAATTCTGGAATTTTGTTTAAAATTCTAAATTCTTTTTTTAAATCCAAATTTTTTGATCTTCTAAAAACTCGAAATTCCAATCGAATTCTAAATTTTTTTTCCGAAATTCTAAAATTTTGTTCAAAATTCTAAAATTCTTTTTTTGGAAAATTCTAAATTTTGAAATTCAAAATATTCGAATTCTACTTGATCATAAACGTTCAATAAGGTCAAATGATCGCCGGCCGACGACCAAAAACTTTGGCGGGCCGTATCGGCGTGGACGATTTTGTCTTTCGGACGGTAAAAAAACGGCGTTATTCACGGAAAGCATAGCCGCTATGGTCAAAATTTCTTCCGAACATTTATACCTGAAAAATTGAGCCAATCAAAATGAAGTATATAATCAATCACGTGATCGAAAAGGGCGGAGTTTGCGCTATTTTCTTTAATCACGTGGTCGAAAATGGGCGGAACTAGAGAGTCGTTTTGTCATGACGTGATCGAAAAGGGGTAGAACTGTTGTTATTTTCTTGATCACGTGATTGAAAAGGGGTTGGACTACTGTTAATTTTTTGACCACGTGATCGAAAAGGGGCGGGACTAGAGTCGTTTTTTGGTGACGTGATCGAAAAGGGGTGGAACTGTTGTTATTTTCTTGATCACGTGATCGAAAAGGGCGGAGTTTGGGCTATTTTCTTTAATCACGTGATCGAAAAGGGGTGGAACTGTTGTTATTTTCTTGATCACGTGATTGAAAAGGGGTTGGACTACTGTTAATTTTTTGACCACGTGATCGAAAAGGGGCGGGACTAGAGAGTCGTTTTGTCATGACGTGATCGAAAAGGGGTGGAACTGTTGTTATTTTCTTGATCACGTGATTGAAAAGGGGTTGGACTACTGTTAATTTTTTTGACCACGTGATTGAAAAGGGGTTGGACTACTGTTAATTTTTTGACCACGTGATCGAAAAGGGGTGGAACTGTTGTTATTTTCTTGATTACGTGATTGAAAAGGGGTTTGACTACTGTTCATTTTTCTGACCACGTGATCGAAAAGGGGCGGGACTAGAGTCATTTTTTCGTGACGTGATCGAAAAGGGGTGGAACTGTTGTTATTTTCTTGATCACGTGATTGAAAAGGGGTTGGACTACTGTTGATTATTTTGACCACGTGATCGAAAAGGGGCGGGACTAGAGAGTCGTTTTGACATGACTGGATAGAAAAGGGGTGGAACTGTTGTTATTTTCTTGATCACGTGATCTATTCGACCAATCAAAGGGGGTCATATCGTGTCTCACTTCTCCGACGCCATGATCATTTTGGACATCATAGGATCGGTGGGGAATTCGGCCATGCGGCGCCCCAGGCGGGTCAATTCGCCCTTGTGGTTCAAGGCGCCCAAGGCGTACAATTGTTCCAAAGCCATGACCAGGGCTTCTTGGGGCGGCGGATCCAAAAAGTCGAAATGTATCAGATCGTGGATGCCCAACGATTTTAGCATTAAAACCACGTTGCCCAAATTTGTACGTTGGATCTTAAAATTTCGTAAAAAAAATTTAAATTTCGAAAAAAAATTTTAAAAAATGAAAAAAAATTTAAAAAAAAAAATTAAATTTCGAAAAAAAAATTTTTAAAAATGAAAAAAATTTAAAAAAAAATTTGGATTTCGAAAAAAAATTTTAAAAAATGAGAAAAATTAAAAAAAAAATTTAAATTTCGGAAAAAAATTTAAAAAAATGAAAAAAATTTAAAAAAAATTTAAATTTCGGAAAAAAATTTTAAAAAATGAAAAAAAATTAAAAAAAATTTAAATTTCGGAAAAAATTTAAAAAATGAAAAAAAATTTAAAAAAAAATTAAATTTCGAAAAAAAAATTTAAAAAATGAGAAAAATTGAAAAAAAAATTTAAATTTCGGTAAAAAATTTAAAAAAATGAAAAAAATTTAAAAAATGTAAATTTCGGAAAAAAAACTTTAAAAAATGAAAAAAATTTTAGAAAAAGTTCAAATTTCAAAAAAAAATTTTAAAAAAATGAAAAAAAATTAAAAAACTAAGAAATTAGGCGTAAAAAAAGAAAGAAAAGTTGGAAAAAAATTGAAAAAAAAAAAACAAAAAAGTTTAAAATTTGATGAAAAAAATTACAAAAAAAAAAACTAAAAAACGGTGTAAAAACCAAAAACAAGAGAGTAAAACAATTAAAGATGGAAAATTATACAAAATTTAGAAACGCAAAAAAATTCAAAAAACCAAAAATTTGCCAGAAAAAAATTCAGAAAAAAATTTTAAAAAAAATTTAAATTTCGGAAAAAAATTTAAAAAAATGAAAAAAATGTAAATTTCGGAAAAAAATTTTAAAAAATGAAAAAAATTTTTGAAAAAAATTCAAATTTCAAAAAAAAAATTTTAAAAAAATGAAAAAAAATTAAAAAACTAAGAAATTAGGCGTAAAAAAAGAAAGAAAAGTTGGAAAAAAATTGAAAAAAAAAAACAAAAAAGTTTAAAATTTGATGAAAAAAATTACAAAAAAAAAACTAAAAAACGGTGTAAAAACCAAAAACAAGAGAGTAAAACAATTAAAGATGGAAAATTATACAAAATTTAGAAACGCAAAAAAATTCAAAAAACCAAAAATTTGCCCAGAAAAAAATTCAGAAAAAAATTTTAAAAAAAAATTTAAATTTCGGAAAAAAATTTAAAAAAATGAAAAAAATGTAAATTTCGGAAAAAAATTTTAAAAAATGAAAAAAAATTTTTGAAAAAAATTCAAATTTCAAAAAAAAATTTTAAAAAAATGAAAAAAAATTAAAAAACTAAGAAATTAGGCGTAAAAAAAGAAAGAAAAGTTGGAAAAAAATTGAAAAAAAAAACAAAAAAGTTTAAAATTTGATGAAAAAAATTACAAAAAAAAAACTAAAAAACGGTGTAAAAACCAAAAACAAGAGAGTAAAACAATTAAAGATGGAAAATTATACAAAATTTAGAAACGCAAAAAATGTAGAAAAACCAAAAATTTGACCTGAAAAGGCTTGAAAAATTCAGAAAAAAAAATTTAAAAAAAAATTTAAATTTCGTAAAAAAATTTTAAAAAATGAAAAAAATTTTAGAAAAAAATTCAAATTTCAAAAAAAAATTTTAAAAAAATGAAAAAAAATTAAAAAACTAAGAAATTAGGCGTAAAAAAAGAAAGAAAAGTTGGAAAAAAATTGAAAAAAAAACAAAAAAGTTTAAAATTTGATGAAAAAAATTACAAAAAAAAAACTAAAAAACGGTCTAAAAACCAAAAACAAGAGAGTAAAACAATTAAAGATGGAAAATTATACAAAATTTAGAAACGCAAAAAAATTCAAAAAACCAAAAATTTGCCCAGAAAAAAATTCAGAAAAAAATTTTAAAAAAAATTTAAATTTCGGAAAAAAATTTAAAAAAATGAAAAAAATTTAAAAAATGTAAATTTCGGAAAAAAACTTTAAAAAATGAAAAAAATTTTAGAAAAAAATTCAAATTTCAAAAAAAATTTTAAAAAAATGAAAAAAAATTAAAAAACTAAGAAATTAGGCGTAAAAAAAGAAAGAAAAGTTGGAAAAAAATTGAGAAAAAAAAAACAAAAAAGTTTAAAATTTGATGGAAAAAATTACAAAAAAAAACTAAAAAACGGTGTAAAAAACAAAAACAAGAGAGTAAAACAATTAAAGATGGAAAATTATACAAAATTTAGAAACGCAAAAAATGTAGAAAAACCAAAAATTTGACCTGAAAAGGCTTGAAAAATTCAGAAAAAAAAATTTGAAAAAAAATTTAAATTTCGTAAAAAAATTTTAAAAAATGAAAAAAATTTTAGAAAAAAATTCAAATTTCAAAAAAAATTTAAAAAAAATGAAAAAAGTTTAAAAAACTAAGAAATTAGGCGTAAAAAAAGAAAGAAAAGTTGGAAAAAAATTGAGAAAAAAAAACAAAAAAGTTTAAAATTTGATGGAAAAAATTACAAAAAAAAACTAAAAAACGGTGTAAAAAACAAAAACAAGAGAGTCAAACAATTAAAGATGGAAAATTATACAAAATTTAGAAACGCAAAAAAATTCAAAAACCAAAAATTTGCCCAGAAAAAAATTCAGAAAAAAATTTAAAAAAAAATTTAAATTTCGAAAAAAAAATTTTAAAAAATGAAAAAAGTTTTAAAAACTGAGAAATTAGGGGCAAAAAAAAGAAAGAAAAGTTGGAAAAAAAGTTGGAAAAAAAAGCAATACTCAAAAAAGTATAAAAAAGGGGGAAAAACAAAAACAAACTTTAATTTAGGAATAAAAAAAGTTTGAAAAATTTAGGAAAAAAAATAAAAAAATGTAAAAAAATGATAAACAACAAAATACATAGAGCGAAAATTGAAAAAAGAAAACATACACAAAAATTCAAAGAAAAAACAATCAATGCGATAATACAAAAAACATGAAAAAATTAAAACAAGAACATAGAACATAAAAAACAACAAAAAAACAACAAAAAAATACATAAAAAGAAAAAAATCTAAAAAATGGAAATACACAAAAAAAAAAACAAAAGAAAAGCACAAAAAACAGAAAAAAATACAAAAGAGCAAAAAGGCGAAAAAAGAAAACATACACAAAAATGTAAAGCAAGAATACTCAATACACAAAAAAATTAAAAACAAAAACCAACAAAAAACATAAAAAATTTAAAAAACAACAAAAAACAAGAAAATATACATAAAAAAGAAAAAAGCTAAAAGAAAGAAAACATACACAAAGACAACAAGAATACTCAATACACAAAAAAATTAAAAAACAAAAAACCAACAAAAAACATGAAAAACTTGACAAACAACAAAAAACAGGAAAAATACATAAAAAAGAATACATACACAAAAATGTGAAGCAAGAACATTCAATACACAAAAAAATAAAAAAAAACAACAAACAAAGAAAAATTGAAAAAACACAAAAGGGAAAAAAAACACAAAAAAACGAGAAAAATATACAAAAATGCAAAAAGTCTGAACAAGAAAACATACACAAAAATGTAAGGAAAAAAATCCAATATGATAATACAAAAAAAATAAAATAAAAAGCATGAAAAATAAAAAACATAAAACAAACAAAAAACAATAAAAACAAGAAAAAATTTTGAAAAAAGTTTCAAAAATTGAGAGTAAAAAATTTACAGACTCAAAAAAAAAGTTGAAAAAAAAACAAGAAAACTTCGAAAAAAAGTTTAAAAAATTAGAAAAAATGTAAAAATTCGAAAAATAAAATTAAAAAAAGCTGTAAAAATCGGAAAAATTCGCCAAAAAAAAAGTAAAAAAAAAACAAGAGAACTTCGGAAAAAAGTTTGAAAAATTAGAAAAAACGTAAAAAATCGAAAAATAAAAGTAAAAAAAGCTGTAAAAATCGGAAAAATTCGCCAAAAAAAAGTAAAAAAAAAATAAGAAAACTTCGAAAAAAAGTTTAAAAAATTAGGAAAAATGTAAAAATTCGAAAAATAAAATTAAAAAAAGCTGTAAAAATCGGAAAAATTCGCCAAAAAAAAGTAAAAAAAAAAAACAAGAAAACTTTGGAAAAAGTTTAAAAAATTGGAAAAAATGTAAAAAATCGAAAAATAAAAGTAAAAAAAGCTGTAAAAATCGGAAAAATTCGAGAAAAAAAACAAGAAAACTTCGGAAAAAAGTTTAAAAAATTAGAAAAAATGTAAAAAATCGAAAAATAAAAGTAAAAAAAAGCTGTAAAAATCGGAAAAATTCGAGAAAAAAATTTACAGACAAAAAAATGTAAAAAAAAACAAGAAAACTTCGGAAAAAAGTTTAAAAAAATTAGAAAAAATGTAAAAAATCCAAAAATAAAAGTAAAAAAAGCTGTAAAAATCAGAAAAATTCGAGAAAAAAATTTACAGACAAAAAAAAGTAAAAAAAAAGAAAACGTCGGAAAAAAGTTTAGAAGACTAGAAAAAATAAAAAAAATCGAAAAATAAAAGTAAAAAAAAAGTTGTAAAAATCGGAAAAATTCGCCAAAAAAAGATTTACAGACAAAAAAAGTAAAAAAAAAAAGAGAAAACTTCGGAAAAAAGTTTAAAAAATTAGAAAAAATTAAAAAAAAAACAAAAAATAAAAGTAAAAAAAAAATTGTAAAAATCGGAGAAATTCGCAAAAAAAATTTACAGACAAAAAAAAAGTAAAAAAAAAAACAAGAAAACTTCGGAAAAAAGTTGAAAAAATTAGAAAAAATGTAAAAAATCGAAAAATAAAAGTAAAAAAAGTTGTAAAAATCGGAAAAATTCGAGAAAAAAAACAAGAAAACTTCGGAAAAAAGTTTAAAAAATTAGAAAAAATGTAAAAAATCAAAAAATAAAAGTAAAAAAAGTTGTAAAAATCGGAAAAATTCGAGAAAAAAAAACAAGAAAACTTTGGAAAAAAGTTTAAAAAATTAGAAAAAATGAAAAAAATCGAAAAATAAAAGTAAAAAAAGTTGTAAAAATCGGAAAAATTCGCAAAAAAAAAAATTACTTCCGGAACCGGTTGATCTTCCAATTCTTTTTGATAGGCCCAAGTTGTATAAAGTCGGAAGCATTTTCCGGGACCCGTTCGTCCCGCTCGGCCGGCTCTCTGATCCGCCGAAGCCTATAAAAAACAAAAGTTTCGGAAAATGAGATCGAAACTCCGCCTCCAGAAAAAAATTAACGAATCAGAACGGAGCAAGACTCCGCCTCTTGGAACAATACGCCAATCGAAAAGTCTTCCTGCGAAAAAAATAAGCGAATGGTGAAAAACGTTTGAAACTCCGCCTCCACAAAAAAATAAGCCAATCCAAACAGTGATGAAGACACCACCTCTAAAGAAGAACAGCCAATCGCAACAAAGGCGGAAACTCTCCACTAAAAAATGAACCAATCGCAGCAGAAACTCCGCCTCTTGCGAAAATCCGCCAATCACAAAAAAGTCTGTTTCTAGAGAGAGCAAGCGATGCAGAATAGAGGCCGAAACTCCGCCTACCCGGAAAGTAAGTCAATCACAAAAGAGCGGAACTCCGCCTTTTTTTAAAAACGAGCTAGTCCAATCAGAATTCATTGAAAAACAACGCCTCTAGAAAAAAAAGGAAAAATGTCAAAACTCCGCCTCCGTGGAAAATAAGCCAATCATAGAAGATGTCAAAACTCAATGTTTATCGAGAATAAGCCAATCGGAACAAAGGGGAATCGAGCTAATCTCAACAAACTCCGCCTGTTTGAAAAATTAAGGAAAACTCCGCCCATAGAAAATGTATACAAATTAAAAAAGGTAGCTCCTCCCTTAACAACTAGAAAAATAAACTCCGCCCACGTTGAGAAGTGAGTAAGCTGCGCCCCATTTTTACCAAGAGGATAAGCCCCGCCCACATACAGAACAACTCAAGTTTGACCTAAAATAAAGTGCACTAACGTCATGAAACGCCTATGCTCCGCCCTTAAATAAGCCCCGCCCACGTCATGGAACAACTAAAACTTTCCTTGGAATATGCCCAGCCAACTTCATGAAACGGCTCAGCTCCGCCCTAAAAGAAGCCTCACTCGTGTCATGAAACCACTTATGTCCGCCCAGAAATAAGCCCTGCCCACGTCATTGAAGAATTAAGCTCCGCGCACGCCATGAGGTAGCTAAGCTCCGCCTACATCACGAAATGACTAAGCAGTACTATGTACGATTTGAAAGTAAGCCGGTCCCTCGTAAAATGATACAAATAAGCTCCGAAAAATAAGCCCCGCCCACGTCATTAATACGAATAAGCTCCGCCCTATACGATTTGAAAAATAACCCCACCCATGTCATAGGAGAATTAAGCTCGGCAAACACCATAAGGTGCTAAGCTCCGCCTATGCCACAAAATGACTAAGCAGCGCTATGTAGGATTCAGAAACTAAGCCCCTCCCTCGTAAAATGATACAAATAAGCTCCACACTACATGATACGAAAAATAAGCCCCGCCCATGTCATAAGCTCCGCCCTATCGGGTTCGAAAAATAAGCCCAGCCCACGTCATTGAAGAATTAAGCTCGGCCCACGCCATGAGGTTCGCCTAGGCCAAGAAACCACTAAGCAGCACTAGATATGGTTTGAAAAGTAAGCCCCTCGCTCCTAATATGATACAAATAAGCTCCGCCCTACATGATATGAAAAATAAGCCCCGCCCACGTCATTGGAGAATTAAGCTCGGCCCATGCCATGAGGTAGCTAAGGTCCGCCTAGGCCACGAAACGACTAAACAGCGCTGCCTACGATTCAGAAAGTAAGCCCCTCCCTCATAAAATGATACAAATATGCTCCTCCCTAAATGATACAAAAAATAAGTCCCTCCCTCCTAAAATGATACAAATAAGCTCCTCCCTACATGATATGAAAAATAAGCCCCGCCCACGTCATAAGCTCCGCCCTATACAATTCAAAAAATAAGCCCCGCCCACATCATATGAGAATTAAGCTCCGCCCACGCCATAAGGTAGCTAAGGTGTGCCTAGGCCACGAAACGACTAAGCAGCACTATGTATGATTCGGAAAGTAAGCCCCTCCCTCCCAAAATGATACAAATAAGCTCCTCCCTACATGATACAAAAAATAAGCCCCGCCCACGTCATCAATACAAATAAGCTCCGCCCTTTAGGATTCGAAAAATAAGCCCCACCCACATCATAGAGGCAAAAAACGCAAATCAAAAATAAGTAGTAGTAAAAAATCTCACTTTCGAAATTGGCACCACGTGCAAATATTCCATACCCCGTCGAAAATCGTAACTATTTTGCTTACAAAAACCGGGATCGATGACGAATTTGACGCCGTCGATTGTGACCGAAGTTTCGGCGATATTGGTCGCCAAAATTACTTTACGCGACGTTTTGGGCGTCGTTTCGAAAATTTTGGCCTGTAAATCTGACGGTAAATTGGCGTAAATGGGGGCGACGATTAATTCTTTCATTTTCGTACCGATTTGGCGACATTTTTCCTACGAATGAGCGAAAAAAAAAGTTTGAGAAAAAAAGACCAATGGCGTTAGAGCGTAACTCCGCCCCTTGAAAAAGAGGATTGACCCGCCTCTCAAACGGGCCAATCACGATGAAATACAAAATAGGATAACTCCGCCTCCAGGAAAAATGAGCTCATCAGAAAACTTACTGGAACTCCGCCCCTGGCGAAAATGAGTCAATTAAGATAGGGCTACAATGGCTCCCTTAATCATTGCAGAGCATAACTCCGCCTCTTCAGAAACTATTGACAGGAAACTCCGCCTCCAAATAAAGTAAACGCCAGAACTCCGCCTACAGTCGATTTTAGAACCCCGCCTACAATCACAATGAAGCATATTTGCTGGCTATGGAAGAGCAAAGATGGAGAAAAACTCTGTCTGCTGAAATCGTAGATGTCAGAACTCCGCCTCCAGAGGAATGAGCCAATCACAACGAGAGCTGTTTCCAATCACACGAAAGCATAACTTCGCCTCTTGGGAAAAGAAGCCAATCACGAAACATGTGGAAACTCCCCCTGCAGAAAAAAAAAGCCAATAAAAAAAAGATAGGCTAGAACTCCACCTTTGGGAAATGTATATAACTCCGCCTTTGGGAAATGTAAAAAATCACCGAAAATGTGGAAACTCCGCCTCTAACTCCTCCCATTTTGAAAAAACACATAAATATTCTACTTGTAAAGATTCTTGAACCGTATCGATCTCCTCTTGACCAGTCAAAAAAAACCAAAATATCGCCCGGCGAAGGTTGGGTAACGTGAATTTACAACAGACCATAACTCCGTCTCTTTCAAAAAAAATTTAGTACAAAATATGTCTCAACTCCGCCTCCAAGGAAGATAAGTCAATCACAGCAGATGGGCAAGAACTCCGCCTTCGAAAAACTCCGCCTTTACGAAAAAAGTCAGAACTCCGCCCTCAGCAGAAAACTCCGCCTCCAATCATAACTCCGCCTTTAGAAAACGTAGAAAAGGCCGGAAAATGTCGAAACTCCGCCTCTAACTCCGCCCCTTTTCAAAATTTTACTTGTAAAGCTTCTTGGACCGTATCGATCTCCTCTTGACCGGTCAAAAAAACCAAAATATCGCCCGGCAAAGGTTGCCTGATGTGAATTTACAACAGACCATAACTCTGCCTAATTCAAAAAAAGTTAAGCACAAAATACTTCTCAACTCCGCCTCCAAGACAAAAAAGTCAATCACAGCAGATGGGCAAGAACTCCGCCTTCAGAAAAACTCCGCCTTTACAAAAAAAAGTCAGAACTCCGCCCACAGTGGAAAACTCCGCCTCCAATCATAACTCCGGCTTTAGAAAACGTAAAAAAACCACGGAAAATGTCGAAACTCCGCCTCTAACTCCGCCCCAATTTCAAAATTTTACTTGTAAAGCTTCTTCGATCGTATCAATCTCCTCTTGACCGGTCAAAAAAACGAAAATATCGCCCGGCAAAGGCTGCGTAACATGAATTTACAACAGACCATAACTCCGCCTTCAGTAAAACTCCGCCTTTATGAGAAAAATCAGAACTCCGCCCTCAGTGGAAAACTCCGCCTCCAATCATAACTCCCCCTTTGGAAAATGTAAAAAAACCACGGAAAATGTCGAAACTCCGCCTGTAACTCTGCCCCTTTTCAAAATTTTACTTGTAAAGCTTCTTGGACCGTATCGATCTCCTCTTGACTGGTCAAAAAAACCAAAATATCGCCCGGTAAAGGTTGCATAGCGTGAATTTACAACAGACCATAACTCCGCCTCTTTCAAAAAAAGTTAAGCACAAAATATGTCTCAACTCCGCCTCCAAGATAAATAAGTCAATCACAGCAGATGGGCAAGAACTCCGCCTTTACGAAAAAAAGTCAAAACTCCGCCCTCAATGGAAAACCCCACCTCCAATCATAACTCCGCCTTTGAAAAACCTACAAAAAGACGGAAGATGTCAAAACTCCGCCTCCAAGGAAAATAAGTCAATCACAGCAGATGGGCAAGAACTCCGCCTTTACGAAAAAAAGTCAAAACTCCGCCCTCAGCAGAAAACTCCGCCTCCAATCATAACTCCGCCTTTAGAAAACGTAGAAAAGGCCGGAAAATGTCGAAACTCCGCCTCTAACTCCGCCCCTTTTCAAAATTTTACTTGTAAAGCTTCTTGGACCGTATCGATCTCCTCTTGACCGGTCAAAAAAACGAAAATATCGCCCGGCAAAGGCTGCGTAACATGAATTTACAACAGACCATAACTCCGCCTTCAGTAAAACTCCGCCTTTATGAGAAAAATCAGAACTCCGCCCTCAGTGGAAAACTCCGCCTCCAATCATAACTCCCCCTTTGGAAAATGTAAAAAAACCACGGAAAATGTCGAAACTCCGCCTCTAACTCCGCCCCAATTTCAAAATTTTACTTGTAAAGCTTCTTCGATCGTATCAATCTCCTCTTGACTGGTCAAAAAAACGAAAATATCGCCCGGCAAAGGCTGCGTAACATGAATTTACAACAGACCATAACTCCGCCTTCAGTAAAACTCCGCCTTTACGAAAAAAGTCAGAACTGCCCCCTCAGCGGAAAACTCCGCCTCCAATCATAACTCCGCCTTTGGAAAATGTAAAGAACCATGGAAAATGTTGAAACTCCGCCTCTAACTCCGCCCCAATTTCAAAATTTCACTTGTAAAGCTTCTTCGACCGTATCGATCTCCTCTTGACCGGTCAAAAAAACCAAAATATCGCCCCGCAAAGGTTGGGTAACATGAATTTACAACAGACCATAACCCCGCCTCTTTCAAAAAAAGTTAAGCACAAAATACTTCTCAACTCCACCTCCAAGACAAAAAAGTCAATCACAGCAGATGGGCAAGAACTCCGCCTTCAGAAAAACTCCGCCTTCAGAAAAACTCCGCCTTTACAAAAAAAAGTCAGAACTCCGCCCACAGCAGAAAACTCCGCCTCCAATCATAACTCCGCCTTTAAAAAACGTAGAAAAGGCCGGAAAATGTCGAAACTCCGCCTCTAACTCCGCCCCTTTTCAAAATTTTACCTGTAAAGCTTCTTGGACCGTATCGATCTCCTCTTGACCGGTCAAAAAAACCAAGATATCGCCCGGCAAAGGTTGCGTAACGTGAATTTGTAGAATGGAAACGATGCAGGCGTCGACGTAATCGGCTTCCGGCGCCTTTGTGTAATAAATATCGACCGGAAAGCGGCGGCCCGGTATACGGAAAACCGGGGCGTCGTCGAAAAAGCAACTAAACTTTTCGGCGTCCAACGTTGCGCTAGAAATTAATAATTTCAAATCGGGCCGGAAACGGGCTATATCTTTCACCAGACCGAATAAAATATCCGTGTGTAAAGTGCGTTCGTGGGCTTCGTCGATGATTATTACACTAAAAATGTAAACAAGATTTAAAAAAAAAAGAAAAAACATAAAAATAGTAAAAAATGAAAAAAAACAAAAAAAACAAAAAAATAAAAAAAAACAAAAAAAATTAAGCCAACAAAAGAAAAATAACGTGAATATGCAAAACATTAAAAAATCTAAAAAATGAAAATAACAAAACAAAAAACAAACAAAAATTGTAAAAAGTGAAAAAAAAAACAAAAAACAAACAAAAATTGTAAAAAGTGAAAAAAACAAAAAAAAGAAAGAAAAAATTGAAGAAAAAACTGGGAAAATAAAAAAAAAATAAAAAAAATTAAGGCAAAAACAGAAAAATAACGTAAATATGCAAAAGATTAAAAAATCTAAAAAGTGAAAATAACAAAACAAAAAACAAACAAAAATTGTAAAAAGTGAAAAAAAACAAAAAACAAACAAAAATTGTAAAAAGTGAAAAAAACAAAAAAAAGAAAGAAAAAATTGAAGAAAAAACTGGGAAAATAAAAAAAAAATAAAAAAAATTAAGGCAAAAACAGAAAAATAACGTAAATATGCAAAAGATTAAAAAATCTAAAAAGTGAAAATAACAAAACAAAAAACAAACAAAAATTGTAAAAAGTGAAAAAAAACAAAAAACAAACAAAAATTGTAAAAAGTGAAAAAAACAAAAAAAAGAAAGAAAAAATTAAAGAAAAAACTGGCAAAATCAAAAAAAAAAATAAAAAAAAAATAAGACAAAAACAGAAAAATAACCTAAATATGCAAAAGATTAAAAAATCTAAAAAATGAAAATAACAAAACAAAAAACAAACAAAAATTGTAAAAAGTGAAAAAAAAACAAAAAACAAACAAAAATTGTAAAAAGTGAAAAAAAACAAGAAAATTAAAGAAAAAAAAAGGAAAATCAAAAAAAAATTAAGGCAAAAACAGAAAAATAACGTAAATATGCAAAAGATAAAAAAATCTAAAAAATGAAAATAACAAAACAAAAAACAAACAAAAATTGTAAAAAGTGAAAAAAAACAAAAAACAAACAAAAATTGTAAAAAGTGAAAAAAACAAGAAAATTAAAGAAAAAAAAGGAAAATCAAAAAAAAAAAAAGGCAAAAACAGAAAAATAACGTAAATATGCAAAAGATAAAAAAATCTAAAAAGTGAAAATAACAAAACAAAAAACAAACAAAAATTGTAAAAAGTGAAAAAAAAAACAAAAAAATTAAAGAAAAAACGGGTAAAATCAAAAAAAAATTAAAGCAACAACAGAAAAATAACCTAAATATGCAAAAGATTAAAAAATCTAAAAAATGAAATCAACAAAACAAAAAACAAACAAAATTGTAAAAAGTGAAAAAAAAAACAAAAAAATAACAAAAAATTAAAGAAAAAAACAGGAAAATCAAAAAAAATTAAGGCAACAACAGAAAAATAACGTAAATATGCAAAAGATTAAAAAATCTAAAAAACGAAAATAACAAAACAAAAAACAAACAAAAATTGTAAAAAGTGAAAAAAAACAAAAAAATACCAAAAAATTAAAGAAAAAACAGGAAAATCAAAAAAAATTAAGGCAACAACAGAAAAATAACGTAAATATGCGAAACATTAAAAAATCTAAAAAATGAAAATAACAAAACAAAAAACAAACAAAAATTGTAAAAAGTGAAAAAAAAACAAAAAAATTAAAGAAAAAACAGGGAAAATGAAAAAAATTAAGCCAACAACAGAAAAATAACGTAAATATGCGAAACATTAAAAAATCTAAAAAATGAAAATAACAAAACAAAAAACAAACAAAATTGTAAAAAGTGAAAAAAAACAAAAAAATTAAAGAAAAAACAGGTAAAATCAAAAAAAAATTAAAGCAACAACAGAAAAATAACGTAAATATGCAAAAGATTAAAAAATCTAGAAAATGAAAATAACAAAACAAAAAACAAACAAAAATTGTAAAAAGTGAAAAAAAACAAAAAAATTAAATAAAAAACAGGCAAAATCAAAAAAAAATTAAGGCAACAACAGAAAAATAACGTAAATATGCGAAACATTAAAAAATCTAAAAAATGAAAATAACAAAACAAAAAACAAAAAATATTGTAAAAAGTGAAAAAAAAACAAAAAAATACCAAAAAATTAAAGAAAAAACAGGAAAATCAAAAAAAATTAAGGCAACAACAGAAAAATAACGTAAATATGCGAAACATTAAAAAATCTAAAAAATGAAAATAACAAAACAAAAAACAAACAAAAATTGTAAAAAGTGAAAAAAACCAAAAAAATTGAACAAAAAAACAAAGAATTGAAAAAAACTAAGAAAAAAAACTAAAGTAATTTGAAAAAATGAATAAAACAGAAAATACAAACAAAACAATCAAAACAGAAAAATATAAAGCAGAAAATTCAGAGAACAAAAAACTAAAAAAAAAAACAAAATGAAGAAAAAACCAAATAGAAAAAAACGATCAAACAAACAAAAACGAGAAAAATAAAAAAATAAATAAAGCAGAAAATCAACAGAAAAAAACAAAGAATAAAAAACATAAAAAAAATCTTAAAAATGAATAAAACACAAAATTCAGAGAAACAAAAAAAATAATGCGAAAAAAAGCATAAAAAAGAAAAATGCAGAGAACAAAAGAAAAAAAACAAAGAGCGAAAAAAGATGAAAAAATTAAGAAAATAGACAACTAAGTAAAGAAAAACAAACAAAAAAAAGAAAAAAGTGAAAAAGTAAAACAGAAAATTCAGAGAAAAAAAAACCAAAAAAACATTCTAAAAATGAAAAAAACATAAAACTACGTAAAAAACAATAAAACAGACAAAAACAAGAAAAATTAAAAAATAAATAAAGCAGAAAATCTAAAGAAGAAAAACAAAGAATAAAAAACATTAAAAAAATCTAAAAAATGAATAAAACATAAAATTCAGAGAAACAAAAAAAAATAATGTTAAAAAAGCAAAAAAAAGGAAAATGCAGAAAACAGAAGAAAAAAAACAAACAAAAAGCGAAAAAATATGAAAAAATCAAGAAAATAGAAAACTAAGTAAAGAAAAACAAACAAAAAAGTGAAAAAGTAAAACAGAAAATTCAGAGAAAAAAGCAAAGAACAATAAAAAAACATAAAAAATGTGAAAAAAGAATAAAACAAAAAAGTCAGAAAAAACAAAAAAAAAACAAAAAAAAAAATAAAAAGAAAAGACATGATGTGAAGAATAGATTTAAAAAAATTAAGAGAAGAAAAAAAAGAATAAAAAACAAATAATAAACAAAAATAAACAAAGCAGAAAACAAAATAAAGAAAAAAACAATCAAACACAAAAAAACGAAAACAAGTAAAAAATAAAAAAAACAAAGAATCAAAAAAAAAAAGAAAAATGAAGAATTTCAAAAACAATCAAAAAACAAAAAAAAGTAAAAAAAAAAACAAAATTTCAAAATTTAAAAAAAAAAAATTCAAATTTCTTCACCTATAACTTTTCAAATCGGGTTCGTTTAAAAATTCCCGCAATAACATACCGTCCGTCATGTACTTGATTATAGTTTTTTCCGACGTACAATCTTCGAAACGGATACTGTAGCCTACTTTCGTACCTAATTTCGTATTCATTTCTTGAGCGACCCGGGCTGCGACGCTCATAGCCGCAACGCGCCGCGGCTGCGTACAACCGACTTTTCGACCGTCGCTACAGTAACCCTGAAAAAAATTACAGTAAGCCCAATCAGGTTCTTCTTCCAGAAAACTACAGTAAGCCAAATCGAGTTGTTCTCCCAAGAACTACAGTAAGAGAAGTCAGGTTCAACCTCATAGAAAACTACAGTATCCGGAATCAGGTTCTCAAAAAAACTACAGTAATCCAAAATCAGGTTCTCCTTCCAGAAAACTACAGTAAGCCAAATCAGGTTCCTGGTCGAAAAAAACTACAGTAACCGGAATCAGGTTCTCGAAAAAGCTACAGTAGGAAAAGTTAGGTTCAACCTTGTAAAAAGTACAGTAAACGGAATCAGGTTCTCAAAAAAACTACAGTAAACCAAATGAGGTTCTTCTTTTAGAAAACTACAGTAAGCCAAATCAGGTTCCTCGTCAAGAAAAACTACAGTAAGCCAAATCAGATTCTCAAGAAAACTACAGTAAGCCAAATCAGGTTCCTCTCCAAAAAACTACAGTAAGAAAAGTCAGGTTCAACGTCGTAAAAACTACAGTAAACGGAATCGGGTTCTCAAAAAACTACAGTAAGCCAAATGAGGTTCCTCTTCCAAAAAACTACAGTAAGCAAAATCAGGTTCCTCTCCAAAGAACTACAGTAAGAAAAGTCAGGTTCAACCTCGTAAAAAACTACAGTAAACGGAATCAGGTTCTCTAAAAAACTACAGTAAGCCAAATTAGGTTCTACTTTTAGAAAACTACAGTAAGCCAAATCAGGTTCAATCTAGTAAAAACTACAGTATCCGAAATCAGGTTCTCAAAAAAACTACAGTAAGCCAAATGAGGTTCCTCTTCCAAAAAACTACAGTAAGCAAAATCAGGTTCCTCTCCAAAGAACTACAGTAAGAAAAGTCAGGTTCAACCTCGTAAAAAACTACAGTAAACGGAATCAGGTTCTCTAAAAAACTACAGTAAGCCAAATTAGGTTCTACTTTTAGAAAACTACAGTAAGCCAAATCAGGTTCAATCTAGTAAAAACTACAGTATCCGAAATCAGGTTCTCAAAAAAACTACAGTAAGCCAAATCAGGTTCCTCGTCAAGAAAAACTACAGTATCCGAAATCAGGTTCGCAAAAAAACTACAGTAAGCCAAATCAGGTTCCTCGTCAAGAAAAACTACAGTATCCGAAATCAGGTTCTCAAGAAAACTACAGTAAGCCAAATCAGGTTCCTCTCCAAAAAACTACAGTAAGAAAAGTCAGGTTCAACGTCGTAAAAACTACAGTAAACGGAATCGGGTTCTCAAAAAACTACAGTAAGCCAAATGAGGTTCCTCTTCCAAAAAACTACAGTAAGCAAAATCAGGTTCCTCTCCAAAGAACTACAGTAAGAAAAGTCAGGTTCAACCTCGTAAAAAACTACAGTAAACGGAATCAGGTTCTCTAAAAAACTACAGTAAGCCAAATTAGGTTCTACTTTTAGAAAACTACAGTAAGCCAAATCAGGTTCAATCTAGTAAAAACTACAGTATCCGAAATCAGGTTCTCAAAAAAACTACAGTAAGCCAAATCAGGTTCCTCGTCAAGAAAAACTACAGTATCCGAAATCAGGTTCTCAAAAAAACTACAGTAAGCCAAATCAGGTTCCTCGTCAAGAAAAACTACAGTATCCGAAATCAGGTTCTCAAGAAAACTACAGTAAGCCAAATCAGGTTCCTCTCCAAAAAACTACAGTAAGAAAAGTCAGGTTCAACGTCGTAAAAACTACAGTAAACGGAATCAGGTTCTCAAAAAAACTACAGTAAACCAAATTAGGTTCTTCTTTTAAAAAACTACAGTAAGCCAAATCAGGTTCCTCGTTAAGAAAAACTACAGTATCCGAAATCAGGTTCTCAAAAAAAACTACAGTAAGCCAAATCAGGTTCCTCGTCAAGAAAAACTACAGTATCCGAAATACGGTTCTCAAAAAAACTACAGTAAGCCAAATCAGGTTCCTCGTCAAGAAAAACTACAGTATCCGAAATCAGGTTCTCAAGAAAACTACAGTAAGCCAAATCAGGTTCCTCTCCAAAAAACTACAGTAAGAAAAGTCAGGTTCAACGTCGTAAAAACTACAGTAAACGGAATCGGGTTCTCAAAAAACTACAGTAAGCCAAATGAGGTTCCTCTTCCAAAAAACTACAGTAAGCAAAATCAGGTTCCTCTCCAAAGAACTACAGTAAGAAAAGTCAGGTTCAACCTCGTAAAAAACTACAGTAAACGGAATCAGGTTCTCTAAAAAACTACAGTAAGCCAAATTAGGTTCTACTTTTAGAAAACTACAGTAAGCCAAATCAGGTTCAATCTAGTAAAAACTACAGTATCCGAAATCAGGTTCTCAAAAAAACTACAGTAAGCCAAATCAGGTTCCTCGTCAAGAAAAACTACAGTATCCGAAATCAGGTTCTCAAAAAAACTACAGTAAGCCAAATCAGGTTCCTCGTCAAGAAAAACTACAGTATCCGAAATCAGGTTCTCAAGAAAACTACAGTAAGCCAAATCAGGTTCCTCTCCAAAAAACTACAGTAAGAAAAGTCAGGTTCAACGTCGTAAAAACTACAGTAAACGGAATCAGGTTCTCAAAAAAACTACAGTAAACCAAATTAGGTTCTTCTTTTAAAAAACTACAGTAAGCCAAATCAGGTTCCTCGTTAAGAAAAACTACAGTATCCGAAATCAGGTTCTCAAAAAAAACTACAGTAAGCCAAATCAGGTTCCTCGTCAAGAAAAACTACAGTATCCGAAATACGGTTCTCAAAAAAACTACAGTAAGCCAAATCAGGTTCCTCGTCAAGAAAAACTACAGTATCCGAAATCAGGTTCTCAAGAAAACTACAGTAAGCCAAATCAGGTTCCTCTCCAAAAAACTACAGTAAGAAAAGTCAGGTTCAACGTCGTAAAAACTACAGTAAACGGAATCGGGTTCTCAAAAAACTACAGTAAGCCAAATGAGGTTCCTCTTCCAAAAAACTACAGTAAGCAAAATCAGGTTCCTCTCCAAAGAACTACAGTAAGAAAAGTCAGGTTCAACCTCGTAAAAAACTACAGTAAACGGAATCAGGTTCTCTAAAAAACTACAGTAAGCCAAATTAGGTTCTACTTTTAGAAAACTACAGTAAGCCAAATCAGGTTCAATCTAGTAAAAACTACAGTATCCGAAATCAGGTTCTCAAAAAAACTACAGTAAGCCAAATGAGGTTCCTCTTCCAAAAAACTACAGTAAGCAAAATCAGGTTCCTCTCCAAAGAACTACAGTAAGAAAAGTCAGGTTCAACCTCGTAAAAAACTACAGTAAACGGAATCAGGTTCTCAAAAAAACTACAGTAAACCAAATTAGGTTCTTCTTTTAAAAAACTACAGTAAGCCAAATCAGGTTCCTCGTTAAGAAAAACTACAGTATCCGAAATCAGGTTCTCAAAAAAAACTACAGTAAGCCAAATCAGGTTCCTCGTCAAGAAAAACTACAGTATCCGAAATCAGGTTCTCAAAAAAACTACAGTAAGCCAAATCAGGTTCCTCGTCAAGAAAAACTACAGTATCCGAAATCAGGTTCTCAAGAAAACTACAGTAAGCCAAATCAGGTTCCTCTCCAAAAAACTACAGTAAGAAAAGTCAGGTTCAACGTCGTAAAAACTACAGTAAACGGAATCGGGTTCTCAAAAAACTACAGTAAGCCAAATGAGGTTCCTCTTCCAAAAAACTACAGTAAGCAAAATCAGGTTCCTCTCCAAAGAACTACAGTAAGAAAAGTCAGGTTCAACCTCGTAAAAAACTACAGTAAACGGAATCAGGTTCTCTAAAAAACTACAGTACGCCAGCTCAGGTTCTATCTCAAAAAACTACAGTAACCAGAATCGGGTTCCACTTCAAAAAAAGCTACAGTAAGCTATTCCGAAATCTCCCTCAAAAATCTACAGTAAGCGGAATCAAGTTTTCAGGAAAAGTTACAGTAAGCCACATCGAATCCTTTCTAAAGATTTACAGTAAGCATAGTCAGGTTCCACATGGAAAAACTACAGTATTCCACCTCGAAAAAGAGCTACAGTAAGCAATGCCGGATTCTGCGTCAGAAATCTACAGTGAGGCAAAGCAAGTTCCATCTCATAAAAACTACAGTAAGCTGACTCAGGTTCATCTAGTAAGCCAACAGTAAACCAATTCAGGTTACAGAAAAAACTACAGTAAGCTAAAAAAAGTTCATTCTCAAAAAAACTACAGTAAGCCAGACAAAGTTCCATCGAAGAAACTACAGTAAGCGAAATCATTTTCACCACACAAAAAAATGCTACAGTAAGCCTAATCAGGTTCCAAGGAAAAACTACAGTAAGGTAAAGCAAGATCCTCTCGAAAAAGTTACAGTAAGCTAAATCAAGTTACGAAAAAAACTACAGTAAGCCAAATCAGGTCCCAGAAAAAAACTACAGTAACCAGATCTTAAAAACTACAGTAAGGTAAAGCAAGATCCCCCTCAAAAAAGTTACAGTAAGCTAAATCGATTTACGAAAAAAAACTACAGTAAGCCAAATCAGGTCCCAGAAAAAAACTACAGTAACCAGATCTTAAAAACTACAGTAAGGTAAAGCAAGATCCCCCTCAAAAAAGTTACAGTAAGCAAAATCAGGTCCCAGAAAAAAACTACAGTAACCAGATCTCAAAAAAACTACAGTATACTCGCCGCTTCTTTCAAATATTGCGGAATTTGCGTCGTTTTTCCCGATCCAGTTTCGCCTTCGATAATTAAAACTTGATGATCATGGACCGCTTTAATTAACGCGTCTTTAAAAGCGTAAACCGGTAAAGAACGTTTAGTTTCTTCTATAGTTTGGCGCCTTTTTTCTTCGACGGTAAGTTCTTGCTTATCCTAAAATAGAATCTTACTGTAGCTTTTTTGAATTTCTGATCCGCAAGTTTTATATTCCTACTTCATTCGTGCCCGGAATTTGGAGCGCATTTACAAAATTGATCGTATCGTCGAGAACAAAATCGAAATTTTTACGTTTCTTAAAAAAGTGTAAAGTTGTTGTAAAATGCAAATTTAAATTTTTTTTTCTCGTTGTAAACTTTATCCGCGTCTTTGGCGCCAAATTTTAATAAAGCTTGAGTTAATTTTTCGTCTTCGAATTTTTTTTGTTCGCCGCCCACATTTTCTTCTTCTTGATATTTTTTAGAATAGGGACTTTCCTGAAACAAAAAAAAAATACGGCGATTAGCCCATTTAGATAAAAAAGGTTATACGACCGTACTTTGATTTTATCATCGGGTATAAAGTAACGATCGGCTTTAACGATATCGCCGGCTTTTTTATATTGTTTAGCTAAATCTAAAACTTTTTTCTTATATTCCAAATCGGCAATTTCCCGTCGCGTAAGTCTAAAAAACGAAAAAACCAAAAATTTGAGGACCGGCGGGTATTTAGCGCAAAAATGAAATTTTTCCTAGGACTGGCGGGTATTTAGCGCAAAAATGAAATTTTTTCCGGGACTGGCGGGTATTTAGCGCAAAAACAAAAATTTTTCCGGGACTGGCGGGTATTTAGCGCGAAAACAAAATTTTTTCCGGGCCTGGCGGGTATTTAGCGCAAAAATGAAATTTTTTCTGCACCTGACGGGTATTTAGCGTAAAAAAATTTAGAGACCGGCAGGTATTTAGCGCAAAAACAAAATTTTTCCAAGACCGGCAGGTATTTAGCACGAAAAAAATTTTTTCTGGACCCGACGGGTATTTAGCGTAAAAAAAATTAGAGACCGGCAGGTATTCAGCGCAAAATAAATTTTTTTCTGGGACAGGCGGGTATTTAGCGCGAAAATGAAATTTTTTCCAGGACTGGTGGGTATTTAGCGCAAAAATGAAATTTTTTCCGGAACTGGCGGGTATTTAGCGCAAAAATGAAATTTTTCCTAGGACTGGCGGGTATTTAGCGCAAAAATGAAATTTTTTCTGGGACTCACGGGTATTTAAGGCAAAAACAAAATTTTTTCCGGGACTGGCGGGTATTTAGCGCATAAATGAAATTTTTTCCGGGACTGGCGGGTATTTAGCGCAAAAATGAAATTTTTTCTGGGACTCACGGGTATTTAAGGCAAAAACAAAATTTTTTCCGGGACTGGCGGGTATTTAGCGCAAAAATGAAATTTTTTCTGGGACTCACGGGTATTTAAGGCAAAAACAAAATTTTTTCCGGGACTGGCGGGTATTTAGCGCATAAATGAAATTTTTCCTAGGACTGGCGGGTATTTAGCGCAAAAATGAAATTTTTTCCGGGACTGACGGGTATTTAGCGCAAAAATGAAATTTTTTCTGGGACCGGCAGGTATTTAGCGCAAAAAAGAAATTTTTTCCGGGACTGGCGGGTATTTAGCGCATAAATGAAATTTTTTCCGGGACTGGCGGGTATTTAGCGCAAAAATGAAATTTTTCCAAGGACCAGCAGGCTTTTAGCAAAAATACGAAATTTTTTCCAAGACCGGCGGGTATTTAGCACGAAAAAATTTTTTTCTGGACTGGACGGGTATTTCACGTAAAAAAATTTAGAGACCGGCAGGTATTTAGCGCTAAAACAAAATTTTTCCGGGACTGGCAGGTATTTAGCGCAAAACTGAAATTTTTCTCAGGACCAGCGGGTATTTAGCACAAAAACAAAATTTTTTGTGCGACCAGCAGGTTTTTCGCGCGAAAAATTTTTGGAACCGGTAGATATTTAGCGCAAAAACAGAATTTTTGCGGGACTGATGGCCATTTAGCTGAAAAACGAAATTTTTTCTGGAACCGACGGGTATTTAGCGCAAAAACATTTTGGTACTGGCGGGCATTCAGCTGAAAAAAAATTTCAGGACCAGCGGGCGTTTAGCGCAAAAAAGATTTTCTACTTTTCGCCGGCGAATAGCCGTTTATCGTCGTCTAACGCCGTTTCCAATTCTTCCAATTTTTCCGATTCGCGTTTTTTCAAATATTCTCGACGCGAATGTTGACGTAATTCGGGTATAATTTTTCGACGATCTTGTTCTTCTAATAATAAACGTTTAGCCGCTTCTTGGTAACCCTGAGAGAGAGAAAAAAAATTGTCGCCGGAAATTTTTAGAGCAAAAACCACTCGCAAAAAACGCACTTTTTTGTCCGTTTTTTCCAAAACGTTTCGACGTTTTTCTTTATCTTTTTGTTTTAGACGTTCGGCTAAAGCGTCGCGTTCTTTTAAATCGCTTAGGCGATCGTTTTCAATTTTTTCTATATCGTCGTCGTCGTCGTCGTCGCCGCTAACGACGACGTCGTCATTTTTCCGTTTACGGCTCATATTTTGTCTGAAAAAAATCGGAGTTTTTTCGCCAAAAAAAACAGATTTTTTCCGATTTTTGTCCAAAAATTTGCTAAAATTAAACATTTTTGAGCGAAAAAAGGACTCGACGAAAATTGCGAAAAAAATTTTAGAGGTTTTTCGTTTGAAAAAACCCGAAAAATTTCGAAAATTTTCCAAAAAAACCACTTTTTCCTCATTTTTTCCGAGTTTGGGGGGGGGGGTTGGGTCTTACACCGTTTTTTTCCTCGAAAATTTGTTCCACATGAGAAGCGGACTCAAAATTTTTTCCTCATTTTCCGACAATTTTCCGCATTTTAAAAACGTTTATAACGTCTATACGGATGTTTTTTATGCATTTTGTTGTCAGAATCCTGCAAAAATGAGGGAAAAAATTGTCGAAAAAAGTCGAAATTTTTCTTTAAAAAAGTCGAAATTTTTCCCAAAAAATTTCGAAATTTTTCCCAAAAAAAAAAGTCGAAATTTTTCCCAGAAAAAAGTCGAAATTTTTCCCAAAAATTGCAGTTTCACGAAAAACCGACCAATTCTAGTTACGAATTTTTACAGTAACACGATCAACTTTTGCGACATTTCTACTAAACGTAACACTTGCTTTTCAACACAAAAACTGACACAAAATCTAAAATCGATATTTTTGGCCACCCACCTATCCGGATAACACACGTATCCAAAAATTTTCGATTAAAAATGTACAAAACATGACGTCATCGGAGTCACGCATTTTTCATAGACGATCCAAAAGACCCCCAAAACCAGTTTTGTATTTTGTTACTGTATTTTCCATACAAAAGACCTAAAATTTTGTATAGACTTATATTACCAAGGATCCAAGGTTTTACGTTCTATTTTCTAGTCTAGATTTTTCCCCTATACAAAAATGTACAAAAATTTGGTCATTTTTGTATTTTTGTCATTTTTTCGTATTTTTGCCCAAAAATACCCTCCTGGAGATTTGAAATGTTCCCTAATTTGTAATTTACATTGCTTTACAAAAAAAGTAAGTTTACACTAGAAAAAAAATCAAGTTTAAACTTTAGAAATCAAGTTTACATTTTTAAATTTAACTAATGGTCGGTGAGATGGGATTTTTTTTTTTTTTTAAAGACACCCTGTTTCAGGAAAATAAAGATTGTAGCAGTCTTTGTCGAAAAATTGGCCGAGAAGCTGCATGCGTAAGTATATATGTACTTGCTTTTCAAAAAGCTACAGTAATATTTCAAGTTTACTGTACTTTCGTCATTCGAATTCCAATTTTTCAATTTTTTGTGATTAAAATTTGAAATTTCAAGATCAAAATTCGAATTTCAATTTTTAAGCCTCAAATTCGAATATTTCAAGTTTTCTCGATTAGAATTCCAATTTTTTTGGAATTAAATTTCGAATTTTTCAATTTCTTTCATAAAAATTCAAATTTTTGAGCCGAAAATTCGAATTTTTCAAGTTTTTTTGATTAGAATTTCAATTTTTCGTCATTCGAATTCTAATTTTTCAATTTTAAAATTTGAAATTTCAGGATAAAAATTCGAATTTTAAAAGCTGAATATTTCAATTTTTAAGCCTGAAATTCGAATTTTTCAATTTTTTTATATTTTTAATACGAGAATGCGAATATTTCAAGTTTTCTCGATTAGAATTCCAATTTTTTTTGGAATTAAATTTCGAATTTTTCAATTCCTTCCATAAAAATTCTAATTTTAAAGGCCGAAAATTCGAATTTTTCAAGTTTTCTCGATTAGAATTCCAATTTTTCGTCTTTCAAATTCCAATTTTGCAATTTTTTGTGATTAAAATTTGAAATTTCAAGATCAAAATTCGAATTTTAAAAGCTGAAAATTTCAATTTTTAAGCCTGAAATTCGAATTTATCAAGTTTTCTTGATTAGAATTCCAATTTTTTCTGGGATTGAATTTCGAATTTTTCAATTCCTTTCATAAAAATTCGAATTTTTGAGCCGAAAATGCGAATATTTCAAGTTTTCTCAATTAGAATTCCAATTTTTTTGGAATTAAATTTCGAATTTTTCAATTTCTTTCATAAAAATTCAAATTTTTGAGCCGAAAATGCGAATTTTTCAAGTTTTTTTGATTAGAATTTCAATTTTTCGTCATTCGAATTCTAATTTTGCAATTTTAAAATTTGAAATTTCAGGATAAAAATTCGAATTTTAAAAGCTGAAAATTTCAATTTTTAAGCCTGAAATTCGAATTTTTCAATTTTTTTATATTTTTAATACGAGAATGCGAATATTTCAAGTTTTCTCGATTAGAAATCCCTTTTTTTTGGAATTAAATTTCGAATTTTTCAATTCCTTCCATAAAAATTCTAATTTTTGAGCCGAAAATTCGAATTTTTCAAGTTTTCTCGATTAGAATTCCAATTTTTTTGGAATTGAATTTCGAATTTTTCAATTCCTTTCATAAAAATTCGAATTTTTGAGCCGAAAATTCGAATTTTTCAAGTTTTTTTGATTAGAATTCCAATTTTTCGTCATTCGAATACTAATATTTCAATTTTAAAATTTGAAATTTCAAGATCAAAATTCGAATTTTAAAAGCTGAAAATTTCAATTTTCAAGCCTGAAATTCGAATTTTTCAACTTTTTTCCAATTGTAATAAATGCGAATATTTCAAGTTTTCTCGATTAGAATTCCAATTTTTTTGGAATTGAATTTCGAATTTTTCAATTCATTTCATAAAAATTCGAATTTTTGAGCCGAAAATTCTAATTTTTCAAGTTTTTTTTGATTAGAATTCTAATTTTTCGTCATTCGAATTCTAATTTTTCAATTTTTTGTGATTAAAATTTGAAATTTAAAGATCTAAATTCGAATTTTAAAAGCTGAAAATTTCAATTTTTAAGCCTGAAATTCGAATTTATCAAGTTTTCTCGATTAGAATTCCAATTTTTTCTGGGATTGAATTTCGAATTTTTCAATTCCTTTCATAAAAATTCGAATTTTTGAGCCGAAAATGCGAATATTTCAAGTTTTCTCGATTAGAATTCCAATTTTTTCGGAATTGAATTTCGAATTTTTCAATTCCTTCCATCAAAATTCTAATTTTTGAGCCGAAAATTCGAATTTTTCAAGTTTTTTTTATTAGAATTCCAATTTTTTTGGAATTAAATTTCGAATTTTTCAGTTTCTTCCATGAAAATTCTAATTTTTGAGCCGAAAATTCGAATTTTTCAAGTTTTTCCCATAAAAGTTTTTTTTATACGTGTACTTGCTTTTCAAAAAGCTACAGTAATATTTCAAGTTTACTGTACTTTTTTTAGTCGAAAATCGATAATCAATGTTGGCGAAAATGCACCAATGCCACTTTACCGACCAATGCGAACAGTGAGAATTTTTTTTTTGATGTTACTGTAACTGTGGAGGAAAAATGTACTTGATCATCTTTCTACATTTTTCGCAGTTTACTGTAGTTTTTTCTTACTGTAGTTTTTCTGTTTACTGTAATTTTTTCTCTTTTTTTTGAGAATACCACATTAGAATATTCTAAAAAAGGAAAAATTTTCATTTTTATTACAGTAAATTTGTCTTTTTCCAGAAGAAAATGTAATTTTTACAAAAATTTGTCATTTTTTGCAAAAAAAAATTTTTTTCCCAAAATTTTTCATTTTTCTTACCGAAAGTCGTTTTTTTCTAACAAAAATTCATTTTTCTGCAGAAATTTATCATTTTTTTGTAGTCTTTCGTTTTTCTAAAAAAATTTCCCAATTTTTCCAAAAATTTGCCTTTTTTCCAAAAATTTGCCAGTTTTTACAAAAAAATGGTTTTTTTTAACAAAAATCAGTTCCTTTCTACAAAAATTTTTTTAAATTTTTTCTCAACAAAATTCGTCTTTGTAACAAGAATCTGTTTTTTAACAATTTTTTCCAGCACAAATTTGTAATTTTTCCATGAAAAATTGGCCTTTTTTCACAAAAATACGCCTTTTTTACAAAAAAAATTGTTTTTTTTTTAAAAATCAGTTTTTTCCTGCAAAATTTTTTTAAAATTTTTTTCAACAAAATTTGTCTTTTTTAACAAAAATCTGTTTTTTAACAATTTTTTTCCCACATAAATTTGTAATTTTTCCAGGAAAAATTGCCTATTTTTCCAAAAATTTGCCATTTTTTACAAAAATATGCTTTTTTTTACAAAAAAAATTGTTTTTTTACAAAAATCAGTTTCTTTCTACAAAATTTTTTAAAAATTTTTTTCAACAAAGTTTGTCTTTTTAACAAGAATTTGTTTTTTAACAATTTTTTCCAGCACAAAAATTTGTAATTTTTGCAGGAAAAATTGCCTTTTTTTCAAAAAATTGGCTTTTTTTACAAAAAAATTGTTTTTTTACATAAGTCAGTTCCTTTCTACAAATTTTTTTTTAATTTTTCTCAACGAAATTCGTCTTTTTAACAGAAATCTTTTTTTTTAACAATTTTTTTCCTACACAAATTTGTAATTTTTCCATGAAAAATTGCCTTTTTTACAAAAAAATTGTTTTTTTAAACAAAAATCAGTTTCTTCCTGCAAAATTTTTTTTCATTTTTCCCAACAAAATTTGTCTTTTTTAACAAAAATCTTTTTTTTAACAATTTTTTTTCCTACACAAATTTGCAATTTTTCCAGGAAAAATTGCCCTTTTTTCACAAAAATACGCCTTTTTTAAAAAAAAATTGTTTTTTTACAAAAAAATTATTTTTTTTACAAAAGTCAGTTTCTTTCTACAAAATTTTTTTTAAATTTTTCTCAACAAAATTTGTCTTTTTAACAAAAATCTGTTGTTTAACAATTTTTTTCCCACACAAATTTGTAATTTTTCCATAAAAAATTGCCTATTTTTCCAAAAATTGGCCTTTTTTTACAAAAATTGGCCTTTTTTTTACAAAAAAAAATTGTTTTTTTTTACAAAAATCAGCTCCTTTCTACAAAATTTTTTTCATTTTTCTCCACAAAATTCGTCACTTTTCTTTGCAAAAATTTTTTTTACAAAAATTTTTTCATTTTTCTCAACAAAATTTAGTTCTTTTTCTACAAAAACTTCACATTTTTTATAAAAATTGGTCATTTACATCTACAAAAATTTGCATTTTTTAAAATAAAATTTCATTTTTCTACAAAAATCTGTGATTTTCGCACACAAAAATTTGTCATTTCTTTAACAAAATTTTCTAATTTTCTCAAAAATCTTCTATAAAAATTTGTCGTTTTCTACAAAATTTGGTGATTTTTTAACGAATGTTTGTCATTTTTTACGAAAATTAGCCATTTTTTGCAAAAGATCGACATTTTTTAACATAAAAATTTGCTGTTTTTTTACAAGGTTTTATTATCTTCCCAGAAAAATTTTTCATTTTTTATAACAATTCCGCGTTTTTTAAACAAAAACCATCATTTTTTTCACAAAAATTCGTCATTTTCAAGAAAAATTGGTGATTTTTTAACAAAAATTTGTCACATTTCCACAAACATCTGCTATTTTTTTGAACAAAAATTTACATTTTTTTACAGAAATTCGTCTTTTATTTGGAAAACTTTGCTCATTTTTACAAAAAATTATCCTTTTGTTACAAAAATTAATAATTTTTTCTCAGAAATTTGCATTTTTTCTCTCAAAAATTTGCCATTCTCACAAAAATTTGCAATTTTTTCACAAAAATTTAGCATTTTTAGAAAAATCAAAAAAAAAAAATTCAAAAAAATTTTTAAGAAAATTAAAAAAAAGAAAAAAATGTACTTGATCGTCTTTTTACATTTTTCGCAGTTTACTGTAGTTTTTCTTACTGTAGTTTTTTCTTACTGTAGCTTTTTTTCTTTTTTTCAGCATTAATTAGCATACCGAAAAATATCTCATTAGAATATTCTAAAAAAAGAAAAAAATGTACTTGATCATCTTTTTACATTTTTCGCAGTTTACTGTAGTTTTTCTTACTGTAGTTTTTTCTTACTGTAGCTTTTTTTCTTTTTTTCAGCATTAATTAGCATAGCGAAAAATATCTCATTAGAATATTATAAAAAAAGAAAAAAATGTACTTGATCATCTTTTTACATTTTTCGTAGTTTACTGTAGTTTTTCTTACTGTAGCTTTTTTCTTTTTTTCAGCATTAATTAGCATACCGAAAAAATATTTTAGGATATTCCAAAAAAAGAAAAAAATGTACTTGATCATCTTTTTACATTTTTCGCAGTTTACTGTAGTTTTTTCTTACTGTATTTTTCCTTGCTGTAGTTTCCTTTCTTACTGTAGTTTTCTCTTAATGTAGTTTTTTCTTACTGTATTTGCCTTTCTTACTGTAGTTTTTTCCTACTGTAGTTTTTTCATACTGTATTTCTTCCTTTCTTACTGCAGTTTTTTCTAGTGTACTTTTTTCTTACTGTAGTTTTTCCCGACTGTACTTTTTCTTACTGTATATCCCTTTCTTACTGTAGTTTTTTCCTACTGTAGCTTTTTTCCTACTGTAGTTTTTCTTACTGTAGCTTTTTTTCTTTTTTTCAGCATTAATTAGCATACCGAAAAATATCTCATTAGAATATTCTAAAAAAAGAAAAAAATGTACTTGATCATCTTTTTACATTTTTCGCAGTTTACTGTAGTTTTTCTTACTGTAGTTTTTTCTTACTGTAGCTTTTTTTCTTTTTTTCAGCATTAATTAGCATACCGAAAAATATCTCATTAGAATATTCTAAAAAAAGAAAAAAATGTACTTGATCATCTTTTTACATTTTTCGCAGTTTACTGTAGTTTTTCTTACTGTAGTTTTTTCTTACTGTAGCTTTTTTTCTTTTTTTCAGCATTAATTAGCATAGCGAAAAATATCTCATTAGAATATTATAAAAAAAGAAAAAAATGTACTTGATCATCTTTTTACATTTTTCGCAGTTTACTGTAGTTTTTCTTACTGTAGTTTTTTCTTACTGTAGCTTTTTTTCTTTTTTTCAGCATTAATTAGCATAGCGAAAAATATCTCATTAGAATATTATAAAAAAAGAAAAAAATGTACTTGATCATCTTTTTACATTTTTCGTAGTTTACTGTAGTTTTTCTTACTGTAGCTTTTTTCTTTTTTCAGCATTAATTAGCATACCGAAAAAATATTTTAGGATATTCCAAAAAAAGAAAAAAATGTACTTGATCATATTTTTACATTTTTCGCAGTTTACTGTAGTTTTTCTTACTGTATTTTTCCTTGCTGTAGTTTCCTTTCTTACTGTAGTTTTCTCTTAATGTAGTTTTTTCTTACTGTATTTGCCTTTCTTACTGTTGTTTTTTCCTACTGTAGTTTTTTCATACTGTATTTCTTCCTTTCTTACTGCAGTTTTTTCTAGTGTACTTTTTTCTTACTGTAGTTTTTCCCGACTGTACTTTTTCTTACTGTATATCCCTTTCTTACTGTAGTTTTTTCCTACTGTAGCTTTTTTCCTACTGTAGTTTTTCTTACTGTAGCTTTTTTTCTTTTTTTCAGCATTAATTAGCATAGCGAAAAATATCTCATTAGAATATTATATAAAAAGAAAAAAATGTACTTGATCATCTTTTTACATTTTTCGCAGTTTACTGTAGTTTTTCTTACTGTGTTTTTCCTTACTGTAGTTTCCTTTCTTACTGTAGTTTTCGCCAAGTGTAGTTTTTTCTTACTATATTTGCCTTTCTTACTGTAGTTTTTCCCTGTTTTAGTTTTTTCATACTGTATTTCTGCCTCTCTTACTGCAGTTTTTTCTAGTGTACTTTTTTCTTACTGTAGTTTTTGCCGACTGTACTTTTTCTTACTGTATTTTTCCTTGTTGTAGTTTCCTTCCTTACTGTAGTTTTCTCCTACTGTAGTTTTTTCTTACTGTATTTGCCTTTCTTACTGTAGTTTTTTCTTACTGTAGTTTCTCCTCACTGTACTTCTTCTTACTGTATTTTTCCTTGCTGTAGTTTCCTTTCTTACTGTAGTTTTCTCCTACTGTAGTTTTTCTTACTGTATTTGCCTTTCTTACTGTAGTTTTTTCTTACTGTAGTTTCTCCTCACTGTACTTTTTCTTACTGTATTTTTGCTTGCTGTAGTTTCCTTTCTTACTGTAGTTTTCTCCTAATGTAGTTTTTTCTTACTGTATTTGCCTTTCTTACTGTAGTTTTTCCTTTCTTACTGTAGTTTCTCCTCACTGTACTTTTTCTTACTGTATTTTTCCTTGCTGTAGTTTCCTTTCTTACTGTAGTTTTCTCCTACTGTAGTTTTTCTTACTGTATTTGCCTTTCTTACTGTAGTTTTTTCTTACTGTAGTTTCTCCTCACTGTACTTTTTCTTACTGTATTTTTCCTTGCTGTAGTTTCCTTTCTTACTGTAGTTTTCTCCTACTGTAGTTTTTTCTTACTGTATTTGCCTTTCTTACTGTAGTTTTTTCCTACTGTAGTTTTTCCTCACTGTACTTTTTCTTACTGTATTTCCCTTTCTTACTGTAGTTTTTTCCTACTGTAGTTTTTTCCTACTGTAGTTTTTCTTACTGTAGCTTTTTTTCTATTTTTTCAGCATCAATTAGCATACCGAAAAATATCTCATTAGAATATTCTAAAAAAGACATACTTTTGGCTAATATTTCGTGGGACAGGGTGCCCGGAGCCGACGGTTACGTCATACAATTCGTAGAAATCGACGGCGAAAAAACTGATCTTGCGGATCAAAGCAGTTATACGGTAATTTTTATATTTTTTCCAAAAATTTGAAAATTCTACTTGATTATCTTTTTTCTTACTGTAGTTACTTACTGTAGTCGTAAAATGTCGTAAAAAGCTAATCAATTCCATAAATGTACTTGATTTTCTTTTTCTTACTGTAGTTCCTACTGTAGCGGATAGCTAATCGATCGTCAAGTCGAAAAATTGTACTTGATCATTTTTTAAAAAATGAACTTCTTACTGTATGAAGCGAAAATTTTTGCAATCGATTACAGTAATAAGCTTACTGATTCTAAATTTTGAACTTAATTTTCTTCCCTACTGTAGATCCTACTGTAGTCGATATTTTTTCCAATTTGAATATTTACTTTCGCCGATGCTTACTGTAGATTTTTTTGATTCTCAAGCTCTAAACTTTTCAAAATTCAAAAAAAAATTTTTTGAATTTTTTCAGAAATTTTTTTTTAATTAAAAAAACTTTAATTCAATTTGTTTTAAATTTTTTTTCAATTAAAAAATTTTTTGCAAATTTTTTTTAAAGTTTTTTTAAATGAAAGAAATATTAAATTGAAAAAAAATTTTGAATAATTGAAAAAAAATTTTAAATTGGAAAAAAATTTCAAATAATTGAGAAAAAATATAAATTGAAAAAAAATTTTAAATTGAAAAAAAATTTTAAATTAAAAAAAAATTTTAAATAATTGAAAAAAAATTTTAAATTGAAAAAAAATTTTGAATAATTGAAAAAAAATATTGAAAAAAAATTTTAAATTGAAAAAAAATTTTAAATAATTGAAAAAAAATTTTAAATTATTGAAAAAAAATTTTAAATTGAAAAAAAATTTTAAATTGAAAAAAATTTTAAATTGAAAAAAAATTTTAAATTGAAAATAAATTTTAAATAATTGAAAAAAAATTTTAAATTGAAAAAAAATTTTAAATTGAAAAAAAATTTTAAATAATTAAAAAAAATTTCAAATTGAAAAAAAAATTTAAATTTAAAAAAATTAAATAATTGAAAATAAAATTTTAAATTAAAAAAAAATTTAATTTTTAAAAAATTCTTTTTAAAATTTTTTTTTTATTTTTCAAATTTTTTTTTTCATGATGCAGCTTTCGATCAATCCTTATACGGTGGTCCGAAAACCCGAACTTTGTATAGTTTACGATCTAAAAATCGCAGCCGTTTCGCTGGAATCGGGTTTCGGCGATTTTTCGACCATTTTTCGTTTAGAAAGTAAGGAAAAAAACAAAAAAAAAACAAAAAAAAATTAAGAAAAACAAAAAGAAGAAAAAATAAAAAAAAAATAAAATGAAAAAAACAAGAAACGAATAAAAAAAATGAAAAAAAATTGAATGAAAAAAATAAAATGATTAAAAAAAATAAAAAAGTGAAGAAAATATAATAGAAAATGCAAAAAATAGAGAAAAAATGAAGTTTTTCTAAATTTTGGTTTTTTCTCATTTCTTCCTTGTTTTTTCATTTTCTTTCCATTTTTTCAGTTTTTTTGCCACTTTTTGTAATTTTTTTGTAATTTTTCCACTTTTCTGTTTTGTTTTCAGTATTTTTTCAATTTTTCTACAATTTTTTCATTTTTTTATCCTTTTTTGTTGTTTAGTTATTTTTAGTTTCTTCATTTATGTTTTTTTTTCGATTTTTTCAGTTTTTATGTTTTTTTTTTTCCGATTTTTTCAGTTTTTTTGCATTTTTTCAAGTTTTTCCCTACTTTTTTGGAGCTTTCTTTATTTTTCTTAATTTTTTGTTTTCTTTTCAGTTTTTTCTTCGTTTTTTCTTTTTTTTAATTTTTCAGTTTTTATGTTTTTTCCCGATTTTTTCAGTTTTTATGTTTTTTCCGATTTTTTCAGTTTTTTTGCATTTTTTCGAGTTTTTCCCTACTTTTTTGGAGCTTTCTTTATTTTTCCTAATTTTTTGTTTTCTTTTCAGTTTTTTCTTCGTTTTTTCATTTTTTTAATTTATGTTTTTTCCGATTTTTTCAGTTTTTTTTGAATTTTTTCAGTTTTTATGTTTTTTCCCGATTTTTTCAGTTTTTATGTTTTTTTTTCCGATTTTTTCAGTTTTTTTGCATTTTTTCAAGTTTTTCCCTACTTTTTTGGAGCTTTCTTTATTTTTCTTAATTTTTTGTTTTCTTTTCAGTTTTTTCTTCGTTTTTTCTTTTTTTTAATTTTTCAGTTTTTTTTGCATTTTTTCAAGTTTTTCCCTACTTTTTCAAAGCTTTCTTTATTTTACTTAATTTGTTGTTTTCTTGCCACTTTTTTCTTTTTTTTCAACTTTTAGTTTTTTCGTTGTTTTTTTTGAGCTTTTATCAGTTTTCTCCACTTTTTTGAAGATTTTATTAATTTTCTCAATTTTTTGTTTTCTTTTCAGTTTTTTCTTTTTTTTTAATTTTTCAGTTTTTATGTTTTTTTCCGTTTTTTTCAGTTTTTTTGCATTTTTTTAAGTTTTTCCCTACTTTTTTGAAGCTTTCTTTATTTTTCTTAATTTGTTGTTTTTTTCCCACTTTTTTCTTTTTTTTCAACTTTTAGTTTTTTCGTTGTTTTTTTCGAGCTTTTATCAGTTTTCCTCCACTTTTTTGAAGATTTTATTAATTTTCTCAATTTTTTGTTTTCTTTTCAGTTTTTTCTTTTTTTTAATTTTTCAGTTTTTATGTTTTTTTCCGTTTTTTTCAGTTTTTTTGCATTTTTTTAAGTTTTTCCCTACTTTTTTGAAGCTTTCTTTATTTTCTTAATTTGTTGTTTTTTTCCCACTTTTTTCTTTTTTTTCAACTTTTAGTTTTTTCGTTGTTTTTTTCGAGCTTTTATCAGCCTAAGCCTAAGCCTAAGCCTAAGCCTAAGCCTAAGCCTAAGCCTAAGCCTAAGCCTAAGCCTAAGCCTAAGCCTAAGCCTAAGCCTAAGCCTAAGCCTAAGCCTAAGCCTAAGCCTAAGCCTAAGCCTAAGCCTAAGCCTAAGCCTAAGCCTAAGCCTAAGCCTAAGCCTAAGCCTAAGCCTAAGCCTAAGCCTAAGCCTAAGCCTAAGCCTAAGCCTAAGCCTAAGCCTAAGCCTAAGCCTAAGCCTAAGCCTAAGCCTAAGCCTAAGCCTAAGCCTAAGCCTAAGCCTAAGCCTAAGCCTAAGCCTAAGCCTAAGCCTAAGCCTAAGCATAAGCCAAAGCCTAAGGCTAAACCTAAGCCTAAGCCTAAGCCTAAGCCTAAGCCTAAGCCAAAGCCTAAGCCAAAGCCTAAGCCTAAGCCTAAGCCTAAGCCAAAACCTAAGCCCAAGTCTCAACTTTACCCCATCCCAGATCCCCAAGTGCCCATCGCCGAAATGACCTTAATTTCCATGCGAATGTCCGAAACTCCATTCTCCAACGGTCAAAGTCCTTCGTTGACCTCGTCCAAGTCCATCCGGGCGTTGATCCATTTTGGAAATCCGTCGTCCGGTTGGAACGGCGGCCGGGGCGATTTGGAACCCAATTTCGACCTCATGTTAGGCGACTGTAGCCGCCAAGAGGGCAAAAATTTTTTCCTCGGTGACGTCAGCAAGATGGTAAATAAAAAAAATTGTAGACGCAACAACCGTCGCCTAATTTGCATAAAAATTATTCCAAATTTTCTAGCAAATTTACCGCCAAAATTCCACCGTTCAATTTGATTTCCCGGCGATTTTACTTGCGGATCAATGCGACGTAGTTATTACTGTAAGTTTAGGAAGGAAGGAAAAACATTTTTTTTCGCGTCGAGAATTCTACAGTAAACTTTTTTTGCTCAGTTGAGCATCAAATCGAAATGCGGACAAATGTCGGATTCGTCCTTTTTGCCCTTAAATTTCAATTGTTCGTCGGTAGAAAATTCCAATTGTACGATCGCCGATCATGGTATACTGTACTTATCGATTTTTTACATTTTTTGCAGTTTACTGTAGTTTTTTCTTACTCTACTCTGTTCATTCTGTGGTACTTTCTTACTGTAGATTTTTCTTACTGTATTTTTTCTTTTACAATAATTTTTTTTCTTACTGTAGTTTTTTATCTTATCATAATTTTTTCTTACTTTAGTTCTTTCTTACTGTAGCTTTTTCTTACTGTATTTTTTCTTTCACAATAGTTTTTTTTCTTACTGTAGTTTTTTATCTTATTATAATTTTTTCTTACTGTAGTTCTTTCTTACTGTAGCTTTTTCTTACTGTATTTTTTCTTTTACAATAGTTTTTTTTCTTACTGTAGTTTTTTATCTTATCATATTTTTTTCTTACTTTAGTTCTTTCTTACTGTAGCTTTTTCTTACTGTAGTTTTTTACCGTAGTTTTTTGTTACTGTAGTTTTTTCCTAACTTTATTTCTTTTCTCTCACTGTAGTTCTTTCTTACTGTAGTTTTTTCTTACTATAGTTCTTTTTTCTTACTGTAGCTTTTTCCCTTACTATAGATCTTTTTTCTTACTGTAGTTTTTTACTGTAGTTTTTTGTTACTGTAGTTTTTTTCTTACTATATTTATTTTCTCCTACTGTAGTTCTTTTTTTTCTAAGCTTTTTTGTTACTGCAGTTTTTTCCTTACCATATTTATTTTTGCTTACTGTAGTTCTTCCTCACCGTAGTTTTTTCACTTACTTTAGTTCTTTTTTCTTACTGTAGTTTTTTGTTACTGTAGTTTTTTCACTTATTATTGTTCTTTTTTCTTACTGTAGTTTTTTACTGTAGTTTTTTGTTACTGTAGTTTTTTCACTTACTATAGATCTTTTTTGTTACTGTAGTTTTTTCACTTATTATTGTTCTTTTTTCTTACTGTAGTTTTTTACTGTAGTTTTTTCTTACTATATTTATTTTCTCTTACTGTAGTTCTTTATTACTGTAGTTTTTTCACTTACTATAGTTCTTTTTTCTTACTGTAGCTTTTTCTTACTATATTTATTTTCTCTTACTGTAGTTCTTTATTACTGTAGTTTTTTCACTTACTATAGTTCTTTTTTCTTACTGTAGCTTTTTCTCTTACTGTAGATCTTTCTTCTTACTTTAGTTCTTTTTTGCTGTAGTTTCTTCTTACTGTTGTATCTTTCTTACTATATTACTTGTTCTTACTGTAGTTCTCTCTTACTGTAGATTTTTGTTACTGTAGTTTTTTCTCTCACTATAGCTTTTTTCCTTACTGTAGTTCTTTCTTACTGTAGCTTTTTCTTACTGTAGTTTTTTCTCTTGATATACTTCTTTTTTCCTACTGTAGTTCTTTTTTCTTACTGTAGTTTTTTTACTGTAGCTTTTTCTTACTGTACTTTTTCTCTCACTATAGAACTTTTTCTTACTATAGTTCTTTCTTACTGTAGCTTTTTCTTACTGTAGTTTTTTCGGACTGTATTTTTCCTTAATGTAGTTCTCTTTCCTCATTGTAGAGTTTTATTACGGCATTTTTCGCTCGCCGTAGTTTTTCCTACTGTAGGTTCTTCTTACTGTAGATTTTTCTTACTGTAGTTTTTTCTTACTGTAGTTTTTGTCTTACTGTAGTTTTCGTCTTACTGTAGTTCATTTGTACATTCTAAGGGCCAACCCCAACATGCCGCGTATCAAATTTCGAGTCGAATTTTGATTGGTCGACCCGGAAATTACATTTAGAATGGGAGGCGGAGTCGTCGGCCGATTTGATTGGTCGTTTAGAAGGATTTTATTACGTCATCAACCAATTGGAAAATACGAAAGAAAATCGACAAAAATTGCTACAATTTGATCACGTGACCAGTGAATTAGTGGCGAATGATACTGTATTTTTGGATAAGCAGGTAGAAAAATTTTTTTGTCACTTTCTTGAAATTTTTCCATTTTTTTTATTTTTCATATTTTTTTAATTTTTTTTTTAAATTTTTTTCTAATTTTTTTTATTTTTTATTTTTTTTATTTTTTTTTAAATTTTTTATTTTTTTTTAATTTTTGTAATTTTTCTATCTTTAATCTTTTCTTTGGTATTTTCCATGTTCTTTTCAACTTTTTATTTTTTCATTGTATTGTTTTTAAATTTTTATGGTTTTTTCAACTTTTTTTCAATTTTTTTTATTTTTCTACTTTTTTTTCTTTTTTTTTTCTTTTAATTTTTTAATTTTTCAAATTTTTTCTTTCCCAATTTGATTTTTTCATTTTTTTCTTCTTCACTTTTTTCATTTTTGCATCTTCTCAGTTTTTTATTTTAGTTTTTCTTTCAATATTTTTTCATTTTTTTCATTTTTTTCATTTTTTTGTTTTCTTATTTTTTTCAATTTTGCAGTTTTTTTCACTATTTTCTTTCAAATTTTGTTTTTTTTTTTCGGGAATTTTGACTTTCTTTTTATTTTTTTTGATGTTCATTTTTTTCAATTCGTTTGGTTTTTTTCTATTTTTTAATTTTTCTCATTTTTTTCTTTTCTTCAATATTTCTTCTGTTTTTTCCAAGTTTTTTTTGTTTTTATCATTTTCTAGCTTTTTTATTTAATTTTTTACTAAATTTTTTTCAGTTTTTCTTTCAATATTTTCTCTTTTCCTGTTTTTTGTTTTCTTTCTATATTTTTTCCATTTTTTAGTTTTCTTCATTTTTTAATTTCTTTAGATTTTTTTGCATTTTTCAGGTCTATTTTTTTCAATTTACTCTTTTTTCACATTGTATAGTTTTTTATTCTTTATTTAATTTTTGAGTTTTCTTTCAATTCTTTTGGTGTTTTCTTCATTTTTTCGTATTTTTTCATTTTTCTCAGTTTTTCTTTTGTTTTTTACTTTTTTTTCAGCTTTTTTTTCATTTTTCGGCTTTTTCTTCAGCCGCTTTCAGTATTTTTTTTATTTTTTCTATTTTTTACTTTTTTCTAGTTTAATTTTTTTTAGTTTCCTTCCGTTTTTTTTCATTTTTCTAATTTTTCCCATTTTTAGTTTTTGTTCAATATTTTCTATGTTTATTTCAATTTTTTTATTTTTTTTTATTTTTAATTCTTTTTAGGTTTTTCATTTTCTTCAATTTTTCTTTTAATTTCTTGTTTTTTTCGTTTTTTTATTCTTTTTATTTACCTGATTTTTTTCTTTTTGAAAATTTTCTGCGCTATTTTTTCTGTTTTCTTCATTTTTTATTTTTCCGTCTTTACCAATTTTTTTAATTTTTTTTGCTAATTTTCCAGCTATTTGCATTTTTTCTTTTTTTTCCATAAAAAAATTTTTTTTTGGTTTTTTGTGATTTCTGAGTTTTTTGTTTTTTTCTCTCTTTTTTTGCAATTTTTTCATTTTTTCTTTTTTGTAGTTTTGTCTATTTCTCGAGCTTTTTGTTGTTTTTTTTCCGTTTTCTCCTTTTTTTATTTTCGTGATTTTTCTATTTTTCAACTTTTTTGCGGTATTTTCTCTGTTTTCTTCAATATTTTTTTGGTTTTTTAGCTTTTTTCCACTTTTTGTTTCTTTTTTCAGGTTTTCACTTCAGCTATTTTTTTCTTGAATTTTTTCTATTTGTATCAGTTTTTCCATACTTTTTTGTTTTTTGTTTATTTTTTTCGTTTTTACCATTTTTAATTTTTTTGTTGATTTTCCAGCTATTTGCATTTTTTCTTTTTTTCCGTTTTTTAAATTTTTTGTGGTTTTTCGGGGTTTCTGAGTTTTTTGTCTTTTTTTGCCTTTTTTGCAATTTTTTCCATTTTTTCTTTTTTGTAGTTTTGTCTATTTCTCGAGCTTTTTGTTGTTTTTTTTCCGTTTTCTCTTTTTTTATTTTCTCGATTTTTCGATTTTTCAACTATTTTGCGGTATTTTCTCTGTTTTCTTAAATTTTTTTTTGTTTTTTTTGTTTTTTTAGATTTTTTCCACTTTTTGTTTCTTTTTTCAGGTTTTCACTTTTCTTGAATTTATTCTATTTGTCCCAGCTTTTCCATACTTTTTTTATTTTTTGTTTATTTTTTTCGTTTTTACCATTTTTAATTTTTTTTGTTGATTTTCCAGCTATTTGCATTTTTTTCCGTTTTTTAAATTTTTTTTTGGTTTTTTGTGATTTCTGAGTTTTTTGTTTTTTTTCTCTTTTTTTGCTATTTTACCATTTTTGTTTTTTTTTTACCATTTTTAATTTTTTTGTTGATTTTCCAGCAATTTGCATTTTTTCTTTTTTTTCGTTTTTTAAATTTTTTTTTGGTTTTTTGTGATTTCTGAGTTTTTTGCTTTTTTTCTCTTTTTTTGCTATTTTTTCCATTTTTGTTTTTTGTTTATTTTTTTACCATTTTTAATTTTTTTGTTGATTTTCCAGCTATTTGCATTTTTTCCGTTTTTTAGATTTTTTTTGGTTTTTTGTGTTTTTTGTTTTTTTTTCTTTTTTTTGCAATTTTTGCAATTTTTTCCATTTTTTTCTATTTCTCGAGCTTTTTTTTGTTTTTTTTCGTGATCAATACAGTAAACTTTTTTCTGACTTTCAGAATTCCACTACAGTAAACTTGACATTAAATTTCAACGTTTCGAAAAATAGTTTGTACGTGATGAAAATTTGCGAAAAATTCCACAACGACAAAGATGATGATAATTATTTCAAAATCGTTAATTGGGATACGATAGAAAAATATTTGATCAATATCAAAGATGATCCTGATCCTAATCAAATTAAAAATTTTTCCAAATCAAATTTAATTTTAATTATTTCAATTTTTTCAATTTTAATAATTTTAATTTTAATTATTTTATTTTTCTTGAAAAAAAAATTCAAAAATCGAAATTTGATCAAAATTAAATCGATCAAAGAATTAAAATCAAATAATTTGGATCAATTAGAAAATGATCAATATCGATACGTTTTATCGCCCAGACGTTTCGATCATTGGGAAATTTCGAGGAAAAAATTACAAATTTATGAAGATCAAAAATTAGGATCCGGTGCTTTTGGATCAGTTTATAAAGGTGAGAAGAAAAATTTTTTGAAATTTGATCCGCAGGTACTTGAAAATCAATTTTTTGAATAGATCTTTTGATAAGCTTTCGAATGATATATAATATGACTGGGTTTGACAAATTTTAATTCTACAGTATGCCTGATTAGGATCCAAATCAAAGTTACAGTATGATTACAGTAAGCTATATTCTGATCAGAATTCATAATACAGTATCCTTACAGTATGAAAAATTCCAATCAAGTTACAGTACGCCGGATTCTGATCAAAATCCAAGTTAGAGTATGATTACAGTTACAGTATAAAAGTTGAAATATTATTGGAGTTGCAGTTACAGTTAGAGTTACAGTTACAGTTACAGTTACAGTATGCAGTTACTGTATTACAGTTATAGTATTATTACAGTTACGGTATGCAGTTACAGCGTAACAGTTAAAATATTATTACAGTTGCAGTTACTGTTACAGCTACAGTTACAGTTACAGTTACAGTTACAGTTACAGTTACAGCTACAGTTACAGTTACAGTTACAGTTTCAGTTACAGTTACAGTTACAGTTACACTTACAGTTACAGTTACACTTACAGTTACAGTAACTGTATAACAGTTATAGTATTATCACACTTACAGTATGCAGTTACAGCCTAACAGTTGAAATATTATTACAATTACAGTTACTGTTACAGCTACAGTTACAGTTACAGTAACTGTATTACAGTTATAGTATTATCACACTTACAGTATGCAGTTACAGCCTAACAGTTGAAATATTATTACAATTACAGTTACTGTTACAGCTACAGTTACAGTTACAGTTACAGTTACAGTTACAGTTACAGTTACAGTTACAGTTACAGTTACAGTTACAGTTACAGTTACAGCTACAGTTACAGTTACAGTTACAGTTTCAGTTACAGTTACAGTTACAGTTACACTTACAGTTACAGTTACACTTACAGTTACAGTAACTGTATTACAGTTATAGTAGTATCACACTTACAGTATGCAGTTACAGCCTAACAGTTGAAATATTATTACAATTACAGTTACTGTTACAGCTACAGTTACAGTTACAGTTACAGTTACAGCTACAGTTACAGTTACAGCTACAGTTGCAGTTACAGTTGCAGTTACAGTTACAGTTTCAGTCACAGTTTCAGTTACAGTAACACTTACAGTTATAGTTACACTTACAGTTACAGTTACAGTACGCAGTTACTGTATTACAGTTATAGTATTATTACAGTTACGGTATGCAGTTACAGCGTAACAGTTAAAATATTATTACAGTTACAGTTACTGTTACAGCTACAGTTACAGTTAAAATATTATTACAGTTACAGTTACTGTTACAGCTAAGTTACAGTTACAGTTACAGTTACAGCTACAGTTACAGTTACAGTTACAGTTTCAGTTACAGTTACAGTTACAGTTACACTTACAGTTACAGTTACACTTACAGTTACAGTAACTGTATTACAGTTATAGTAGTATCACACTTACAGTATGCAGTTACAGCCTAAGAGTTGAAATATTATTACAATTACAGTTACTGTTACAGCTACAGTTACAGTTACAGTTACAGTTACAGCTACAGTTACAGTTACAGTTACAGTTTCAGTTACAGTTACAATTACACTTACAGTTACAGTTACAGTTACCTTTACAGTTACAGTTACACTTACAGTTACAGTTACAGTTACCTTTACAGTTACAGTTTCAGTTACATTGCAATTACATTGCAGATACAGCTACAATTGCAGTATGCAGTTATTGAATCACAGTTACAGTATGGAGCTACAGCATATCAGTTACAGTATTATCAGAGTTACACTTACTGTGAAAGTTTCAGTTACTGTAGCAGTTACAGTTACTGTAACAGTTACAGTCGTTGTAGCAGTCACAGCTACTGTAACAGTTACAGTTACTGTAACAGTTACAGTTGCTGTGACTGCTACTGTAACAGTTACAGTAGCTGTGACTGCTACTGTAACAGTTACAGTTACTGTAACAGTTACAGTTGTGGGTACAGTTACGGTTGTGGTTACAGTTACAGTATTACAGCATGTTACAGTTACTGTCAGAGTTACGGTTAGAGTTCAGTTACTGTTACAGTAACAGTATTCAATTACCGTACTATGATTAAAGTAATATTACAGTTACAGTTGCCATTACAGTTACAGTTAGTTACAGTTACAGTATTGGAGTAACAGTATTACTGCTTGTTACTCTTACTGTTACAGTCACTGTTACAGTTACAATGACATTTGCAGTTACAGTTAGAGTTAGAGTATGCATTTACTGTATTACAATTACAGTATTATCATAGTTACAGTTTCCAGTTACAGTATCCAGTTACTGTATCCAGTTACAGTATTATTACAACTACAGTTACAGTTATAGTTACAGTATTGCAGTATGTTACAGTTACAGCTACAGCTGCAGTTACAGTATGCAGGTAAAAATCCACATGGATTTGTGCTCTGATAAGGCTTGACATATGAAACATTCCTATTGTCTCACTTCCTCGACTGACCTTTTCACCTCCCTCACAGTATAGGGGTCCCATCTCACCAACCCTAACTTTTTTTCTACAGGCAAAATTTCTGGCAAACTGTTGACCCACGTGAACGCAAACGCAGCCCTAGCCGAACAATGGATGCAGGCTGAAAATTGCGACGTTGCGGTGAAAATGTTACCCGGTAAGCAGGCTTGCAGCAACTGACGTCTGCAAGTTGTACATAGAAAGTATACTGTAGAGGAAATTGATCTTACATTTTTCAGTCTTACTGTATATGCGAATGATTTACAGTAAAGCAATCTTACTGTATATAGAAATATACTGTAGTGATTACTCTAGTAAGTCATTTCTAGGCTACAGTATACCAACAGGCTACAGTATGACTAATTTCCGTAAAAAATATTATACTTAAGCTTACTGTAGCAAATCGATATTTTTATGTAAATTACTGTAGTAAATAGAAATCTCCAGCTTACAGTAAATACCTACAGTAATTTTTTGCGTCTTACTGTAGCAGTTTTTCAAATTTTTTTTTCAGACTACGCCGACGATATTTCAAAATCGGAATTTAATAAAGAAATAAATCTAATGAAACAATTGGGCTATAATGACAAATTGGTCAATATGTTGGGCTGTGTGACCGCCGACGACCCCCTATGTTTGATCGTGGAATACTGTAGCGATGGCGATTTGTTACGCTATCTGCGCGATCGCAGGAAATATATGGCTACAGTAAGATAGAATAATAGGGATTATACAGCTACAGTAGGATTGTACAGTAAGGTGGAAAAGTAAGAATTATATAACTACAGTAAGATTCTACAGTACGACTGAAAAGTAGGAACTGTATAGCAACAATAAGATTGTACAGTAGGATATACAACTGAGAATTATATAGCTACAGTAAGATTGTACTGTATGAAGCAAAAATAGCTACAGTAAGTTTGTACAGCAAGGTAGATGTGGAAGTTATGGCTTTTTAATTCTTGCCCGACTACTGTAGTGTACTATATTTCTTACTGTAATTTTTACTAGCTGCGAAAAATCGACGCCGAAACAGTGGATACTGTAGATGAAGCGATGATTCTATCTTTGAAAGATTTACTATCATTCGCTTGGCAAATTAGCATCGGAATGGTAAGATTAAGAAATATTATTGTACAGGATTACTGTAATGCCATACTGTACTCTAAGTTAATCTCACAGTAACATAGTTTACTGTAATGTAGTTTTTCTACTGAAAAAATCAAGGCTTTTGTACTAGAAATCAAGATGGATACTGTTGGTCATGTGACTTCTGCATACTGTAAGATTTGAGTATTTCTAAACTCTACAGTAATCCATGCTTTGCATATGTACAGTAAGCCTCATTTTTGTAAATAAGTGTACTATAACCATCTACAGTAAGTCACATTCTACAGTAAACCAATGCTTACAGTAAGTCACTGTAACTTGTGAGTGTACTATAGATTTGTGGAATATACTGTAGTTCACACGACATATAATTGGCATACTGTACGCTTATATTAAAAACTACTTTATAATTTTGTGGCCCAAATTACCATTATGCAAATTCCTCCATTATGATCATTACAGTAACTTTTCATTTTTCTAGAAATCATTCGATCTTTGTGGCATACTGTAGGTCACATGACCTGTCATTAGCATACTGTATGTTCCTTTTGGAAAGCTACATTTTGATTTTTTACAGAAAGTTTCACTCATGTAAATTTTTTGATTACGATCATCACAGTAACTTTTTAATTTTCTGCAATCACGTGACCCTTGTGGCATACTGTAGATCATGTGACCTGTCAGAGGCATGCTGTAGTTCATGTGACCTGTCATTGGCATACTGTAGCTTGTGATCTGTCTTCGACATACTGTAGCTCATGTGACCTGTCATTAGCATACTGTAGGTCATGTGACAAGTCATTTACTTACCGTGGATCATGTGACCTGTCGTGGGCATACTGTAGGTCATGTGACCTGTCATTGTCATACTGTAATTTTTTTTCAGAAAACTACTTCACTACAGTATTTTTATCATTTTTTGGCCCCACCAGCATACTGTAGGTCACGTGACCTGTGATACACTGCAGGTCAATGCCCATTTATTATGTAAATTTCCAAGACTACAGTAACCTCGTCTTTTTTCTAGCAATATTTAGAGCAAAAAGGTTTCATACATCGAGATTTAGCCGCCAGGAATATTTTAGTCGATAAAGGCCGAAAAATAAAAGTATGGGAAATTCAAATTTTTGTACATTCTTACTGTAGGTTACTGTACTTTTTTCTTTTTTTTGTAGATCGGTGATTTTGGTCTTTGTCGCTATTCGACTCCTGATTCAACCTACGTCTGTAAAGGTGGTCGCCTACCTTTGAAATGGATGGCTTTGGAGGCCATAAAAACGCATGAATTTACTACGAAATCAGATGTGTAAGTGGTATACTGTAGTTGATATTTTTCTACAGTAAGCCGAGTTTACTGTATTTGACATTTTTCTACAGTAACTCAGGTATACTGTAGTAGATATTGTCATACAGCTACTGAGGTTTACTGTAGTTGTTTTTTCTACAATAATTCAAGCATACTGTAGTCGACATTTTTCTACAGTACCTCAGGTATACTGCACTAGATATTTTTCTACAACTACTGAAGTATACTGTAGTTAATATTTTCGTACAGTAACTCAAGTATACTGTACTTGACATTTTTCTACAGTGCCTCAGGTATACTGTAGTAGATATTCTCCTACAACTACTGAAGTATACTGCAGTTGATATTTTTCTACAGTAATCTAAGTATACTGTAGTTGACATTTTTCTACATTGCCTCAGGTATACTGTAGTAGATACTCTCCTTTAGCTACTGAAGTATACCATAGTTGATATTTTTCTACGGTAACTCAAGTATACTGTAGCTGACATTTTTCTACAGTACCTCAGGTATACTGTACTGGATATTCTCCTACATCTACTGAAGTATACTGTAGTTTGTATTTTTCAACAGTAATTCGAGTATACTGTGGTCGACATTTTTCTACAGTACCCCAGGTATACTGTAATAGATCTTTTCAGTTTACTGTAGTCTTGGAATCCTAAGTCTTGCTTTTCTACAGTATACCTACAGTAATATTTTTGCATCCTGCAGCTGGTCGTACGGCGTTTTGTTGTTTGAAATTGTGACGTTGGGCGGCACGCCCTACCCAGGCATCCAACCGGCAGACATGGAACCTTTGCTCCAAAGTGGAAAACGTATGGACAAGCCAGAAAATTGCCCGGATGAAATGTAAGCTGGAAACAAATGATTGAACAGGGTTTCTCTAATATGCAAATTTTGGTTTTTTTCTTTTTCTTTTTCTTTTTTTTGTTTTTGTTTTTGTTTTTGTTTTGTTTTTGTTTTGTTTTTGTTTTTGTTTTTGTTTTTGTTTTTGTTTTTGTTTTTGTTTTTGTTTTTGTTTTTGTTTTTCTTTTTGTTTTTGTTTTTGTTTTTGTTTTTCTTTTTCTTTTTCTTTTTCTTTTTCTTTTTCTTTTTGTTTTTCTTTTTCTTTTTCTTTTTCTTTTTCTTTTTGTTTTTGTTTTTCTTTTTGTTTTTGTTTCTGTTTTTGTTTTTGTTTTTGTTTTTGTTTTTGTTTTTGTTTTTCTTTTTTTTCTTTTTTTCTTTTTTCTTTTTTTCTCTTTTTTTCTTTTTCTTTTTCTTACTGTATTTTTTTCAGATACGACCTGATGCTCAATACTTGGAGAGAAAATCCAGAAGATAGACCAAATTTTGGGCAATTGACTTCCAAAATGGCCCAATTATTAGAAAAATCGACCGATCAAAATTATTACTATTTAAATTTGGATCAAGAAAAAAATTATTACAAAATTGGCGATGACGAAGAATCAAATTTGATTTCGAATAATTTCGATGATCTTGATCAAGAAAGATTAGATCATTCTGATCAAATCTAAAAATAGAACTAATAATTCGGTGTCGAAAATGATCTTCTTGTATTGTGTAGTTACAATGTAACCATATGATAAATAGAAAAATGTTGATTTTGGAAATTGACTTGCAAGTATGAAAGAATGGGGGTTTACTGTATGTCAAGCTGATCAAAGCCTTCTATATTTTTGACTTAGAAAAAAAGATTCACTTTAGAAAAATGCACCAAAAACTGATATTTCAAATCTACAGTATACTAATGACTTATGGCATACTGTACGAATAATGTAGGCAAGGAATTAGTCTACGCCCTATGCAGCAGCAATGCACATACTTAAACAGTAGCTATGTTTTAGCATTGCTCAAGCTTCATCATTGTCTATGCTTTTGTATTGTCTATTCTTTAGCATAGTCTATGCTTCAACATTGCTGATGCGTCACTCTTATCAATACATCATTATGCAGCTCCAGCATTCTCATATTTCACACTTCAGAATTGTCTATGTTTCAACATTGCCTAAGCTTAAGCATTGCTTATACTTTATCAATGTCTATGCTTTAGCGTCACCCTTGCTTGAGCATTGCCTATGCTTAAGCATTGTGTATGCTAAAGCATTGCCACTACTTCACCATTGCACATGCTTAGCATTGCCTATGCTAGTGCAATGTGTATCTTCAGCATCAGCCATGGTTTATCAGGTTCTATGCCTCATCATAGTGAATGGTACAGCCTAGCCTGTCTTTTAGTGTTGCCTATGCTTCAGCATTGCCTATGCTTCAGCATTGCCTATGCTTCAGCATTGCCTATGCTTCATCATTGCTTGTGCTTCATCAATATCTATGCTTTAGCCTCCCCCTTGCTTAAGCATTGCCTATGCTTAAGCATTGTGTATGCAAAAGCATTGCCACTATTTCACCATTGTGCATGCTTAGCATTGCCTATGCTTCATCATTCCTTATGCTTCAGCATTGCCTGTGTTTCATCAATGCTTATGCTTCAGCATTGCCTATGCTTAAGCATTGTGTATGCTAAAGCATTGCCACTACTTCACCATTGCGCATGCTTAGCATTGCCTATGCTTGTGGAATATGTATCTTGGGCATCATCTATGGTTTATCATGTTCTATGCTTAATCATACTGAATGAACAAGCAAAAGATATGCTTCAGCATTGCCTGTGCTTCATCATTGCTTATGCTTCAGCAATGCCTATGGTTAAGCATTGCCTATGGTTAAGCATTGCCTATGGTTAAGCATTGTATATGCTAAAGCATTGCTACTACATCACCATTTCACATGCTTAGCATTGCCTATGCTCGTACAATGTGTATCCTAAGCATCAGCTATGGTTTATCATGTTGTATGCCTCATAATAGTGAATGAATAAGCAAAACATATGCTTCAGCTTTGCCCGTCTTCTAGTGTTGCCTATGCTTCAGCATTGCCTATGCTTCAGCATTGCCTATGCTTCAGCATTGCCTATGCTTCATCATTGTTTATGCTTCAGCATTGCCTATGCTTAAGCATTGCCTATGGTTAAGCATTGTATATGCTATAGCATTGCCACTACTTCACCATTGCCCATGCTCGTGCAATGTGTATCTTGAGCATCATCTATGGTTTATCATGTTCTATGCTTAATCATAGTGAATGAACGAGCGATATATATGTTTCAGCATTAGCTGCCTTTTGGCTATTTTTAGCTATTTTAGCATTAGCTGGCTATGCTTCATCATTGTTTATGCTTCAGCATTGGGTATGCTTAAGCATCACCTATGGTTAAGCATTGCCTATACTAAAGCATTGCACTGCTTCACGAATGTACAAGCTTTTCCATTGCCTATGCTTGTGCAATGTGTATCTTGAGCATCATCTATGGTTTATCACGTTCTATGCTTAACCATAGTGAATGAACGAGGGATACATATGCTTCAGCATTAGCTGCCTTTTGGCTATTTTTAGCCATTTTAGCATTAGGTGGCTATGCTTCAGCATTGCCTATGCTTCAAACTGGCATATGTCATTTGGAGAAAAAAACTACAGTAAGACAAAAAAAAGTTGAAGAACCTGAACATCAAACATTGCATAGTTACAGTAAGACAAATTTTGGAAAATTTTTACAATAGTTACTGTAATTTGCAAAAGTGGTTGCTGAACTGGGTGCTCAAACTAGCATATGTCATTTGGAGAAATGAAGTACAGTAGGACAAAAAATTTAAGAACCTGAACATCAAAATTTGCATAGTTACAGTAGGACAAATTTTGGAAAATTTTATAATAGTTACTGTAATTAGCAAAACTGGTTGCTGAACTGGGTCCTCAAACTAGCATATGCTATTTGGAGAAAAAAGTACAGTAAAGCAAAAAAATTCAAGAACCTGAACATCAAAATTTGCATAGTTACAGTAAGGCAATTTTTCTGGAAAAATTTTACAATGGTTACTGTAATTTCGTACATGAACATACAATAAGCAACAGGGAGACTGGTAGCTGAACTGAGCCCCTCAAGCTGTTGTTTCAGGAAAAAAACTACAGTAAGGCAAAAAGTAGAAAAACATAAACATCAAAATTTGCATACTTACAGTAAGACAAATTTTCTGAAAAAATTTTACAATAGTTATTGTAATAGGAAAAGCTGTTTTCTGAACTAAGCCCTCCCAAGCTATGTCGTTTTAGCTATTGTATCTCATTTCAGCCACTCCATGCATTAACATAGGAGGCGGAGCTATTGATTCCTTCAAAATTTTTTTAGCCTCGTTGATTGGCTCTTCGAAATTGTCGAATTTTTCTAGGATTAGTAATATACCGATGCACGAGGTCATGACCATGGCTTCTTTCCTCATTTATTTGTAGCTAACAAAATTGCAGCAAGTCAATCACATTTAGATACAGTAAGCTCACGATGGTGAGCAAAATATGTTACTTTCTGATCATTATCGACAAAATGACATTTTCAAGCCTTTTTTTCGCAGTCAGCTTCCAATACGCACTTGTAATCTTTGCTCGGATCGCGCACATAGCCCGTCATGCATATGCATCCTTTGGCACACATTTCCGTGCATCGAATGCCGGTTGGTGGCGCATTGGGGCACAAATGTTGACACTTTGGCGGCAAATGGGCGCAATCGCTATATTGTTCATGAGCCGAACATTGTTTATGATCACCCTTTGGCGGCACTTCAGAGTCTGAAAACCGCAACATTTTTATGTATTGTAACATTTTACATGCAACTTTACAATTTTTTGAGTTTACACCCATCATGCTTTACACATAGCAGATTAGTTTTTATTATGTGTTGTTATTCTTGTTCCTCCATTTGCGCCCAATTTGCATAATTTTTCCCCAGTTTTTTGCACTTGTATATGTATTGTTAACTTTTGTATGCAACGTTACAATTTTGTATCTTTACACTCATCGTGTTTTACACCTATCACATTAATTTTTAGTAGGTGTCGTTAATCTTGTTGCTCTCGTCATGTGCCGATCAATTTCGCCCAATGTCACGCGATTTACATCATGTCGATACTTTATGTTTTCGTCACTTTTTGTTTTTAACAGTTACTTACTCTTATTTTCTCTGTTTCGTTCATTATGTTTTACACGCATTTTTTGTGTTTCATTTTCCATTACGTTTTTGTTATTTCTGTAGACTACAGTATGTAACCCGTTGATCAGAATTTCCGCCAGATAAGCACTAAGAGCTCATGGCCATAACTGGAGCATTACGTGCACCTCTTATCAGTAAAAACTAGCGATGTTTTGCAACACGAAACGACTAATTTGGAGATTCTCTCTAAATGACGTTCGTATGTTTTAGCATGGAGAGTGAAACTCACCTCAACGCTCAACATATTTGAATTGGAAAATGTCTATGTGACCATAGGCATCCTCTGCCCCAATTTCTAGCTCCGCCCAAGGCACACTGTAGGTCTACGAGGTCCTTAGAAAGGGCCTGTTTTGGTAGTTTTATACTCATTTTTAGGTTTTCCAAGTTTTCCTTGTGTTTTTAGCTCTGCCTCTGCATCCCCCAAAGTTTATATATAATTTCACTTTGTATTGCGTGGGCCGCCCTACAGTTACCAATAAATTTGCATACGTTTATTGTGTCCACTGCGTCTACCATCGGAGTCCTATTCAGGAATATACCTGTTGCCCCTTGCGCCTAGTTACCTCCTGCGGCTCCATCCGTGAATCCTTTGCATCACCCCTCAACTTAACCAGATCGCTGTCACCCTCCATTCCCGCCTTCCAGGATCTGTGAACCGGTGAACCTGTGGATCAACCGGTACCTGCCACCCCAACGCCAAATCGTATTTGAGGAAAGGACTAGGTAAGTCTTCTCAGGGGATTATTGTTGTTGAGGGTGTATTTTGGGGAACCCTTTCCTAAGTTCCTTGTCCCTTGAGATTCCCCTCAGTTAGAGGAGCCCTTGTACCTATTGGGTTAGGGCCAAAGAGGGGATTTAGCTTTATAATGGGGTCCCCCTACATAGGCTATTCCACAAATGGCCTTGTCCTTCATTCTCACTGAATGGGACCAGGGATTTACCCCTGACCTGGTGGGGTTGTCCAATACTCTACAGCAGAACCCAAGGGCAGCACCGTAGTACCCTATAGGCCCTCCTATATTCAGTACTAGCCGGTTCAGGTTCACAAAGTAGAAATCCAGCGAGCCACCCAAGGGGGTCACAGCATGCCACTTACAGTGACATGGCCATATTTTCTATCAAAAAAACATCTGTAACCACAGCAGCTGCTTCAGCCAATCAGATTACAGGATAAAAAGTGATCTTGAATCTGATTGGTTGCATTTGACATCATTGGTTGCATTGGGCATCAGGCGCACTGAAATTTCAATGGTTGCACAGCTGCTGCAACCAGCAGCTGCGACCTATGGGATCGTGCCATCGAGAAAATTAGTTGTGAATCACATGCATTGAAATTTGATTGGTCACACAGCTGCTAGGACAATTGCCGCATGTAAATCCATGGTAATGGTGGCTGGGACCAATCACATTGTGCCCCAAGAAATGATTGGTTGTGTATCACATGCACTGAAATTTGATTGGTCACACAGCTGCTGCAGCTGCAACTGCACGTAAAGTTAGGGCAGCAGCAGCCGGGACCAATGAGATTGTGTGCAGAAAAAAATTGGTTGAGGATCACGTGCACTGAAATTTGATTGGTCACACAGTTGCTGCAGCTGCGACTGCACGTAAAGTTATGGCAGCAGCAGCTGCACCTGAGGAGATTGTGCTCAGAAAAAAGTCAGCTATGTGTTGCATCGACTGAAATTTGATTGGTCACGCAGCTGTTGGGGCAATGAACATATGTAAATCCATGGCACTGATGGCTGAGACCAATCAGATTGCGCCCTGAAAAATGATTGGTTGTGGGTCACATGCACTGAAATTTGATTAGTCACAGCTCCTGGAGCTACCCCGCTTGTGAAGATGGCATCTATACTTCACATCATGGCCATGCCCATGACAGTCCCACTGATTGACTACAGGTTAATAACTGTTAGTTTTTGCAGTTATTCCGAAGTACAGTGGACAGTATAACTGTTATAAATTATGCAACTGCTAACAGACTGTAGATTCACATTTAACAACTGTTGCAGTTAGTTCAAAATATAACTTTTGTTCATAAGCCTGTTGCTAGGTAACTGCAGGTTAACTATCCCTAGTTATTGCACTTATTCCCAAAATACAGTCAGGTGATCACTCAATATGTTGATTCAACAATTGATCAGTCAGTTGTTAACTCCATCAGTTATGTTATATGTTGTCTATGTTATTACAAATACAATGTTATGAATTGTGTTATAACGCATACTATGTTATAAGATATCCTATGCTGAAACATACGGCATGTTATAACATCAGGAATCTTATAAAATGGGAGTATGGTATAACAGGGGCTACATTACAACAAGAGGAGCTATGTTGTAACACTGAGTAAGTTATTACATAGGAAGATGGTATAACACAGGGTACATAAGTTACAACACAAAGTATGTTATCACACACTGTATGCTGTAACATTGGGAGCTATGCTATAACATAAAATATGCTATATCATGAGGGTGTATGTTATAACATGGAGTGTTTTATAACATAATGTACGTTATAACAAGCGATACGCTATAACATAGAACATGTTATAACACATCACTTGTTTTAACATGTCTAATGTTATAACGTGTCACGCATCAATACATATTCCACATCAAAGAATACACATGTTATAACATTCCCTAGCCTATAATATATCTCATGTTATACATCATATGTTATAACATTGCACTATATTATAACAATGTCCTGTAATAACAATGATCTATGTCATAACATAAAAAAAGTGTTTTTTTCAAAAAATTTTCTATATCGAAGCCATGTGTTATAAGATGCCCTATGCTACAACATAGCCCTATGTTATAACATATTAAATTATTTGAGTAAAAAACTTATCTACGTTATAACATGCAATATGTTATAATGTAGGATACTATAATGCTACAATATGGGATATGTTAAAACAGGTGATATGTAATAACATAGGATACATTATAATATGGAACATGTTATAATGTGGGATATGCTATAATGTGGTATATATTATGCTACAAAATAGGATATGTTATATTATGAGATATGTTATGAAATGGGATATATATTACACGGTATATCTTCTAACAAAGAATATATTAGTACATGAGACATGTTATAACAAAGAATATGTTCTAACATGAAATACATTAAAAAAATAGTAGTGAAGTCAAAATTGATCATAAAACATTTTTTGAATGAACAATGTCTTTGGAATCTTCCGGGAAAATTTGATGGTATTGTCAGAAAAATTGAAAAAAATTTCATAAAATTGTGGAAAATTGCCCAAAAAGTTGTCGAAGAAGTGCAAAAAGTTCTTGAAAATCGCCAAAAAGTTGTCAAAAATATAGGATAAGTTAATGAAATTGTCAAAAAAATTTGCAAAAAGACATTGAAAATGTAGAGAAAAGTTTTACAATATTTGTCAAAAAATTTACAAAATTTGTAAAATGTTGCTGAAAATTTAAAGAAAACTAAGCAAAAATGCAAAAAAAAATTGTTGGGATAATCAAATAAGTTGTGGAAAACTTTTAAAAAATGGTTTAAATTTTCAAAAATTTCCAAAGTTGTTTAAACTAACCATTGAGGAAAATATCCCAATTCACAAAAATGTGTTGAAAAAATATTCAAAAATTTCTAAAAGTAGTCCGCATTATCAGAAACATTGTTGAAAATTTCAAAAAAGTCATGTAAAATATTTTCATTTTGTAATTATTTCAAGTAATTTTTACAGAAAAATCCTAAAAAATAACAAGTGCTAAAACAACAATTATCATTTTTTGTCATCCAAGTGGATAAAGTGACAATATCCGATAACTTTCAATCTTGAGGCGCAAAATATTGTTTCTGGTTTCAGCAAAAATTCTTCACTTTGATGAGGGTGGCAAAATTGGGAACACATATCTTCGTCTCGAAGTTTGCTTTTTATGGCCCCATATTTCTGACAACATGGCCTCAAATCGTGCTGTTTATGCATTCCGTTGGCGCATTTGAACAAAAGTTCCACGTTTTCGACAATGTCGCACGATTTACGATCTTGCACGTCGGCCATGGACCATCCTTCGGACTAGAAATTGTTGATAAAAATTAGTCAGAAATTTTTACATTGTACCAGAAAGTTCTAGAACCTTCCACAATATTCCATAGTATTCTCTTACATTCTACATTGTTCTAGAACAATCCGTGATTTTCCGTGATACTATATAAGCTGTGTTGTTTTGTACGTTCATTGGTTTATCTGTTGTACTATTTAGTACTTTGATTGTGTTAGTTAGTCTTATTGAACTTAGCTATTATTCCTATTGGATATTTACCCATTATCCTAAGGCTAATCCATTTTCAACTTAGTCCACGCATTATTCAAGACACCACGTATCATGTGCTGGGATATAGGAAAAACAAAAAGAAAACAAAGAAAGAAGAAAAGAGAAAATGAATGAAAAAACAAAGAAAACCATAAAAAGAAAAAGTAACAAAGAAAAAACATGAACAATATTTAAAAACAAAAGGAACAGAAAAAACAAAAAAGGAGGAAATATTCACAAAGAAACCAAATAAATAAGTAAAGCAGTAAGGAAAATAGAATAAAATGAAAGAAAAAATGAGGCAAATAAACAATTGAGAAACGAACAGAAAATTAAAGTACAAGAAACAATAGCATAAAAAAGTAAAAACAAACACAAAAAAAAAACAAAAAAACATTAATGAAAAAGTCAACAAAGGCAAAGAGAAAAAGGAGAATAACAAAGTTAAACAACACCAAAAATTAGAAAAAGAACAATGAGAATTAGAAAATATAATCAAAAGAAAAAGGAACAAAAAAATAAAAAAACAAAATGAAAAAAATCAAAAAACAAAGAAAAAACATTAACCATCTTGAAAAAAGAAGAAAAAAATGCATAAAAAAGAACAATGAAAAAACAACAAAAAACAACAAAAAGAGGTAAAAGAAAATAAAAAAAACAAAAAAGACAAAAAATTAACAAAAAAGAAAAGAAGAGGAAAAAGAAAAGAAGAAAAAAAGAAAAGAAGAAAAAAGAAAAAAAGAAAAGAAAAGAAAAGAAGAAATGAACACACACACACAGTTTTTTCCTTCGTATACTTAGCTCTGCATTTGAAACAGTATGAAACCATTGCTGGTGGCAACAGTCACTGTAACAAGAAGCTTGGAATACTATCTTACAGTATGATCACATAATATGATGTGCAGGTACATTTCTTGTACAGCATTTTCCTGCAAAATTCTAGAAACTTCGAGGATATTCTATAACTTTTTGTTCATGTATATTCTACAATGTTCTAGAACGTTGCGGGGTTTTCCGTGATAGTATATAAGCTGTGTTGTTTTGTACATTCATTCGTTTATCTGTTGTACTATTCAGTACTATGATTGTGTTAGTTAGCCTTATTAAACTTGGCTATTTACCAGCGATATTTACCAGTTATCCTAAAAATAATTTATTTTCAACTTGGTCCAGTCATTATTCAAGACACCACATATGATGTGCAAGTACATCTCTTTTACAACTTTTTCATAGAAAATTCTAGAAGCTTTCACCATATTCTATAATATTCTGTTCGTGTACGTTTGTAAAATGTTCTTGAATGTTCTGCCATGTTTTTTTATATAGTCATTCAGTTATTTATTGTATTATTCCGTATACATAGCTATTGAATGTTGTGTTAGTTAACCTATTAAACTATTTAGCAGCTTCTGAAGCTAATCTATTTTTGTTGGGCACCCTGTTGATGGCAAGTTGCGTTGGGAAATTGCCATGCAAATCATGGAATTGGACGACCAGCCGCCCAGACATTTGCATAGAAGTGGAGCATTCGATCAGTTGGAGGCGCCAGCTTGGTGACTGCAAGCTCTGGAAGACCCGCCAGGGAATCCAGCAAGTAAGTTTATCCCTGAGGGGATTCCTTGTCTCTTCTAGGAGACTACGAGGATTCTCTGTGAGGCCCCGTAACTAAAGTAAGTTTATCGTTGTTGCCAGGTATGGGGAACGGTACTGTTGCATTATTTCCGAGGCACCGCCAAGGAATTAGCTCTAACAGGTCAGTTCAGACCAGCACCAATCTTTTTTTAAGCCCTTAAGGAAAAACCTGCACAACATTTTCAACTTAGTTCAGTCATTATTGCAGATGCAACACCCAAGATTTCTGATAAATGACATTTACCATTTTTAGGTTTTTTTAGGAATAGTCGGCATGGATTCAAAATCCAGCGATTTTGTCATTTCAGAAGTAGAAAAAACATTTTTTCCATCAAGCAGGTTCCACACCAAAATTTAGCAACTCACCACATCCATATCATATCTACATAATGGCAGGCACTTTTCCGGCATATGTACCGATCGACAACAGTTGTAGAAAAGTTCATTAGCCCGCTTCATCGACAGGCCGTTTATATTTTGCCAAGTTTCTATTTCTTCGATAATCAACACATTTGGGAATTTAAACCACAATAGGAAATAAACTACCGCCAGAGCAGATATGATGGATATAGATATCGTATAGAGTAATCGTTGAGCCATACTCCACTAGAATGTGTTTTTTCTGGAATTCAACTTTCCTAACAAAAGTGAATATTGTGAAGATAAATGGGGGGTGATTTAGATCAAAAAAATCAAGTTTTGACTAGATTGATATATAAACTCAGCCTATTCAGCAAAAGTCCATATACTTACTGAAACCTAGAAATTTGTTGGTATCACAAAAATGCAGTGACTTTTTCCAATCAATGAAATTGATGAACATTCTGACTGGACAGTGCTTTCTAGATCCTCGCATCATATGGATTTATGTTCAATTCTGAGTAGAAGAACAAAATCCATACAGTCAATTATGGAATCCGGTCAAAATAGGCTTCCTCCATACAGCACTTGCTTTCCATTGTATTTGTGAAAAACAACCTTACCATACTCAAAAAGAAATACGTCTTTTTTCATGCATGAACGACACACAACATGGCACTATTAAACCTGAACCAAAAAACAGTAAGAAAATTGAAAAAATTTTAGACTAGTCTTCAAAACAATAAACAGCTTCCCTACCATGACCAGGGTAATTAATGATCTATATTGATGTCGTTGATGTGCATACGAGACAAATCATTTGTCAAATGCTGTTTTTCCTGAAAAGAACTAGTTATAAGACACATGCCAAACTTGCTAGAAAGACATCATATGGAAAGATGGTCTAGAAGAATACAGTAATCCAACAGATTATATACATCAATAAATATGAAACTGTATAACTTGCTTATTTTTTAACGAAATGTAGACAAATGAATAAAATATAGATTTATATATAACAATAAGTATTACTTTAAATACCTCTACCAAAATACTATGATAATGGATACGGTTTCATAACAACATATCAACATATATAAGGTATCAACATATATAACACATCAAGATATATAACATATCAATATATATAACATATCAACATATATATATATATGAAATAAAAATGTAAAATATATCAACATACATAACATGTCGACATATATAACATATTAACGTATGTAGGATATTAACGTATATAACATATGAACATATATAACATATCAACATATATAACATATCAACATGTGTAGCATATTACCTCATATAACATACACATATATAACCTTTTAGAATATCTATCATATTAAGGTATATAGCATATCAACATATGTAAAATATTAACTTATATAACATATGAACATATACAACATATATAACATATCAACATGTATAACATATTGACATATATAACATATCAACATATGTGAGATATTAACATATATAGCCTATCAACATATATATCATATCAATGTAAATAAAATATGTATGACATGACGAAGGGCGCCCTCACCTGAAAAATTTACTCCCAAGCATTTCATCTAGTAGGTATAAGCGTTAGAGGTGGAGCTTCTGGAAATTTCATACTGAAAAAAAGGCGGAGCATAATAAGGATTGATTAATTTGCTAGATTCCCATTGGTCAGCCGTATCAACCGTTCAGAAAGTACTAGTTTTTGATCTAGATGACAAACTCCAATGAGTTGGTATTGTAAAATCTGTTTTTTGGACATACAAAGAAATCTTCGACAGGAGATCAATGCAAAGCCACTCACAAGTGAAATGGTATAGCCACTTTGATGGATCTGCGTGTCAGAATGGTAGGTTTCTAAATAAAAGTACTAGCAAAAGATGGGCTATTTCTCGACATTTGAACAACTTTTTTTACAACTTCAACAATTTTTGGGAATTTTTGAGATTTTTGTTCACAAATTTGCGAATATTGAAATATTCCAACAGATATTCAAATACAAAAAGTGATAGTGTAGATCACATTAAAATCTGTTCAATCCATATATCGCAATATAAAGCATGCATTTTCAGCACTGTTGTATCATTGATAACAAAAGATTGGCACAATCTCCGCCACAAATCTGTTTGCATTTTGGGTGCATCGCATTGATGAAAAATGGCAATTTCGTCGATTGAGTCGTGTTTCGAATGAATTTCGTATTGACCATGATTTTTCATCGAATTGTCGTTCAAACATGAACCATCGTACGCTTGTTTCGGAAATTCGGTGAATGTTATATTTAATCGATAGGCCAACCAACTTAGATAGATATCATCGAGGAAAATGGATGAGTAATAATTTGGAATTTCTTCTAGAAATTGGTTCATTGTTCTGAAAAAAGTGTAAACAACTATAGCTTATGGGATGTAAAGTTTGGTATGTTGTAGTGATTTTGGGAAAATACTTTTCTATATTATATAATGGAGATCACTCATGCACGGCAAGAATTTTCCAGGGGAAGGTCTTTCGACTGTTTATCCAGGGGATAGGGGGTAGGCAATTTTCATACAAAACATGCCGAAAAATCATCAAAACAGCCGTCTTCAAAAAAGTTCAAGGGGGTTTGGGCCAGGAGGGGGTTGGCCAGGGTCTCAGCTAAGGGATTTACCCCCCCCTCCCATTTGTGGATGTATGATGGGTAATATCATGAGATAACAATGCTCACTTCCGTGAAATTAGCATGGCGAATGCTTGCAGGTACATTGGCGTTGAATAACATGGATATTTGTCACGTGGCATCATAATTCGGGACGTTTTGCTCAATTGTCGAGGTACGATGTTCATTAAGAAAGGAACTCCACCAAAAAAGGATAGATTAGCATTCTTTATAATATCATCAACAGGAGCAATTTGGCCGAATAGAAGCCAGGGAGCGAATACAGTATCGTCATCAGTGATCAAAATCATAGATGCATTTGGGCAGAATTTGTCCACGAATCGTAATCCATTCAAAGTTTTGCGTAAAAAATGATGAACTATATAGCCATCTTGAACATCAATTTGTAATATATCCTTAAACTTTTGATTTTCAGCTTGCAAATAGCGATTTATCGGTGATGCGGATTGTAGGCTGGGGATTCCAATTACGAAAATAGTTTGGAAAATTACCCTGCAAAGTATACATGTGATATGAGTCCGTAAATCCGGGCTTTAATATCATTTTTTCAAATTACCTTTTGCCATCAGCGTTTGACAATTGGACATTGTGGCCCCACGTTTTACGTATAATGCGCCTGTTTTCATTACGATCGGTACTCGATTTGACGATAACAACCGCATTCACGTCATTAGAGCACGCTTCCGGCTTGACAATCCATTTCTCGGGAACCGGTTCAGCAGTTCTGGCCTTTTCGAAACAATATTCGTACGATTGGGTGTGATCGTTTGAAAATTCTTCATCCAAAATGTTGTAAAAAAAAGCACGCTTTTTTTGCTGGCAGTGAAAATGAAAACCAAAAAAGGTATACAAAAGTAATAGTAGAATAAATACTGTGAAAATAAATGTAAAAAATACAATTCGAAAAGTGTGCAGTCGAATGCGGCGATCCATGCGGAAAATTTTTTGGACAAAGAAATTTTTCTGCAGTAAACAAAAATCCAGTTTTGGAGAGTTGGTGACAAGACTGAAATTGAATTAATTACTTTCATATAGCATTAACTAAGATGAACAATTCGCATAAGTTTGACGCCAGGTTCTATTCTCAGTTATACTTTCAGAGGTGTCTGATGTAGAAATAAGGTGTAGATGCACTATACTGATTATTTTGTTTTTTTGAAAATTTTAATTGATCACAAAGTTAAATTTTGGAAATGCAAGTTATAATTTCCCTAAATTTCGAATTTTAAAATTATGAAATTTCGAAGTTTTGAAATTTTGAAATTTTGAAATTTTGAAATTTTGAAATTTTGAAATTCTGAAATTTTTCAATTTTGAAATTTTGAAATTCCGATATTTGGAAATATAAGATTTTGCAAGGCCTGGGAGGCCGAAGTGAAATCATTATTCTACTTAGAGAATGCCTCGACTTAACTAGCGTATGTATCATCCGATCGGCCAACTCTTAGCTCGATTAAAAGCTCCGCCTAAAATAAAGTTAAACACTGGGTAAAGTTCCCCTGTTATCATAGTTCATGAGAGCTGCAAATAAAAGGAGTCATAATGAACTAAAGAAGTAGAGATTTTTTTTTTGCAAAAAGGAGACCACTATAAAAAGAAAAATACATGTCAATGCCACTAGGAAGGTGGCGGAAAAGCGATATACATAGTTGGAAAAAGTAACACATGAGTCTTAAAAGACGAAACATTATGTGCACGATAAGCACAAATAGAAAAATATTAGCACCTTAATCAAGTCCAACAAAAAAAAGGTCGACGGTAAAACAAAATAAAAATTTTTCGGGTCTTCGAATAGGTAATCAACGGGCAGAACGGCGAGAAAAAACGTCCTCGTTTTGGAAAACGATTATTGTTGCCCCGAGTTCTACAAAAATGTATGGTTAAAAACGAGAAAAAAACTCTTGAAGGGATGGGAAGGGAGGGCCTAGTTAAGTCTCAGCATTTTAGTAGAATAATGATTTCACTTCGGCCTTTCAGGCCTTGCAAAATCTTATATTCTACTTCAAATGCCTCGACTTAACTAGCGTATGTGTTTAAAGCTTAGGTCATTATCAAAGACAAAATTCGTGTAATTTGGTAAGTCTGTTGTGGAGCAATTGGACGTATTTGTAAAGTTGGTGTTGTTCTCGAGAAAAGATCGGCAAGATTGAAAAGGAAAGATCGTGACGAGACCCGCAGAGAGGCCTGGCTAGGATGTGAAGAAATTGTGAAAATGTTTTTGATTAGAGTTTGTTGTACTGTAGCCAGACGGTTGTGTTTTCTTGTTTGTCTGGAGAGTGTGAGGCGGCGACTTGTACATCAGTAAATTGTGTTGAGAAAGTGTGTTCTAGATTGAGTCGAACTATTTGGAAAATAGTTTGAGTATTCAGGTGAAACTCCTAGCAGTTAAGTTAGTACGGCCCGAGTTTCGGCATCCGAAAACCTTTGACGACCTGAGCGAAGATCCCTGGATAAATTGACACACGAGCCGGTCAATCTCCTGTGTACAATTATCGTTGCGTAAATTCGTCTAACACTCCGAGTGTTCCGTTTCTAGCATTCCGCACGCTCTTCTACGTTCTGTACGTCTCTTCTAAAACGGGTGATAACTCGTCAAGCTACACAGCTTTATTTTCGTCGTCGTCTATTCTTAATTTTCTCACACACGACGAGTCTATATCCCTCTGATAAAACCGCTTTGAAGTTAAGGACTGGGAACTCCAGTTGGCATGACAGGATAAAAGCAAGTGGGCAGCCCGAAACAAAAGCTTTGGAAGCCGAAGTAGAGCGTGTCAAATGTGGTTTAAAAACTGGTGTCAATGCCCGAAAGGGGCAAAACCGTCTTAATCCAACGGGAAATCGTCGCAGTGGAAACCGGCTTCTGAGGTTTCAAAAAAGGATAGAAAACATCGATTTTCAGAGCCACTGATTGCTTTGGTTGAATCCAGATAGAGCTGAAAATAAATGTATAGGGGCATAAACGGGATTCCGAAAATTTGAAAATTTTGAAAGAAACAGGGGGACCACCACGTCTGGTTTTAGTAATCGCTGGAATAGTAATAAGAATAAAGTCCTCGAAAAATTTTATGTAACGAATGTCCAACTTTTGAATTTCGGGTGCCCTTTTTGGGGAGCTTAACGACAACAACGTGATAGATTTTAAAGTAAGCATAATCAATCAGCTTCAACGTTAAATTCTCAAGGAATATGTGTTGCTTTAATGTTCAGGTGACGATCGAGGCACCAAGACCAAATTTTAATGGACAAATGGCGAAGGAATCTATTTTAGTGTCACCTGGCTTGTTAATGTAGGCAATAGCTATAGAATTATCATGCATGAAAGCAAAAATTTTTAGGCCGTAGAGGCTGCTAAAAGTTTTTTATTTTTTATATGCAAATTTAATTCATCGTTTTTCCAGAGACCATCGGCTTTGTGGGAATCTCAAAAAACGCCCCAGCCGTCATTAGAAGCATCTGAAAAGATGGTTCGAGAAACAGGGTCTGGAAAAATGTTTCTACTATTCTAGGAATTTAACTGTTTAGACCAAAGTTCAAGTTCTTTTCTGGCTTCATAACGGGTGTCCACTAAAAATCTGCACAACTTTTAAAACGAATTTTAATTTACAAACAATAAATAAAGAACTACAATAAATACGCCATTCCAAAGCCTGAGAAAAACTGAACAAACAAAAATCACGAACGACTTTCAATCACACAATTGTAACGAACTAAATTAATCCTTTTTCGAGTACTAGCGCATAAACGTTGTACAACATTTTGGTCACATTTACTTATACAATATTTAATACGTTTGATTAATTGATTTAAATTTTTAGCTTGCCATCCCTTGGCGTACACCAAGGATTTTAAATAAGACCAAAAATCTTCAATAACTCGAATTTCTGGAACGTTGGCTGGATTAAAATATTTATCGACAAAAGTGATGTTTTTGGCCTTTAAATGTTCCACGACTATTTTGGTGTAATGGGAACTAGCCTGATCCGGCCAAAACATGTAATCCCCATCTATGTAATTCTGTCGTATGTAAGGAATGAGTTGGCGTTTAATGCACTCGTTTAAATATCTTTCGGCGTTGATCCCATAGCCTGATTTACGAATAAACGACTGGCTTATTCCCCTTGGTCCGATAGCCAACCAGACCAGTACCTTTTGTTCGAATTTGTCTTTTTCGTATATTTGATGGATGCTGGGGTTGAAAAAATGTCGTTGGTATAAAATCCACCGTTTCCATTGATACTTGAGTGGGTACAGGTGATATACGACTCGTTGTCCAAAATAAATTGACGGATGCCAAATTTGCGAATCAGCCATCCACACTTCGTTTTTGCCAATTTTATTTGAACGTCAGATTGAGATGGAATAAGTAATTTCTTTTGGTATTTCAAATTTAGCTTATTTTTGACAATTTTGTGAGCATAGGACTTGCTGATTCCAAACCTGCGGGCGCATTGACGAATTGAGGTTGAGTCTTTGCGGTTAATCATAACGTTCAAACGTTAAACTTTTGGTTTTGGCATTAATACAGCTTTTCGACCAGATCCAGAAATTCGAATCGCGCCCTGGCCATTTGAGAAGCGTTGGAGAATATTATAAATTGAAAGAATAATGTGGTGATTATAGTTTTGTTGTTTTAAACCAGAAATCAAGCAAGCCTGCAATTCTCTAGAGAATAGACTAGCACGTAACAAAGCCTGACTAACTGAATGGAATTTTCCCAATAAACAAGCTGCGACAAGCAGTTTTACAGTATGCTTCTGTAGATGAGAAATACATTGCCTTAAAATGTCATCAACTTTATCGTGCGGAATTTTTAGTGTTGAAGTTTTGGAAGAAATAATCAAACCGAGAAAAGTGATTGACGTCTTTGGCGCCAATTCCAATTTTTCACTGTTAACTATGAAGGCGAGCTGGGCCGGAAGAAACCCCACAAAACAGGCATCAGCTTTTAGCTTCTCGTAGGATGCATTTAAAATTAACATATCATTCAAATAAATTTTTATGTGAATGCCAAGTTGACGACAAGCAGAAACTACAGGCTTCAATGATTTCGTAAAAACCTGTGGTGCTGAAGAAAGTCCAAAGGGCATGCACGTAAACTGATACAAATAATTGTCCTATTCAAAACAGAGAAACTTTCGGTCATTTATATGAATAGGAATAGCAAAGTAAGCATCCTTCAAGTCAATTTTAACCATAAAATCGTTCAAATGCAATAAATCTTTTAGCATAAAGATACCTTCCATTTTAAAATGTGTTATATTTGGTTTGGGTCGGGTGTTTTGAGAGAGGAGGCAGGAGTGGGATTCCAGAATTCCTCCTTAATGCACGTATTTCCAACTCCCATGCTTACCCAATTAAATACTTAATTAATGTACTCAAACCCGACAATTATTACCCACAGACTAAGGAAAACTGATTCCTTAATCTGCCTCCCAATTAAATATGAAGAGATAAGGAGAATTCTCTCCAAGTTTACCAATCACAAAGAAAAACTTACTAGTACAAATTTCGATGGGCGAGAATATAATCACTCCCTTGTGCTAAGGAGAAAAACACCAAAAGGCTGGGTGCACAGGGAGGCACGCGAGTACACAAAACACATAACAATTTTTATACCCATAACAATAATGAGAGAGCCCAAATGCATGCATGCCGATATGCACTACAGTAAGACGTCTCTCGAGGGTCTGCGTCGCTCGCTCCACTTTGTACCTGTGGGCCTCTTTCGAAAATCAACAAAAAGCGGGAATATACTACAAATCGGCAGAAATACACTACAACAAATGCTCATATTTTACATAAGCATTGAGGGGTCGCAAATTAATTACTGGGCGCATTTCACCATTCTTTTTGGGAACCAAAAATAAACGGGATACATAAACATCTGAAGGGTTGACAAAAGAAGGTACGGGTCCTATGGCGCCCTTAGACAAAAAGGAAAGGAACTCTTTAGATGCTGCAGATTGATCCTTAGGTAAAAATTTGATCCATGAAGGCCTAACTTTCTGTTTAGGTGGAATGACATCAATCATCTATCAGACGTCAATCTAGACCAATTAGTAAGGAAAAAAGCTAAGCAGCCAGCAATTAATGGGAATGAACAAGATGCAAAAATCTTGCACTCGGTACCAGAAAGAATCCCCAGAATGGATAGGACGGTCCCAAAACTTTCTGGTGCTGGAATAGAAACGCAAACTTTGGGAATGTTGATGCGATGCACCATGAACAGACGAAGGGGGTTTAAACCCACAAACTGACGATTGTCGAGGTGCAAAAGACGATAATTTCCTGAGAGCATCATGTAGGCCATTTTTCTGACCATGATCTTTGAAACTGCCACACAATGACTTGCCAAAGAGTAGAGGTGGCGATAATATCATGTCTGCATCTCTACAGCAGGCTGCCGGTTCTTCCGATGAAACGGGCATGGACGCAATGTCCTTAAACAAATAGCTTACCATTTCCACATTTTAAAGAATTTTGCAGCGCCTGTCATAAACAATATCCTGTAAAATGAAGCTGATGTGACAAAGGCTGTGCTTAATAGCATTAGAAGCAAAAACTGCATCAAATGATCCACGATCCTGTTTATTAATTATGGCCACCAAAGGGTAGGCACATTCGAGGACAGACTGCTGTAAACGACGAAAATGTTCATCTTTCCTAATAAGCCATTTCTTGTCTCTTTCTAAGAAAGATCTGAAGTCCTCATCAATTACTGGGGCCAAAGCCACTGGGGAATCTGGAACTGGCATTTTCGAGTAATGTTTCAAACGTAACATAGGATCCTCAAAGTAACCTCGTTATTCGGATAAAACCAAATCCTGGGTTCCACTTGTAAGCAGTAAGCATTTAGGTTCTGGTTTCAAAGAATCCGAAAAAGTCGGAATAGCTGCTTTGTTGGAAGATGAAGAAGCAGACCGAGAACGTTTGGGATTGACCAAATGGCGAGCTGACTCCAGGCTTAAATTGTCATCCAAAACCGAAGGGTTATTGGAACGAGGCAGAGGCTCTTTTAAAATGGAATGCAAAGAAGCAGAGTCCAACTGAACTGAGCCATTATCTTGAACCATCAAAGGTGGTTCTGGATTTGTCATAGGTTCGATGGAACCTTGTTGTAAATTGTCAGAAGGAAAAACCTCTAAGGAGGAACCTTCAATAATTGGTTCAATTGAACCCTGAGCCTGAGAAGAATCGTTCTTGTCGATTAAAGAAGCTAAGCATCAATTATCCGATGACAAATTTGCAGTAGAACCGCAAATGGTTGAAGAACTTCCGGAATCGGTCAATTTAGACAAACTGGAAGACGATTTGCGCCTGGAACGATGTCGATGAGCTGATCCATGACGAACGACACTGCGGCTATGGTGGCTCAAAAGAGTACTATGCAAACACGACATATTAACGGAACCCAAAGACACTTTGGAACAAACAAAAGGTGATGACATGGAAAAATAAAAACGAGCTAAAAGTTAGCCAGCTCGAATGAACTATGATAATGAGGGAACTTTACCAGGTGTTTTACTTTATTTTAGGCCGAGCTTCAATCGAGCTAAGAGTTGGCCAATGGGATAATACATACGCTAGCTAAGTCGAGGCATTTGAAGTAGAATATGTGTTTGTACAAAGTTTATCATTGACCCTCCGAAATGCAATAGTTTTACGGGTTTACTCGTTTCCTAAAATTTTTATGAAAAACTTACAAATTTTACAAAAAGAGCTTTTGGATAAGGCAGTTACCATATAGTAAAAGTTTTCACAATGACGCAATACACGGGACGCACTGACCATCCAACAAATCATAAAACTATCACAATGAATTTTATAAAAATTATTGTTGACTAGCTATTTGGTCAACAGCCGAAAAATCATTGAAACCCGATGGTATCATATTCTAATTTTTGGAAATTTTGAAAATGAGAGTGTATGACTTCAAATACTGGGGAGGATGTCTTTGAATGATTGCAGCCCTTGGGCTCCAAAATTGGGGGGGTGCCTGCCTGCCGACATACAAAAAATCTAATTGGAGGCTTTATGAGGAGTCTATATACTATGAAACAGAGTTTATATGGGGTCATACTGTAGTTTTGGGTGACTACTACATTTTGACATCACAAAATTGAAAAATTAGCATATTAGTGTGAAAAATGCTCAAATCAAATGTTTGCTCACTTGAACCTGAATAATCTATTGCCTCACTGTACTTGGGACACTAGTGCATTTTTTACATCATGAAATTAACAGAGTCCATGGTGTCCTACATTCAAGGCAATGTCAAAAAAGAATCAATGATGAGAGTTTCTCAGAAAAAAAATTGCCTCAGGTGGGAGTCGAACTCGAAGCCTCACTGTGGAAGTTCACAGCTTTTACCACTAGACAACAGAGAAAGAACTATATGGAACATTTTTGATATTTCAATTGATGATAAATTTTTAAGTAGCTTTCTAGTATTTAGTGACTAAGGACATTAGTGTTAATGTTTAAAAAATGTGAATTAATTAATAGGCAAAACTTTGTAGCTACCGATATAAGAACGAAATTTTGAAGCCTAATCTCCATAAAGATACAGTAAGGCACATATTATGATTCATAAAATTTGAAAGCTCTATTAAAATCACTAATCAATAAACTTTAAAATCAATAAACGTGCATCCATAAATTGCATAAAATTGATAAATTTGCATCTAAATTATACATGACCATAATCAGACATGCATGGCAAGAATTTTTTAGGGGGAGGGGGGAAAGGATGGTTACTCAGACATTTCATTGAACGGGGTGGAGGTTGTGATGATGCACAAAAGGTGCCATCGTGCATTTTCCTCTGAACCTGTAGACTTGATGTTGCTCATCCAAGTCAAGACCTGGATTTTTGTGACAGGCACTGCTGCAGTCGCAAGAGGCCATGCAGGGCTCTCCAGTGAGTGTAGAGAAGTCAGCACCCAGTGTGCGAGAACACCGACTGCACAGCCCTGCATCCCCTGTTGCAACTGCACCAGTGCTCATCACAAAAATCCAGGTCTGGACCCCTGACATGAGCAACATGAAGTCTACGGGTTCAGAGGAAAATGCACGATGGCACCTTTTGCGCATTGTCACAGGGTGGATAAACAAAAACAACAAAAAAGATCCACAAGCATGCTTTTCATACAAAATATGCATCAAAAATATCAAAAATTCTGTCTTCCAAAAAGTTCGGGGAGGGGTGTTTGAAAATTTTTCCAGGCCAGGGGGTGTTCAGGGTCTCAGGTGGGAGGGTTTACTTCCCCCTGACACCCTATGTACGTGCATGGTCATAATGTACTTGGGTCACTATTGCATGTTTTACATCATGAAATTGACCGGAGTCTGCACTATAGTCTTTAACCAACAAAAAAGTTGGAAAAAATGTGAAACAAAAGGCAGAAGGTTCACGAGTGCATCAAAGGTTATTATAATGAAGAGAAAATTTACATGTGAAACTAATGAAAATTCACTACAAGAAATTCAAAAGTATAACAATCTAGTGACTGTTTCCCAGAATGTGTTCATAGTTTTAGGTTATCATATCTGTAATTGTAGAAACATGAAAATGAGGAAAAATGCTCAAACTAAAAGTTTTCTGATTTGCATCCAAATTTTCAACAAAATTGACCATTACCACGTGATTTCAGCTGCTGGTCCATCTAAGCCACTAGTTCACTTCTTCTACTGAGGTACTACTCCCACCAGCTCCTTTCAGTTAATGTGTCACTACAGCCACTGGTACACTACCACCACTGCAACATTTCTACTATCGGGACACTATAGTCACCTTGACCAGATTACTTCAGCCTTCGGTAAACCACGGCCACTTTGTCATTGCCATCACAAGATCAGTACCACCACTAGGCCATTTCAGCAACTGAGTCACTTCGACCAATGGGTCATTTCAGTCATCAGGTCACTAGTGCCACTGTGTCATTTCAGCTACCAGATCATTTCTGGCAGTGGGTGAGATTCTACATGTTGATTATTTCTAGTTGTCCAGGCATAAATGGTGTGGGGGTAGTCTAAGGTGGATCCCCGGCAGACCGCAATTGCTTTCAGCACCCTCTAGCTAAAAAATTTGCCCATGTTTTGTGTATGGCAGACCCTCAACTCACCTTTGACAAACCCCTCCTCATTACCATCCTGTTTAAAAATATTTGAACAATTATATTGGTTGTAAAGATCTTTTATGGAAGTATAACCTGACTACTGTATATCATTATATAAAGGAAGTAAATTCATTCATAGCTTTTTTCAAAATTGATTTCAATACTATTAATATTGTTTTTTGCCACAAGAAAATATTGAGATTTTATAACAATCTGTGGGTAATTTTTTCTCAAAAATCCGATTTTCGACTGCCATATTGGAATTGTCCCATGATTCCTTGACCTTTGGGTATGATTTTATGACTCCACAAGCATAATGTAGGTTACAGTTTTCTCTCAACATGTGCCAGTCAGATTGAAGATTTTTGTTAAAATCTACATATTTTAAGCTAAGACTTATTTTGGACAAATTTTATAGAGTTGAAGGCCCGAAAAGCCTATTTTTTAAATTGGGCTAAATTTTTAGACAAATTGTCCAAGCAAATATTGGGTTATAACATAAAAAAAGTAAACGAATCCCTTTCGAAGCAGAATTCAATAATACCTAAATTATGTCCTAGAACAAACTAGATGTAGTGTAAAATAAGATAAAATTCTTCTGCAGTGTAAAGTAAATAACTTGAGATGTAAATGCTAGTTTTGATAGTTTAAACCATATTATCAAAGTGTATTCAATTGCCTATCTAATGGTGTTTTTTGAGCCCTTAACTACCTACTAGTTCAAAAGAACTGAACTTACTTTTTAGTACAAACGTAATGTGCTACCATTGGCACCACGCAAGCCAAATAGAATCAACATAATCATTTCTATATGTTCAAATGTTGGAAAAAAGAACGACCAGGAAGTTTCTGCAATATAGAATTATCATTATGAAATTTTATTCAACATGAAAATGTTTGCCTGAATAAACAAATCAAAATGAGCTCCAGAAAAAGGAATTAAACTAAAATAGTTTTACAAGTGCTGGAAGCGCAGGAAAATCAGCCCACTTGATGTTATTAACTTCCTTCCTCAGAATTAAGTATAAAAAAGTCGGGAAAATGTTCCCTAGATCATTTATTCCCTTCATTTTATTTCTTTTGATATGATGAAGTCTATATTGATCAGTTTTGTGTTGAACATTTTGCTGAATTATGCGGCATTTTCACATGCGGGTAAGTTTGTTTAGCATAATGAACATGGGATATTAAGTATAGGTTTTATTGATGTAAATTTTTGGGGAGTGACCTAACTAGAGATATACCATCAATTTACTACGTTGTGACAAAGCAGACAAAAATTAGATACAACATTGACGTAATATACAATGTATTACAATGGTAGAAGATGAACAGATTGGTAGTTGAGACACATTGTACTAGCTTTCAGGGATGTTGGGCATTAAGTACATTGCATTTGGGATTATCCTGTGCATTCCTGTGGTGTCTTGGATAAAAGTTGAAAACAGATTAGCTTTAGAATGTTTATTGAATATCAGACATGCACGGCAAGAATTTTCTAGTGGGTGGGTCTATGGACTTTTTTCGGGGGGGGGGAGTAGGGAGCGGTGAATGAGCCAAAAAAACAAAAAGAAGTTCTGCAAGCCTGTTTTTCATACAAAATATGCACAAAAATCATCAAAAAAGCTGTCCTGGAAAAATTTCAGGGGGGTGTTTGACGATTTTTTTGGACAGGATCTCAGGTACGGGGTTTATCCACCCCTACCCCCTATGTACATGTATGGTGAATATCCAACTGGAGTACTAGCTGGTAAATAGCTAAGTTTAATAACGCTAACTAAGACAACATACAATAGTAACAAACTGGATAGTAAAATAAATAAACAAATGACTATGCAAAAAAACATGGCTTATACGCCATCACGCATATTCTAGAACATTATGTATAGGAACAGAATATAATAGAATATTGTAGAGCCTTCTATTGCAGAACATGAAATTTACCTGCACATGAAATCATACTGTAAGGTATGCATTAGTTGTACCTGTACATTATGTAACATGATCATACAGTAAGACATGTATCAATTCCCGACACATTCCAAATATACTTTCTTTCACCATCTTTTCCATACAACATTCTAGCTTTTAATTTTTCTGTAATTCATTACCTTCAGGTAACTGTAACGCTTTTTAATTTGCCCATTCTTGTTACCCACCTCATCTTTAACCAGCTTAGATAGTCTTAACAAAACAAGTACCTACAGTAGGAATTGTGATAATATTACTGTGGCTACCTTACTCCTGGATTGTAAGCATCATCAACTAACATTGATCATTGTTTTAACCCCGATTGCTGAACTTGAAAAATACGGACCCTTATAAGGTCAAACATTATATGCTCCACAGCCCATAACATATATGTATCCAACAAATCACCAGGTCACTTCAGCCACTAGATCATTTCTCACATCAGCAACTGGCTGCCATGTGTCATTTTCACAATCTTTCTAGTTTTGAGGTAAAATAAAATTTGGTACTATCTGGAATTGAACCAATGACTGCAGAGCTTTTTCTGACTCAAACGATGAAGTTGCAGTTGGCTACAAAGACTGGAGTACTCTAGCCATCCCTGTACAAGCATGATTAGTTTGAATGGACAATTAGCATTATGTAAATTAGTTAAGGTTGTGTCACGCAAGGACTTGTACAGTATACTTCCAAGATTTTTGTAAGGGAATAAATGCAGATCTTGCGCATAGTCTCACAAAGATGCTTCATGGATCATATAACAGTTCAATCTGGGTAAGCTTTAACCTAGCAATGATGTTGCATTGCACTTTAAAGGCCCTGCTACACCTTGATGGCCAGCACCAACTGTCACTGTTAGAACTATAGCAGCTCATAGCAGGCGCCAGTTTCAAGCTGCTATACTTCATCTTTTTGATGACGGATGGCATCTAAATTTCTGAACCGTCGCTAGCCTAGCCGTCATGTAGGTTATAACATATGAATTATGGTGCAAAAAATGCATCTTGGTGTTTTATCAGTTTTTGTAGGTTTGCAGTAGGTATCTCACGGCCGGCATCCAATGAAGTATGTTCGAAAATTGACATTTTTCATCAAAAAATTGACATTTTTCCAACGAAAAGTATGGGGTCCCTACAGCTACCATATGGCTAGTCATTGGATTGGGAAATCCTGAGGGGGGTGGTCGCCCAATAGGCAGCCATATAGTCTACAATTTCTGGGGGGGGGTTCCCATAGCACTGCCCTCCCCCAATTACATGTATGCATTATACATACATTATACACAAACCACACAAACGCTGCCTAAGACTTTGTCCTGGTACCACATCTTACGACTAACTTGTTTGATAGGTAAGACATCACCTACTTACTAGCAGGCCAACTTTTCGATAAATCCTTGAACTATAAATGCAAGAACTATAAATGAGTCTTTATCAAAATTAAATTCCATATAGTCTACCAAACCCTAAAATTGTAAATATTTTATTTAAGCTGGATGTGCGGAGATCGATTTCAATAAAATCGACGTTGTTTTCGCCCTGGATGGATCACTCAGCATTGGAGAATCGAATTTCAAGAGCTCTACTTCTTTCTTGATTGATGTCGTTGGTCAACTGCAAATCGGGCGAAATAAGGCGTCAGTTGGCATTTTGCAATATCCGCTCGATAGTCAAGGGGATTCAACAAAAGAGGAAGTTGTTCTCGGCACGAGCAATGCTAAACAAGAATTGCAAAATATGATAGGCCGAATAAATTTCCAGAATGGACGATATACCAATACGCATCAGGCTATAAAAGATGGAGTTAAGATGTTGGTGAGAGCATTACAAAACATTTTTAAGAACATGGTATGATCCATGTTTATTCGGACATTAGAAAAATACTGATATTTTCCATTAGTGGGGTTCAGACTAATACAATGCATGAAAATTTTTGAGAATTTTTTCCATCAACTTTTGCAAAAGCATGAAATAATTATTTCTCAAAAAACTTTCCTCTTCTCCCTTTTTAACTGGGTGCATACATGTACATAGGGTGTTAGGAAGGGGTGAACCCCCACACCTGAGGCCCTGGCTACCCCCCACCTTTACCAAAAAATCGTCAAGCACCCCTACCTGAAATTTTTCCAAGACAGCTTTTTTAATAATTTTTGTGCATATTTCGAATGAAAAACAGGTTCACAGAACTTTTTTTGTTTTTTTGCTCACCCACCCCCTACTTCCCCAGCAAAAAAGTCCATGGACCCTCCCCCTGGAAAATTCTTACCATGCATGTCTGACTAGGTGTTATTCATTTTTTAGACTTCCAAAGGTCGCAATGGTATACCAAAAGTTCTAGTGGTCATAACTGATGGAAAATCCATGACACCCCTATCTACTCAGCTCGAGGCTCAAAAAGCTCAGCAGCAGAACATAGCCGTTATATCCGTAGGAGTTGGCAATGAGGTTGTTGAAGATGAGCTGATTGCTATTGCCGGAGATCGATTGAGAGTATTTTACGTCAGTGACTTTGATGTACTTGTCAAATTTGTCACGACTCTCAGCGACAACATACGTAGATGGCCCAATAAAGCTTGTTTTGATCAAGAGGAAGGTTAGAGTAACAATGTTGTTGATTATGTAATAGAAAAACCAAACATGGTGAAATTTTCAGATAGCAAAATGTTCAGAAGACCCTGATACTTGAGCATAATCCATCCCGTTCACTCACCCCGAAAATCAATCTTGTATATGCTTAAGTGTGCATAATGTTATAAAATGGGTGTGAACCAGACAAATTAGCACCAAGAATCTATTCACTCCTATTCATATTCTACATATTTTTTTATTCTTCAACATCATATTGTTCGACATTTAGGCAAAGTTCGTGTTCAAGTGAAGAAAAATCTGCCAACTTTGACCGACTTGCCAATTGGTAAACGTGTTGAGATTGAATGTACAGTCGGACCGTTCAACAAACAAATCACTTGGACCTGGTTGAAAGATGGTGAAATCTTGTCACGTGCCAATGCAGATGCTGTGGAGGTATGAATAGATGACAAGAGTACCTCCACCTATATGAAATACTGTTTATTAGAGACTGCTTCAGAGAGTGTTGTGAATGCATTTTTCAAATCTCACGAATTGTTCCTATGTGATTTTTCAATGCCCATTAACTGGTATATTTCTCTAAATTTCCATGTTCTCAGACTACAAGCGGTTTACGAGTCAGACTGGCACTTGTTATGACTGAATCCTCCTCTGGTCAATATGTGGTTAGAGTAACCTATCCAAATGGATTGACTAAAACGTGCCCAGCTTTCCTGGTCAACGTCAATAAAAAACTACGTTAGTCACAGATTAAGCAGATCTACCTCACGTTATATATTCTTGATTCTTTTTCATTGCAGCATCAGTCTCAGAGGAAAAACCTGGCTCCGTAGACAATTGTAAGAATGGAATTTTCAACAAAGTGTTCTATGAGAGTGATGTTCCGAAATGTAAGGTATTACAGCTCGTAAAGCATAACATTTTCAATGTTTCACTCTATTCAAGATTGTGTCATAAATGAGGATGGTCCCAATGACGGCCTGTGCATGGACATGAACAATCTTTATTATAAACTGAAGCCTTTTGTGACTAGACAAGTACGCGAACAGAAGAACAAAGACTGGACTTATGAATATAAACGCTACAATTTGCAAGGTCTTTAAACTGTAAATGTCTTTCTAGAATTTAAAAGTTTGCCATTTCAGTTCTTGGTAATATCTATCATAAGCAGGAATTGAATGATGATCATCCTAATGTGCAAACAAATGGATTTCAGAAGCTGTTTGTGGATGGATGTAAGAAAATTATGATTCCAAACTATGTTGTGATATATATGACTTTTTCTTTAGTAAATTACTTACAAGAAATTCATCCAGAAATTAATGCTATCACTATTGATGGACACAAGTTTGGTGCTACCAAATTCTGTGAAATGGCCCTGACGCAATTCGCCATGCCGAACAATGTCTTACTAGGGCTCGTGCAGCCTAAAAGTAAGACTTCAAATGAGGACTTGACCATGCTTATCTCAACAAGCAACATTGTTTTTCAGAGTGCCCTAAACCATCTAGTCCAGTTTGTTTCAAAAGTCCAGGTAAGCCAAAACAAAGATTTGTATGACAACTCATTGGATTGAACTTTTAAGAGAATCGATTCCAAATCAACTTTCCCACCAATCTGAATTTGGTTTATTACAAAGATCCGGCAACACCAACAAGTAAACTTCACTCTGATTTTTGTTCCTATTGAATATCTTTTGTCAGAATCAACATTCAATATGTTTTCAGTGTAAGATGCATTTCACAACTCAGTTATGTCTTCTTTTGCAAATTTTTTTTTCATCCCCCATAAATTTCATAATTCTTAAATTATTTTTTTAATGGCCCAAAAAAAGAATTGTTCATTGGCTGGAATTTTAGGAACCTAAATTTGATGACTAAAATTCATTTTCTAGGTTGCTACATTCCCCGAGATCATTCCGTTTATAAAAAATCTACTGGCGAGCAATGTGTATTTGTTGATGATGCAATCAACAAGTTGAACCAGATAGATGGAACTCAACACAATGATAAAGTTCCCCATGGTCGGAATCTTTTGCCTGGTTAGCGTAGTTTTATATGTTTGACTAATTCAAAACAACAGTTGAGCATTTTGCAGGATTTTTGCGCATTTACCATGAACCTTATTCAACCACAAGAGTTGAGCCTGAGCCCTATAGATGGAGCACATACCGAAATAATAAAAAACCCTCCAAGCACGTGACTGATATTCTGAAAGATATAGGTAAGGTTATTGTTTTAGCATGTTCCCAAAATACGTTACACATTTGGGTAATTGACAGATGACGCTTTTGGTTATGAACAAGACCATAAGATTACAGTGACTACAAAAAATAAGTACGACAAAAACGTTCCCAAGACTATTCAAATGAGCTACCAAGCGTTTTGTGCGGCTGTCGTGGAGATGATTCCCATGAAACTGGATGATCTCCGTAGTATTACAAAAAGTAAGATTGTATTATTTTCCTATCAATGAGAAGTTAACATTTATGGTTTTCAGAATGCAGTTCGTGATATTGATACTGGCTTAATGGGTGATAACAGGTTTTTTGGATTCCTTAATGCACGTATTTCCAACGCCCACGCTTACCCGATTAACTTGCTAAATGTACTTAAACCCGACACAAATTACCCAGCAGATTAAGGAAGATTTATTTCCTTAACCTGTCTCCCAATTAAAATAAAGAAAGAGTAAAGAAGAATTCTCTCCGAATTTTACCTGATGCAAAAATAAACACTTACTAATACAAAACGAGGCGGGCGAGATAACAATCACTCCCAAGCGCCACGAGAAAAATATGAAGAAAAGGCTGAGCGTGCTGGGAGGCGGCGAGTACACATAAAAATAAAACCAATGGTAAGTATATAAGAAAAAACAACAACACACGAGAGAGCGACCAAATGCACACGTACCGACATGTGCTACAGTAAGACGACTGTCGATGGTCCGCATCGCCCACTCCACCTTGTACTTGCGGGCCTCTTACCAAAATCAACGAATTTTATGAATGACTAGCAAAATCGGTGGAAACACACTACAACATAGTTGAATGACCCTCAAATTGAAAAATAATCAACAGAGATGAGTGGGCAGTTAATTATCCAACATTCTGACCTAAAATATTTTTGGCTCGAAAATGCAAAATCACAATTTAACATGCGATAAAGCAAATCAAGTGACTCGAATTGGAGTAGGTATACGGACCCATACAGGGATTACACAAAAGATACCCATGTCCAAAACATAGGCATCAAAGTATACTGCCTTAACTGTGCAGGAAGGTCAGAAAGTATAGTTGAGGATCCGAATTCATATAATGTGTGGGACGATATGCAGGCGTAGAAAAAAGCTTTAACATTTGCAATTTGACTTTGATGTAGAAAGTATGGTTGAAGGTTTTCACCTCAATGTAGATAGTGTGCCTGAAGCATACATGCAATTGGGGGAACCCCCCCAGAAATCGTCCACCATAGGGTTAGCCATTGGGCGACCCCCCTCCAGGATTTTCCAATCTTACGGCTAGCCATACGGTAGCTGTTGGGACCCGCATATTTTTGGTCAAAAAAATACTGAAAAATGTCAATTTTTTGATTAAAAATGTCAAGTTTCAAACAAAAATGATAAAAAATGTGTATTTTCTTGGTGCTTCGTGCCATGGATTCATTTTTTTAGTCTTTTTAGGGAAAATTATTTTTTTTTTGAACTATTTTCCGGACTTTTTTTTGCGAAAAAATCTAATTTTTTTTCGTTGAGAGACCCCTCCCCCCAAAATTTTGGGAATTACTGACCGCCAGCCCCAAAAAAGTCGCCCAACTCCCCCCAGACTTCAAGGCTCTGTTACATGTATGACCTGAAGCAATGGAATGATTTTTTGAAAAACTTCATTTTGAGAATCATTTTTCCTGGTGAAAGTCCAAGATTGATGTACCTTCACATTAGACGACAGTTGGAGTTGGATTACGAAGTGAAATGTAGAGAAGTAGCTGACATTGTCAGTTACACAAATTTACACATTTCTCTTAGATTTTAAATTTCTTCCAGTATGGTTTTAAATCTTTACTTTTTTGAAATTTTTAATTCTTTCGATTCAAATTCTAAAATTTTATGCATTTTTCAGAATTTCGCCTTTTTATTCAAAATTCCATAGCTCTGCACATTATTTTACATTTTTTTATATTCAAAATTCCATGCAACATCTAGAACCCATGATTTGTATTCTAGAATTTTATGCTTTTATAGTTTTTTTTGTTGTATAAAGTTTTTTCATTCCAAATTCTGAAATTTTATGTATTTTAAAGCAATTTTTACACTTTTTTCAGTACAATTTTTTATTCAAGAATTTTACAATCACATAGTTTTAGGGCTCCACAGTTTACGTTTTTTTTCTACACTGTGACCAAGCTGAAATATTTTGATATTTTGTGTCCATCGGTGAATTTATTACTAGTTTTATGTACATTAAAATTAGTCTTCACCAGACATGCAGGGCAAGAATTTACTATGTGGAGGATCCTAGGACTTTATATGCTGGGGGTAGGGGGGGCAAATGAGACCCTGGCCACCCTTAAGAACTAATAAATTAAAGTTCTGCAAGCTTGTTTTTCATAAAAAATGTGCACAAAAAATATTCAAGACACCACGTATGATGTGCCGGGATAGAGGAAAATCAAAAAGAAAACAAAGAAAGAAGAAAAGAGAAAACGAATGAGAAAACAAAGAAAACCATAAGGAGGAAAAGTAACAAAGAACAAAGAAAAAACATCAACAAAATTTAAAAACAAAAGAAACAGAAAAAAAGGAGGAAATATTCATCAAGAAACCAACAAATAAGTAAAGCAGTAAGGAAAATAGAATAAAATGAAAAGAGAAAATGAGGCGAATAAACAATTGAGGAACGAAAAGTAATTTTAAGAACAAAAACAAGAAAACAAGAAAAAACAGTCAAAAAAAAGAACAAGAAAAACAATAATTAAAAAAGACAACAAAGGCAAAGAGAAAAAGGAGAATAACACAGTTAAACAACACCAAAAATTAGAAAAAGAACAATGAGAATTAGAAAATAAAATCAAAAGAAAAAAGAACAAAAAAATTAAAAAACAAAATGAAAAAAATCAAAAAACAAAGAAAAAACATTAACCATCTTGAAAAAAGAAGAAAAAAATGCATAAAAAACTACAATGAAAAAACAACAAAAAACAACAAAAAGAGATTATAGAAAATGAAAAAACAATAAAAGACAAAAAATTAACAAAAAGCAAAAGAAGAGAAAAAAAGAAGAGAAGATGGCGTCGAATAACATGGATATTTGTCACGTGGCATCATAATTCGGGACGTTTTGCTCCATTGACGAGGTACCATGTTCATTAAAAAAGGAACTCCACCAAAAAAGGATAGATTAGCGTTCTTTATAATATCATCAACAGGAGCAATTTGGCCGAATAGAAGCCACGGAGCGAATACAGTATCCTCATCAGTGATTAAAATTATAGACGCATTCGGGCAGAACTTATCCACGAATCATAATCCATTCAATGTTTTGCGTAAAAAATGATGAACTATATAGCCATCTTGAACATCAATTTGTAATATATCTTTAAACTTTTGATTTTCAGCTTGCAAGTAGCGGTTTATCGGTGATGCGGATTGTAGGTTGGGGATTCCAATTATGAAAATAGTTTGGAAAATTACCCTGCAAAAATTTCATGTGATATGAGTGTGTAAATCCAGGCTTTAATATCATTTTTTCAAATTACCTTTTGCCATCAGCATTCGATAATTGAACATTGCGGCCCTATGTTTTACGTATAATGCGCCTGTTTTCGTTACGATCCGTACTCGATTTGACGATAACAACCGCATTCACGTCATTAGAGCACGCTTCCGGCTCGACAATCCATTTCTCCGGAGTGGGTTCAGCAGTTCTGGCCTTTTAAAAACAATATTCGTACGATTCGGTGTGATCGTTTGAAAATTCTTCATCCAAAATGTTGTGAAACAAAGCACGCTTTTTTTGCTGGCAGTGAAAATGAAAACCAAAAAACGAATACAAAAGTAATAGTAGAATAAATACTGTGAAAATAAATGTAAAAAATACAATTGGAAAAGTGTGCAGTCGAATGCGGCGATCCATGCGGAAAATTTTTTGGACAAAGGAATTTTTCTGCAGTAAACAAAAATCCAGTTTTGGAGAGTTTGTGACCAGACTGAAATTGATATAATTACTTTCATATAGCATTAACCAAGATAGTACTCTGCGTTGATACCACTGCTT